>CM024470.2:16324732-17524732 GCA_014182885.2 Eucalyptus caleyi
GGAAAGATGCATTCAAAATATATGTACACCATGTTAAGCAATTTGAAATTTAAGGATCACTTATGAACCACATTACACTTTGGTCAAAGTTCAAGATTCAGTTATATCATTTTTCCTTTAAATAGTCACTTTGCACTTTATTATATATAAAATTTGCATCGATTCCACGATTTGATCACTTAATTGTGTGGTATTTCTCACAATTAGATTGGATTGACTTTGATTTCAAATTGCCAATTACACCGCACTTTAGATTTTTTGGTGCAACTCTCAGTGAAATCCAACTCAATTGACTTTTCGGCGCACACGTGACGTAGAAGATAAGCTCCATGTAAGGGCCATGTTAATGAGAACATGTGAAATCCAATGATGCTTTTCATGTCTAAATATCTTCGTGAGTGGTCAAAATATTTTTCATTAATTCATTTTTGTGAACGATGTATACATTTAATTTTATGGAAAATATTATTGAATATATATTTTTATTTGGTGAAATAAACGCGCCTGGGGAGTTTGGACATATCGGAAATTTGATTTTCTATCCCTAAATTTATATATAAAAAGAAAAAAGGAAATATCTTCTGATTGCGAGATGCGAGTGGTCGGGAACCCGTGGACGGCGCAGGATGAGGGGTGCGAGGGCGACAACAAAATGGTCAATCCAAACTTGTGTGCGCGACGAAACGTCTTTGTCGCATGTTGACCGGCGATCTCCACCGTCCAATTCGCTGCTCCTTTTGGACCGTCACCGTCGGATCGCGGGCAAGACGCGTGGCAGGATGGATCGACGATGGAAAATGGTTTGGCATTAGTCCTTTCCTTTAATCATGCGTTCGCCGCAAATATTGAGTGAGATGATGTTCTTGTCACTTTTTCGGTTCACTAAATTGTCATTGCATAAGAAGTTCACGCAATTGTTGCCGTTCGTTGATGTGGAAAATCTCGAAAGCCATTATGCCAAATAAAAAAAATGATATAAATAATTTCAAATTTAGTCTAATTTGCGAGTCGTCTGAATTTTAATTTATTTAATTTGATGTCTAAACTATTGGTAAATGTACGATGTAGTCATTCTATTTGCTGAAATGATAAATTGGGCATTATTTGATGATATTTATTGTTATATTGTGAGTCGGATTTTTAAAATTGACGAGTCGACATATCCAACTTGTTATTCATTTATATGTCTATCGTTATTTGATGACGTTGATTGTTATATCCTACTTTAATCATGCATTCGCCGCAAATATTGAGTGAGGTGATGTCCTTGTCACTTTTTTGGTTCACTAAATTGTCATTGCATAAGAAGTTCAACAATTGTCGCCGTCGTTGATGTGGAAAATCTTGAAAGCCATTATGCCAAATAGAAAAAAATGATATAAGTAATTATTGAACTTTAGTCTACTTTACGAATCATCCTCGAACTTTTAATCTGTTTAATTTGAGTTCTAAACTATTGGTAGATATACGAAGTAATCATTCTATTTGCTGAAATGACAAATTAGACGTTATTTGATTATGTTTATTGTTATATTGTGAGTTGGATTTTTAAAATTGATGAGTTGACATATCCAACTTGTTATTCTTTTACGTCAAAAAAGGAGATAAATTACACCATTAATATGTCCATCGTTATTTGATGACGTTGATTGTTATATCCTAATTTAAAATGAATTCCTACTCTCGGATAAATCATGTACAATTTTTTTGTCCACTATTCAAATTTAACACATTGAAAGCCAAATGAGGAAATTCTATTAACTTTAAATAACTGAAGAATGTTATTGAACATTTTCGTATAGTTTATAGACAAGATTGAATATTTATTAATAGTTTATGGATTACATCGAACAAGTTAAAACTCAATGAACAATATTACATATTGAAACAAAGTTCATGGATCATTTGTATCATTTTTCTTATCTAATAATCTCCAAACATATATTGGGGGTCTAAAACTAATCAAACATGGGAACAAAATTTGATCAAAACCCACTAATCTTTTCCCCCTTTTGGTTCTTAAGTGCAAGGAATAGGACTGCGATGGAGGCAAAGATTTATACACATACTATTTACGTACGGCAGTTAATGACCTTTCTATTTATGTGGATAAATCATACACGCCCGATACATGTAAATCGTCGGCTTATTTTAATTAATTATGAAGGTATTACTTTGGTGGTCATTCAAACTTTGAGCTTACTCTCGTTCAAAATAAGTCACTAAATTTTGGAAAATGTTACAAAGGAAATCACTCCTTCCAACCATCTATCGGATAGAAAAGAAAAAGAATGCAAACATTGCATGCTCGTAGACGGAATGAAATTAGGATTTGAGGTGTGTCGATCATTTTTATGAAGTCTCTAAAAAAATCTTTTGGATAAAATTTTGCATATCTTAAAATAAGATCCGTGATATTCATATCGATCAAGATCACATATTTTCAATATCCATGAGACACAATCAAGGCAAATTTATAGCTTTTCATTACATGACCCGTGATACAAGACGAACATAACTATTGGCAAGTTATGCTCTTGTGGTACACAATAAATTTTGTTGATGATTGACTAATATTGTCATTTTAGCACGTCCTAAATGACTTTTCTTGATCAATGTCCTCGCAACGTTACAATCTTACTCCGACAGAGGTAATCGAAGATAGCATGTTAAACCTAGAAAGATGAACGATATTACCACTCAAACGGCTTTAACAACTTCTTTTCCCTCCATTAATCGCCTTTATAAAAAGGGGATAATGACATGGGTGGCAAGGTCCACAACCATATTGATTAGTTTAATTATATCCTAACAGTCATTATTCTAGATCTAGATTCTATTTGAAGATAGGTGGAATCAGAACCTTCTAATGCTCGTTTCACTGTTTGCTTATATGTTATAATAGAGTTTTTTTTTTTTTTTTTTAAAAGAAGGTTTCAATCAGCTGTAGCCTTCTATCTCTTATGTTACGAGAATGTTCGGTTTAAGGCATCAACAAAGTATCAACCATTCGTTGCGCAAGCTCATCACTGTACTCCCATCAGGTGCAGAGTGAACCTGAGACCGGCAATACACTTAAATCCACTCTCGTCCTTCGTAGATTAAACAAGGTTTTTCTGAGGCTTAAGACGGACCACGAAATTGAACTCGTAATGTTTGGCTTGTGAACCAAATATCAGACCACTCGATTAGCCATCGGGTACGCATATGTTATACATGTTGATCGAGAAAAATTCATATAACTTCCGGATAATCAAAACCCACCAATTCCGTTCTTGATTAAACAAACTTAACTTTTTATTTATTTGTTCCCTCACCGTCACTGAGGCATCAACCACCACCATCTCCGCCACTGACCGTATCTATCCCAATCCCGCCACCACCCACCACCAGCGTTATGTTATATCACCACCATGGTGTTATCTGATATCCTATTCCTCTAGTCTATCCACAACTGACAAGGACCCATTAATTTTATTGAGTTGATGCCTAATTATCTCCTAATGATGATAAGACTGCAATATTTATTTATTTTATCACCAATAAACAACACGGTCGTCAAGAATTAAAAATTTTCTTTTAAGTAAAAAATCCAAGAGTACAAATGAAGTGAACAAGTTACCTGAAGATCTATGAAACATCTTGCAAGCCGTACGAACTAATTAAGTTTTGCATGTGTATATGGCTCTAACTAATAGCAGTCTAGACTTAGTTGATCAGACTCAATGGATGACCTCTAGCTCCCGAGTCGGAATCCCTAATGCTCCAATCAATCGGGCCAACCCCGCCGGGTCGGAATTAGAGGGGTCGATTCTATAAGTTTCTAGCTCAGGTTGGCATTTGAAATTCTCACAACGAAATTATAAGTTGACCGATTAGGTTAGGTCAATATTTTTTAACTTTGCGTGCGCAACGAAGCTGCGTCATAAAGGGAAGCTTCAATGAGGTAGATTCCTTTGGCAGAACATTAAATGAATTAGGTCGTGATTAGCTCCTTTTCTTCGATTCTACATTATCGGACTCATCTCGCACATTCTTCCACCATGTCATGCAGCTACTCTTATCTCTTTGAACTAAGTGGAGAGCATATTTACTGTTCTGAGCTAAAAAGATAAGGATTTTTTTTTTCGTGCTGGCAAATTTTAGGCTTCGTTTTTTGGAAAATAATTTCCGGAAAAACGTTTTGGATTTTCATTGCGTTTATTTCACGGAAAATGAATTTCGAGTAAAAATATTTTTCTCACAAAAGGAAAAAAAAGTTTTAGATTGGGAAAATATTTTTCACTTTGAAAAATGGAAAATATTTTCCTCACTGATCTCTCTTATCTTACACCTCTACAAATCCTTACTTCCTCCTACCATTTCTTCTTCTTTTTTTTTTTTTTATTCGAATTATTTTTTAATTTTAATTTTAATTTTTAATTCAAATTATTTTTAATTTCCCTTTTCTTTTCTTTTTCTATTTTTTTCTTTGTTTCCCATCTTATTCTTTCTTGGCTAGTCGTTGGCAGATAAGCATACCTCGAGCTCGTGCTCTGCACTCTTGCTTATCATTTTCTTTATTTACTCTATCCTGTAGTTGTACATTACTCATATAAATGGTTATATATGCTTTGCTTCTTTTATTTATTTATTTATTAGAACACAAAAGATATGGGGGAGAACAGGCCACTCAATTGGAAGATTCTCATTAGGGCTGTACATGCTTTGCTTCTTTTCTCTTTTGCTTCTTTTTAAAATCCATACGAACATTTTTTAGAGTAGATGAGTGTTTGGTGATAATGAAGGAATAAAGATATGAAGTAAGTTTGCTTGGATTTAAAGGCAAGTTTATATTTGATGGATTTATATGTCGGTAAGTGATACATGCCTAAATGGTGAAATCTTATAAAATATTTTCCTTACCGAATACCGGAAGTATTTTCCGAAACATTTTTAGATTTTGGGCCCAAACGCTAGAAAATATTGTCATTTTCCTTGGAAAATGACTTCTAAGAAAACATTTTTGGGAAAACGCCAATTTTCCTCGAAACAAACGGACTCAATGAGTGTTGATAAGTAGAAGAAAATAAGAAAATATTAATAAAAAAAAGACCGGTGATTTTTTCTAGGTAAATTATTGGTAATTTACTGACACTTTTAAGAAATCATCAAATTCCTCCATTTTTTTTTTTTTTAAATTCCTCCATTGTTTGCAAGTAGCAACTTTTGTGCTAATGTACTGACTTTCATAGGAGGCGTTGGTAAAAAGACAAATAAATGAAAGTAAAAATATGAGGCAAATTGATAATTATAAACTTTAAGAAAGAAATTTGATAATCTCATAAAAGCGTGGTAAGTTATAACAAAGTTATCGGAAAATCAAGTTTAGATTGATAACATTTTTCATCAATATCCTTTTTTTCTTTTTTTTTAACGCTTGCCAACTTTTTATCTACCAACAGGAAAAAAAAACGATATTTTCCTTCTTTTTAATAGAACAGTAGGGCCGTCCTTCGTTGCGATTGTATTCAGCGAAATGGACACATTTATTGCGAATGTAGGAAAATCTGGAAAATGTGCAGTTGTCGGCTCTAGCCGGGGGGGACGATGACGGCAGGTCAGCAGAATCCAATGACCTAAGACAAACACATGACGTAACTTTTTAAGAAAGTATACAGACCATATGGTCGACAGCAAGAGCATGCATTAATTAATACGTGGGACGAAGCCCTTTCCGTACACTTTTTTTTTCTTTTATATAATTCTGGCAAAAGAAAACGTAAAATCGCAAAAGGAATTCGATGCCATGTTCATCGTTTGTAGGGAGGCACCGACTGGACACGAGGGCGAAAGCAGCCAAACCTTGCTTTTGCTTCAATAAGGGAAAAAGGGCGAATCGAGTTTTAATCGAATGATCGTACCCGTGGTAGACTAGACACTAATCGATGACAAGGAGCACATCGCGGCTAACATGTGTGTGGTCTAGATTCGGGTTGGCCCTCCCAACATATTCGTGTCGTTAGCATGCATATGACTATGTATAATGTATGAAAGATCGGGATTCTCTAAGTTTCGGTCATGAAATTTATCTCCTTGAGAGATGGATAGATCTGCGTATGGAACTGAATTTTTCTTTTTTGTATTCTTTTATTTTCTTCCTATTTTCTTCTTTCCCATTTTGCCCTTCCTCGACAATCACTATCCCACCTGTCTCTTGTTGTCGCCGCGTTGTTGTCATCGCTAGGTTTGGATATTTCGGTAAATTTGCCTTATGTTAGGGCATTTTTGTCATTTGGGGTGACCAGACCTTAAGGACAAAGGATCCTTGTATTTATATTAAAGGAGCACTTGGAATTAATGTCCTACTACGAAAGGGATAGTAAAAATACCACCCTAAAGAACCTTGCATACCAATAAATTCCAAGAAAATAGCACCGAGTTAGTTTTAAAAAATAAAATTCTATAAAAAAACATTTTGAATATCTTGAAAATGCCACATAAAATTACTCTTGGAAAGAATTTCTTTATTAGCAATTCAATGTGCTTATCATATTCATCATGTAGCTCGAACTGTCCATAGAGAAGTTTTATTTCTGTAAATAGTCTTAATATCAAGACACGTGTGCATTATCTTGGCTCATGACCAATTTCATATGTTTATATATGAGCCATAATTCCGAGATTGTTGATTAAAAGAAAACTTTCTTTATATCAGATATAGACATTGAGGGCAATTAACTATGTTCTCTCTCTATATATATGTACACACACATAGATTTGTATACCGTAAAAACCTAAAAGGATAGAAGAAATTGAGAAGAAATTCAAGAACATGCAGCTGATTTAGGGTAGTTCATGATGGAGATCTTTTAGCTGGGATTGGAAGTCTTGTACTTCGTGTCCAAAACCATGACTCTGACACTTGAGATTCCACCGTTCTTTGTGAAAAAACTCGTCTCTCTTTTTCCATGGAAAAGACAGTGTCGTGTTGAGCGAGTCCATGCAAGATTAGGGTTTCGTATCCCTCCTCTCTTTATTCACTCTCCAACTTTTTCTCCCCCCAACACCACCACCACTGCTCTGTGTTTTCTCGCGACCTGTCCACAAGATCGCAGTTCCCTACAATGGCAAACTTCTTGGAGAGCGGCTCAAAGCTACATTATTTCTTAACCTTTTGGATATTGGTCTTGAGGAGGACTGCTTTTCGTGTGCTCCTAAAACCAGAATAATACGAAAGAACAAAAGAGAGAGTCTTGATCATGCCCTTGATTCTCATGAATTACTTGCCTACCTGGATTTGGTTGATTAACTCGGTCTGGATAAGTTAGAAATTTTAAAAAATAAATCACTTTTTCATTTAATAATTTAAGCTTTTGTAATGGTTGGTAGTATTTTCACAAAATCTCACATAGTATTTGAACTTAAGGTTGTGAATTCAAATTTTTGTAGAATTCATTTGTTTTCCCAATTGAATAATCTAACATTTGGTATTAGTCAAAAAAGATAGACAAGCAATGGTCTCATATATTTGACATTTGTGACATTATTCGGTGCATGCAAGTCTAGGTTTGTCCCGATTTTGATTCTTGATTAAATTGTATACTCGTTTATCGTTTTGTCAGTCAGAGCGGAGATAATGATTTAATCAGCTATTAAAGATGCCTGAAATATGTGTGGCTTAGGTTAAAAAGAATTTCGAATTAATCATCTCACACGACAATCGGGAGTCTATCTAGTGCAATAGTTGATGTTCTCACATAAGAAGGGACTTTACCAACTTAAGGAAAAGAACAAAAAGAAAGTGCACTAATCAAAGTTCATTTTGGGCACTTTTTAAGCGAACTATTGAAGGGCACTTTTATAATGACACTATTTGTGGAGCGAACGATCTTGGAACAAATGACATAATAGAGACAAACATCAACATCATGGGGATTGCATAATATCTTTTACCCTAACAAAATTCCAAATAGGATATCTTGAGATATGTGTGTACTTTTCTTTTGACGATAATGCGAACCTACACCTTTGTTTCTTATGTTAACTACCCAGTAGAAAAACGTTGTCGCTTGAGGACTTTTACTAGAAATGTTCTATGGTCTTTTGAGAAACGCATCATTTGGTCATAACTTATTGAAATCTTTCGTAATCTTATTCGAAATGTTGTAAGATACAAAAAAGTTAAAGGTTTTATGATCAACGGGTAAGATTTACACTCTCTTTTTTGTCATCCAACATTCATTAAGAAGCTGGGGATTCGCTCTCCAAAGATCTTTAGAGAGACCCCTTGCACTCAAGTCTAAAAGAAATTCTCTTGTGGGAAAAGATGATGTCACAGAATACTACAATTACCATGCATGAAAGTATGCTTCCAACACAAATAGATACTCGGTAGATGGAAAATAATTAGATCGACTCAGATTATATAGGCTTGGTGCATCTAAGCCAATGAAAATCTTACCTAACAATTTTCATGCATCGGACTAACTATATGGAGCCGACATGATCTAACGGTTCTCATGCATTGCACTAAATGTATTGGGTGCACCCATTAACCTAACCTTAGGAAAGTTATAGAGGGCTTTATATCATCCTTTAGAAGTGCTTAAAAAGTAGAGATCAGTGGCCAAATTAATTTTCTTTTTCATTTATTTGGTCCAACCTTGACTCCGAAAAAACTCATGATATATATTATTTATATTAAAGATTCCTAGAACAGTACTAATGTGACTATGTAAAATGGAGAAAAATCAAGTAGTGCGTCTTTCCCATATAACACAACATTCGAAAAAGCGAATTACTTTATTTCCACAGCTTTTATTTTGGCAAAATCCAGCTTGATGCCCCAAAAGAAAACCTAAACTCTAATCTTGTCAGAACAGTGATTAAGCATAAACTCCGGCTTTCCTTTGTATGACTGGAAACATATGTCAGCTGATTGGTACGCCCTCGAAGGTATCTCGTCGAGCAGGAGGCGTATTCAACACACAAAGAAGGGAAAATATAATTTTCCAGATCGTGCTAATCTTTTCGCATATCTGATACATCGAAAAGCTATATCTCGCTTTTTAAATGATTGCCATAACCCTAACAAAGGGGTCCCTCTCATCAAATTCTCGTCCGTAAATTGTCTACTGAACTTTGTTCGAATATTGAGTTTTTTCGCTCTAAAGATTTCTCAGTAAACCCACCCCACTCCCCCCCTTCCCAAATTTTCCATTTCGCCCGCATCATTGCACTCCACGACGATATGCATGGGGTTAAGCTTTGGCCAACCGATTCCCATATGAACGAATGAGATGAAACTAATGCTTGATATATGCATAAAGCGTGCAAAAATGGAGGGAGACCCTATGAAATGAATTTTCAAATTGTTGTTCAAACTCCACATGAACACAGTCTTTCTGGTTCTGAAAATGAATCGGCTTTCGCTGGATACATCAAAGCCTGCTTTCACCGATCTTAGTGAAGCACAAAAGCCTGTCTTCCAAAGCTGTACTTGGTCTTTCTTCCTTTCCTTTTTTCTTTTCGTTTCTTTTGGCTTGCTTTAAGAAACGAAAGGGAAAGAACAAGGGCGATTGCATGGGGTAAAAAAAAGGCAGCCCTCCTTTGCCAAGTCCTTCACAAAACGAAATCTAAACCCTGGCTCCTCTTTGGACCTGCCATATCGCGGCCCTTCTTTGGTCACCTCACTTCTCGAAAGATTATTCCCCCATCTTTCTCTCTCTCTCTCTCTCTCTCTCTCTCTCGTAGGATTGGAGCATCTTCTAGATAGAGAAGCTCTTAAAAGGAGAACCCTTTTTTAGGGCTCTAAAAAGATAAACGCTCTGCCTGGGGAAAGTATAATGATAAGCAACTTTTTATTAAGGAATTGAGGTAAGCACTTTTGTCTTGGAGAAGCCTCCTCGGAGTGAGGGATTTTTTTTTTCCTTTTGCCCTCAAGTTTATAATAATGTTTCGTTTTATATTTTTCCACATGAAGAACAAAGATCTTGCAAAAACATCTCCAGCTTTTGTCGCCTCCAAAGTTCGAAAATGATGGGTGTGGGATGTGGTGGGGTGTCAGTAACCAAAGTTTTAATGAACAGTTATATCCATCTTGCGATTGCACCTATATTTTAGCATCTTCATCTTCGCAGCTAAAGGGGAGTTTCACATTAGAACAACATCATTTTCCAAGAAGTTGCAACGAAAACGACTTATTTAAACTCTAGCTTAATGAATGTGATAGAAATTCTTTTTTCACTGGATGGATTGGATGTGTTTGCATGAGCAAGTACTCAATTAATCTTGTGTTTTTCTGAAATTTATTGTATACACAAGGGATTGAGTCTTCGCAAACGACACCATTTTAGAACTCAGGATTTTCAGCACAAGATGGAGAAAAACAAATTTATCCAACTATCTGATGGTGAACGTGTTACTTGTTTCTTACACAAGCAGTGGATTTGATAAAAATAAAAAATAAAAACGAATTTGACAAATTAAGAAATGAAGTTTGTAAGAAAGGTTAATTTCTCTTTCTTTAGATTGTGATTCTTCATGCTCCATCATTGATCGATTTGAAGCTTTTAGTCAAAAGATAGACAGCAATTCAAATATTTAAACACGGACCATTTAAGAATCTATTCCATCGCCTAATTATTAAAGGAACATGCGGTAATTATAGGTGGACTGTGCATGAGTCATGCATCAGATTATACCTTTCGTAGTTTTAATAATCACAAGTTACGTTCGTGTGAGAATCTTCGGTTCCTGTGGATTTCAAGATCACACCTACCTGGACTTTCAAGCACGAAAACATATTACAATTTAAATATTCCTTAGCAATGAAGAAATCTGTCGTTTTCATGGCCTCATTCGTAAATGCTTCCCAAACAAAAATGTCTCTCTACAATGGCATTTTCAGTCACATCATGCTCGTCAATTTTCCTGCCACGTAACTTCTGAGAATGAGGCTCATTATGAATTCTTGGCCACCGTGTGGACACATATGATTTGAAACGTGAGCATTTGCAATCGAATATGAACACCACCACATTAACCAGATGGAAATGTTACGAAAAAGATGGGAATATAGATTGGGGTGACTTGGCCGAGAAAGGCTTTTTTTCTTATATTATAATTTATTTATGTGGGAAAATAAAGAACGATTGCATCATGGACTTTCAACATGGATTAGGTCAGGATGGACCGGAACATGATGCTATTAGCCAAGAATTGGTGAAAATAATATTAGGGTTAACGCCAAAAACCATGTGACCACCCGGAGGCAAATGGACAAGAGAGGGAAAGTAATAAAAAGGAAAGCAAAAGGTGGTGTGAGGTGGAGAGATGCATGGGTGTGCGTGTGCAAGGGAAAAAGCTAGGGTTTTTGTCATCGACACAGCAACAATACTTTGCTTCTCTTTCTCTCTCTCTCTCTCTCTGTCTGAAAACACAACTTTTGGAGATGCTTGCCCACCATATCTCCTCAAACACTTCTTTAAGTTTCCTTCATTGTTTTTATGTACATCGTTTCTCTTTCAATCCTTTTCCTCTCGCCCTCCATTTCTTAGTCAGCTTAAAAACAACGCGTTCCTTGCATCCCACACATTTTTCTCTCCACTTCTTGTATCATTCATGCCCCTAAAAGATTTTACAAAAGAACATCTCGAAAAGTAAGCACTCATGGCTTGTCAAAAGCCCCACTCGTGGTAGGCCCCTCTCCATCACAACAAAACAACCCTAATTGGCCCCCTCCTCTCTTCTTGCTGAAGACTCTCTCTCTCTCTCTCTCTCCCTTTCTTTCTCTATCTCTACATAGATAGTTGGTGGAGATTTGGCTCCACATAAGGCACTTTTGAATATATGTGGGTTTTCTTGCTTGCTAGCCTCCAAGACAAAAGGAAAAAAATTGAGAGCAGTCTTGGGGTTCCTTTCTATCCCCCCCATCTCCTTCTCCTCCTCCTCCTCCTTTCTCTTATCTCCTTCCCTTTTGCAACATCCATATCTCCTCACAAATTCAAGGTCAACCATCGTTTACTTCCCACGTCTCTTTCACGGGTCATCTTTCTTTTTCTCTCATCCCATTCCCGTGACAGTTCGGACCGATCCCGTAACCCTAATAATTAATTGCCACATTAACTTGTCCGAGAACGAACATTATCTCTTCGTGACCGTTGTTCCTAGCGGAGAGCTTTAATAAATCACCGGACATCTTAATCTACAATGACCTCCTCAGTTTTGGACGCAAATGCCACTATCTCTAGTCCGTCTTGCTAAGGACAAAAGCACCAGCAGCTTAAAAAGAATGAGAAAACACAAGTCATTTTTAGCTTTTGTAGGTCCACATGTTCTTAGGGTTTTCTTTCCTGTCCAAACGTCAAAATGCTCATTACTTCTTTTCTAAATTTGTCATGACATCACGGACTGAACCACCCTTTGACGACGGCTCCAAAGCTTTGACGCGGAAAGGACTGCTTTTCGAACACAGCACGGCCAAAGCGAGCTGTGGGACTCAATCAATCGGAAAAGAGTACTAAATAGACGTGTTAACAACACTAATGCTGCTTATGGACAACATATTTGGACCCCATTTTAGTATTAATGACATTTTGGCTCGTGGTGACGATGTGACATGGGCGAACAAGAAGATTACAAGCGGCGCAAACAGAAGCTAATTAAGCAGCAATTTTTCAATTTGGTGACATCATTGTGTACCATTTCTAGCTGACATACATGCATGCAGACGATGAAAATAAGGGATTTTTAAAAAGGGACGCCAAGGGAGGCCGGGGAGACATGTCCACGTGAAAATAATAGCGGTTTGCGACCGCCAATTCGACGTAACCCCTCGTTGAGGTCGTTTTGCCTCTAGAGAGATTATTTAAATTGAGGGAAGCCTTTCTTGACTTATACTAACTTCATCTTTCAGTTACGAGTGATTGGAGGATATTATTATTATAATTATCTTTTTCCCCAAACAATTAAATTAGTATGTGAAATCATAGAGGCGTATGATTTTCCTTTTTTTTTTTTGGGATTGATGGGATTTGGTGGGACGTTAGTGGGCCTTGCTACTCACTATGTCCCCCTCTCTCTCAAATATCATTTTCAACCCATGATTGATTGCTTTCCTTGGTCAACCTTCAAGGGTGCAAATTAATCCGATGGAATTATTAGGGGTGGAAAAATACGTCTGAAAAGAGTCCCGAGGCCTCAATGCAATATTGCCTAACAGCCTAAGTCACGCTATATCGATAATAACAAATAATGATAAATAGAAATACCAATAATGACATTCCTGGTTATGGTCATAGCTGCCATGAGGACTCCCTAGAACGGGCCACATATCATTGTTACCATGACATTAAGCCTTTTCATTTCCCGATTGGCGCCAGCGAGATCATACACCTGTTCGCGTCAACATTTAACTACTCCTCGCTGTAGGGGAAGCTTACGAGGGAAGCAATTCGGAAATCGACAAGGGAGAACATCAGTTACCAACCATCACAAGTAAATTAGTGCAATCAAAGCAACTTTTGAGTCTTGGACATAGTTCTGATAGAAACGTTTAGACATGATGGTCGGATGGCGCGATAACAAGAATGGATCGGTTTTGTACACCATATTCGGCTGTATTATCATGGAACAATAACCATGGACCCGGCATTTTGGACAAGAAAACACCAACATTGGAAAAATTGTTGAAGAGATCAATCAACCATACTACAGCATGAAGAACTCCAGTTAGGACAAAAGCCAGGCTCCGAAGAATCATGCCAACTGGGGGCTGAAATTCCACTCTCTCCATGCAAAATCAAAGTTATCCATAGAAATTTTTTCCCAAAACTTAGATTCTTTCGGCTAAAGAATCCCAGTCAGCATGACAAGCAAACGGGCGTGCAAAAAATTGAGATGATTGACCTTGCGGCCGAAATTATTGATCAACCAATTATTACAATAGAAGACCTACCAACACCGAAAAAGCCAAGGTAAAGAAAGAAAAGAAAAACTTTTGGGAACCAGCTTCTCATCCATTGAATTGATCATTGACAGCTCTTCTTGAAGATTAACAGTGATCTGTGGTCATGTGAACTATACCTGTAACACTGAAAACAGAGTATGCTTCAAAATCTTGGCTGCCATTTCGAGTTAAAGAGTACGTACAGGACTTTCTTCTTCATTTTCTTGTCCAAAAACAATTGACGCCTGCTAGGGTGGCACGAAGTCCCCTCTTGCAACAGCTCCAGAACTATGCAGTGTATTCCCACTTTTTATTGCTCATTCTTCCAATGTCAAACTCCATACAGAGGTAGAATAGTTTTGACGAAAGAGTACATGAGCGCACCCGTGAATATGTAGCTATCTACTCTGTCCAATATTCCACCTGCAGGCATTGCCTCTGATTACGGACATAGTTTATGAAACCCAAATTTGCAAAATACCATAAATGACACGGTTCTTACAACTACACTACAATCTGATGCATATTCAATGAGCAGCAAAGTGGGAAAAGGGGTCCAGGAAACCTTATACAACAGACATCTCAGAAACATATTCGTTTCGTTACAGATGAGGAATTTATAAAAACTTCTGAGACAAAAGTATCATAAGTATCAACTTTGCATTTGACAAAGTAAGGTTCATCTGCAGGTGCCCATGTGTTTCTTAACATCTTAAAAAAGAGGTTTATCCTCCAGGAGGACGTAAAGACCCTAGCTTTTAAGTTCATAATGTAAAATTAAATTTGTCTACTGCCCTCCAACGAGAGAAATGGGGAATATTTTTTGTTACAGTCAATGACAAAAAACAACAAAAGAGAAGCTTTTCTACCGTTTTAAGAGGGCATCAGCAAATTAATGAGGGCAATTATACCATAGTGTTCTACTTGCAAGTTCAGCAGGGAAAATGGGATAGATGAAGGATATTTCAGCTTCACTTTCTCATGCTTTTCAACAAGCGGTAGGCACTAGGCATATGATTAATTATAATGCTTATCCGCATTAATATGCAAAATTTTGGTCAATCCAAAATTCAGATGAGTTGCATGCAATTACAGTGATAAGAAATACTCAAGAAGATGAGCTAACAAGATTTGAGAAATGAAAACACACAATCTTGCAAGCAAAAGCTTCAATTATTGCAGCCAAAAAAATAAAATAAAATTGCACCTTTGTCTATCAACAATCTAAATAACTGTAGAAATCAGATTAATGAACTATGAAATTTGTCCTAAATAATGTTAAATTGGTTCGCATACTAATCAGCGGTATGCAGATTTAGCAACTCGAATAAGGGCCAAAGCGCAAAGAAAATTCAGCAGCTTTGCAAAGTAATTAAAGCAAAAGGAACTTACCATGTCCAGGTATAAGGGAGCCCGAGTCTTTGACCCCTGCGTCACGTTTGATCATGGATTCGGTGAGATCTCCAAAAACAGACCCAAAAAAGTTCAAGAACCCCAATGCTATTGCACTGTCCACCAAACAAGAGGAAATTATACACAACCCACAACAATGAAAAGACAATGCAAATAAACAGTCTAACGGGATGCAATAATGTGGTCACCTAAAAGAAAATCAAACAGCACAAAAACAGGTTTAAAAATGATGACGGATCCAAAAAGCTTTGAGCCAAAGTATCTAAATGTATTATTTTGAAATGCCACCGAGCAAATGTTGAGACTACCTTCCTTTAAATTAAGATGAAGATTATCATACTGCCACTCTTGAAAGCTAAAGGACAACTTAGCAAGACAGAAAGTATACTTTTTACCAGTGAATACATGCTAATGCTGTAGGAAGCTTAAATAATGAACAAATAAAAATATAGTCAGAGAAGAAGAAACTACAATCAAAACTTGGAAATCAAGCAGGCATAGCTAGACTTTCTAAAATTAAGTACTAAAATATAAGCTCAAGTACCTGATATAACTCAAAAAGATGCTAAGAACTAATAAAAGGCTAAACAAAAAGTGAAGGAACAAGCTTTAACACATACATGAGAACAGAGGGAACATAGAAACCACAAGGCAACTAGTTGATCCTTTATATGAAGCAATAAGAAAGAGCAAATGCACAAATTTCAATGTTACATTTATGCGAGCTCATCATATGATCTATGAACTCGAGACATCGAATGAAGATATTGAACACCAAAAGTGATCACAACAAGATTCCTATTGCATTATCTGGGCTTCTGGCCTAAAGAAAAGGATCAAAAGTACTGAAGTTCTAGGATTTGAACAACAGATCTTTTGCAATCAAGGATAGAAAAAGCGATTACTGAGAAGTCTCCCGTCTCTACAGGCTCATGACAAGATAAAACTTTTTGACTTTGGCCACTAGATAGGAATGAACTCCTCTTCCTTGATGTAAGCTATGCTGCAGAATTTTCGTGGATAAGACGTAACAAAGGCAAAAGTGCTGGACAGATTAATGTCAGAAGGGATAAGTTGTAGAGAGACAAAAGAGTTTAATACCATCCATGAGATTTACAACAGGGATAAGCATCTCGTATACTATGATACCTAGTATGCACCTTAAGGTCAAGAAGAACATCAAAGCCTACACGAAAACAATAAAGACGTAATGCAGGACTAATGGAGTTATGAGGAAATGTGTTTGTCCACGTAAAATAAAATCATGCAAAAAGCCGCAAGAAGATGCTTTTGTATACACGAGGACAACAATCATGACTATTCTAAAGAAAGTACGTATTACCCTCTTAAAAGAGAAAAGAAGAAAACTCAATTAAAACAGTAGGGACACGAAGACCTTCATACATCTCAATGCGAATTAATGATGTCCTTGAAGCGGTTCATAATTCGTAAAGATTTGGAGGCATGAGTAGAGACATGGATGGATTTCCTTAGTAGAAAAAGGGGAAAGTCTTTTCATAAGTAGCAAAAAGGGGTACATTTTGAGAGCAACATTACCTTCAAATCTTAGGAGAAAGTTGGTATTTTGATGTTGAAGAGTAGATTTTGTAAACTCATTTCAAGTGGTAGGGCACGTAAGTCCTCAAATGATCCAACAAGAGTATGTAACATAATAGAAGTGGCTTAAAAAAGATCAAGGAAGCATAAATAAAGGACTATGGTTCTCCTGTACTCTTGTACCCTTGTGAGAGAAGTTGGGGTTATCGGGAGAAGAGTGAGTGATGTAGAGGGGATGAAACAACTGGTCCGTAAAAATGGTGACAAGATGATTGGTGTTAGGAGCTCTAAGATAAAAATGATATATCTCTATGGAGCTCCGAAGGCAGGTTGGCCTCTCATATATAACTGGTCGGAAGTTGATGCTGCTCTTAGACTGTGGCAGGTAGAAACCAATTGTTGTGCCTAAAGTGATATCTCACTCGATGAACTAGATGTCCAAGCTAAGTGAAACATGGCATGATCTGATACGAGGAAGCTATTTACTGAATTGTTTTTGGGAACAATTATAGAAGGACGGTTGGCCTGGTGTCTTCAGCTCACTAGGCACCGCATGGGCTATTATGAGGCCAAGGAACTGCCGGCTTGTGATAGATGGCATTGGGGCAAGATTCCTTTGGTAAATGAGGCTTGTGATAGATGGCATTGGGGCAAGATTCCTTTGGTAAATGAGTTTTGAGTCGGAGAAAACTTGTGGCCTACCTAGTCCTACGAGGGCAGAGGCAAAATGTGCTCAGACAAAGTGCGACCCTCGACTAGCTTCTAAGATGACAGTGGGGGCATAGGAAAACACAGATTCCTCGCTAAATAGGGAAAAAGTTCCCGGATAATTGGTGAATCTTAAGAAGAAATCTGTTGCCATGTTTTCAAAAAGGGAAGAAACCTCCAATGGTCTGTTGAGATCAACAAAAGCTTATTAAACGAAATAGAGTGCTGCCAAAGATGCAGTTGGTGAAAAATGCCACTTGTCAAGGAAAGCACAAGTGCCAAAGATGCTTAAACAGCGATCAAAAGAAACTATCAATGGAGTGGCCTATTTTGTTGAGCAAGCGTTGCTATTCAATGTACGATCCAAAGTGGCCCATCAATAGTTAGGAAACATGGGGAAGCAATAGAATAGCCCGCGATGAGGGCGTTGCGGAATTGAGTGGGGGAAAATGTCATACACCGTGGTTCTCCTATTCTCTCGTACCCTCGGAAGTGGAGCTTGGGGTTATCGAGTGAGAAGTGATGCAGAGGAAATGAATACAACTAGTCTGTGGAAATGGTGTTATGATGATTGGTGTTAGGAGTCTAGAATAGAATTAATATATCTCTACGAAACTCTGAAGGAGAAGTTGGTCTTTCGTGTACAAATTGGTCGGAAGTTGATGCTGCTCTTCTGATAAAGCCATGATAGGTGATTTGCTATATTGCTTGATGGACTAGATGCCGATAAGATTTGATACGAGGAAGTTATTTGTTGAACTGTTCTTGGGAACAACTTTGGAAGGAAGGTTGACCTGGTGTTTTTAGCTCACCAGGTGCTGTGTGGGCTATTGTGCGGCCAAGGACTGCCGGCCAATGACACATGTATCAAAGTTTTATTTGACAATAAAAGATTTTTCTCTTCTTTTTTTTTTTCAAAAGAAGAAAGAGGACATTTGTGGGGAAAAAGATGATCACTATGATTAAGGATCTTCTGGTGAATATTATATTAAATGACCATAATGAGGTAGAAGAATTACCCACCCAAACCAACTAAAGCATAACCATTCTTCTAATACCGTAGAAGTAGAGGATTCACAATTCAAGTTTTCCCTAGGAAAAAAAAAGGAAAAAGAAAAAGCTTCCCACAGTGAAATTTTAAAAGGTGGTATCACGTTTAAATAAGAACATTACAATTGACCAAATAAATATACACTTCCTCATAATCACTCCTATTGTCCAAAGAAAGTTCAAAGGAGAAATACATAAGAAAAAAGAACAAAAGATTGGAAGTCAAGAAAAGTTCTATCACACTATCCTTAACAATTAAAGCATAGAAATTCTAGCATCCAATATAAACAAGGACGGAAGATAATATTCAGTTTCTCCTAACAACATTCAGCTCTGTTCCCCCTCCTCCTCCTCCTCCCCCTCCCTACTACTCCCTTGTTCTCTCTCTTGAGCTCACAAGCACATAAAGACAATTTAGATTTACACGCATCAAAGATGACTTCCTACTCCTTCAGTTTTCTATCTTCCAAAATCCAAGAAACAACATTAATCAACTCCCTAATTATTAATAAGTTATTTCAGTTCTCATCCATGAAAAAATAGTTTTGCAAACTGGATTACAAGGGTGAGCAGAACTACCTCAGCAAAGAAGATGGCCAACAAAATATCCTCGACAAGATGACGGAAGTCGCTATACAACCACCCAAGCCTACAACAGTTCCCTCCCATGTCTTCTTGGGACTAATACTAGTAAGTGGTGTCCTACCAAATGCCTGCATTAAAATACAACAATTTTTAGGTTTCTATCTGCATAAAACCAAAATATCCTGCATGGTACAGAAAAAGCAAAAGGAATCATGAAATCTTACAATAGAAAAGAAATTAACCACAAAGGCATCCAGCAATTCCTGCCTACATTAAATGTGATTATACGAAATGAAGATTAGGAAGTCAACTCTATGCTCATTAAAACTCAGAACTTGCAAGAACAAGCTACTCTTTTTCACTTGCTCTTATAGCACACAAAGATTCAAAGTATAACTTCAGAAAAGAGTTTCATCACAATATGATATTCTGGATAAATCAGCTTTATAAGAAGAAAGAATAACAAAAAGTAAGTGATCAGTAGTAGAACCTCATTAAGGAATACTAATCCACACAATCTCTAAGCACGATTGTGGACACCAGATCACGAGTACACTCTGAAGCAACTTGTTTGAGCTCCTTAATTCTATTCACAATCAGGACATATGTATATTTTCAAACTTATATACAAGAAACAATATAACTAGACAAGGGCATGTAGATTTTCAATTGTATAAAAATGGGTACATACTACAGCACAAATTACACTGAAAGTCTAGAAGCCAAATTACTTTGCCACCAAGAAAGGCATATGTGTCTGCAGCAATTATGCTACTTATTGATGTCAACGCCGCCACAAGGCCCACGGTCCAATGAGCCTGGCCACCTAGAAGAATGGGCCATGCTGCTCCTATTCCTGTTAAAGATGAGCAAGCTAAGAACCACAACTTCATATAAGCATGAGCAGCATTAACGACAATCATTGATAATAGAAGCGATTCCATTACACATGTAAAAAAAAGAAAAAAACAAAAATTGAAAACTACATTATTCATAGGGAAGGCTTCAGCATGAAACTTCTCGCATCTTCTGGTATTAATTTCAGGTATATCGATAATAAGTACTGTTTATGGGTAGATCAGTTCAGGTACAAGAGCCGTGAGGCCAAGTTCACAAAATTCTACACAGAGACAGACAAAATACAATATCAAAAGACTATGCTTGTTCTAAATTTTCATATAATAGAATTTTCTTTTAGAAAGAACATTAATTAGGCTTAGATTCTTTACAATAAAAGCTCTCTAGTTTAGGGCAACATAGTTGGTTTTCAGTTTGTCCGATTGTTCCCCTTATGCCACTGGTCGTGGCAATGTTTAAGGGAGAATTCTGTTAAAAGCAAGGTAGAAATTAGCAAAAAACAAACTTTCGATGCGAGCTTTTTGCTTAACTGAAAATAATACAAACAGCACAATTATCTATTTAAGTGTAACATGTAAAACTATGACATATCTTCACACTCGGAGAAGTCAACACTCTCAAGTGCCGGTAGAATGAAAACCATGACAAACAAGTCAATACCAAAAATAATGGCCAAAAGCACCAAAAAGATTCTTGCTGAGCTATCTGTATCACATAATTTACAATACCCAGTGCTTCTAACAACAATATAGTGATCTAATCTTTATTACACCATTTAAATCTGAAATTGTCCTACATTTAGATTGCTATATGCTACATAGCCTGTCTTGAATATGATGACTTGATCTTCCTTTCACCATTTAGTCTTGAAATGTTCTGCGTTTAATTTACTGTTACCTATCTTATTTGCAATTGTCTTCTACACTACACTGATACTTACATAAAATCAAGGTTGAACAAATCTTAAGGAAGATAACCATGATAAAATAGCCCAAATCTTAAGGATAAACTATCGGATGCATGTATCATGAAAGGGGCATCCTCCATCAAGAATAAACCATATCTTACTAGTATGAAGTGCCGGTGCTGCTAGACCACATCGAAGCTTCACCCAAAAACAAGGAAGATAACCACAATAAAATAGCCCAAATATTGTACTGCTGAGCTGGGAGAATCGCGGATTTCCTCTCTGTAGAAGCAATGCTATGGCAACAAGGAAGGCGGCAGATGTCACAGAAACATCTAGACCAAAGTATCTGACATGCACAGAGGCAACTATCAATAATCAATGCCTAGCACTTGCCAAATAGAGCCAAAGATTTAATAAAGCAATAACGAATTCAGATGAAAGCACTGCTTCCTGGAAAAACTTTGATTCATTCCAAAAGTATCCATAGGGGTCAAGAATGGCATTCTATGAGAAATCAGTGAACTCCACCTGATTTTTACGTTTCAGATTGCTAACATTTAGAAGAGAAGAAAAATGTATCTAAACAGAGAATGTGAAAGATTTTCCAGAAACTGCATGCTGAAAAGTGGTCAAAGTTTTTCGACATGTCTTTGCCACCATAGAGGGTTTTTCTCTCAAATTATGCTGACAATTATTTTTCCTGTGATTATTACAAGTACTTACTACAACAAGATCACGGTACATTTCAATTTCTGTGTCAAACTTACTGTCTTTTGATTATTTCGTTCTTTTGAACAGGATGGTTTTAGAAATTCAGAAGCAAGCAAGCTCCCAAATCTCCCTTAAACAAGCAGTGCAGACAGATAAGGGAGCCTATTACATTTTGATAGGAGAACATAGAAGCATGATAAGTAATTGCTACATCATGATAAGATTAAATTAATAAATATAAAAAACTTTATCAGGAAAGAGACTGCACGCTCAAAGCTTTGCTAGCAACAAAATTTGTCCCCCAAATGCCACAAAAAAATATAGCATAGGGGCGTCTTTCAATCTTACAAGGTAAGTATCGGCATCAGCGCACATATAACTGAGCAAACTCGGGACACATATCGAGGAGGGGGCGTCATTCCAGCTGCAATTCCACGACTCCTAACCAACTCAAAATACTCCCGTGAACCGGCAAAAACAGCAGATGCCAAAGCCACAGTAAACACCCATCCTCCTGCCAACACAACACCGCCAACAGAAAAACCAATTCCAAGTCCAAAAACAATCCTCTTTCTTAACTGACTTGCTTTCTGTTGAGTCTCCATATCAGTCTCTTCCCATGGTGAAGATTGATGGCCTTGGTCTACTTCCTAAAACATTCCGTTTCAGCATTGCTTTACAATCAAATTATCATGAAAATATCATCTAGAGATAGAAAAGGGCCACAGAGAGCTAATGCCACAACTTATTAATCTTCATTCATCAACCATTCAAGCAACAAACATTGCCATGTCCTGTACCCGCAGATACTCATTCCGTTCATTAAAAGACAGATACAAACTAAATTCTCATAGACACGGTGCATTAGGTAACAAATTCCAGCAGAGGAAGAAGCATGAAAATAAGCAAAGAAAGAAAAAATTGACGCATTACCTATACTGCTGTTTCTGCCGCCCCCATCCAATTGTGAGGAACTACCCTTTTCTTAACTACTAACAACTAAAAGTGCGTTATTCACAACCTTATCATTTGCACTCAGGATGGAGCCAGCGCAAAAAAGTACCATTTTCCCCTCATACATCCCAACAATTCCAGACACCCGTCAAGAAAACAATCACACAGACTAATTCCGGATTTCCTAATGAGACACAGCCGACCGAAAGCCCACCTGGTTTGCGTCGCTCTCGCCGACCCGGTCCTGCTCGGCGCGCGCCCCGGCCGCGACGACGCGCCGGCGGGCCGGGACCCCGCTCAAGCGCATCCGGACCACGCTCTTGGGCCCATGTAAAAGCAACCCAAGATTGAATTTTGACAGAGGGCGCGTCAGAACCAGGGCGTTCGTAGCAAAGGGTCGGCACCGGCAAGCGCAGAGAGTGGCGAGCGACAGAGGGGTCGGCTTGATAGCCTCGATTCTGACGAAGGGCGACATGAAAACGCGAGAGCGGGCGGGCCAAAGTCGATAGAGGATTCAGGAGTTCTTGATTTTCAAGACATCTTGAACATCAAGAGATTCGGCAATGGAGCGTTGGGCTCTTTGCGGGGTTATCTACGCTTCGCACCGTCCACCACCTATCGCCCATTCCGCTCCGTTTTCCCCGTCGTCACGCTGGTGTAAAAACACACGGTTCTACCGTGCCGCTGTCCGCGGATGATTTATTCCGCAAGTACACAGGAAAGAGGGGAAGGTTGAGACAAAAGGTGGAACAATTACTTTCATGAATTACCTCATCATCAGCGGAGGATTATGTATGAAAAATGAAAGAAATCTGTTTTTTTGGGAAGGAATTAAATGATTATTTAGTTGCTGTAAATTATGCCGACTTACCCATTTGGTGGCTTTGACGCATCGGCAGTTTTCATAATGGATACTATTGTTCGGGCGAATTCAATTATTAGGTGCTTGTTAACATTCCGGCCTTCCTTCCTTCTCTTTCCAAGGCCTATTTGAAAGAGAATGGTTGTGAATATCTTGGTAGTTGTGTATTGCCATGATATGATGCTTTTTTGTCCATGAATTTAAGACGGGGTTTAAGGTGCAACGAATGCTGCTGCATAGTGAGCCATCAAGCAATATTATGCTACTGTAAAGCAGGGATGCATTGCCAAGTTCATTGCACAGAAGTTGTCCATTAAACTGTGGAAAGGACGGATAAGCATTGGCCAAACTCTGATTCGGGCGGCCATTCTTCGGCTCGTCTCTGGCCAGCTTTCGGCTTTGCTCGACCATTTTAAAAAGTTTTCTTGACCTTTGCTGGGCCACTTTCAGGCCCACATGTTTGGCCAGTTCCACCACACACACACACACACACACACACACAACCGGTCCCGCCAAATACCGGACGGTCCAACAACCAACAAAACAAAACAAAACATTCGACCCAAAAAAAAAAAAAAAAACCAACAAAACACACTCTTTTTTTTTGTTTTGTTTTCCTAACCAACAAAAAACAGATGGCCGAATGCTTTTGCAGCATCAAAGCACAGTGCAGAAGTTCTCCATGTATTTCGATTAGAGTTTTCGGCCCATTCTTGGCCAGTTCTATTCTACTGAGCAAAACCGGTTCCCCTAAATTGTGGGGGCCGTTCGAGACAAGTGTTACTTCGTCGGCTCTTTTGAGATGATGCGTCCAATGTGGGGTGTATTTTGAAATATTCCCCTAAGCCATCATTAAAAGTTGATGCTATATGAAGTAGTTTTAGTCTTTGGATGCAAGAGTAAACTCGGAACGCATAGAGAGCGAAACAAAAGCCGATCATAACTTTTTTTTTTTTTTTGGTCAATAAAGTTGACTAAGTTTAAATGTGTAGATATAGAAGACATATTTTGACATTTTAGAAGGGCCCATCAATGTTGAGGAAAGCAATTTTTCCTTTTTCATTTGTTTTTGCACAAGAAAATTAAAGAAGCGACAATATGCAATTTTAGAATGTAGAAATAACGGAGTGATGGTAATTTTACAAATGCCCATAATAAACTAACTTATGGAGTTCTCTTACTTTCATAAAAAAAAAAAAAGAAAAAAAACTAACTTATGGAGAGAAACCATTATATCCAACATGTATGTTCATAGTAAGATTCATGTGATAACATGTCAGTTTCTCCATTTACTTCGCTAAGCAATTTTTTTGAGGTAATGCTTGCATGCACAACATATTAAGGTCAACTCAAGATAGAATCACCGTTCTTAAGTGAATTCGAATGGCTCGGATATCGTCTCTTTAGTTTCGACCTACAACACTGGATATTTTCATGTACTCTCGACGCACAATTTTTTCAGCTTGCTCAAACGAAAATTCACATGTTAAGTGAGTGTTAAAACTGCGCAAGTCTTCATCTCGTCTGAAGTAGTAAGTGCCCCCAAATTACCTTGCCTAAGACTCGGTCCGGACCGGACCGGTCCAAATGCTTAAGCCTCAAAATCCGGTCGGACCGGTGCAACTCGACCGCGCTTGCTCTTATATCGACTTCCCTCCCATTTTCTTCACTCCCCTCGAGCCTCCGTCATTTCGCGACGGCCAATCGCCATTTTCGTCTCGAGAATTCGCCGCGACCGCTCGAATGGCGGCGAAGCGCCGCCCTCCCACTTCCGACGCGGAGCCCGACGGAACGGAGGCGAGCTCGGGCTCCGAACCGGAGCCTCCGACGCTACCCGACCCGAAGGAGGCGACGCGTGTATCGAATTACGAGAAGCAGAGGCTGTCGAGGATCGCGGAGAACAAGAGGAGGATGGAGGCCCTGGGCCTCCGAAACCTGGCGAGTTCCGTGATGGGTTCGAGTCGGAAGGCGAGAAAGGGCGACGCGAAGGGCAAAAGGAAGGTGGGCGGCGAGGACGACGACGACGACAACGACGACAAGGATGGTGATTACGCGCCTGCTTTGGACGGCGATGGCGGCGATGACGATGATCTTAGCGTCGACGATGAGGAGGATGATCGGGATTTTGAAGTATCTAGGTCTGGTAAGACAAAGGTCGGTTCTTTTCTATTGGGTAATTCTTTATCTGCTTCTGTTGTTTTTGCGTGAATTGAAGTTCCTAGCGTAGTTGGCGTTTAAGGTTTATGTGAAAATGGGAAGGTCGGTTCAAGACAACGGAGTCAAGAGAAAGAAATGATCACAGAGTTTCTCATTTCTTGAATTTTTCTCAATGAGGATGACAATGGGGCCATTGAAGTGAATGAAGTGGTTCGTCCTCGGGGGTCATTAATTTTTTGGCTTCGTGGCTCCGGCTTTATTTCATTCCATTCCGAACTGTTGTGTATTCACCACATATTGCGGTCACTCGGAAGTGTTGCCTATATATTTCCTTCACAACGCTGGCTTTTTTTCGCTAGTATAATTTTTAGTTAATGTTGTTGTGAAGTGTATTCGGGAGCACTTTCTTCCCAGTTACCTCAGTTCTTTAGACTTCTTCACGAAGTGTTTTATTCACAAATATTGCTGCAGTGGCTGCATTGAGCGCCTTCTTAATTAGAATGAATTTCTTATGCTGCACCCAGATTTTATTGCTTCATTGTGACATTCTTGAAACTTCACCAGTGTTTCTAAGAAATAGTTGGCCTAATTAAACAGAAGACTATCATGAGAACATCCAAGTTGGATCCTAGGTAACCATGAGATTTTCGGCTTGAAGTGGCATTGAATACTTAGTTATGCTGTTTGACTCACCAAGATTACCCAACTTAAGCAAAACTTTGTGCAGTTGGTTAGAAACTGTGTGAAACTTAAGTACACTCGCTGGCAGATTAACATGCCATCTTTCCCTTCATTTTTCCCTTATTACAAATCCTCGAGAATTTCAATTAAATTGTGTACTTTTAATATATCTTGGCATTTCAAACCTATCACAATTAATTCCAAAATTACAGTCTAATTGTTTATTGGCTACTTATTTTGAATTTCACTATTGCTAATTACTCCAGACTGCTTTTGTGAAGGATGTTAATTTGGTGATACTCTAGTTGCATGTACTGCAGTTGAAAATACCGTTTTCACCAAATTTGTTTAAATATTAATACCACAGTTGAATAAATGATTTAATTACCAAATAATATAGTGTGGGTGTTTTTAGTCAAATTGACTTATGGCTTTCATTTAAGTTTAGCTTTTCCAGTGCTCTGTCTATCCTCTTGGAGTGGGCTTTGGTGGAAGGCAGTTTTTCTTTCTGTATCTCCTCTTATTGCTTTTCAAGCAATAAGATTTCCATTTAAATCAGGATTTAGACAACAATAGGAAACCATGGATCTGAGGCGCACTTGGGAACTTCTAAGTAAGTTGTAGATGTATCAGTCTTTGACATGTCATTATAGTAATCGCATTGGACATATTGAACATCTCCAACTTCATGTCCTTGGTTATTTTATGTTAAGCAAGATTAGGGTGGTGTTGTAAGGAAGATGCGTAGATTCATAAGTTATGAACTTAATTTGGCTATGATACTTAGTACCCATTGCGACATGCTTAGTTTGAAATCATATTGTTTTCCTTGTTTTTAGTCCTATTCCATTTTAATATTCAGATCAGATTTCAGATATATCACATATCCCAGAGGTTGTGACATGAGAAAAGTGAAAGGAGCTAAACCTGAATTGTCGTTCCTATTCTTTAATGTAGGTGGAAGAAGTTTAAACATTGATGAGGGCAAAATTGATGAGCTGAATTCAGCAAATTATTTTGATCATGTATTATTTTGATATGTCATCTTAATACCGAGCTTCTTGTCCTTCTTGGGACAATCGACATGTCAATACCTTTGTAATACTTCTGTCTTGCTTTGAAATGTTGTTTTTCTTACCTTTTGTGACTATCTCCTGCTCCAGGGAAAGAGAAAAGTGTCCAAACCAAGGAAGAAACCTCAGACCAAAAAGTTACTGAATAAGTTGGATTATGTTGATGATGATGCTGAATTGGCGAAGGTAAATCTAGTATTTTCATGATTGTAATATTGTCATTCTAGAGTGAAGCTTGGGTTTCATCTCAGCATGGATTAGAAATCTATTACACGTGTAGTAACCGCAAGGTCAATATTGACAATGTCAGTGGCAAAATGCAGGCCATTGTGCTGTCTCTGCATGATTCTGCTGGAGTTTCAGGAACAGTGAGCTCAGGGCCTTCTAAAAATGAGGCTGGTGTAGATCTTAAAGGCAGAGTAGAAAAGACTCAGGAAAATCCTAGAATGCTGAAGAGGAGAAAAACGGTCTGTAACTCTTGTCCTAATAATTGTTTTAAGAGAATTTTGTTTTCCTTTTCCTTTCCTAGCTGACTGTCTTTGTTTGTTTGTTTGTTTGTTTTCTTGTAAATAATTATTGATATCCAGTTTACCAGCCGGGTGAAGATGACTGAGGACGAGCTGATTATGCATTTCTTTCAGTTTGATGGTAATTGATGGTTAATGGAGTTTCCATTTCTATGTTTGTCAGATGATGGATGCATATTTTTCACATTCTTTCCTTCATATATATATTTTGGCATTGATGGCTGTGGCAACCACTTGTTGGTTTCGCACATCAGGTTCACTTGTTCTTGTGCATCATTAGTCCAAATGGTAGGGAGGTTCAGAGAAGCTAATTTATTGTTAGGCTGAAGCATTCGCATCCAGGAAATGAACATCTATAGTAGGTCAATCTGGAGGGAGATATTTATGCGCTGCAAGTCTTCCATCCCTTTCTTTAGTCATGGTTTGAAAAGTGATATTAAACTTTTGAGACCTGGTAGATGTTGGTTTGCTAGTATATAGTTTTGAGATACGTTGCTTCTTGATTACTGTGATATTAGAAACTGCCAAAATATGTCACAGAATATCAATTTTACTAGAAGGTTTTTTCTATGTTCCTCTGGTTACTAACAATGAGAGTTTCTTATGTGGGTATTACGTGGACCTTCTCTTTTCTTTCTGTGGCTTGTGATATTACTGTTAAGTGGGTACATCTAGACCTTCCTTGGACCCCACATTGTGGGATGCTGGGCAATAGACACCCCTTTTTGGCTTGTGAACCTTTTGTTTCTGGAACTGATGAGCTTGCATGTGTCATGCAGAAGCGGGGAAGGGTGGCATCACTGTGCATGATTTAGCCAAAGTTGCTGATGCTCATGATTTTACATGGACAGACGAGGAACTAGCCAACATGATTCACTGCTTTGATAGCGATGGAGATGGAAAGGTCCAGCCTAGTACTATTTTTGTTTCATCTCCAGTCCTGCACACTAATCCTTTTGTCAACTGCATTGCTGTGGACTGAACTATTATGAAATTTTGAAAAAAGGTCTCAGCATCATTAATTTAATTGACTGCAGTGTTATGAAATCTCATTAAACATCCATGAGGACAGAGTATCTGTTGTTGAATAGATATATAATTAAGTTATGGGTCTTGGCAACACTTGTTAACCATACTTAATCAAGAAATGTTTTTATTTCATTTATTATGCATAATACAAGAAAGATGGTGCATTGGAAATGACAAACTTTCTTTATTGAGGTTTTCAAGAAGTGCTTTGGCGGCACTTGTTAATGAAATTCTTAAATTATTGATGCAGATCAAAATCTAGGCAATTTTAGAAATTATCTTGCATTAATGTCCATGTTTCAAGAATCGAACAATACTAAATATGACTTAACTATAACTGTCTGGGAAAGTATCACCAACTTGATTTAATCATAACAATGGGGTAGTGAAAATAAATGAGGTAATATGCTGGCAAGACTAGTCATGCCCTGGAAAGTGTGGGAAAAAGGATTCTGTTAGGATATGAATTTTTACATAGTTATTTTAAGGTCAATCTCTAGTTAGATCTTTTAGTTAGCCCACTCTTGGCATTGGAGAATGTAATTTTCTCCATCTTCATCTATCTCTTTTATTTTTAGATCTCCTTTGCTAGATTGAATAAATTTCTAGTAATGTTATGCAAAGGAAAAACAATTGCCAACAATAGTATTAAGGATTTCTTTTCTTAGGAATCAACATAAATTTAATGATGTAAAGTAAACTGGGGATTGAATGTTGATTCTGGTTTTGGGTCTTTAGGAAGTAAACTATCTGTTTGTGGCGTGACTTATCTGTCTATGTTACAGCTAAGTCTTGATGATTTCTCGAAGATTGTCCATCGATGCAACATGATACAAGGTTCTGAAAGCTCCTAAGTGGTTAAGAATGCCAAGTCTACCTACTGTTCAGACCAGGTATGATGAGGAATTGGCTATGACTTTTTCTCACCCCTTCACTTGTTAGCAATGATGATATCAGAATTAGTTACCGTACTAGTGGTGATTGTTAGATTTTAAATTCTTGGAGTTGAGGTACGACAAAGGAAAATGGCTCTCCAAAACTTTCTTTTACTGTTTAAGCTAAGCTGATACCAATAAATAAGTCAGTGATGAAAGATGGTGGATTAAGTGATCTGGAGGATGAGGAAACCAACATTTTCTTGCTACCTAATGGAATGTCCTCTTTAGAGCTCGGATTTAGTGGAGTTTTACTTGCAGATTTCCTCATGTATCGACTTCTGATGTATGTCTTTATGTTCTATTCCAGGAGGGATTGATCAAGAGTTCATTTTTCTGCCGGGTTCTGTTTCAACAGCAAGAAAAGAGGCACCTAAGTAAGCGAGAGATAGAAGCAAGATAGTAGCTTGATCCGCTAGCTGTATTGAAGATGTATATAGTATAAGTCAGAGCTTTCATAGATAACTCACCAAATGCTGGTTGTATTTATATCTTTCACCAAATTCTGGTTGTATTACTATCTTAGACAACAGAATTATCTGTGGCTTTTACAAGCTGATCTATTTGAGGTTGGGATTAGTGTGACAGCAGATTATAGCTTGCTTAACCTTTTGGGCCAGTTGAATTATCTGTTGCATTGTTTTATACAAAGAATGAGTACTCTAAAGAAGGTTTGGTCCTGCTGTTATTTATGATTGATCACATCGAGACATTATCTATCCCGTGACAAATATTCTCAAGTTGGTCAGACCGGAGAAACCAAGATGCATTAAAGAAATGCCGCAATATGCACCTTCAGAATAACCAGGTTTGTTAAAGTCGGCATGGAAGTGATGGGGTTTGTCTCAGTTTTGGCTGGTGCCAAGATGTCCCGATGTTCTCAATAAGCTCTGGCGGGTACCTGCGATCGGCTCTCTTTTGACGCCTTATAGTTTAGAGAGTTCAACTGAGGGCTACACAGAGAGCAGATATAGAGTCGTCAGAAGAGACACAGAAACCATTCCTGGTTTCCACTCCTTGTCAGACATTGATGGTGATTCTGTTCTCTTGTTATCCTGAGAAAGGGAACGTACGTTTTGAATTTTTAATTTTCTACGCTTAATTAGATCATCGAACAGGCCAAAAGAGAAAGGAGGATTGGGATCGGAGATGAACCGTCGCTGCTGGCCACTTGCCAGACCGTAGTGCAAACAACCGCCATTGGTTAGGTTTGCCATCTCCTTAGCGACTACCAAGAGTGTTTCTCACCCTTCCATGGGTTAATCCCCCCTCCTTTTTCTTAATTACTAAAAACTGGAAACATTTTTTTTTGTCTAGTAGCTAAAATTTCTATGTCGTATACCCCATGGCACACAATACATGTTTTACACAATGTTCTTTCCATTATTGCTTAAAATTTTCCAAATAATCAATTCACCCTTTCTTGATTGTGCCGTCTTCTCCGTTTCATTACCCTCTTTAATCGAATCTGAGGACAGTAACTGCAGCGGTTTGTTGGCCATCTTTACACAGTGGTGGCAGCGGTTCCATCACCGTCTTATTTGGCTCATTATCAATAGAATGAGAGATGGAATGACTCAAATTATAAGATGTGTATATTCTTTAAAAACGTCTTAGAAACTTTGCTTTGTTCTTTTAACTTTAATTACGCCCTGCTATAGCTTGGTGAATCAGTCTGGAGAACAAGGAAACATTCATCTTTTATTTATCAATTGTGGGGTTGACAATGAAGCATGAACCCATCTTTTCAATTGTTTGTCGACGAAAACGTGTGTATATTGGACCATGTGGATTTCGTCGATATTGTAACAGCACGAATACTTTGGTTTCTTAGACAAATATAAGAACCATTTCTATGTGGGGTCACCACTTATATTCCTTTCATCTATGGCTTTGGAGAAAATATTCGGTGCAGTTGGGGTAGCCTCCTTAGCATTGCACTAGTCCATTCTGCGAGCGACATGTGTTGCTTGCGGGCCCACCTTGAAGAAAAGCTGGCTCTTAGTTTCTTCCATGCGGCTATAGTCTCGTCCTAAACCTATAAAGTTTCCATTTTGGTATTAGACGCATTTAAACGAGGAACCTAAATGAATTTTTGCTGTACATAACCTTACTTTTATGTGTGGGTATACATATAGAAGGTCAATGACAAATATATTCTTCTTGATTGCGACGGGGGAGGTAATTGATGCGATTAACATATTAATACTATTGCACATCTAAGAAAAAAGGCTTGATCTCGTTTGATAACTATCCTTTTGAAGTTTGTGGCTATAAAAGAAGAACAAATCAGGGTCACTCAAAGTATTGAATATATTACACAATCATGATCCTTTGCGTGATAGGTTTAGAAATCCTACTTGTCGTTGCTTTCTATAGTTGAAGATTTGCGTGTGAAAGAGATGTCTCAAAAAGTATACTTTATTGCCAAATTATATTCTTCCTTGAGACAAATTAATCCCAACATTCAAGCTCTTGCGAAAACTATCTGCAACATGAAAGCAAAATCTATGATGAAAATCTGAATGGTGGGTTTATGGTCCAAACTTGATTGGATGAGCTTAATCGATTCATCTACAATTTTAAACATGATGCTGAGGGTTACTTTAGGCACTCATTTTTCTCTTAAGTTATGTCCATGGCATCCACAAAGAGTTTATCAAATGTCTCTATAATCGATTACTCTTACAAGACTAATTGATACAAAATGTTTTTGTTGGATAAGGTTGGAGTTCCTAGCTTTAAAGCTTTTTTCTACTCTTGCTTTGCCCTTTCGAGAAAGGAGGAAAAAGAAGACTACGGATTGGCTTTTGACAATGTTTAGCAGCATATTGGGTGTTGATTGTCAATCCAGGCCTTTGTTATTGATAGAGAAGTTCGATGCACTTTTCCTAGAAGTGCCAATCTGTTGCGTGTTTGGCACATTGAAAAGGACAATGTGATAAAATGTAAATCTCATTTTGAAGATGGAATGAATTGGAATTCTTTTATATTCGATTTGTGTGAGGTTATGAACTCCAAAAGTGAAGTAGAATATGATGAAAAAAGTCAGCGATTTGAAGACCATTGTGAGAAAAGCCATCGATTCTTAGTTGTATTAAAAATAATTTGGTTCCTTTCAAAGAGATTGCTAGAAGTAGGGTTAAGCTGCGTACTTGCATTGGGCATTTATGCAATCCATGGAACTTTCAAGTACGCATAATATAAGATTTAGGATTTCCGATGGTCTACCTCTAAATATAAGTAATCCACAATAAAGGCTTGATATATGGTCCTATTTATCATGATATTACTCAAAATAATAGAGATTATTTATTTAAGCAACTATTTCACGAGTTAGAAAGAAAAATCAAGAATGGCTAATTTTGAAAAAGGAAGTTGTTGAAAAGCAAATTGAGCATTTTGTACGAACAAGTGATTCCTTCCCGTATGAGCCCTTAACTACATATCATAAAGATTGGAATTAAAAAATTAAAGAAGAAGCAACTTCTAAATGACGTGATCCTTAGTCATTTCAGATTGTTAAAAAAGGGAAAAGATGTGGTACTTGTGTAAAGGTTATGGGCATAATAGTCGGGCATTTAATCGAAAGGCAAATGTCAAACTCACATTCAAGGCCGTTGAAATCCATGGTGGCGAAATATAACAGGCACAGAGTACTTCGACACGCAATAATTCAACCTGAAAGGCCTATTCAAAGGTTGGAGTTTCTTGCACCCTAACATTGGATTTTTTCGCCGATATATTTTTGAGCAAATAATGACTATCTTAGTAATGCAACTAAAACTTTTATTGTCTAATTTAGGATATATATTTTCCGGAGACAGTAGCCTTTTTTTAGGGGAGCTAAGTAGCTGAAGGAACAATGTTTTATTGTTAAGTTGCATACACAATTTGTTACTATGGCATTGCATTTGTACTATGAAGATCATTTACTTTTCTTTGTTGGTTTTATGAAAATTTTGATGCATTTGGAATTGACAATATATATATATATCTGCAAATGGTTCCATTTAATCAATGCAAAGAGGATATTCACATGTAGTAATGTTTCTTGAGAGCTTATTCTTTTGAATTTGCATGATAAATAATGGATGCTTAGAATTTCCAATGTGCTTAGCTTTGTCATATTGTGCAACTTTTTTGTTCGAAGTAACTATAAAAAAATTGTGTGGTGATGACTTGAAAAATTAAGAAAGGTCAATCGTTAGATTTGTTGATTAAAATGAAAGTCGAGCAGTTAAGATACATAGATTATAATGAAACGACATGTATTGAAGTTGTGATTAAATCAAATGCATTAGTTAAAACTAGTAAAAGGATTTTTTTTTTTCATTCTTACTAGTGCTTAGGTTATTTAGAATAATGGTTTCCTTGTACAAAATAAAACGATAAATATACGACTCATTAATACAATAACTACTTAGCTATTGATCAAATAAAGCTTTTTTTTTTTTTGAAAAGCAGGGACAGCATTTTCGTCTTCAATGGAAAAAATTAAGAAAAGAGGCCAAACAGAAAGAAAACCTCATGGAGCTCAAAAGGACAACAAAAAGAATAAAGAAAAGGTAAGGAATAAGCTCAATTAAGGAGTAACCCAAAAGACAACAAAAAGAACAAAAAAAGGGTAGGGAATAAGCTCAAATTAAGAGTGGCCCACGCTTAACCTTTTACTATGCGGGTAGATTTGTAGGTAATAAATGCCAAAGTCGTGGAAGTTGCTTGACTTTTGCCTGGTTCAGGTTGCATTTTCTATCCCACATAAGATGCAATAGTTGCCAAAGCGGGTTAAAGTGGACTCCGGTGAAATCAAGGTAGACCAGCAAAAGTTGCAAAAGCATGTTTTTGTGAACTAATTCTCTTTTTGCCTTGGCACCAAGAAGTTTCCTGATGCGAACTGTTTACTTCCTTTCCTTCTATATTGTTGCATTTTCTATCCCAAGCAAGATGCAAAAGTTGCAAAAGCATGTCAAAGTGAGACCGCAAGAGATCAAAAAAGGAGGAAGGAAAAGAAAACTTTCATCTTCATTTGCAAGTGAGAAGGAAAATCACCGTGGAAAAGGGTTTGGCCCAATACGTTATTTGGTTGGCTGAAGAGAGAATTCTGCTTTGAAGAACTATATAGATTGATAGATAGATCATATGACAGAATAGATTAGAGATAATCTGAATGGTTCGCATTGAAAAACTCTTCCGCCATTTCGCTTGTTGTTTGAAATCATGAAATTTTGAGAAAATAGTAAAATACTAAAAGTTAGCTTTTCCCATTGAGAAAAAAAAAGAAAGATATATGAGTAAGTGAATGCAGAGGAGAAATATAAAAAAAGAAGAAAGGGAAAAATAAACAAGGCCTATGTACAATATGCAACCAAGGACTTGTGCTAGCAACATCATTAAAAAATTCAGAAAATAGAAGAATTCTCTGAGCCTATAGTTATAGGATGATGGTCACAAACTCCTGATTGAGGAGTGAGCCTCACCCGTTGATTTCACACAAATATGGGGACGGCATTTGCAAAAGTCAAGTCCACTTCAATTAGATAAACTAATAATTAAAAGGCAGAGCTTGACCTCTATATATACACTGCAACCAGTTCCACTTCCTCATTCACAAATTTAATCACAGAATTCATAGAACTCCAACTTCTCCAGAAAATGGAGAATAACGCAATCATGATTGAAAGGTGCGTAATTTATCCGTATGAAAATCTCTAAGAACTCTATGTAGGGTGCGGATAAAATAGCTATTTTCTGTTACATCAGTTTTTTTTTTTTTTTTTTTGGTTGAAATAATTTGTTCTTGATTCAGTATAAAGACGGCAAGCAACTGCAACAACAGCACCAACAGAAAATGTTTGACTTGACTCTTCATTATTCACATATGTTTTTCTCGTTCTTACGAGCTGTATCTTGCTTTGGACGAGCATTTGGTGCACTTAACTTTCTATGTTTGTTGGAACTTTTAATTGTACTACTTTCGCAAAATCCTTCCATATCAAGAGTTATCATCTACAACCTACCGCAATTAATTTGTTTGGACTTTGCATGTCGTTAATACTGAGCTTTAGTTTGTAATGTCGGACTTGCATGTGACAGGTAATGCAATTTGCTCTCGCAATCATGCATTAATTGTACAATTAATTTGACTCATTGTATGGGAAAAGTGTTAAAAAAGTCCTAAACCTTTTGCATTTACTCAAAAATCTTTTTATTTGATGCTAATTCAGTACTTTCTGGCTGGATTTTGCTGACCGGTGCTGGCCGGTTGATGTGGTATGATCGGTGCTAATGTGGACAATTTTTAATAATATTTTAATATTTTTTTCTTTTTTTATTTTTCTTCTCCTTGTCCTTCCTTCAACCAGTCATCAAACCTCGGCGATCGCGTAGAGGCAACAGCCAGCAAGGCTTGAGCCCTCGCTGGTGGCTTCGAGGGTAGCAAGGCCAGCTCGAGGCCGGCTATTAGGGCGGCATTGCATCGGGTTGGTGAGGCTCGCCCTTAAGCTGGCCTCGCACTAGGCGGTGAGGCTTGCCCTCGTGGCCACTAGCTAGGGCTTGAGCCTCACCAGTGGCTAGCCAGGTCGACCTCGACCTCGTTGGCCATCACCTTTGGCCAGTCGCTGAGGTTCGGTGACCGGCTGGAGGAAGGAGGAGGAAAAGGAAAAAAGAAAAAAAAAGAAAAAAGAAATTTAGATAAATGAAAATATTATTGAAATTTGTTTATATTAGCGCTGATCGTGCCACGTCAGCTAGCCTATGCTGATTTAGCAAAATCCGATCGAAAATGATTGAATTGGTACCAAGTAAAAATGTTTAAGACTAAATTGATACTAAAAAAAAGGTTTAGGACTAAATTGACACAAATATAAAAGATTTATGATTTTTTTAACACTTTTCCCCTTATTGTACAGTTTCATTGTGGATAAGTAAGCTTCTGTCGAGCAAGATTTTAAGCATGCGGATGAAACACTTCTAATACAAGCTTGTATTATCTGACAGCAACGTAAATTAATGATTTCAGATTTCGTTGTGCTTTTTCTATAGACTTGCAGAACAAGAAGAAGCCATCATTGAAAAATTGAAGGATTTCTTGAAATCCTCGCTTACCTGGTCATTAGCTCTTCTCCAGGCTAAGTATTTACTTGTAAACATGTAAGCGACCTTCATTGCGATTTTCATAACTGTCGTCGCGCTCTTTGGCATTAGTCCACAAACAACACCAAGCAATTGTGGGACAACATTCATCAGTTTCATGTTTTTTATACTAGGATGTCTTGTCGTTGAAATAGCAATTAACTTGATCATACCAAATTCTCACTTTAAGTGAGTTGTCTATGGTATGTTCCTTGTTATGGTAGCTACAAATCCTGATTACCAACAACTTTTTCTAGAGATGAAACGAGTCTTCAAGTCCACATGCGGAGCAACTTTTTTGAGAATTAGAAACTTCTTCATTCAATCACAAGTGATTATTGAATGTCTCTTGATAATTAATTTTGCGGACCGAGAACAATCATCCATGAATAACAACCTTGCGACTCGACCGGTTGGCAATGATAGAGGTGGAGTTGAGGAGGACATGGTCTAGTTGATCTCATGATGGAATTGGACACCCTTAATCTCTCCATTTCCCTTTACATTATTAGATGTTTTGCCGTGTATTTTATGTTAATAGGGTATGCAAATGTGTGGTAAGACTATAATAGTTCTTCTTTGATGCATTAAATTTGCAACTTTGTATATTTGCTTCATCTCCATGAAATTTTTATTGATCTAGTTTTTCTTCCCAGCAAAATTTACAATAATGCTGTGTTTTATTCTGCTTTTCGTTGACTGCTCGTTGCTTTACATGAATAGTATCTGCCTTATGTAATACGCTCGGATTATCTTTGAAACATGGGGTCTTTTGGTTTTATCCCTATGGTATTACTCTTGTTTTTGAACTGCCTGTACTACGAATCCACAACGCAATTTCACGCCAAATGACGGTTGCCAATGAGATGAAAAAAAGATGGGATTCCATTGACCAAATGAGATTTCTCATTAAAAAAATTTTCGATTTAATTTTTCCATTTGTCCTCTAATTTTTGTCATTGTTTGTCCTCTAATTTAACCTGTAATAAATTCTTATTGAATGAGTTTTTTTTTTTTTTTTTTCGGTCGTACGATTAACTTTCTAATTTCAAATGGTAATTAAATTTCATGTCAGTAAGAATTTGGAAAGTGTGAACTAAAGGGCAAGGAATGCTGGAAAAAACAACAACACATCGAATCTCTGAATTTAATTTGTACGAAATTCTCTTTCTTCATCTTTTCTGGTTTTTTGTTCCAATGCAGTTGTGACTGTCGATGTGATCAAATTGATTTTCACAAAAAGGGGATTCAATCGACAGCATGTCTTGTAACCGATCGAATTAACTTCTTAAGATGTAAAACCCCGATAGAGGAAGATAACTCTCCACATGGAATATTATGTTTTCTAATGTAATACGTTTGCTTTCTTTTCTTTTAGATTCCTTTGGTCAATCAATACATTTGAACAAAATCTCTGCACTTGCACAAATAGCATTGGAATTGTCTGCAATCGTCTGTAGAACTTGAGATTGCAATAATCAAATAATCAAGTTACTACCCGCATTGTATAGTATGTATAATCCGATGATCTTAAGGCAAAGATAAAATATATTGAAACAAGGAAAATCTTTTTTATTTAAAATTTTCTCAACAACTATATCAAAAAGAACGAGAAGTGCTAATTTTCATTTCGATTATTGGCATAACTAAGCATAGCATTTATATGAGATCTATTGATCGAATTATTCAACACTATAGAATTGCTCCTTTTCATATATAATATGGAGTAGCGAATCGAGGTGCTATAAGAGTAACCCATTACTTTTTAAGGAAATTTTTTTGTCCCCACAGCCCTATCTTCCTCCTGTATTGTAGTGATAGGTTCAAGGGGAACTGCACAATCTGATTCATGATGGGATTCATGATGGGTGCTCGTTTCATGTTGCAAGTTCAAAATAAATACCATGTTGAAAATGTTAAGGTAGGAAAAAAAGGTCTAAGGTAGAAAGTAGAGTAGATGTATCTAATTAGACCCAATGCTCAACAACTTAAGGTTTTTAGTGAAATTAAGTATCAGTAACTAGGTCAATAAATTCGAACATTGTGCTCTGTTTGAATCCCTTATTATAACAATGTTGAATTGTTGTGAGACTTCTCTATTCTTGAAAATACTAAATTGGTAAATTATCAAGGCTTTTCACAAGCTCGCTACATGTTAATCTGCAATTGAATGTCGGCTTCTTTAATGTTTTTTACATAATGTATGTTGCAATGGTGTTACGGATGCATTTTGATGGCCCCGCGGTCGTGTCTATGGACTAAACAGCCCAAAAGGTTGGGAGCTCCAAGATTGCTATCTTTAGGCACATTATCCCAATTATTTTTTCCCAGTCTTTTTGCTTGTCATTTTTTTTTTTTCGTTCCTTATTAAATTTTAAAAATTATATTATTAACGTCAAATATATCTATAAGAAAATATTCGAAAAACTAAGAATTTATTGAGCTTTGATGTAGCTATTAAGGGCCGAGACTGAGGTTTATTTTTTAGAAATTGAAAACTAACAAACGACTCATGAACCATGATGAGAATAGGCTTATTATTATAATATTATTTTTGATGTAAATACAACATTAACATCGAACATTCTTTATGTAAAAATTCTTCTTCGCATTGATTAATATTTCATCCTAGTCATTTTCAAATGCTCTGTCTAAAATAAAATTTCATTTTGAGGCATTAGTCATTGATTATAATCTAATCAAAGCTTATTAGGCGGGGTATTGCTTTTTACCTTCTATGATTCACATAATCATGTAGTCCAACACCTCAATTTTGATAAATTTATCATGCAGATACAATGATTGATAGAAGTCCATCAAACCTTTTAGGATTTTTAATATCTAAAGAAAAATCGTCTGGTAAAAAAATTCCTCATATAGCAGGCACTATTTTAAATTGCTTAATTCCTAAAGATTAAATTTGAACTCAACTGACAGCTTGTAACGATGGCGACTGGTGGTGCGCTCGCAGTGGATCATGGTGTTCGGCAAAGGATAGCGGCGGTGCGAGGAGCCCGGCTCGGTGGGGCTCGCGGATTGCTGCTCGGCTCGGTGGGGCCTGGCTTCAAGCTGTCCTGTGGTGGAAATCTTCCGACGGTGATGCTTTGTCGAGAAACCTGCAAAAATAGAGAACCACCCCGAGGTGGCTGAGCAGTAGTGGTGTCGTGGGATAGGGCTGGACGGCGGGGCAGCAGGGTCGGCGAGACTGATGCAGCGCCAGTGGGGGTAGGGACAGCAGCTGGAAACGTCATCGTAGGGAACAACAGCAAACTTGGTGAAGGTAGCGCTAGGTGACGGCTTGGCAAGGCAAGGATGGCGTCGCAGGTTCAGTAGTGGAATACCAGAGGACGACCGAGCGAGACTCGGATCGGCGAGGCAACAAACAGCGGAGGAGCGACATCAGCGTCGATGGGTCTTGGTGAGGCACAGCTGGGAGGCGGCTGGGACATCAACATGGCAGCGGCGCCGAGGTAAGGAGGCTGGAGCTGCGAAGCTCACCGTCAGTCAGTGAGGATGGCAGCACGGGCAAGGGCCTCGGCCAGGCGTATGGGCTTTGGCTGAATGCTCCTTCCTCTCTCTCTCTCTCTCTCTCTCTCTCTCTCTCACGTGTTTGTCTCTAGTGTTCTAAATTTCTAATTGCCGTCCTCGAGTTATGAGAACCTAGGTTTAATTTACTCTCGCGGGCTCAATTTCAGCCTAACAACTTGATGGACTCTAATAACCTAACGCCATTCCTTAATTAGACTTTTAATGGGCTGAATTAAGCTTAAATTAGGCCAATTATGCCCCCCCCCTCTCTACAGAATTTTGGCCACCGCTCTACCAAGGCTTGGCCGAATTTCGCCCCTTCCTCGCAGGGTTAGTCTATTCAATTAAGCTTATAACCATCCACAGTCGGTCTGATTAAATGCAATTAATTCAATTATGCTTCTAATGACCATATGCTATTTAATTATTATTTTTGCTAGGGCTGAAGCCTATCTCTAATTTTCTATGCGGTGAATTACTAAATGGGACACCAAAATTTAGGTGTCAACATTCATATTACCAAATGAAAAGTACAAGCCCTCCCTTATATATAGGGTGAGAGGCAATTAGGTTTAATTACAACTAATGTGAACTACAATTAACCTAACTTTAAATATATACATCTAACACTATCCAATAATGGTGTTTTCTCCCTCAAAATTATAATAAAGGATCATGATGGCTCTGCTTTAGGGTTTCATTTCGCAGCACGCACTTAGTAGACAGTTGAATTTAGTAGCACGAGATGCTGACAAGCTATAGTTTACTCGGGATTCGGTCTAAAAGTAATGAAACCAGCAGTTTGTTCTAACAACTCCAGCTGGGACTCGGCTTAAGGAAAATTCCAGCAGATGGATGCTTTTCCTTTTGATTATTTTAATTTCGAGGTTAGAATTGGAAGTCACACATGTATAGAAAGCTGATGAACAGTGACTGGCGTGCGCGTGTCTGTAAGACGTGAATAAAGTCTAGGTTTGGCAAGAAATGCTGGGGCAAGACCATTCGTTTCTCGAAGACTATGATATTGGCATTCTTCACAATATATGGTGAATATGATGAACGTGTGAATGCGTCGATGACGTTGATTTTCTTTACAATATATAGTGAACGTGTGAGTGCGTTAATGATATTGATATTCTTCACAATGTCACGTAGAAATTAGTGCAAGTAATTAAGCAAAATAAGTTAAGAGTGGGCCCAAAAGAGGATGTTTCCAAAGGGTAGGTAGGAAAGGTCTTCGTGACGTGGAATCTAGGCAATCAAAGAGCAGCACCGGCCGTGAATAAGAGAAAAAAGATCCACACGGTGTCCCAGTCACTGCAAATGAAGAAAGCATCGGATTGCATGGATTTAGCGGTAAATCCATCGCATGTCGAGCATCATTCATATTAATGGGATCTTTCTTATTTGACATTGGATTAGGAGTTGGTATATTTAACTTGGGTTTGAGCTCCGTCATAACCTCTAACACGAAGAACTTTACTTTATAGGATGAGCATGCAATGACCGATCGACCTCTTCTTTTCCCTTAAAAATGATTCAAACGTTCCTTCTAACATCATATATCATTTTCATCACGACCTTAGGAGTCAACTTCAGGGAAAAGTGCCAAAAAAATCCTAAACTTTTTATTTTGTGCCAAAAAAGTGATAAACCTTTTTTTAAGTGCTAATTTAGTCCTAAAACCTTTTTACTTAGTGCCGATTTAGTCATTTCCGGCCAATTTTGACCGGATTTTGCTGACTGGACGCCGACCGACTAACGTGGCCTAATCGGTGTTGATGTGGACAATTTTTAATAATATTTTAATATTTTTGAATATTTTTGAATATTTTTATTCTTTTTCATTTTTCATTTTTTTCTTCTCTCCTCCTCCCTTCAGCCGCTGGCCGAACCACGACGACGGCCAGCAAGGCTCATCGGCCACCTTGCCAATGCCTGCGAGGGCGGCCTCGTGCTGGGCGGCGAGGCTTGACCCTCGCCAAATCCGGTGCGAGGCAGCCTCTCGCCAGGCTGGCTCCAACGCTGAGGGGAGATGCGATGTAAGGGAGACGGGATCCTCTGCGCGCGACTCTAACGCCAAGGGGAGATGCGCTTGCCCATGGCCGACAAGGCTTGACCTCACTGAATCGCGGCCTGGGCGGCGCCAGCGAGGCTCGCCCTTGCCGAATTCGGCGAGGGTGAGCCTCGCCAGCCCGGCAGGAGGTCGCCTCGCGTTGGATTTGGTGAGGGTCGAGCCTCACCCATGGCTGGTGAGGCTCGACCTTGCCGAATCGCGGCCTAGGCGGCGCCAGCGAGGTTGCCCTCACGGCCACTGGCGAGGTGGCTAGCGAGGTCGGTTGTTATGGTCCGACCAGTGGTCGGAGGGAGGAGGAGAGAAGAAAAAATGAAAAATGAAAAAATGAAAAAAAAAAAAATAAAGTATAAAGAATAAAGAAAAAGAATAAAAAAATTCAAAAATATTAAATATTATTAAAAATTGTCTACGTTAGCATCGATTAGGCCACGTCAGTTGGTCGGCGTCCAGTCAGCAAAATCCGGCCAAAATTGGCCGAAAAGGACTGAATCGGTACTAAGTAAAAATGTTTATAACTAAATTGATACCAAAAAAAGGTTTAGGACTTTTTTGACACAAACACAAAAGGTTTAAGACTTTTTTGGTATTTTTCCCTTCAACTTCATCCGGCTAGTTTGTACTTATTGTCCGTAGCGGTTATACTTTTCCTCTCTTTTTGTTATTTCGAAATATTTCAGCACTTGTGCTCTCGAATCCGTTGCCTAATTTTACCAAATAAGATATAAAACCAAAAGAATTATTATCCACTTTGCAGAGCATCATTGCAACATAACGACATATCGGGAGTATTGACAAATGGTCATTTGTTCTTCTTGGAGCTAAGAATTTACTTATAGACAAGCAAGTGAGCTTCATCACAATTTCCGTAGCTCTCATCGCACTCTTTGGCATCAGTTCAAGATTTACACGAAGTGGTTGTGGAATGACATTAATCAATTTGGCATTTCTCGTGTTAGGATGTCTCTCTGTTGGAATAGTAATCAACTTGATCAAGCTGAATTCATACATCAAGTGGGTTATTTATGGTATGTTTCTTCCTATGATAGCTACAAATCCTTATTACCAACAGTTTTTTCAAAATATGAAACAAATCTTCAAGTCCATACACGGAGCAACTTCTTTAAGACTTAAAACTTGCTCTTTCAATCACAAAAATATCGAAAGTCTTTTGAAAATTAATGTTACAGAAGAGAAGAATCATCCATGAATATCAACATTATGACTCGACCAACCGGTGGAGATGGGGACAGAGTTGGGGAGGACATTGTCTAGTGGATCTTGTAATGGAGTCAATGCCCTCCATCTCTGTTTTTCTTAATATAATATCAGGTGTTTGTAGGGAAAAGTGGCAAAAAAAATCCTAAACCTATTATACGATACCAATTCAATCATAAACCTTTGATTGGATCAATTTGGTCAAAAACCTTTTATATAGGTATCAATTCAATCATGAACCTATTAATTGGACTAATTTAGTCAAAACCATTTCACATTGGTACTAACTCAGTCTATTTGGCTAATTTTGGCTAGCTGGTGCTAACGTGGACACCATTCGGTAGTCGGATGCGACGTGGTAATTTTTAAATATTTTTTATATTTTTATATTTTTGAATTTTTTATTAATTTTTTTTTTTTTCATTTTCTTTTCCTTCTTCTTTCTCCTTGGACTTTCCTTGCAGTGGCCGACAAGCCTCCAGCGAGGGTCGCAGCTCTTGCTCGACCTCGCCCAGGGTCATGGGCGAGGCTGGCCTCGCCTAGATTCGGCAAGGGCTTCGCAGCCCTCGCCCAGAGGCCAGTGAGCCTTGCCAAAGGCTCACTAGCCACTACGAGGAGAGTCCAAGGAGAAAGAAGAAGGAAAAGAAAAGAAAAAGAAAAGAAAAAAATTATTAAAAAATTGAAAAAAGATAAAAATTATTTAAAAATTGTCACGTCATCGTTCGACCACTAGTTAGCATCCACGTTAGCACTGGCTAGACAAAATTGGCCAATACCAATGTGAAAATGTTTAGTATTAAATTGATCAAATTAAAATGTTTTGGACTGAATTGGTATCAATATGAAAATGTTTAGGACTAACTTAATTCAATTAAAAGGTTTAGGACTGAATTGGAATCAATGCAATATGTTTAGAATTTTTTTGATACTTTTCCCGCTGTTTATACGGCAAGTGAAATGGATGTCTAGGCTTTTTTCTACTTGTTATGTTTTATAAAATGCGCAAAAGTGTGGTCAACATCATGAGGTGTTTTTCTTCATGTTTTGGCACCATTATGATTGGACTGGGGGTTTGCTTGGACAATTATTCGTTGTGGAATTTAATATGATATTTATGTCTTAATGTTATGGCGCTTTTTTGCCTGTTCGTGTGAGGAGGGAATATTTGAATGGAGACATGCATATTGATGGAGGCGTTGTTAAGCCATGAGAGTTAGGTTCTACACCTTTTGGAAGTTGATTCTTTTTTTCTTTTGAAGCTAGATATTGATAGTGCAAAATCTACTTCCAAATTGATCGTTTCCCCAATGGTATCACTTCTATTTATGCCCTGCCTATAGTATAGATCAATAATGCCATTTCACTCAAAATAACGCTTGTCTTATATCAATATTACTAACTTCGGTTCATGATTGTAACAAGACCTATCACACATCAGTGATGGTAATGGATCTTGAATGAGTTTTACATGATTTACGTGTCGAAACGTTAGGTCGATTCTCGTAAGCCCATCGCGGCAAGAAGAGGATTCTTTTTCTGTGCCCACTGAATTAGACATCGGTGATGTCCACATCTGCACTTATCTCAGTCTATTCCTGAAAATACCAAAGTGGTAAATCACCGGCATTTTTCACAAGTTTGCTACGTGTTAATCTGTGATTGGATGTTGACTTCTTCAATGTTTTTAGATAATTTACTTTGATGGCCCCGCGATCGTGGCTATGGACTAAATAGCCCACAGCGACGACCGACCTTCAGGCACATTATCCCGATCATTTTTTACAATCTTTTTCCTTGATTTTTTTGTTATTTATTATATTTTACAAATTCTATGCTAATATGAAATAAATTTATAAGAAAATATTGGAAAAACTAAAAATTTGTTGTGCTTTGATGTAATGATTAAGGGCCACGACGGAGGTTTATTTTATTAGATATGGAAAACTAACAAATAACTCATGAACCACAAAGAGAATAGGCATATACTTAAATCTGATGTAAATACAACATTAACTCCAAACATTCTTTATGTAATAAATTCTTCTTCGTATTAATTGATATTTCATCCCAGTCATTTTTAAATGCTCTATCTAAACTAAAATTTCATTTGAGGCATTAGTCATTGATTATAATCTAATCAAAGATTATTAGGCAGGGTATTGCTTTTCCCCTTTTGTGAAGTTTAAAGTCTTACTCTACTCATTCTTCTGTTGAAATTTGAAAACAACAATGAATTTACCTTTGCTAGGAAAAAATAATCGATTCACATGATCATGTAGTCCAACACCTCAATTTTGATAAATTTAACATGCAAATATAATGATTGATTGAAGTCCATCAAACCTTTTAACATTTTCAATCTCGTGAGAAAAATTGTCTTGTAAAAAAATTCGTCATACTATTACAGCATGCACCATTTTAAATTGCTTAATTCCTAAAAGAATAAATGTTAAATGTAAGTATGCAGATTTTCTAACAACAAGAATACTTTAATGAAGTATATTGCGGCAATGCATGGACCCTCTTTGGTTGTTCATTAATTGGCTTTATTTTATTTAAAAAATGTGATTTAACACGTTTTTTTTTTCATATAGTGTGAAAATGAAAGTTGAAGTTTTAACTTCAAAAATGTCGTAGAAGTTAAAATAAATCTACACAAATGGGCGCCCATAAAAAAGAACAAAAAATAAGGAGTTCTCTTCCGTCAGAATAAAAAATCCCCAGCAAGGAGAACATGGATAAGAGGATGATCCTATCTTTAAACTAATTTACTTATCCAATTCAAGCGTAAAGCTCGTATTGAGTAGATGTATTTGAAAGTTTCTGCATTTAGTATAAAATAAAGTTAACACTTTCTATATCTTGGACAATTTAATGAATGATACTTTGGGACCTTGGACAATTGAATAATATGACAGTGATAGCACTGGACATTCGTGTCGTTGACGCCAAACACGTTTCAATGACGCCAACTTTATATTAGTCAATTGTCCGAAAGTATCACTTCATCTACACTTTCTAAACACTTTCTCGTTCACTAAACAAGGCCACCATAGATACTCTGCAATTAATGGGAGTTAATTGAGCTCAAACTTCTAGAAAATGATGGATCATACAGTGACACTCGAAAGGTACGTAATTTATTCATGTAATTTATGCTCTAAGAACTCTGTTCAGAGCGCATATTAAGTAGTCAATCATTTTCCCCCTTAATATATCAATCTAGGGGCGATGAGCAGCCACAGTAACAACTATAGGACATGTTTGAGTTAATCGAGAGATTTCACATTGTGTTCACCTCATTAAAGTTGCTTCTTATTGCACATTTCAATTTGAAGAATACTAATGGTGCGTTTGATTCAGCATTTTAAAAGCCCATTGGAAAAATGTAAAGAAGTTTAGCTTAAAGGACTTTAGGCAAATGCAAATGCCGTTTGGTAAACTATGCTTTGAGAAGTTATTTTGAGAGAAATGCCGTTTGGTAGAAAACACATTTGAAAAGCTCTTTGGGTTATTAATATTAGTTTTTTTAATTTTATTTGTTTAAAATTGAAAAAAATAATGTATGCAACTTTTTAAATATAAATTTTGACAATAATAGTAAAAAAATAATATATATATTTTGAAAAAGACCAAACCCTTCACCGGAATTTTTTAATTTTTATTTGCTTAAAATTGAAAAAAAAAATGATGTATGCAACTTTTTAAATATAAATTTTCACAATAATGCTAAAAAAATCAAATACATATATAATTTTAAAAAAAAGACCAAATTCTTCATCAAAATTTTTAAATTTTTAATTGTTTAAAATTGAAAAAATAATGTATGCAACTTTTTAAATATAAATTTTGACAATAATACTAAAAAAATCAAATACATATATATATATATATATATATATATATATATATATATATATATATATATATATATATATATATATAAAAGACCAAATCCTTTGTCACAATTTTTTAATTTTCATTTTTTAAAATTTAAAAATATAATGTATGTGACTTTATAAATATAAATTTGAAAATAATGCCAAAAATCAAATACATATATATATATATATATATATGTAATTTTTTTCTAAAAAGACCATACCTTCGTCAATTTTTTTTTTAATTTTTACTTGTTTAAAATTAGAAAAAATAATGTATGCAACTTTTAAAATATAGTCTTTTGACAATAATGCTAAAAAAAAATCAAATATATAAATAATTTTTTAAAAGACCAAAATATTTTTTTTATCATTTATATATATTTGATTTTTTTAGCATTATTTTGGCGTTTAAAAATATAATAATTAGGGAATAATCAGAAATTTGAAGAATGAGTGAAGATGATTTTGAAAAAAAGTTTCAGCATTTGGCCAAATGCTGAAAGTTCAAAGCTAGTCCATACTAGTATTGAGCTTTCAGTCTTCCAAATACTGACTTTCACTTGAAAGTTACTTAAAAATGATTTTCAAACAGTTCAGCATTTTCCCAATGGGCTTTGGAGACTGAAAGCCCCTTAGGAATGCTAAACCAAACGCACCCTAAGGCATTAAGCTGCGTGATTTAGCAGTTTTATATTACTTGCAAAGTCATCTATCTCATAATGTTGATTGAATTGACTGGAATTGTTGGCCCAAACCAAATACATTGGTACTTGTACATCATTTTTGGGACTCTTAACTTTGAGTTGCTTCTCTATATAAGCTTGTCTCTGGTCACATGGCTGGTTGCCAATATGTGCTTATTGGTGTTTGTTTTAGCATTATCTAACTTGCTTGCACAAGGTTCCAACCTATTTCGGGAGATTGTTCACCCAAACGGATGCCGTTTTCTGAAGTTCAGTTTGATTTTTGAAGCTGCAGTCATACTTTGTTTGTGTATCACTTTTATCGCATGTTATTTGTAATAAATGCTTCTGATTTATGGGAAAAGAGAGTCCTATCATATACATGTTCTGTATTTGGTGAACATTGCCTTGTTGCCACGTTACGTACACGAGGATTTTAATTTCATTTGATGGTTTCGTTTGGGCCGAATTGGTTTTTCCTAATCTAGAAAGTGTCTAAGAGTTTTCCATAGATAAATTCCTATGACACGCGCAAGAGCAAGTTAGCAACAGCTTTTATGAAATGGATAAAATTTGTGTAGCCGACAAGTTCGTCCTTCTGCCGATAAAAGAAAAAAAAGTAACAAGTTTATCCGTCGGACGGAACTAAGTTCTATATTTCTTAGACCACAAAAGGGGAACGAAAAGGAATCCCTCTTTTCACATTTGGCCACATCTTCGAGTTATAATAGCGGCGGGGCACTCCATGCTTTACCAAATCTGTTGAAGGCATAATCTGCATTTTACCTATGCATCTATGAATAATGCACACATTAATAGCATTTGAGTATTTTTTCAATCCCAAAACATCATAGATTCTACCCTACTTGGATAGATAAACCAGCAAATCTTCCTGTGGCAACTAAAGAACCTTTCCTTGTCCGCCCACCTCATCAAACATTGCTAGTAATTGCATTCCTGAGAGTGTTCCTGTGGAATGTAATTCCTTGGCTTGCCTCGTTGTATCTTTGAAGTTTTGGCATGCACCTTCAACTCTAAGAAGCTGGTAACAATTGGCTTTTGCTCTCACTAGTTATCTATTTATGTATATGGACTTTGTTTTCTGCTCTGAACATATGAGAGCTGTTGTGGCCGGCGATGGTGGATTGACGGCGGGTATTGGCGGACCAAGAGTGATGGAGAAGGAATGAAGATAAAAGAACACCACTGGAAATTGATGATCCCCGAGAGAATTGCCTGAGCTCCCCCCGCCACCTCTTGTACTTCTCTGCTGATATTGGGATCGTGAGTGGTTGTGGTGATAAAATGGATATCCGAGCTTTTTTTCCTTTGTATTATGTACTTGTACGATATGTAAAATTGTGGTTAGACTATCGCAGTTCTTCATTGATACATTAAATTTGCAACTTGGCATGTTTGCTCCATCTTCATGAATTTTTATCGATCACTTGTTTTTTTCCCCATAGCAACATTTACATTAATGCTGCATTTGAGGTTGTGATTTTGATTTTGGAAGGTCAATGGCAGTATCTGAAGCAGAATTTAAAATATTAGTGGAAAATCCACTTTGATGACCTTAAAGTAAAAGACACATAACAATTAAACGTGACATTTTATATAAAATAACCACGGATGCACATGCACACCCGATCGTGGAGATAATTACCATATTATACATATAATAGTTTAGCCATAAACTTCTCAATTTTACTAAATTAATCTTATATCTTTTTCGTCACGAGAGAATGGCCTTAGTGGAGGGAAAGGAGATCAGCCATACTAACTTCTGAAGTTCAGCGAGAAAAGGAGGGTCCTGGGAGAGTGAGACCGTAGAAAGGAAAACAGGAGATAGAGTATGAGAGTGACAAGATGGAGGAGGCCCATCAACACCACAGTAAGACAACGATCTTCATATGGCCCAGATCCATTCTCGGCCTCTATCTATCCACCATGGGATCGCACGCAAGCCTGTCTTCAAGCATGAAAGGTTGAATTTCCCGGTAACCCCAAACTTGCCATATTTATAATTTATTCAATGCTCGTTATCGGATGCACAATTTTTTTTTTTTTAATTTTTTTATTGAAGTAAGATACTTAGTCTTGAAGAATTAAGTTGTTGTGACTGATGATTTGGTCTTCATGTGGATTCTAGATTGGCTGGGGGTTTTAATGATAGCGTCATGTTTGCCTCCAATTTTGATTAGAGGAAACTCCTTTCAATCGACCCTTCCATCGATAGATTACACATTTATATGATCATCACTCACATGAAATTTAAATATTGTTAGAATTTTCTTCTAATAATGGATGGATGGAGGAAAACACAATTCTCAATTATATTATCACTAGCACAACTATTACATACGAATGAATTTTTGATAATTATTACCTAAATAGCTTTATGAAAATGGAAAATATTAACACATGTTCCTAGAACATTAATTATGATCATTGTACTTTATCCATGAAAATTCAATTTTTTTACGTTTAAATTTAGGTATACTTTCATGTTAAGTCTTGTATTTTATGTTGCTTGGGCAATTGAACCCCTCGATTTTCGAGTATTTCAATTTGCATAATTTCTTCAGTCAAGTAATTTTTTTTTTTTTTGGTAGAATTAAGAAATATATTGAGCTTTAGCCAAACTATACAAAAGCGATCACGGCACCAAAACTTACACTCAAAATGAGAATCATTATGAGTGGAAGGGTGCCGAGATGAAAAGGGAAGCCAAACAGCGAAAAAGCAAACCAAGAGGCACAACACTAACACGGCAAAACAACATCCAACTAGATACACACAAGCAACACCGGCTAGGGAAGGGAACAAGAGAAACCGCAGACCCCTGCAACAGGCGTCAGCAACCTTGAAGGATGAGATGAACTACCACGGCACCAGAAGAGCCGTCGGGCACCAAATTGAAATTAGCTATGGTGATGAGGTCGAGGTTCAATCTCCCCGGAAGAGAAGATAATTGGGTCAAAACCCCAGCTACGCTACAGCCTCCTATTCCTTGTAGTATCCTCCACTTTCCTAAAGGTGATAGTCTTGTCTCTGACTACTTTCTCAAGTAATTTTTGTCATTAATAATTGCAAGAACTTAGATGTGGCGCTGGCACACAGATGTTACATTTTTCTTGCTAAGAAATACAAATAACAAGAAAATGTTTAGATATTCATTATTTCTCATTAATATTTTTGAAAAATCTGATGAAAAGAAGCGCACAAGAGAGATGGAAACAAAAAGGGTTGGGGTAAAACTGAAACTTGAGTGCTGAAAATTTAAGTACTGGTTTATAAGAGTTGTTTGATAATAATTTAAAATTAAGAGTGGAATATTATCAATCTCATACCAAACATAGAGAAAAGACTATTATTGGTAGGTTTTCCAATATATTTGATAAAATTCTAATTACTATTAATTATTTTTCTATTGAACAATCTAGTAACCCTTCATTTACTTACCAAATTAAATGGAATATCAACTTAATTAGGTCATTTAAGTCAATTCTATTTAAAATTATCAAACAAGTTTAATCTCATTACATTCTGATTTTTATTTTTCAAAAGCTAATTGGATTATCAAACAAGTTCAAAAATGGAGAAAGAGGGAGAGGGAGAGGGCTAAGATGGACAATCGCCGACCATTAAAGAGAGTGGCAAACCCTCGCCAGAAGTATCTAGCCCTCCCTAGTGCGAACTGATGCGTGGTGAGATTGTGTGAGATTGCTGAACGTGTTTGATGGAACGAAATTATTTGATGTGTTTGAGGAAAAAAAAAATTGATATAAAAGAGTTCACCACCGAAGCATAAAAAAAAAAAAAAAAAAAACTCCTTCAAGGATAAAGAAGGCAAAGGTTAACCTCTAGTGAACTGGACAAAGAGTCGAAAAAATCACTCACTTGAGAGAAATTCTCATGTATTATCGACTCACAAATTTGCATCCATATAACTGAGAATGCACCTCTTAATTATATAAAGGGATTAGGACACTAAAATAGGAAACATTAAACTAGGAAATCTTAACCTAGGAAACATAAAATTAGGAAAAATTAAACTAGAAAACCAACTTATAACAGGAAACATTTGACTCAGCTGAATGATTTTTTATTCTGCAATCTTTTTGAAACTCCATCTTTTGGATGCCTTCTCTTTATTAGAACTCGCCGCTCCCACGTCGCGACCCACCGAAGCTAGCAACATCCTCTACCATCGCAAGGGCTGTTATCTCTTAGCGACTACAATAGCGACCAAAAAGAGTGTTCTTCCACCCTTCCAGTAGTTATCCCCAGGTGAGAAACTCGAGATTAAAAATGGAGGAAAAACTAGAAGAAATTTCATCTTCATTTTCAAATGAGAGGCAAAATCATCACGGAAATGCGGCCGGTGCAATACTTGTTTGGCTGGCTGAAGAGAAAACTAAGCTTTTTTTTTTTTTTGGGTGATGAAAACTATGCCTTGAAACGCTATAAAGATATATAGATCAGAGAATAGATATGGTTTGCATTGAAAGAAAACCTTTTTGCTCTTGCATTCGTAGTCTAAAATATTTCAGATTCAAGAAACGGTAAGATACCAAAAGTTAGTTTTTCCCGAAAAAAATAGATAAATAAATGAATGCATGGGAGAAATAAATAAAGGGCTTCATTTGTTTCAAGAAAAATGAATGATTTGAAAATAGTTTTCTAATAATAATCGCCTATATTGCTTGAAATAATTAGTTAATGAAAAATATTTTCATGACCGATAATAATTTATATCTAAATATTTTTAAAAAAAAAAAAAGATATTTTCGACAATTATAACTTTTTCTGTCGACTAATTATTTCATGCAAAATAAACAAAGTTTAAGTGATATTTTTTTTTAAGACTCTGTTTGTTTTGTAGAAAAAATTGATTCAAAAACATTTTCCTATAAATAATTGTTTATACTACTTACAAAAATAAATGAAAATATTATTTTCATTGTTTATGAGAATATCTAGATATAAATTATTGTTGATGATGAAAATATTTTTTATTAACTAATTATTTTAATAGATACATGGGATTACTTTTAGAAAAATGTTCTTCAAATCATTTATTTTCCGTGAAATAAACGCGTCCTAGCGAAGAAAACCGAGTGCCATTTTCATATCGAAGGTTTGATATGATCTGATTTGAAAAGGGTGTCCATGACATATATAATCCCAATTAGAATTTGGCCAGTTTCTTTTATTCTTCAAAAGCACCCTTCGAGATGAAATAATTTAACTTTGATTAGGGTTGGGGATTCATCTTGGTGCGAACAAACATTTTTTTCTTCCATTTCTAGTCATTTTCTATTAAGTATTGATAAGCATCATACATATGCTAAGTTGAATTGGAACTATTAAACCTGGAAGGTCTAATGTGAGGTCCACTTGAATCCCACTAAATTGATCTAATGTTAATGCACTTTCCAAATATTTTTCATTCTCTATATCTTTTCTTTTCGAACTTAAGGTTACTTATGTACTTTAGAGGCCAAAGTCGGGTGATTGCTAATTAATATTGTTGGTTTTCCATGAAAATATTTCAAATCAAACTACCACCAGTTACGAAAATTTAGTTCATTATAGGAAAGTAGAACACTGGACCTTTTATTTTGAATCTCCTCCGAGTCATAAAGCTCTTCGGATTATCATTAGGTCCACTGATAGTATAATAATAAGTTGGCCATCCGCCAAATAATTTTTTATATTTTGAAAAGGAAGGACCCTGGTTTCGTCCTAGATGGAAAAAAAGAAAACAAAACAAAATTGAGAAATGTGATAGTTCCATCACTTTTGCCGTCCCGCCATTCAATTTCTCCTCAGAACTGGGTAACTTGATCATCCAGTATCAATAGGAAGTAAATTTTTATACATGTTGAAAACCACAGCATCAAGTTTCACTAAAAAAAAATAAAAATTGGGGGGGTTTTTTTAAAAAAAGGGGGATATCCACCATTTTCATATTACTAGAATAAAAGGGGAAAGCCAATGAGGCATCCATCCCAGTGGCCGGGTGGATGGGATGGGGACATTAAAGTCCAAGGATCAAACGCTGGCAAAAACCAAAGGAAAAAGAATAATAGAAAGAAATTGTCCAATTAGTTTTAAACTAATTACACGTATGTCAAAGCAATCTTAAGCTTTTTAAATTTGTCAATTTAGTTTTTAACATTTGTACAAGTAGCCCTTTTAGCTAATATTTGCTGAAGATATGGTGATGTATTATGTAGGATGATTGACAATGACTTGTCGGAAATCATATTTGAGTGTTGACAGCTCATCATCTAATTTAGAATGGCTAATTGTGCAAGCACATGTAAAAATTTATCCACGCTATATGGTAATCAAGTGCAAGACCTCAAACATGAAAATCTTTTCGAAGGACACATTAAAAAGGCTGTGTAATGCTCTGTCATGTCCATGCAGAGAATGTCGTTTTCCACATCTAATTGTCTTCAAGTTAAAATTGTCCTAAACCGCACAAATTTTTTAACAAGATTTAGCTAAAAAGAAAAATGTTTGTAAAATAATTTTTGTATTTCAACCAATGTCACGATATTTAGTATAACAAAGTGCAAATATGATTCTTTTATGCTATTTATGATATTTTACAAAGACTTACGATGTTTTTGCCATATTATTTCGCTAGTTTTGAATCCTCCAATGAAATATCTTTCACCAAATGTTATATTTTGTTTTTTTTTTTGTTTTTTTAAGGAAACTTATGTTCTATGCTAGTATTGGAAAAAGAGGGTCAAATGCTAATGGAGATATATATTATATAGTTTCAAATCTAATGGAGTTGTTTAGTACAAGCTTGGAATTAATGATAACCAGTGTTGAAATCTAATTAGTAGCTTGATTCAAACACTTCAACATGCTAACAAAAGCCCATTAAAATCAAAGTAGTTTGTACAACATCAAAGCTAATTCGACAACGCTGGACATTGAAATAACACTGGAAAGGCACTACTCCTATTTGAGTTTGAGGACACAATGTTGGAACCTAATTGATGACGTTGGACAATGAAAGCAATATCTAATAGGTACTTGTCGCGACCTAAATTTTCAGGGCAATCCTAAAGTTTAGGTTAATGGATTACTAAGTCCGAAAACTTGGCACGGACCCTCTCAAGTCCTACCAATCGCGACTCGATAGGAATTAACTCATTTAAACATGCAATTTCAATTCAATTTGGAGCCGCCACTAATCAATTAGGGTTTGATTAGAAACCCAAATAAAGTATGGGAGAATACTTTATTTTTACGAACCAGAGATTCAATAAGTCCGGGGGACATGATTACGCTAGATTAGCCTAACGCCCTTTCGGTACCTTTTATTTTAATTTAAAAATATTTAGCAAAAAATGTTAATTAATTTTAACCTAAACTACTAACATGCAAATGGTGGTCATGCGGGTGCACAATCGATAAAATAACATTCAATAAATAAATAAATAAATACTAATAAAATGCATGTTCTAAACATGATTTCTAAATGACAGGACACCTACCTTTTCTTTTTCTTTTAAAAAATGTTAATTATATGCAATCTTAATCTAAATTTAATATGCATGGATTTATTTTAATGACATGCGAGATGCAATTAATATGATATGACTTAAACTTATCACTATATGTATGCAATCTAATTTATATAATCTTAAATATGCATATGCTACATGATATGGGATGAATGACGTGGTAATTCTATATGCATGCTCTTTTTATGATTTTTTTTTTTTTTATGACTGTTTTTATTACACATATGCAACCTACACTAATAATGATGACATAAAATGAGATTAATTATGAACTAACTTATTAGCTAACTAAACGGCTTTTGTGTTTTCTTTCTTTCTTTTATTTATTTATTTATAAAAATGACAATAATTCTTATTAAAGAAATCGACATAATGATGCAATGTTAAAAAAAACTACATGATGGGAATATTAAAACATTAATCTATGACCCACTAACTAGAGTGCAACATGTGGTGTGATTGATATGACCTAAATAACATTTTTTATTCTCTTTTTTGTTTTATTAAAGAAAAATTAACCTAATCTTATATGAATCTAAAAAAAAAAAAATGCATTGCTTTAAACATGAAATGTTTATGGCCCAAAGTACTTAAATTCAAGATATGAAACATGATATGATATGCGATGTGCAAATAACATACCGAAATATGTCCTATTAAAAAATTCATCAATATGACATTATTTCAATAATGCAAAGCAATTCATGAATTTGTCATAAAAAAGTCGAAATAATCAAAAATCTAACCCGACGTCTCGCGGCTCAATATTTTTTATTATCATGACTTAATATGACAAATTTTCCAATTGGATAATAAATCAAAACAAATCAAGTTAGAATAAAAATAATAAGTAAATAATAAAAAAAACTATGAAACCAAATACCTAAAAATTTACCTAGTCTCGCGGCTCAATATTTTTGATTATCATGATTTAATATGACAAATTTTCCAATTGGATAATAAATCAAAACAAATCAAGTTAGAATAAAAATAATAAGTAAATAATAAAAAAAACTATGAAACCAAATACCTAAAAATTTACCTAGTCTCGCGGCTCAATATTTTTGATTATCATGATTTAATATGACAAATTTTCCAATTGGATAATAAATCAAAACAAATCAAGTTAGAATAAAAATAATAAGTAAATAATAAAAAAAACTATGAAACCAAATACCTAAAAATTTACCTAGTCTAACTCACGGTAGACTTGAAGAAATGGCGAGGACGCAGTAATGGTTGAACCGCGATGGTGGCTCGCCAAGGGTGAAGGGTCCCGGTGACCGGAGTGGGGTGGTCGTCGGAGAGCACGTGGAGCCGGCGATCGGGGCCGCGAGCAACAAACGTGGAAGGCCGGGTGCGGGCGTTGCGAGAGGCAGGTCGTGCGGCGGAACAGAGCGACGGTGCTGGGTGCAGTTGGCCGCGAAGCGCTCGTGGGTCCGAACGGTGGCGCGGCGCAGCGTCGGGTTCGGTGGTGCTTAGCGACGGCAAGGGGGGCAGCAGCAACGACGGCGTCAACGGGCTTCAGTGAGCTGTTGGTGTTGCGATCTGCAGCAGCAGGGAGTGTGGCTGTGCGGATTGAGTGGCACTTCGGCGCGGTGAGCAGAGGCACGGCCGTCGGGGGTGACGAGCAGCGATGACAGGGGCGTCACTTGGGTCTTCGTACTTCTTCTCTTTTCACTTTCTACCATTGTACTTCTTCTCTTTTTCTCTTCAATTTGCTATTTTTTCTTGGACGATCAATGAAGAGAAACTTCCCCCTCCCCCCCTCCGCTCGGTTCCGAAGCCTCGCATTTTATAGTGAAAGTGCTCAAAGTTGTTGAAGATTTGCAAATATTCGCTCAACCATCCAACAGTAAAAAGGCTCCAAAAATCAAACGGTTAATTTTTTAAAAAATTTTGAAATGAGAATATATTTTCAACAACAAAAATTTTAAAAATCGAATTTTATTTAATTTATTATTTTTTTAAAATATTAGGTGTCAATAGTTGCCCCTCTTTGAAGGAAAGCTCGAGAGGTTTCCTTCAAAGATAAATGACACCTAAATTTAAACCATGCAAAATAAATATGCAAATGCTAATTGTAATGACCTTTTTTTTTTTAAAAAAGAAATGGACTCAAATAAATGTAATGTCATGCAATAAAGAATGCCATGTAAATGCAATGATTTGGTCAAGAACATATATTTCAATGTGTCTATGCTCAATGAAATGTAAATGCAAAATGAATGCAAAATGAATATGGAATGTATATGCAAATGTTAATGACCTCTTTTTCAAATAAATTTAATTCTTTTTGAAATGCAAGGTCATGCAATAATGCAATGTAAATGCAATGATTTTATCGAGAGCATATATTTCTATGTCTCCATGCTTAATGAAATGCAAATGCAAAGAAGAACACATACCTGTCATACTTATCTGGAGATTCAGAAAAGTATTATTAGGTGTGAAATGATTCCTATAAGACCTGACCAACATCTGGAAATCTATTCAGATAATTGAAAGGCTCAAAGTCTTTGGGGATCTGGAACTCTCATCAGATCCTAAGCACTTGGAAATCACATTCAGATGTTTGAAAATATAAATACTTGGAAGCCACATCAAGCATTTAAAGATTCAAATTCTGGAATTCATGATGGACATTTGAAAACATTTACTAAACATTTGGAAATCACATAAGACGTTTTAGAAGGACAAACACTTGGTATCACATCAAGCGTTTAAGGGTTCAAATATCTGGGGTTTTTACTAAAAATCTGGAAATCACATCAGACGTTTGGAAAGACAAACACTTGGTATCACATCAAGCGTTTAAGGGTTCAAATATCTGGAGTTCACACTAGACATTTGAAAATATTTTACTAAACATCCGGAAATCACATCAGATGTTTGAAAAGGCAAGCACTTGGAAATTACATCAAGTGTTTAAAGGTTCAAACATCTGGAACTCAAACTAGACATTTGAAAACATTTTATAAATGGGTACTTGGAATTCTCATCAAGCACCAAGATGACTGAACAAACTTAGGGTTTCAAAGACAATTTTTTGGTTTTTGAGGAAATATTCAATGAAGGTCCATGCATGATGGCTTTATCAAGCTTCTACTGGAAAAATGATCACAAGGACAATTTTCAGTTATAGTGTGAATCTCTTGAACATGCTAAATGAGACACTTTTGGTGTGAAAAAGGCTTTTTCACTCGCTCTCATTTAGGAGGGGTTATTTGTCCCGACCATTGATGCGGGAATATATCATTCAATCTTATTATCATCTTGTCGACAAGAGTTCGAATTTTCTTGCACCGCACGACCTTACCAATCTGAGAGGTCTTTAACAAGTACTGTAATGTGGCTTGGTCAATGGCTTAACAAAGGGATTCTTTGAGTCAAAGCAATTGAAAGAACAATTCTGTAATCATCTCCAGGTTTACAAGTCAAGAACCCTGCAAAATGAGAAAGAAATAATCTTGCTCGCACTTCTTCGAGCAATGCTAAAAACATATGAATTCCTATGTTAATTCAAATGCTCTAATCTGAAGAGACTTTGTAAGGGACATAACATAGGCTGGGTTCATGGGTTGAGAAACGAAAGGATCGTTAGGCTCAAAGATGTGTGTAATGGGTAAGAGTTGGTGATCATCTTGACATTACCACCAGTTTTCTTCGCCACGGATCGTCTTATTGACAAATTTCTTTATTAGCTCACGAGTTTATCACTGATGCCAATAATTATTCAACTGAAGATCTTTTCTCAAAATCATTTTCTTTGATGATGGGCATCGATTAGGCACACCGCTTTTTATATGCCCCCCAATTCATCAGTCATTTCTCTTTTCTTTTCATGGGCATTGGTCTTACTTTTACCAGGCACACTGCTTTTTCATGCCCCTTAGTTCTATTTTGATTTTAGTTCTTGCGCACAATGCGTGTGTCAAGTATATTTTAAATGACACTCGAACCTTCAAAAGTCTTCATCTGTCTTTTGCCTTGCCCCAGTGTGGGGGATGATCACCAACTGGGTTTAAAGAAATGAAATTGCAGGCTCAAGTGGGCTATGCAAAGGATATAAGTGTGTAAGATAGTGAAAGAAACGCTCTTCGTCATCCTAAGGCACTTAAATTACCACATGAATTTAATGTAATAGCATAACTTGAAGATTGATGCAAGTGAGAGCAAGAAAATTTCTATCCATTTCACTCTCTTTTAATGTCAATTTACCTCCATTTGCCCCGATGTGGGGTGGTCCTTGACAGGGGTAGTATGAAAGAAATTCTTCAAGTATTTGGGCTCAAAAGGGTTAAGCAATGGATTATCTGTAGTGTTTGGGACAGACAAATGAACCGCCTTTCGTCATTTCAGCTGCCGTACTTCTTGCAAGAAAACTCTTCACCTTGAAACACAAAATGTTTCCATACTCACCTCACAATGTGTAAACAAGGGACTGTATATGGGATAAGGCTTGCCTTTCACACCTCATTTAGCTCATTTAGCATCATTTAGCATGTTCAAGTAACTTAACATCCTTCATTAAATTATCCATTTTGATAAATTTCAAGTGGAATTGGTGAATTGCACATCATGTGAAAACATTCTGAAATGATAAAAAAAAAAAAAAAAAACCATGCTCTATCAAATCATAAAGTCAAAGCTATTAAGTATCTGTGTCTTGCCCCTCTTTGTAAGGGAGCTCATAGAGGTTCCTTAAATGTGCGCACGGCTGCACCTGAAACATAAAGCAGATAATTAAATGAAACAAACAGGGTAAATTAGATGCATGTTGGAAAATTATTTTATTTTGAAAAAATTTTCAAGGGAACATGAAGAAGCCCAGCCTTAAGAATTAGCTCATTGCCGTTTTCTTTTGGGTAAGATTTCATCACAGGGCTAGTTTGGTGTACTTCAACATGCCCTTAAAATATGAAAATCTCCATGTATTTTATTGGATGAAAAGCAAATTACATTATTGAAATGAGGGAAATCCTAGAATTGAAAATGCAAATATACAAATATGGAAAGCAATAAAGACTCCTGCGCAGAGGAGTGTGCAAATAATTAAAATTTTCCTACTCTCGAGCTTTGTCGATGGCAAACACTAAATTATGTTTGAACAATTCAGTCATTCCTTCGAGTGCGTCATCAGAGCTCTCAATCTTTTGAGGTGCGGGATCATCTATGACACCCCATCCATCTGGGATGATATCCTGTGGGTCGACGTAGGAACTGGGATGAGCCAAATACTTTACATAGTAATTGAATTTGCCACTTGGTTGCCCCAGGGTGTCTATCACTTCTGCTTCCTCATGCATCATCTTAAACATGGTTGGCTCAGCATCAAAACTGAAAATGGCATTCACAGCTTCTGGGTGATCAGAGAGTGGGTTATTCTGGATGTTCGGCTGTGCATCGCGGAATGAGACCACCTTGGCATCCAAAAGATTTTGGATTTTGTGTTGTAGCGTATAGCAATCATCAATAGAATGCCCTACCTCCCCCATATGATAAGCACATGTCTTGGACGGATCATAGTTGGGAAAACGCTCGGGATTAGGTCGCTTAGGCTCCTTAGCGAATAATCCTTTCTTCTGAAGGGTTGGCAAGATCTTTGACAATGGCTTAGGAAGAGGCGTAAATTGACACTTGGAAGAGTTCTTCTGCTGGCCAAAGAATGGTCGTGCTCCTCCTTAATGGGTGTTCGGGGTAGGGCGAGGTGATTGCACATAAGTTGCATTAACCTCCGCTACAAGTTCCTTATCCTTCTTGGTTGAGACTCTCCCATATGAGTTGGTTTGATCAGACGCCCATCCATCACGCAATGCTACTTCAATTCGCTCGCCAACAGGGATTAGCTGATTGAACGACTTGGCAGTCGATCCCAGCATTCGATTTCGATACTCAGGTGGGAGTGTCTTCATGAACAAATCCATCAGCTCCTTTTCTGTTGGCTCTGGTGTAATCTAAGCAGCTACGGTCCTCCATCTTGTGACATATGCCTTGAAAGATTCCGTCCTCTTCTTCTCGATGCGAAGTAAATCTTCTCGAGATGGAGTGACACCAATATTATACTTATATTGCTTGAAGAATGCATCAGTCAAATCCTCCCAAGTCTCCAGCAGATTAATCTTTTTCATGATGTACCATTGCAGCGACGGTCCTGTTAGGCTTGCTTGAAATTGTTGGATCATCAAGGGGATGTTATCAACATATTGGGTCATCCTAACCACATAAGTTTGTAGATGGATCTTCGGGCAAGAGGTGCCATCATACTTCTCAAAGTCTGGCATTTTGAACTTCTTTGGCATCTTGATCTTTGCATAATGAGACAGATCAGTTGGGTCTTGGGTAAACGAACCCTACAGCTGCTTAAGTTTCTCCTCGATTTATATCAAGCGTTTTTCCTGCTTAGTTTTTGGTACAGCTGAAGGTATCACTTGTACCTCATCATCAACAACAATTTGAGGCTCGTCAATAATTTTAACCCTGGAGGCATCATCAGAGGATGATGGATCAACTGTGGATGTGTTCTTGCCTTTATCCCTTGAATCAGCGATGGGAGCATGTTGTGGTAACACCACTTCAACTTGCGGAGCTGGTGGGGCAGTGTTTGCTTGGAGAGAGTCGATTTGCTTAGAGAGCCGTTCAAGAACATTCAGGACTTACTTCATCTTCGATTCAAGGGTAGCAACGCGAGCTTGTTCAGCAATATGCATTTGTTTGGTATTATCAGCCATTGTTGCTCTAGAACGGGTACGGATTGACGATCTTGGGTGAGCCGTGTTGTCACCTATCAATGTAAAATAATACAGTAAGTATCATAACAAATGAGATTGGTCCATGACAACGGTCAATCACTTCATTTTATTTGAAATTTGAGTAAAATTTTCTAACCTAGAATTGAAATTCAAGTCCCTAAACATTGAACTAAACTATAAATTGAAAGCACTGAATTGAAATCAAGATCTCTAAACATTGAACCAAAACATCTCATTTTATATGCTTTTGGAAGTAGAAATGAATTGTATGTCGATTTTCCCCATTGCATATAAAATAAGACCGACGACGAAACCTAATGTCATGGACCATCGAAATTGCAAGTAAGTAAATTGCAGTAGTGAGAATTTAAACAACTTACTTTCACTGGTAATGGATGACAATCACATAGACACACGCATGAAATGTGGGGCTCGATTTATATCTAGATGGCTTAACAAAATGGAGCTAAGAGGATGATCTGACCATTGCAGTCTCGCATTAACGTGTCAGGTCCTCCTAACCCCGGCTTAGTCGAATGGAATGTCTAATATCACGCAGTCTCGCGGATATGGACAAACACATTCGACACCATGAAGAACTTTCAGGGAAGAGAATGTCAACCTCTATATAGCAGTCTCGCTTTAGAGGAAGTATCATTCTCAACACCATCCTAAGAATCCTATCGCAGCCCAGGTCCGGCAGCAGGTTGTGTGTGCAATAGTGTAGTGCTAAAAATAAAACATGCACAACAGTTTAATTGCAAACAACACTTCTATAGTTTAACCATTCGTCCTTAACTCCAACCTGCAAAACAAGGGTTAGCAAAGACTACTCCCCTTATACCTCCCATTTGCAAAAACATTTAACACTTAAAATCCATGCTACCAAACAAAATATTTAAAAAAAAAAAAAGAAACAGGCCTATGTCCACTATGAGTTTTAACTCTGTTCCCAGCGGAGTCGCCAAGCTGTCGCGACCTAAATTTTCAGGGCAATCCTAAAGTTTAGATTAATGGATTACTAAGTCCGAAAACTTGGCACGGACCCTCTCAAGTCCTACCAATCGCGACTTGATAGAAATTAACTCATTTAAACATGCAATTTCAATTCAATTTTGAGCCGCCACTAATCAATTAAGGTTTGATTAGAAACCCAAATAAAGTATGGGAGAATACCTTATTTTTACGAACCAGAGATTCAATAAGTCCGGGGACATGATTATGCTAGATTAGCCTAACGCCCTTTCGGTACCTTTTATTTTAATTTAAAAAAAATATTTAGCAAACAATGTTAATTAATTTTAACCTAAACTACTAACATGCAAATGGTGGTCATGCGGGTGCACAATCAATAAAATAACATTAAATAAATAAATAAATGCTAATAAAATGCATGTTCTAAACATGATTTCTAAATGACAGGACACCTACTTTTTCTTTTTCTTTTAAAAAATGTTAATTATATGCAATCTTAATCTAAATTTAATATGCATGGATTTATTTTAATGACATGCGAGATGCAATTCATATGATATGACTTAAACTTATCACTATATGTATGCAATCTAATTTATATAATCCTAAATATGCATATGCTATATGATATGGGATGAATGACGTGGTAATTCTATATGCATGCTCTTTTTATGATTTTTTTTTTTATGACTGTTTTTAGTACACATATGCAACCTACACTAATAATGATGACATAAAATGAGATTAATTATGAACTAACTTATTAGCTAACTAAACGGCTTTTGTGTTTTCTTTCTTTCTTTCTTTTATTTATTTATTTATAAAAATGACAATAATTCTTATTAAAGAAATCGACATAATGATGCAATGTTAAAAAAACTACATGATGGGAATATTAAAACATTAATCTATGACCCACTAACTAGAGTGCAACATGTGGTGTGATTTATATGACCTAAATAACATTTTTTATTCTCTTTTTTGTTTTATTAAAGAAAAATTAACCTAATCTTATATGAATCTAAAAAAAAAAATGCATTGCTTTAAACATGAAATGTTTATGGACCAAAGTACTTAAATTCAAGATATACACATGATATGATATGCGATGTGCAAATAACATACCGAAATATGTCCTATTAAAAAATTCATCAATATAAATCAATGGCATTATTTCAATGATGCAAAGCACTTCATGAATTTGTCATAAAAAAGTCGAAATAATCAAAAATCTAACCCAACGTCTCGCGGCTCAATATTTTTGATTATCATGATTTAATATGACAAATTTTCCAATTGGATAATAAATCAAAACAAATCAAGTTAGAATAAAAATAATAAGTAAATAAAAAAAAATATGAAACCAAATACCTAAAAATTTACCTAGTCTAACTCACGGTAGACTTGAAGAAATGGCGAGGACGCAGTAATGGTTGAACTGCGATGGTGGCTCGCCAAGGGTGAAGGGTCCTGGTGACCGGAGCTGGGGTGGTCGTCGGAGAGCACGTGGAGCCGGCGATCGGGGGCCGCGAGCAACAAACGTGGAAGGCCGGGGTCTGGGCGTTGCAGAGGCAGGTCGTGCGGCGGAACAGGAGCGACGGTGCTGGTGCAGTTGGCCGCGAAGCGCTTCGTGGGTCCGAACGGTGGCGCGGCGCAGGCGTCGGGTTCTGGTGGTGCTTAGCGACGGCAAGAGGAGCAGCAGCAACGACGGCGTCAACGGGCTTCAGTGAGCTGTTGGTGTTGCGATCTGCAGCAGCAGGGAGTGTGGCTGTGCGGATTGAGTGGCACTTCGGCGCGGTGAGCAGAGGCACGGCCGTCGGGGGTGACGAGCAGCGATGACAGGGGCGTCACTTGGGTCTTCGTGGTGGCGTGGAGTCCGGTGGCAAATGCTGGTGGAGTTGAGCGGCGGTGCGAGCAGAGGATCTCGGACGAGGGTGGCCGGCGGTGCGATGGCCCAGCTGCTGGTGCGTTGATGCGTGCAACAAGGGAAGAAGACAGTGAACAGTAACTGTCTTTTCACCTCTATTTTGCTTTTTGCTTTTCTCTTTTCCTCAAGTTTCTTTTCTTGCTCCTCTCGAAGACCTACGGACGGCTTCTTCTCTCCCTTCCTTTTTCTTCTTTTTCAGACTTTTCTCTCTCACCTGACACTCTCTCTCTCACTTGTCTCTCTCACTCTCTGCCGAAAACCTCCCCCATTCACTTTCTACCATTGTACTTCTTCTCTTTTTCTCTTCTATTTGCTATTTTTTTCTTGGACGATCAATGAAGAGAAACTTCCCCCGCTCGGTTCCGAAGCCTCGCATTTTATAGTGAAAGTGCTCAAAGTTGTTGAAGATTTGCAAATATTCGCTCAACCATCCAACAGTAAAAAGGCTCCAAAATCAAACGGTTAATTTTTTAAAAAATTTTGAAATGAGAATATATTTTCAACAACAAAAATTTTCAAAAATCGAATTTTATTTAATTTATTATTTTATTTAAATATTAGGTGTCAACAGTACTGCTCTTAGATGGATATAAGGACACAACATTGGAATCTAATCAATGATACTGGACGATGGAAATAACACCTAATAGGTATTGCTCTTAGATGTATATGAGGACATAATGTCATAATCTAATCAACTACCCTGGACGATGGAAACAACACCTAATAGGGATTGCTCCTAGATGGATATGGGGACACAACGTCGGAATTTAATCGAAGACGATGGACGATAAAGTCAACACTTAGGAGGTACTGCTCCTAAATGAATATGGAGACACAGCGTCGGAGTCTAATTGACGACGCTGGATGGTAAGACATCATTGGAAACTAATCAACAGCACTACCTAGAATATAGGCACTTGCCGAAATTAAATTTACGACAGGAATGAAACTACAGCTAAACTAAGCTAGGCTAAGATAACTAAAAGGATAAGATAAATGATTTTTGTGTGTTGTTCAGGGGCCTTCATTGTCTGCAATATTTTTAAACCAATCTGGTAACCGTCGATAGTCAATTGATTTCTCCTTGAAAGTCACTCCATGTTCTCTATTTAACCGCTTTATCCATATCTTGTTGTCTTTTGACTTGTTCGATGATGCTCACATGACTTGTCCATTAAGTATTAACTACTCCTTTGATTTTGCATGCCCTTTTAAGCACCAATCGTTCCCGCCTAAATCCCGATGCTAATTATATCTGAATTTTACATCTTCAGAAGTATCTTTGGCTCTAGACATGTGGCAATCAATTGCTTTATCATTGAATCACATATCTCCACTTGTAGGCCCATCGAAATCCAGTCCAAGGGCTCTTGAAAACCTAGGCCATCCTTCGTTTCCATGACTAACCTGGGTTGGGGTGATATTATTCACAGCCCACACGTGCCAGCGAGGTTGCTTTTGAATGTCTATATCTCTTGTGACCGGCACGTGAAGTAAGGATAATTTTGGATGTTAATACATAGACAAGTGCAGAATGTCGTAAAATATTACTTTTTATAATTCTTGATATTGTAACATTTTCCTAATACGCATACAATATTAATCTTTTCCAATCGCATGAGGTCACGATGGTTTGTTCTAACGATAATGCACAATGTCATAAAACAAAATTAGAGGATTTTGTGTACCATAAAAATCTCATTTGATAATTTTCAAAAACCCGTTCAATTGCCCACTCTTAAAGAAAAAGGCTTTCTGGGGTCATTATTCGACCATCATTGACCGGAAATGAGATCCGGTTTCTTGAAAAGTGTAAAAGAAAAAGAAGAGAAAGAAGAAATCCAACCAAAATAAAAAAAAAAAAATAAAAAATAAAAAGGTAATATAAGTCAAGAATGGGCCCCCACTCGATCTTGTTGGGTTTTGCTGATAAATGTGGAGGAGGAACCCTCCTCCTCTCGTCCCATGGGATTAGAGGCCCCATTAGACCCCATGGGACTACCCTAGCACTGGTTCCATGGGATCCCCATCCATGGGACGTTTTCGCACGTTTTCGCAAGATTAGTAATGTGGAGTCGTCGAATAGATAATAATTTTCCATGGGACGCAACGCACGTTTTCGCTGGGTCGGCGAATAGATAATAATTTTTCATGGGACGTTTTCGCACGTTTTCGCACGTTGCCTTATATATATTCACATTCCTAGTTTTATCCGAAGTGCGCATTCACCACAAACTCTTAGCCTCTAGTGCAGAGCCAAAGGAAGCATCAATTCTCTCTATTGGAAAGCTAGCAAGCATCAACTTCAATTCAACTGAGACTCAAAGGCTAGTTTTGCATTCGAACAGTCATAATTTACATCAATTAGATAGAACTCGTCATCGTATACACATATGTATCTTGTTTACGGTGTATTGATTCCCAACCTAGGATCAAGAACCTATTTTGTCCACATGAGAACTGGACGAGACAAGTTGGACGGGATCGACTGTATTTTTTTTTTTTTTCCTTTGTTTCTTCTAATACATGCAGAGACTTCTGGTGACAATTAATTGAAAAGGCAGCATGATTAATTAAACCGGTGGGTTGTTTTGCCTTTGTTATCATGTAAATCACTCCCCTTTAAAATGTTCATTAATCTGCCGACCATTTTGGTTCCATATGTTGTCGATCGCTTGCTTTATTTGCTTGTTTGGCAAATGCCCATTCTGATCTTTCTCCGATACAATTATGCTACTCTTTGCGTTACTTCTGAGCACATGTTCTGGGCTTGATTCTCGTGTGGCATTCATGCTTTCACATAGACCATTCTTTGTTTTCATACTGTGAAGCTAAAGTAACCGAGGCGATTTTTCATTCACTAAAGAAGAAGAACCCAAAATGTAATAAAACAGTGAAATTAAAGCAGTCTCCATCAAGATTGAGACACAGAAGCCTACCGAATAAAAAAGGAGAGAGAGAAAGACTGAAAATTCTAATGCAATTTACTAATTATGATTTATTGCAGAATAAGAAAATGAAGAAATTAAGTAATTTGAGTTTATCTGTCGGTTTGGTCTCGCCGGTCTGATTCCTCACATGGAATTGGGAATCGGACTAGTTATTTTCAGTTTCAAATTTTTGGAATCAAGAATCGAACTAGTTCTTTCAAAAACCACCCAATTAGCCAGTTTCCGGTGGTTCTTGGGTTGGACGGAGACCGATGCACACTCTTATGAATCATATCCTCCTTTGGATCAAAAGCAATCTGTGCACTTGGCCTTTTTATGTTTGTTGGAGCTTTTGTTTGTGCGATTTTTGCAAAATCCATCCATATCGATCATGAGTCATTTATTATTTATTGTAATTGATTTGTTTATACTAACTATATGGACTTTGTATGTTGCTAATGCTAAGCTCTAGTTTCTAATTTTGGATAAGCATATGGTATGATTGGTAGTCATGCAATTTGGAAGAGATCGTCATCATCATATTTCATATGTACAATTCATTCTATAGTTTTATTTGTGGAGAAAGCTTCCATAAAGATCTTACTATAAGCTGGTATTATTTATTTACCTCATAAACTAATTATTTCAAATTTCGTTGTTCATTATTGTAGACTCGGACAGCAACAAGATGCCAAAGCTAAAAAATCGAAAGGTTTCTTAATATCATCGCTTAAATGGTCATTTGCTCTTTTTGGAGCTAAGGATTTACTTTTAAACAAGCAAATAACCTTCATCACAATAGCTGTAGTCCTCATCGTGCTCTTTGGCATCCATTCATGGACAACACGAAGCAATGGTGGAAAGACATTCATCAATTTCACGTTTCTCATACTTGGATGTGTCGTTGTTGGAGTAACAATTGACTCGATTGTACTGAATTCTTTCATCAAGTGGGTTATCTATGGTTTGTTCCTTATCATGGTAGCAACAAATCCCAACTACCAACAAATTTACCAAGACATGAAGCAGATTTTCAAGTCCATGTACGAAGAAATTTCTTCAAGGCTCAAAAATTTATTCATTCAATCACAAGGGATTATCAAAAAAATTTTGAAAATTATTATTGCAAACCAAGAAGAACCATCAATGACCAACCATTGTGTACTAATCGTGTCAGATAATAGTAGTTCTTTGTTGATATGCTACGGTAACTTTTGAAGATCAGCGAGAAAAGGAGGGGCTGGGCAATAGCCGGGGATTTAATGGTGAGGCTTCTCCAAGGGATAAAAGGGGAGACAAGGAGGAAGCTACCAGGAAGAAAAATTTCCAGGGGAGAGAGTATGAGAGCGGCCATGCTTGGGGCGCTCGTTTGACGGCGACGTCCGTGCTGGGGGTGCTGGTCGTCAAATCATTTGACCCTACCAAAAAAAAGGAACAAATTCAGGGGAAAAAAACATATTCAGGGAAAATAACTCGCTGACCATGCACGTATCTTCCTGGTAGCATCCTCTTTCCCTTTTATCCCTTGGAGAAGCCTCGCCATTAAATCCCCGGCTGTTGCTCAATTCAAGCGTGGGCACAAGAACATCAACCCTCTCTGCTCGAAAGCTTCTCCGTGAAATCCCCCCTCTAATTTGCATTCGCTGTGAGCTCTTTGCCTCTCGTGCTGAGGTGAAAGAAACATAAACCCTCTTTGTTGGAAAGCTAGCACAGATCAATGTCGGACATCAACTCTACTTCAACTGAAGCTCGGAGGTTAGTTTTACATTCAACAACTCGAAATTCACATCGATTACTACTCTTCATTTGCTTGTGTACGTGTATGTCGTTCCTTATGAACCATATCCTCCTTTACATCATGACCTTTTAGGGCACCAGGCTTTCTATGTTTCTTGGAACTTTTATTTGCACAAACTTTCACAAAATCGATCCATTTTGATCACGGGTCATTCATCAGTTTAATACTTATTATAGGGACCTTTTTTTTTCTCGATGTAATTATCATAAGGACTTTGCATGTCATTGATACTAAGCTTTTGATTGCTATTTCGGATTGGCATATAACATGTCGTGATGCAATTTGGGAGAAATTCTCACCATCATGTATACATAATTTTACTATGTGGATGAGTAAGCTTCCGTTTAGTAAGATTTAAGCCGTTCCCACTACAAGCTTGTATTATTTATTTTTACCTTAAATAAATGATTTTAGATTTTGTTGTTATTTTTCGTAGACATGGAGGACAAGAAGATGCCATCACTGAAAAATCGAAGGATTTCTTGACATCCTCGCTTAGATGGTCACTTGCTTTTCTTGGAGTCAAGGATTTGCTTATAAACAAGCAATTGACCTTCGTCGTGATTTCCATAGCTCTCATAATTCTTTACGGCATCAGTTCGCGAACAACACGAGGCAATCGTGGAATGATATTCATCAATTTTGCATTTCTTATACTTGGATGTCTCATTGTTGGAATAACACTCAACTCGATTGTACCAAATTCTTACATCAAGTGGGCTATCTATGGTATATTCCTTGCTATGGTAGCTACAAATCCCGATTATCAACAAATTTTTCAAGAGATGAAACAAATCATCAAGTCTGTGTGTGGAGCAACTTATTTGAGACTCAGAGACATGTTCATTGAACTACTTGGGTTCATCGAAAATCTTTCGGAAATTAATGTTGCAAACCAAGAAGAATCATCGATGAATAATACAATTGCAACTCAATCGGTGGATGGCAACGGTGGTGGAGATGAGGAGGACATTGCCTAGTTGGTCTCGTGATAGAATTCGACACCCTTTATCTCTCTTTTTTCCTTTGCATTGTAAGATGTTTGAACGATATGTAAAATGGATATACGAGGTTTTTCCTCTGTTTACGTGTTTGTACTATATGCAAATGCGTGGTCAAATTATAGTAGTTTTTCGTTCATACATTAAAATTGCAACTTTGCATGTCTACTCCATTTTCATGAAATTTTGATTGATCACTTTTTCTTTCATAGCATCCTTTACATCAATGCTGCATTTTGAGTTACGGTTTTGATTTTGAACGGTCACATGTGTGGATTTGAAGAATACTTAATCTATAATAGGAAATCCATTTTGATGACCCTAAATCAAACCTACATAGGAATCGAATGTGAAATGCTATATAAAACGAGCACAGATGCACATGCACACCTGATCGTGTGTGTAGTCCCACCTTTTGTACGAGCAATTAATCGGAGGATCAATCAAACCCTCCCATTACGAAGCTAGGAAGGAAGTTTTGTAAACTCTCAATTTGCTTTTCTCAAAGTTATGGCAAGAGGAAATGTCCGGGCTCCAAAGAAGCTGCTATTTGACAAAAAGGCGAACCGTCCGAGCGGGGGAGACTGATAAATGAGATTGAACTATGCGCAATGACAAAAAGCTGGCATTTTCTTTGACTTGACTCGCTCCAGTCTTTCATTATCTTAAGGAGTTAATCTGATTGATTAAAACACATGCTCTTGATCTAATATAGTTACCGTATTACGGCATGCACTATTTTACATTGCTTTATTCTTGAAAGATAAAATGTCAAATGTAAATATCTTAATTTTCTAACGACCATAACACTATGACAATTTATATTGTGATAACGTGTTACCACCAACTCAAGACGATCCATGTGTTTCGAAATGGAAATGCGCAAGCGATAACATATCATTTGTCTCTAAGAATACTCAAATCATGAAGTGTCCTAAGAGTTTGTTTGATTTTGAGCACAATTTTTATCAAGGATTTTCACACACTTTAAGAGGAAACTATTTAAAAAAAAAAACTATTTTATAAAGCTTTTTCTGATTTTAGAGAAAAAATATATATAATTTTTCTGAATTTTAAATATTTTTTAAAATAATTTTTAATTAGTTAAAATACATATTTTAAAAAAATTAAAATTAATTTTTGATCTGTAAAAGGAGATACGGTTCGGGTCTCGGATCTAGTCCAGGCCGAGACCGACCGGAGTCCGCTGGCCTGGGTCGCGGGTCCCAGGCCCTCACCCAAACTGGGTTCATTATATTGAGCCCAATCTGTTCCCAACTTAACAAGAGAACAAACCAGTCCAAATGGCACCAAACAGACCAAGCCCAGATTTTCTAACTCACATCAAGCCCAAAGCCTACTCAAATACAGCCCCAAGCCCAACACAATTACATAACAAATGAATTTAACCAAGCCCACCCAAAGAACGAATTTTCCTCTTTCCCTTGTTCTGTCTTCCACGCCCAGTTCACATTCCCAGAACCCCGACTTCTTCACAGCATCAATTCCCGTACATCAAACTCTCAAGCTCTCTTCTCTATCTTTTTTTTTTTTTTTTTTTTTCTGATATCAACGTTAAGGCTTGCAAAGAAAGCACCAACAGAGAACCCTCGCTTGCCAAAAAACGTACGTTCGAATACCATCACTACGCTGGCCGATGAGCACACAATGCCCCAAAAGGAAAGGCGCCTCTTACGATGAAGCAACAATTAAAAATTCATCAGAATCACGTTCAATGACTAAAACACAGTTCAGAACAAAACAGAAGCCGAAAACTGAACGAGGCCAAAGCGGATCTTGTTCGGGCATCATGCCAAACGCTTAGTGGGCGTCAATCGAGGCGAACGACAAGCCTTGGCCTCAGTCAAGTCGAGACAAACCGAGGGCGTTGTCACCGGAGATGGCCCTACCCGGCTCGACGACGGCGAATGGATGGCGAACTGGAGATATGTCGGACACAGTCCGTTCGCCATGCACGTCTCGGAGCCGGGATCATCGGGTGAACCGATTTGAAACAAACAGAACAGGGGCTTACCGAGAGTATGGGCGCTGAAAAAGGGAACCGCGAGCGTCGGCGTTCATCGGGAGCAGACCTCTTCGGCTGCACTTAGCTCACGTTTTCGCTCCTTGGCTTAGCTCCCACTCTCCATCTCACTTGCCCTCTGTCAGTCGTTCTCGCTCCCTCTTGCTCGAATCTCACTAGCGGCCTCTCTCTCTCTCTCTCTCCCTTCAGCCGAAGAAGAAGCCCCCAAAAACCGACGGCCCCACGCCAGCTAACGCCCCGTCCTTCTGCGCCTCTACCGTCTCTTCATCCTTTTTTTGTCTTTTGTCCTCGAGCCATTGTCCAAGGGAAGGAGAAGAGAAGGGATGAGCGGGCCGGGCCGGAGGGAGAAGAGAAGGCTGGCAGAGAAAAGGATGGGAAAGAAGAAGGGGCCGGGTTGGCCTAGCTTTGGCCCCGCCACACTCCATTTTTTTTATTTATTTTAAAACTCTTTAAAATTATTATTAAAAGTATCCATTTAATTTATTTAATTTTTTATATTAGTAATGCAAAGGTCAATAATATCTACGTGCGATTCATTTTAATGAAAATATATGCAATGTATTTAATTGAAAATTATTTACTTTACCTTTTTTTTTTTGTTTAGAGACTAATCCTTAATATTTTATGTGATTAAGTCCTAAACAAAAAATGGCAAAAATTTAAGTGTCAACAAAGAGCAAAGGTTTTAACGAAATGTCAAATTAGAGTGACCAATAGGTCCATCTAGCATTGTAGAAGGGAGACTAATTTTATTGTGAATTGGCCGCTAAAGCTCACAGACGCAAGGCTCTAGCTTCAAATTGGGTTTTTTAATTTCCTCTAACTCTTTTGGACCTATTATGTACTGATGCCCAATTATTGGGCCAAACATTTTTTCCCGCTTGAATGAAAGTTCTTCATTTGGAGGGAAAAAAGACAAGTTTATCCTTCTGCTGAAAAAAAAAAATAATTAAGTTCATCCTAGAAACCCAACTCATTGGGCCTCAAACGAAAGGTCAAATATATTAATCAATCATAATAGACTAATGTATTGCTCAGCTTTGCAGTGTATTATCGAAAAATGGCCTCAACATATTTGATACATTCGGATTTTTTTAGATAATTTTTCCCGTATTAAATAATGAAAGAAAAGATAACTAACATGTTTGGTGGAGAGTGGATCGACAGATGATCTTTCTTACCACATAACCTACTGTAGACATTGAATATCACTAATTGATGACTTGGGCCAAAAAATTAAAAATATATCTAAAAGATAGTCTTGGTAGAGTCTTCGGCTCCTTGTTCTAATTTGCTACTTCGTGCAGTTGGGACCACCATTGCTTGAGATCAATGAGCCCAATGCAATAGCCAGACCTATTAAACGGGTAAATCGGATTGAGTTTGGGTCGGGTAAAACATGATTCAACGCAAATCGACCCATTTAACTGCTTATGAACCATTTATCACAGTACAAATTTTTTTACCCATACCCCATTCATACCTGACTCATTTAACTAAACATAAAAAACTTATTTCTTATGATATATTTTTTAAATAGTATTGCTAAAATACTTTCATGCAATACAAATTTAATTGTAAATTTTATAATGTCTTTGAAAATTTATTTTTTAAAAATAGGGTTTTAAATTATTTTTTAATTTTTTAAATTGAATTTTTAATTATTTTTATATTTATTTTTCAAAAAATATAAATTTTAATTCTTTTTTTTTTTCTTTTCTTCTTCTTCAAACTAGCCACAAGCGAGCTCGAGCTCGCCAAATTGGGTGAGGTAGAGGCCTTTCTAGTGTCGGGTGAGGCTTGAGGCTCACTAGATCAAAGAGGCTCGAGCCTCGCTTGGCTAATGGCTAGCCGTCTTTGTGTTGGCCACCTTTGGTTAAGGAAGAAGGAAGAAGGGAAAAAAAAGAGGAAAGGAAAAAATAAAATAAAAATGAAATATAAAAAATGATTTTGATTTTAATTTTTATAACAAAAATGTTTTTATAAAGTTAAAGAGGGAAGGAGAGAGTGTGGGGCTTGAGTTGGAAGTGGGTTCTAAGTCCAACCCCTTTAAGACCTATTTATCTTAAGTCTTCAATTTTCAAACCCATTTCTAGTCTATTCAAAAAGTAAGTGACTCATATATGATCAATTTACGATTTAAATGGGTCATGTACATGTCTAATATCCATTTTGACACCTGTAGCTATAGCTTCATTGACAAGTCAGAAGGGAGGAAATTTCTCCATATAAGGTAGCAAATGCTTGAGGTACAAGTTGAACAAAGATTCGCTTACAAGATGATTCGAACTTATAATATCGTGAAAAACAATGAAGAGAGATCGATAAATTTTAAGGTACGATTATGATAATATACAAAATGACAGAAATGTTTCTACAAAATAGTCATGATAGAGTCTCCAACTCTTTATTATGAATCTGCTACTTCTTACTCTTAGAACCGTAGTGTCCGAGATCGATAAGCCCATTGTCGCAATGCACAACAAGTTAGAAGTGAGGAAATCTCTTCATGTGAGGTGCCAAATGTATATACTCTGTAACCAAGTGCTTGTTCTCGGGAAGCCAGGTCCAAGAAACAATCATGAAACCGGTAGTTGAAACTGGATCGTTGTTCTGACCAAAAAAAAGAAAAAAAAAAGGATCATTGGAGGCCCATCGACACGACAATAAGTCCACGATCTTCATATGTCCCAGATCCATTCTCGGCCCTTATCGATCCACATTTGGATTGCATGCAAAATTGTCTTCAAGCATGGCAAGTTGAATATCAACAATAAGTCCACACTTGGCGTATGTATAATTTATGCAATACTCGTTATAGGATACGGAAAATATTATAAATGAAGGAAGATGCTTAGTCGTGGAGAATTAAGTGGTGGTGATTGATGACACTTAAGTAATTCATTCCCATAAATATGCTCTAAGAACTCTACTTAGAGTGCGGACAAAGTAGCTAGTATTTTTTTTTTTTTTTTTATCTTGGAATATATTTTTCTTTTGATTAATTTCTTCTTGATTTAGCACAAGGGCAATGAGCAACCACAATAACATTAATAATAGCAAATGTTTGACTCAACCAAGAGATTCTACATTGTATTTGCCTTGTTTAAACTGATCATCATTGTATATTTCAATGTGCAGCATATCGATGTGCGAAGCCACATTTACAAAATCATCTATCTCAAAGCACTAATTGAAGTGACCAGACTCATGAGCCCAAACCCGATATATTGGTAAGTGGTATTTGTACATTTTTTTTGGGACTCTTGATTTCAAGTTATTTCTTTGAATGAGCTTGTTTCTGGCCATGTGACTGATCATTAATATGTGCTTACTAGTGTTTTTTTTTTTTACATAATCCAGCTAGCTTGCCCGACGTTCCAAGTGGTTTCAAGAGATTGTTCAGCCGTTTGACAAAGCTCCATGTTCTGATGTTTATTTTGATTTTTCTGTATTTGTGTATCTACTTTGTTGCATGTCATTTGCAAATAATACTTCTGACTGGGGAAAAGGAAAAGTTACCCTATACTTTCTGTGTTTGTCCTTATTGTCAGGTTTTTTTTTCTTTTGGTCGAATCGTTAACGCCAGGTTAGGTGCACGATTATTGTAATTTCATTTGATTCCCTTTTTCTTTTTTGGCGAAATTGGCTTATTCTAAGTTCTTCTGGGAAGTGTCAACGACTTTTACATAAATTAAGTCCTATAACTCATACTTAAGAGCAAGGGCATTTACGTACCGGGTCAAATTAGAGTGACCAACAAGTCCATCCTTCTACCAATCGAAAGAAAATAAAAAAAAAAACAAGTCCATCCTTAGGATGGAAAAATTTAGTCGGACTCAACTTTCGGACTCCTCCTTCAAAGACTATTGGTGCTTGTTTTATGATGTGAATCAAAATAAATCCTATAGTTAACATTAACGTTAAGTAAAATAAATGTCTAAGATTAGAAGCGGAGTTGATATATCTACTTGGCCCACTACTCGAAAAATTAAAGTTCTTAGTGAAATTAAGTACCACTGAAGTATGCCAATAGATTCAAACTTTCAACTTGATTTTGAATCCCTTATTATGAAAATATTGAATTGTCATGACACTTCGCTATTCCTGAAAATACTTAAGCGGCAAAACTGTTGGGACTCTTCTTATGCTCGCTACACGTCACTTTGTAAATCGATGTAATCTTCTTTAAGTTTGTTATACAAAATGTGTAGTAACAAAATTATGGTAGCACTTCGATGGCTTGCTCCTTTGGGTTGGCCATCCCAGGTTCCAACCTTTTGGCACATCATCCCAATTATTCTTTTCAAATTTATTTACTTGTTTTTTTGTCTTTCTTTCCTTACCATATTTACAAATATAAAATTAAATAATATTTAATAAATCTATAAAAAAATATATTCTAATAATAAAAATTCATTGTGCTTTGATGTAATTATCAAGGGCCAAGAGTAAGGTTTATTTCTTACCGGAATACTTGTGGTGGTGGGTCCTACTGGTTCTTCCCAGGGTTTGCTCTCGCCATTTGTTAGCTTATGGGATTCTGGATTACCAAAAAAAAAAAAAAAGAGTAAGGTTTATTTCTTTAGATGTTGAAAACTAATGAATGACTCATGAATTATGATGAGAACAAACTTATTCTTATTTCGGATAGAAATACAACATTAACTTGATTGATATTTGATTCATGTTTTTTTTTTTTTTTTTTTAAAATTTCATTTTGAGGCACTAGTCATTAAAAACTAATAAATTACTCATGAAGAACGATAAAAATAGACGTATTCTTATTTCTAATATTAATCTAAGATAACTTCGAACATGTTATGGGGGACGAATTCTTCTTTGCATCAATTGATATTTATCCATGTTATTTACAAATGCTATATCTAAATTAAAATTTTATTTTGAGCCACTAGTCCTTGATTATAATCATGAAGGAAAAGTTGTTGACACTTAAATTTTGATGATCTTATCATTTATTTATTACACAGAAAATTAGGAATTGATTTTTAACCCATAAATAAAAATATTGATATTAAATTACATAGTATATAATTTTAGGAGCATTTATCAATTGCATTTACATTGGACCGGTGACGGGTGACAAATGGTTTTGAGTTCAATGAGGCCTGTAAGGTGAACCATTAGATTGAGCCCGTAGAAACATAAAATTCAAGCCCATTATCCCTTAAATGACCGAGAATAATGAGGTGGCACGCCAAGTTGGAACATATTAACTTTCTGATTAAATTCGGAGAGCAATAAGACATAATCCTTATCAATTTTGGTGAGCGGCCATTAGGGCAAGTGAGAAGTCTGGCGAAGAGCAATAGGTCGTGGCAATATTCGGTCAATCAAAAAGAAATGGGAAATGAAGAGGAAATCGGCTGAATATTCTGCACATGATATTCGCCAAAATATATGTGCGAGCGATGGGGGAATAGAAATCATAATGTAATATATTGAAGACACCCACAAAAGCAGAGTGGATTTTGGTCTTTCCTTGGAAGAGCCCTAGGCATCCCTGCTTATAAAAGACCCATTATAGACGAGGAAAAAGGGGGGCCAAAAAATTCAATACCCGGCTGCGATTGAGTAGGAAAAAAGAAAAGCACGATAAAGAGAGGGAGAAAGGAAGCAACAGCTCCCTTCAACGACATTGATGCTTTCCTGCAACACCGTGGCCTCCCTGAGCGATGACGTCGACGCTGTTTGCTGCCACCATCTGCGACACCAGCAGCCTCGTGACGAGCTGCAATATCCCAAGGACGAGTTGTTCTAATCTGGACCTGTGATGCAGCAAGCCGACGTCTCCAAGCTTCACCGAGCCAGCCGATTTGCTTCTCAATCCGACAACCAGACGAGATCCATGCTACTGCCTTGACGCCGACAAACCTGTTGCACCTTGACGAACTTTCTGTTTTTGCAAGTCTACCGAAGAATCATTGTTACCATTATTCTCGAACGACCACAAGCAGCCACCTTGTTGTGAGTTGAGGCGCTGGTTGAGAACCGCGAACTACCGCGAAGTAATCTGTCGTGGTTTACCGCAAACCACCACCGCTCACCGCCACTCGCCACTGCCTCACCACTTTTGTTGTTGGAGCCGATTGGGATCTTGGTCTGATTGTGTTTGGTCCAAATTTGGAAAAAATATCCTCAAATTAGGTAAGATACACATTTCTAGTATATTTGCATATTTTGCTGCATTATTTGAGTGATTTAGTATATTCTAATATATCATGTTAGATATTAGAAATATTCTGTTGAATATTTATTTAAATAATATAATCCAGAAAATCCTAAGACGCACCCCTCAAGTTAGGAAACTTTCCTAACTTAATAACGTATCTCTAACCATGAGATACGATGCCTAGGTATGGAAAATCTTTTATTTTATCCATAACCATTTGGATACGATCGTTGATTTACCCATTTTCAAATTTGAACAGATAAGCCTTCCATCAATGTCAATAACCACTCAGATATGACCATTGATTTATTTCGTGTCCTTATTGAGATAGATAACCTAAGATTGTGGATCATATTATTTAATTAAATATCTATCCATTATTTGATTGCTTGCTTTAAAAAAGAAAAGAAAAAGTATCTTTGAATTGGATTTAATTCTTGCTAGAATGTTGCTTCTTTTAGGCTAGATTGCATGCTTAGATTAGGTTATTTATTTATTTTCAAAATAAAAATACCAAAAACACAAAAACATTGCTTTAGGATGTTAGACTCCCTTTTCCTTAATTAAAATTGCATGTTTAATCATCGGGTAATTTTAATTTTGAATTTAAATTAAAAAGAAAACATAACAAATATCATGCACGTGTCACGTAAAATTATGCCATCCCTTGTCCGTCATTTAGTTATTGCATGTTTGGGATAATTTAAAAATGTGACATGTTAGAATAGTTGTATTAATATTTGTTTGTCATTAGATTAAGTAACGTCGCACGACATATAGTTTGCATATTAGGTTGCATGTTGCATGTCATGCTATAATAGATATATATTTATACATCATTGCATTGCATGAAGATTAGGTTTCATTAAATAAGAGAAAATCCTATAAAAAAAAAAAAGAAGATCGAGTGACTGCGTGTTAATTATAAATCATATCTAGAACTGTGGATGTAAATTCTTATACTTTCGTTGCTATGAGGTAAGTCCTGCAATTTATTTATTACTTTATTTGGGTGTTAAATTGGTGAATTACGCACCCGCATGGTCACCTAAAATGTAGGAAGTAATAAAATGAACTCAAGCTACATGATAAACATTTTTTCATGAAAAGAACAGTACTGAAAGGATATTAGAGAAATCTAGTATAATCAAGTCCCCATACTCAAAATTTCTGATTCGTAAATATTTTACTTAGGTGTCTAGTCGACCTACCATAAACTATCATTTTGAAGTTTGTGGCTATAAAAAGAACGGATTAGGGTCACTCAAAGTATTGAATATATTACACAATCATGATCCTCGGCATGATACGTTCGGAAATCCTAATTGTTGTTGCTTTCTATTGTTGAAGATTTGCATGTAAAAATATGTCTTAAACAAGTATACTTTATTGGCCAATTTCATTCTTCCTTGAGACAAAGTAATGCCAATGTTCAAGCTATTGCTCAAACTATTTGCAACATGAAAGCAAACTCTATGATGAAAATCTGAATGGTCGCTTTATGGTCCAAGCTTGACTGGATGAGCTTAATCGATTCATCTACAAATTTAAACATGATGCTAAGGGTTGATTTAGGTACTTGTTTTTCTCTTAACTTATGTCCATGGCTTTGACAAAGAGTTTATCAAATGTTTCTGTAATCGATTGCACTTACTAGACTAATTGATACAAAATGCTTTTGTTGGATATGGTTGGATTTCCTAGCTTTAATGCTTTTGTCTACTCATGCTTTGTCCTTTCGAGAAAGGAGGAAAAAGAAGACTACATATTGGGTTTTGACAATGTTTAGTAGCATATTGGGTGTTGATTGTCAACCCCTAGCTTTCGTCATCGATAGAGAAGTTCAATGCACTTTTCCTAAAAGTGCCAATTTGTTGCGTGTTTGGCACATTGAAAAGAATAATGTGATAAAATGTAAATCTCATTTTGAAGACGGAATGAATTGGAATTCTTTTATATCTGATTTGTGCAAGGTTCTGAACTCAAAGAGTGAAGTAGAATATGATGAAAAAAGTCAGCAATTCGAAGACCCTTGTAAGAAGAAGCCAGTAGTTCTTAGTTGTATTAAAAATAAATTGGTTCCTTTCAAAGAGCTTTTTGTGCCTGCTTAGACAAACTTGCTCATGCATTTTGGGAATTGTGTTACTTCAACTACTAAAGGGTTACGTTCAATTTTGAAAGTATATCTACTAGTTTCAATGAGAAATGAAGAGGTGAAAAATAAAATGTTCATTGTAGTTGAGGATTAGTTTCGAAAAGTCAAAACGAAATTGTCAAGTGAGAAGGTAAGAGTTCCTCATCATTGTCATATTCTACTTTTCATCAACATGTTTAGATGAGCTCTACAAGCGATACAAGATTGCTAAAAGTAGGGTTAAGCTACCTACTTGTATTGTACATTTTTGCAATCCATGGACCTTCCATGTACGCATAATATAAGTTCTAGGATTTCCGATCATCTATCTCTAGATATAACTAATCCACAGTAAAGGCTTGATATAAGGTCCTATTTATCATGATATTACTCAAAATAATGGAGATGATTTATTTAAGGTCTTTTTTTAATCATGATATTACTCAAAATAATAGAGATGATTCATTTAAGCAACTATTTCACGAGTTGGAAGGAAATATCAAGAATGGCTACTATTGAAAAAGGAAGTTCTTGAAAAGCAAATTGAGCATATTGTACGAATAAGTGATTCCTTCTTATATGAGCCCTTAACTACATATCATAAAGGTTGGAATTAAAAGATTAAAGGATAAGCAACTTCCAAATGACGTTGATTCTTTGTCATTTCAAATTATTGAAAAGAGAAAATATGTGGTACTTGTAAAGGTTATGGGCATAATAGTCGGGCATTTAAATCGAAAGGCGAATGTGAAACTCACATTCAAGGCCATTAAAATCCACGGTGGTGAAACATAATAGGCAGAGTGCTTTAAAATGCAATAATTCAACCCGAACGGCCTATTCTAAGGTCGGAGATTCTCACACTCTAACATTGGAATCACTCCCCGTTATATTTTTAAGCAAATAATGACTCTCTTAGTAATGTAACTAAAAATTTTATTGTCTGATTGAGGTGAAATAGAGTAGCCTTTTTTTAGGCAGCTAAGTAGCTGAAGGAACAATGTTTTATTGTTAAGTTGCATATACAATTTGTTACCATGGTATTACATTTGTATTATGAAGACCATTTACTTTCCTTTGATGGTTTTATGAAAATTTTGATGCATTTAGAATTGACAATGTGTGTGTGTGTATCTGCATATGGTTTCAATAAGTCATTTTATAATGCAATTTCAATTGCCACAATTTTCTTCTCAACAACTAATCATTCCATTTAATCAATGCAAAGAGAATATTCACATGTAGTAATATTTTAGGGAGCTTTTTCTTTTGAATTTGCATGATAAATAACGGATGTTTAGAATTTCTAACATGCTCAGCTTTGTCATATTGTGAAACTTTTTGTTTGAAGTAACTATAAAAAAATCGTGTGGTGATGACTTGAAAAATTAAGAAACTTGGATTGTTAGATTTGTTGATTAAAATGAAAGTTGAGAAATTAAGAAACATAGATTATAATGAAATGACATGTTTTGTAGTTATGATTAAATCAAATGCATTAGTTAAAACTAGTAATTTTTTTTTTTTTCCATTCTTACTTGTGCTTGGGTTGTTCAGAATAGTGGTTTCCTTGTACAAAATAAAAAGATAAAATATACAACTCTATTAACACTTTAAGTAGTTGGCTAACTATCAAATAAAACTTTTTTTGGGAAAAGGAGGGACAGCATTTTCGTCTCCAATGGAAATGATTTTAAAAAGAGGCCAAACAGAAAGAAAACCTCTTGGAGCTCAAAAGGACAACAAAAAGAATAAAGAAAAGGTAAGGGATAAACTCAAATTAAGACTAACCCAAAAGACAACAAAAAGAATAAAAAAAAAGGTGGGGAATAAGCGCAAATTAAGAGTGGCCCACGCCTAACCTTTTATTGTGCCGGTAGATTTCTAAGGAAACGCGGACCCTTGGAGTGCCATAACTTTGCAGAAAAGGACACTTAAGTGCCATAACTTACGAAAAGTACACTTAAGTGTCAAAATCGGAGCAAAATTGCTCACTTAAGTGCCAATCCGGCCAAATTGCATATGTGGCATTTTTCCGGCAAAACGACTGCAAAACGACACTGTTTTACTCGCTAACATGGCCAAATAATGCAAAAACGGTATCGTTTTGGGCTGACGTGGTAAAAATAATATAAAAATAAAATAAATTAAATTAAATTAAGTTAAAATATTTAAAAATAATAATTTAAAATTTAAAAAATTAAAAAAAAAAAAATGGGGGAGACGGTTGAGGGCTTGCGAGCCCTTGTCGAAATCCGGCGAGGGTCGGCGGCCCTCGCTCGGCCGGGCCAAGGGCCACTGCCCACTGAGGTGACCCCCAACGGGCGGCGGCCCTTGGCCTAGCCGGGCAAGGGTCGCGGCCCTTACCTAGATTCGACGATGCTCAACGGCCCTCACCCGGCCGGGCCAAGGGCCACCGCCCGCTGAGGTGATCCCCAGTAGGCAGCAGCCCTTGGCCCGGCGGGGCGAGGGCCGTCGACCCTTGTTGGATCTGGGCAAGGGCCGTTATTTGCCTACTAGAGATAGGAGAGATAGCGTCTGAAGTTTTCAATTTTTGACCTTGAATCGTGAAGATGGAGAGTTCAAGAGGATTTGGAGATTATTGGGGTGGGAATGGAAGTAGGATTGATCGTGTGGATCCAACGAAGGAACGCATCACGGTGGCCTGCCAAGATATTTGAGACAAGCTCTTCGTCGCTGATCTTTGCATGTCGTGAGTTGGAACTCCGATCAAGTCAATGTGCCTGCCTGCATTTCCCTTTTAAGATCAGGGTTTTCTTTTGCCGCATTAATCTAAGATCATCCATGTTCAACTTGAATTTCTTTGAAAAAAGTCATATCGAAATCAAAATTCCACTTAATACTAATAGTAAGAATAGGCACTCAAGTGAATGGTTTTTCACGTTATCCTTAAAAGAGAAAAAAAAACTTAACTTCAATAGTTCCTCCAAAAACTCCAAATGGGAATCTATAGAGACATAATCATAACTAAAATCACTTTAACTCCAACTTCCCAGCACCCTCCTCACTCAACCAAGAAAAAAAATGTCTTTATGAAAGATCCAAGTATGCCTGAAGTGCATTCATTCATTCAATTCACTGCCAACTCTTTGCTTCTCGCGCAGAGCTGAAAGGAAACATCAATTCTCTTCGTTGGAAAGCTAGCACAGATCATTTATTTTTTTGGGTCGAAAACAGCGGAATTATATATTAACGCACATATGAATAACCACTGTACAAAGCTTCAACTTTACTTCTACTGAGGTCAGAGATAGTTTTGCATGCAAATAGTCAAAATTTACATCGATTAGACAGAACTCTTCATTATTTGCATATGTGTATCTTGTTCCTTACCAACTAACTATTAGGGATTAAAACTCAATTGTTTGCATATGTGTATTAGGGGATTAGTAGACTCTTAATTAGATAGAAACTGTTCCACGTTTGTTGGAGATATGCGAGGATCGGACTTGAGATTATGACCGAATCGAGAAGATTGTGATCAATCCAAGATTGCAAGTGATTATAATTGACAGATTATATCAATTCGAGATTGGATTTGATTTAATGTATCTTCATTTATTCTTTCCACAGTTAGACATTCATTGTACTACAAATAGATGCTTGTATAATGTTAAAGCATACGACTGAATATACAAGAAAATATAAGTTGTTTCCATCTCCTTGGCCTTTTTCCTCAAACTCTGACATAGTATCAGAGCCATATTTTCCAACCTAGCTTCCGCAAACCACTCAAATTGCCTCCATTTTTTCTGATCTGTTGTTGCAAATTAAGCTGTGCAAAACAAATCAGCAATCGGTAGGAATTTGTTTCTCACATCATGGCCAAGAATAAGAACTCAGTTGATGGAGGAAACTCTTCAATGGAGGAAAATCCGAACTCACCACAGAACAAAGAATCGGATCAAATTGATCCCACCGAAGATCAGCATTCTGCAGCACCACCACTTGCTCTAGTACACGTTTCCAGCTCAACCCAGTGGTCTCCTATATAGTGGTTTCTCGTTCAAGGTCCATGGACTGTTGGGTCAAACCAGACATGGGCCCCATATGGCGCATATGGAGAAGAAGGAAACGCTAGCACCGGGGTGGGGTGGACGGGTCCAGGCTCAAGACCCGAACCCATTCCGCAGGGACCAAGAGGAAAACTTTACCCGAATGCGGCACCTAGCTTTGTGCCGTACCCTGTTTCGGCCAACGGTGGCTGACTAGAACCGGGCGACCTACTGTATACATTTCCAGGGGACGGTCCCGAACTGAAACTCATCTTCTTACAGCTCAGTGGACTTGAAAACTATAGTACCTGGGCTCGAGATCTCCGACGGGCGTTGGTCACGAAAGATAAAGATGGGTTTCTTGACGGAATTGTGCCTTTTCCGGCGGATGAATGCTCACAGTGACATTGGCGAAGATGTAACCAGCTCGTGCAGACGTGGATCGGTAATTGCTTGGCTCTTGAGGTGGCCGCCGGGCTTCCACCAACTGAAGACTCAAAGACGATTTGGGAAAACATACGCGAGATGTATGGAAAGCTCAACCGGGCCAACATCTTCTCCCTCACCCAAGTTGTCTCAGAGCTAAAACAAGGAAATCAGTTCGTCACAACATGCTTCAATCGACTCTCGGCCTTGTGGAATGAACTCAAGGCTGCTGAAGAGCAGCTCGAGGGGCCAGAGGAAACGCTGCGACAATACGAGAAAGGGAGAAAGCAACCCAATTTTTACTAATATTAAATAAAAACTACTCACATTTCAGGTCCCAAATCCTTGCGATGGAACTGGCGTCGCCGCTTGGCCGGATCTATCAATTAGTGGTCCAAGAAGAGAGCCAAAGGACAGCTGCAACCAAGCACGCACGAATTGGAGAAGGGATCACCTTGGCTGCTCTCGTGTCTGGACCGTCTTCGGCCGGCCTCTTCTCCCTGGGGCTTGCCGGTGTCAGATCTGGGCAACCACCGACCTACGGCCTTCCTCCTGTCGTGGGTTCAATCGAGAAGCATGGAGAATGGGGCCATCGTACTGCTGCTGTAACTAAAGGAGGAGAAGGAAAAGGAAACCCTAATTTCTTTGGGATGGACAGTCATGATGGATTCCAAAGATCCAACGGCTATTATTCAGCCATGGCTTCAGCTGAATCCAACGGCTCTCAACAAGCCATGGTGACACCCAATTTTAAAGCATCGCACGGCCCTCGCAATGCCACATCGTCCTTAAGAGGAATTACTAAAGGAAATGAGAAATTATACTGCGATTATTGCAAACAGTGACACTATACGTTAGAAACCTGTTGGAAATTACATGGCAAACCTGGGGAGAAAGGAAAGAAGGAATCATCAGCTAATCAAGTCACTGGGCACAATTAGTCCATTACCCAAAATCAGTACCAATAAATAATGAGAGCGCTGAGACAATTAGAAATTTCTGATAAAGGGGCAAGCTTTTCAGGTACTTCATATTGCCTCAACTCTATTTCTCATGATGCATGGATTATTGATTCGGGTGCCAGTGACCACATTATCTGTGATGAAAGTCTTTTTTCTCATACCCATAAAAATCATTTCCCTATAATTGTGAAGCTTCCAAATGGAAATACCATATATGTCACAAAGATAGGGACGGTAAATCTTAGTCCTTCAATTACCCTTCAAATGTCCTTTATGTTCCTCAGTTTGAATTCAATCTTATCTCAATATCAAAAGCCTGTGAGGACAATTCTTGTCGTATTCTCTTTAACTCCGACACTTGTCTCTTTCTTTCGACTAGTAAACTGATGGGCTTGGGTAGTTTTTCAGAAGGACTATATTTTTGGACCGTTTTTTCCCAAAGAATTTGATTTATCGCAATTTCCCATGAATAAAAAATCATTGTGTAATGTTACTACCAATGATAAAATTATCCTTTCACATGAACGTTTGGGCCATAGTGCTTCTTTTCCGCATCCCCAATGCAAAATTTGTCCTCTTGCTAAACAATCACGTGCTCCTTTTCCCATAAGCAAATCTCGAGCTACGTATAATTTTTCTTTAATTCATGCAGATATATGGGGCCCCTATCACACCCCACATCGTGATGGGTCCCGATTCTTTCTTACCATTGTAGATGATCATTCTCGTGGTACATGGATTTTCCTTATGCAATCAAAGAGTCAAGCTCTTTCCCACCTTAAAATTTTTTTAGTCATGTCAAAGAATCAATTTGGGAAATATGTTCAACGTATTTGAATAGATAATGGGAAAGAATTTTCTAGTCATGACTGTCAATTATTCTTTTCTTCTCATGGAATTCTACCTGAAAGCACATGCACTTACACACCTCAACAAAATGGGATTGTTGAGCATAAACATCGTCATCTTTTAGAAGTTGCACGTGCCCTTAAATTCCAAGCGTCTATTCCTAAGACTTTTTGGGGAGATTGTGTGGTCACGGCAGCTTACCTGATCAATCGCATGCCGACTCGGGTTCTTGATGGACGTACTCCTTTTGAAGTTCTATATGGTAAGAAGCCTGAAGTTAATCACTTGAAGGTTTTTGGATGCCTATGTTATGTTACTTCCCTGGGTTCTTGTGACAAGATGAGTCCCGGGCCAAATGATGCATCTTCATGGGATATCCAACTCTTCAAAAGGGATATCGTGTCTTCGAACCATTGACAAGGAACTTCTTTATAAGCAGGGACGTCGTTTTTCATGAAGACATTTTTTCCTTTTCAGGAAGAAACTTCTTCAATTGAGCCTTCTAGCTTGAATAATAAGGTTTGGCATTTTCTATTAGAGGAAGGTTTATCTCCTATTTCCCATTATATACACGCCCCGTCTTTGGATACTCAGACTTCTTCTCCAATGATTGAGACCACTATGGATTTCCCATCTACTCCAGATCACTCAGTTGCAAAACCTGTGATGGACATTGAAGCAAGTCCTGATTCAAACCAAATGTCTTCACAGTCCATTTCAAAGTCATCATCTCCTACACTTGCTCGCATTCCCCCACGACGATCAAGACTGATTACTCACCCTCCTACGTGGACGAAGGACTATGTCTGTGCATCCCTTAGCTCCACAGGTACCTCATATCCTATCTCCTCTTATGTTTCGTTTGATCGCTTGTCTACGGAACATATGTGCTGCATTAGTTATATTTTTGAGGAGATAGAACCATCATCCTACAACGAAGCAATTTGTGATCTGCGATGGCAAAAGGTCATGGAAGCAGAGTTGCATGCCTTAACAGAAAATCACACATGGGATATAGCTCCATTACTTGCTTTTCGAAAACCCATTGGCTGCAAATGAGTATATAAGATCAAGTACAAGGCTGATGGATCTGTTGAACGATATAAGGCCCGCTTAGTGGCCAAAGGCTTTACGCAACGTGAGGGCTTCGATTACCATGAGACGTTCTCTCCCGTCGCAAAGGACGTTACTGTTCGCTCCTTTTTTTTCCGTTGCTGCTTTTTGAGATTGGGATTTACATCAAATGGATGTTCACAATGCCTTCCTTCATGGCGATCTCGATGAAGAAATATATATGGACCTTCCACCGGGATTACAGCGACAGGGGGAGCCTGGAGTATTTCGCCTCTGTAAGTCCCTTTTATGGGCTCAAGCAAGCTTCTCGACAGTGGTATGCAAAATTTACCACAGCTCTTACAGCCATTGGTTTCAAGCAATCCAAGCACGACTATGCCCTTTTCACTTGGACAAAAGGTATGTCATCAATCTATCTAATGATATATGTTGATGATATACTTATTATGGGAAACGATGGATTGGTCATTAAGAGTCTCAAAGAATATTTGCATTCTACTTTTCGCATTAAGGACCTGGGACCTCCCAAGTATTTCCTTGGTATTGAGATTGCTCGCTCAAACTTGGGAATCTCTCTAAGTCAACGGAAATTTGTGTTAGAAATTATCTCTGAAGTAGGCTTATTAGGATGTAAACTGGTTGCCATTCCCATCGATCATAACATCAAGTTAACTACTATTGATTATGACGCCGGATCATCTTTTGAGACTGTTGACCCACTACTCGAGGATCCATCTTGCTATCAAAGGCTTGTTGGGAAAGTCATACATCTCACCATGATTAGGCCAGATATATGTTATGCAGTGTAGACACTTAGACAATTCATGCATAATCCGAAGGAATCTCACATTAATGCAGCTTTCAAGGTTGTAAAATATTTAAAGAGATGTCCAGGACTTGGAATACTCCTTTCTCAAGATTGCAATTTGGAAATGAATGCTTATTGTGATATAGACTATGCCACATGTCCCATGAGTCGAAGATTTGCATTATATTGGGTTAGTCATTACTTTCATGGAAAACAAAGAAGCAGTTGACTGTATCATTATCATCTACTGAAGCTGAATATCGAGCCATGGCCAAAACCGTTTGTGAAATAGTTTGGATATGAGGCTTGCTTTCAGACCTTGGGATACAAGTCAAAGGACCAACGAACTTATTCTGTGACAATGATGCAGCACTCAAACTCGCGGCGAATCCTATATTTCATGAAAGAAAGAAACATATTGAAGTGGATTGTCACTACACTCGAGATAAAATCCAAGAAGGAGTAATCAAAACGAATGGAATTGGAACCACGGAACAGCCTGCAGACATCTTTACCAAGCCATTATGTCAAAGACAACACACATATCTACTAAACAAGCTTGGCATCTTGGATATATATCAGCCACCAGCTTGAGGGGGAGTGTTGGAGATATGCGAGGATCAGACTTGAGATTATGACCGGATCAAGAAGATTTGTGATCAATCCAAGATTGCACGTGATTATAATTGACAGATTATATCAATTCGAGATTAGATTTGATTTAATGTATCTTCATTTATTCTTTCCACAGTTAGACATTCATTGTACTACAAATAGATGCTTATATAATGTAAAGCATACGACTGAATACACAAGAAAATATAAGTCGTTTCCATCTTCTTGGCCTTTTTCCTCAAACTCTGACAATGTTTGCATGTGTTATCGTATATCTTGTTCCTTATGAGCCACACAAGTTGTGTGTGCCCAGTGCCATACATCGTGTCCATTAACCCGTGTGTGCGCCCAGTTCCCTGGCTCGTGTGCTTGGTGCTGTGCATCGTGTCAATGGACTATGTGCCCATTTAGCTTGCATTGTATCCATGGATCGTGTGTCTGGCGCTGTGCATCATGTAGGGGCAATCCCTGGAATTGGGAATCGATCTTGTCCACATGAGAATTGGACTAGACTAGTCGGTGCTGGTTTGGTTCCTGGATTAGAATGGGAAAAGCTATGCTTTTTTTTTTTTTTTTTTTGGGTTTCTTCTAATACGTACACAGACTGTTCAGAATCAGGTGGTAATTAGTTGAAAAGGCAACATCATTAAATGAAACTGGCGTGGGTTGGTTTGCCTCGGTTATCATGTAATCACTCGCCTCTAGAATGTTCATTAATCTGCTGACCAATTTGGTTCCATATGTTGTTGATCGCTAACTTTATTTGCTTGTTTGGCAAATGCCCATGTTGATCTTTCTCTGGTATAATTATGATGCCATTCCTGCATCTATGTTCTGGGCTTGATTCTCATGTGGCAGTCATGCTTTCACGCAGACCGCTCTTTAATTTGATACTATGAAGCTAAAAGTAACAGAGACGATTTTCATTGACTAAAGAAGCACATTGGCTTCGACCAAAAAAAAAAAAAAAGAAGCACATTGGCACATTGAAAGAATAGAAGAAGTACTCGAGAAAGAACCCAAAAAATAATTTTAAAAACAGTGAAATTAAAGCAGTCTCAAGATCGAGAGGTAGGCACGCCAACCCAATGAAAAAGAGACAGACTGAAAATTGCAATGCAATTTACTAATTTAAGATTGGCTTCAGAATAAGAAAATAAAAAAATATTAAGTAATCTGAGCCAAGCCATTAGTTCAGTCTAGCCTTGAAATCAGAAACCGGACCAATTATTCTCGATTCCTTGGGGAAACACTCAGAATTGATTGGTTCGGGCCAATCTAATCCGGTTCCTAAGTTAGAGTGGGACCGATGCACATCCCTATCCCCCTTTGGTTAGGAGCAATCAATGCACTTGGCTTTTTAAGTTTGTTAGAGCTTTTATTTGTGTGATCTTCGCAAAATCCATCAATATCAATCAAGAGTCATTTATTACATACTGCAACTGATCCGTTTAGACTAATTATATGGACTTTGCATGTCGCCAGTGCTTAGCTATAGCTTGTAATTTTGAATTCGCATATGACCGGTAGTATTGCAATTTGAGAGAGATTGCCACCATCATATTTCACATGTACAACTCATTGTACGGTTTTATTTTTGGATAAGTAGGCTTCTATGAAGCAAGATTTAAGCATGCAGCTGGACAACTCATGCTCCAAGCTGATGTTATTTATTTGCCTCATAAACTAATGATTTTAGATTTTTTTTTTTGCCTTTTTTGTAGGTTCAGAGAACAAGAAGATGCCGTTGTTGAAAATTAAAAGATTTCCTGACATTTTGCCTGAATGGTCATTTATGTTGTAAAATATTGCGTTACAAATATATATAGAGAAGAGATTGAGAAGAGAAAGCAAGTGAACACCAGAGATAGTAGAGAAAGCCAGAGAAGAAAGTTTTATTTCCAGTATCTCACAATTGTTCTGTGTTGTTCTTTTGTACATCAAAACTAAACTTCTATTTATAGAAGAACACGAATGTACTTATCATTAATATCAATGTATCGAATGATACATGTATTGGATAGGGGAGATGAACATTCATTGTATAGGGAGATGTACTTAGAATGTATTATACAAATGTACCATAATAAGTATATTAGATAAGATGAATATAATGAATATACATTCATGTATTCCATTCATTCATGTATTTCATAACAATTTACTCTTTGAGGAGCTGAGGATGTACTTTTAAACATGTAAGCAACCTTCATCACAATAGTTGTAGTTCTCATTTTGCTCATTGGCATTAGTTCACAAACAACACGAAGCAATCATGGAAAGACATTCAGCAATTTTGCGTTTCTCGTACTAGGATATCTCGTTGTTAGGGTAGCAATTGACTCAATTACACTAAATTCTTATATCAAGTGGGTTATCTATGGTTTATTTCTTATTATGGTAGCTACATATCCTAATTACTAACAAATTTATAAGGAGATAAAACGGACCTTCAAGTCCATTTGCGAGAAATTTCTTTGAGACTCAAAAAATTGTTTATTCAATCACAACGGATTATCAAAAAACTTTTGAAAATTAAGGTTGCTAACCAAGAAGAAATATTGGTGAATAAAAACGATGTGACTCCGGTGTTGACACCTAAATTTTGGCGACCCGTTTATTCATTAAAAAAATTAGGGACCGAACTTTAGCCCCTAAACAAAAATATTAAATCGTAGCATATAGTTTTAAGGGTGTTTTTATTTATTTATTTTATTGCATTTGCATGGACCGGTGACAGATAAGCTTTAATTTGACAAGTTGGAAGATGGGTACATTTCGGAAAAGATTTGTATTATTATTCCAATATTCAATGATATCACGGTGGATTGCGAGCTCATCTTTGCAAGACTCAGAATTTGAGAGGATTCTATTACAATAGCCTAATGTTCGACCAATTTGTGGGCAATTATTTGGTCGGAGAATATTCAATCTGCGTAAGGACAGAAAATGATATCTTCCAAGAAAAAAGATGAAAGCGTGTGGATAAAGATTTGGCCACAAGAGAGACCATCTTGAGCACCCATGAAATTGAGTCAATATTCTCAAAATCCTTAGACAATTCTGTTGACCGTAATGCAAGGAGGAGGATCAACTTCTTACAAAGGAAATCAACGAAAAAGGGAAAGTGGGGGTGTAGTCTTCACGTATCCATCGATGTGGGCAAAAAGAAAAGTTGCAAGAATAAGAAAGAAATCTTCACGGATGTTGATTTGAAAAGGAAATTGAAACCCTAATCCTTGCCTTATAAAAACATTGTTCGCGTAGGATTTTAGGGGAGGCCACACACTGAATATACGGCCGCACAAAAGGGGGACTTTTCTTTTCATCACTTCGTAGAGGTTTTATTTTTTCCGGGGAACTTCTTTTTTATCACTTCGTAAGGGGGAGGCCACACGGTGGAGATACACGACCGTGTATTGGGTTGCATCTCATGTTGCTAGCCTGAGCGCCTTCATCAGAACGTTCTTGATTGGCTCGCCTTCACTTTGCAAGAGAAAATCCAGAGAGAGGAGGGCATGAAGCATTGAGACGCCATTAGTGAGTGGAGGAATAAAAAGTAAGGAATTAAAGTGGGATTGTGAGTGGTGATTTGTGGAGATTAATTCACGCAATTCTCACATCTCGGACGCCGCTTTTCCGAGACCAACATTAACGAAGCCTGTCCTCGCCCACTCCGCAACTTTCCGGTGTTTCATCCAGCAATTCTAGCGGCCGCCGCATCGGTTCCAGCATCACTACCGCGAGCCTCGACAGCCTGCTGCAGTTCCACTGAGACAACGCAATCGTTGTTTCCTTGACGTGGTGCTCGCCTCGCTGCAACGACGACATTGTTGCTTTGTCCCGGTGACACCGACGCTGCTGCACTGAGACCATGCGTCTATCTGTTGTCCAGTTGTTGCCTCGTTCACGCTGTCCCTGGCTTGCTGATCTGTTCCGAACCGAGAGGGCCCTGCATCGTTTACTAGCTCCGACCTTCCATGACCGAGCACCACCGTTCGATCCACTGTCCTTCAATTACAAGCCACTGCCATGATCCCATGAATCGCTTCAGATTCATGCCTCCAATTTGAGTTTTTTTTTATTATTTATTTTCTCTTGACTACCCACTAACCAGGAAGAAAATTTCTAGGGGAGAAGCCGAAAACACACTGAGCTCATTATGATCGTAAATTCTTCAACAACTTCAGTATCTTCACGGAGATCCTCAACGCAAGTTCCAGTCTCGGTAAATTACGTCCATCGTGGGCGTCGCCACCGTCAACAATTGTGAGCCGTGCAAACTTGCTTTGCCATCCTTGTCCTGGTTCGCAACAGAGCAGTTGACTTGTCCTTTGCTGTTGACGTGCCTCAACAAATTGAAGACATTGACGAGCCACTTACGATCCACCACGAGACAACCCGTTGTCCTAATGCCGTGCCGAGCCTATAGCTACCGTTGAGCTCACCCATAAACCGGGCTATCCCGTAAAGTTTCTGTTTTTGTAGGTTCATTGGCCATAAACTACCCATCAACATCGCTTGCTGCCACTCGTCGCCTCATCATTGAGGAGCTGGCCGTGATCTCAGTCGCAATTGCGCTTGGTCCAAATTTGGAAAGAATATCCTCAAATTAGGTAAGATGCACATCTCTAGTATATTTGCATATTTTACTGCCTAATATATGTCTATTAGTATCTAATGTGCATATTTATAAGTGATAGACATATCTCTCCATTAGGATTTATTTCCTAGTTCACAACCGCATACCGATTTTTTATTCCATCTATAAGGCTTTAAATGGAATAATTAATCATGTGGGAATAAAATTGATATCTTGATCTTTAAGGCTTAAGATCAATTTATCAGTTTTATTAGCGAGATAATCAAGCTGATTTGGATATTGTTCCCTGATTCGAACGATGTATGATATCTTTGATGATTCTGAATGATTTAGTGTTTATCTTTTAATTGCTTTATTTATCTCGAAAATACAAAAAGATTGCATTCGCATATCATATATATTAGAATTAATTTCCTGGATAGAATTGCATGATAGAATAATTAGATTCTTTTCTGGTTACATTAGAATGCATGTTTAGATGGTGTCTAGGCTAGATAATTTCTTTGAATTAAATTGCATGTCGAGATAAATTTCTAAGTTAAGATAGGATTCAGATAAGTCTATTTCATAACTTAAAATAGATAATATCTCACTTTAGTTAGATTTTTATTGTTAGTTATTTTTAATTACGAATAAAAAATGCAAAAAATCATGCGTATCATTAAAAATAGATTCATGAAATGCATGTCATTTAGATATTGTTGTTAGGTCCATTTAATTAGAAATTGCATGACATTAGAATTAGGTCATTTAGTTAATATTGCATAATATTGCATGATTTTTATTAATTAAGTGAAAACAAAAAGAAATTGCGTGTTAATTAGAAACCATATCCAGGGTTGTTGATGTGGTTTTTAACTTAACATTGCAGATGCTTTCGTTGCTTTGAGGTAAGTTTTTGCAATTTATTTATTGTTTATCTGGGTGTTAAATTGGTGGATTGCGCACCCGCATGATCACCTTACATGTTAGGAAAATAAATTTAAAATCAATTTAAGCTGTTTGCAAAAAACATTTTTTGAAAATAAAAGAATGGTACCGAAAGGGTATTAGAGAAATCTAGTGTAACCAAGTCCCCGTACCCATAGTCTCTGGTTCGTAGGAGTAAAGTGAAACTCCCGTTACTTTACTTGGGTTTCTAATCGACCCACCAAAAAATAGATTAGTGGCGACTCCTGATTAAAAAATCAATTGCATGTTAAGAACTTGAACTTAAGTCGCGAATTGGTATGGGCTTGGGAGAGCCCGAGTTAAGTTTAGGCTTAACAATCCATTAGCCAAACCTAGGTGGTTCACACCCGAAAAAATTGGTCGCGACATCCAGTTGTTGGCGATGACAGAGGTGGAGTCGGAGAGGACATTGTCTAATTGATATTGTGATGGAATTCAACACCCTTTATCTCTCTTTTTCCATTTGTATTTTAAGATGATTGTACGTCGTGTGAATTAGATGTTCGAGCTGTTTAATATGTACTATGTTTCTACGATACACATAAGTGTGGTCAGACTATATTTGTCCAAGATTGACGACGCAAATTTATTTCCAATCAATTTTGTGCCCTATTATATCTCATTCGTTTTTTTTTGCCTGCCTGTAGTATGAATTCACAATGAACTTCCCCGCAAAATGTGTGATGAAAAACCTAATCATGTCATGTTTAGTGTTTAGGATTATATAGTATCTCAGATGACAAAGGAATCATATGTCGTGTTAACAATAATTAATAATCAAAAGGTAAAAAGATTCACCATGACTTAGCAATTATCTTAGCGTTATCGTAGGATTTCTATGTCTATTTCGAATGCTTTGTTTGAGTAGTTATTTAATCCACTGAGGATAATCTTTCAGAATTGGCAATTTATCGTCGCAGCTTCAAAAAGTTACAAGCATCAGGACCCTCTTTGTAGAAGTGATTTGCTTGTGCACTATTGTGAGCAAGTTCGAACACGCAATTCTTTAGGAAAGTCAAAAAGACCCGAGCATTTGACTGTCGTCACTTGTTTTAGAGATCAGCATTGTGTTGGAGGTAATCTCTAATTCTTGGAGTAGACAGAAATAATCGAGGAAAAAAAGAAAAACAAAGTCAATTGCCTCATATCATGATTTCAAAAGAGATGTTTTCATCATATTTGAACACGTAAAACGTTTTTTGAGTTAGGTAAAACTCAGATAAATGTCAATGATGCTTACTTTGACAGTTGAGCAAGTGTCCAAAAGGTGAATCACTCCATATTTTTTAATTTTTGAGGACTACCTAGTATAAAAAGTGGGAGAATTACCAAAAAGTCATAAATCTATTATAATTGTGCAAATTCAATCTTAAACTTTATGATCAATTTAGTCATAAACATTTTGTAATTGTACAAATTTTAGTTAGCCGGTGTTGACGTGGATGCCAACTAGCACTTGCTGTTCGACCAACGTTGACGTGGACAATTTTAATAATACTTTATTTTTAAAATATTTTGATTAATTTTTTTTCTTTCTTTTTTTTTTTTCCTTGTAGCGGCTGGCGAGGCTTGCCTAAATTTTGGTGAGTGACCTAAGGTCATGGGCGAGGCCAGCCTTGCCATGGCCTTCCATGCCACGGGTTAAGGCGACCTCGCTCAAACTCCGTCAAAAAAGTTGAGATGGAAAGCGAAAAACTCGTACTGAAAATTGAAAGAAAATCATCATGTCGAATCTGGAAAGCAGGAAACCCACTTTACCTTTCTAGCACCGAAAAAGCCAAAGCCAGCGCAATTGGTGGGCCATCGCGGTGGAGGCAAAATCCTGCCTCAAGGGAAAAGCCCCCGGTTGCAGAAAGCTTCCGCCTTCAACGATGGTGGCCGCCACCAGATCAGGGGATCTTGGAAATTAAAACGTCTTTGGTATCTCAGGTGGAGGCGGTAGCCATGGTTGCCTTTGCTCATGGCCATTCAAGGCACATGAGAAGGCAGCCATGGCCTCACCTAGGCCTGGGAGGGGCTGAGTGAGGGTCACGATCCTCACTGACCACTGCGGGGAAAAGAAAAACGAAAGAGGGAAAAAAAGGAAAAAAAAAAAAAAAGAAAAAGGAAAGGAAAAAGAATAATAAAAATTCGAAAAATAACTTATTATTAAAAATTATCAACGCCCGTCGGTAGGACGATCAGTGCTAGTTGGCATCCGCGTTAGCGTCGGTTAGCCATAATTAGTTGGATGTAATGAATTGATATAATTGTAAAAGGTCTAAGATTGAATTGGTCAAAAAATGTTTAGGACTAAATTGACATAATTATAATAAGTGTATGGCTTTTTTGTTAATTTTTTTCTAAAAAAAGTCATTATACTCTATTAGCAGTTATTGACTAACAAGGTATTGGTCTAAATGGTAAGGAAGCTCGGTCATCTCTCATCTCCTTTCGATCTTGGGTTTAAATCTTGTTGGGGGCATTTCATGCGTAAAATCCTAAATGCATTTGATTAGTATGGGGGAATGGTCCTAATCATCTGGACTGGTAGACCAATCGAGAAAATGAGATGATTCGAAAAGTACTTGAAAAATGCGATGATTTGGATAGAGTCGAGGATTGCGGAACTAGCATGAACATTATGTGATTCCTAAACCCCCAAAAGAATTTAACACTTACACCCCACACATCACAGTGTAACAATACACCCCCATAAAGATAGAAAACTTTCACTTGATTGAACACGTTCATGAAAATGGATTTTAACAAATCCAAAAATTGAGAGATTATTTTGTGATATCTAATGAAAATGTGAATTTACTCAATGATACAGTTTGATAAGAATTTCTAGCTCGAAATAGATACCAGACCGCGAATAGCGAATAGCCACTCTAAGAAAGAATGGAAGATGAAAAGGAGAGACTAAAGACGAGGAAAAAGGAAGCACACTGGAAACTGCACACTACCCACACGGCTTTTCTCTCTCCTCTCCTTGTCTTCCTCGGTCTCTCTCTCTCGAATGATTCTCTCCGGAGCCCCCTTTTCACGTTCCTACATTTGTCTTGTTTCTGAACTCCCAGTCTTTCTCTGTCAACGCCGCTCATTTAACATATTCCAGTCTCTCCGGCAGGAGAGATATGAAAAATCCAACCTGAAAGAGAAGGAATCAAATCTTTCAGACACGTGCTCGCCGAATCCTCCATTTCTAGCTCTTTTTTTCCGATGGTAGAGCCATGTTCCCTCAATTCCTAGCCAAACTCAGATCAGTTCTTACTAGAGATGAGGGAGATAGAGACTGGAGTTTTAAATTTCTGATATCGAATCGCTAAGGTGGGGAGTCCATGAGGATTTGGAGACTATTAGGGTGGGATGGGAGCAGGATTGATCGTGTGGGTCTGATGAAGGAACGCATTGTGGTGGCCTACCAAGATACTCGACCCCGATGAGCCCTTCGTTGGTGATCTTTGCTTGCCACGAGCTGGAACTCCGGTCAAGTTTCTCGAAAGACAAGATGCCAGCGTGCATGCCTGCATTTCCCTTCTAAGATGGGGTTTTCTTTTGCCACGATAATCTAAGATTGTCCATGTTTGACTTAAATTTCTTTTAAAAAGCCACGTTGGAGTGAAAATTTCACTCAGGATGAATCATAGGAAATAGACACTTGAGTGAACGTTTTTCACATTATACTACACAAAAAACTTTTATGTTAAAAATTTACTCTTGTATTTGAAGATAGCTTCACGTTATCTCACACACAAAGAAAAAAAAACTATTTTCTAGCTACAGTTTTCCTTCATACTATATATTATTCTATTATAGATTTGACCCAAAGATTAGAGGGACCAATCATTAACAAGGGCGGCAAGAAAGGAAGAAGAGTTTTCAATGCAAACTATTCTGATCTATCTGTTGAATTCTTGCTTATGCCAGCAACAGCATGGAAACTTCAGATATTAAAGGGGAAACAAACAAAAAATTTCATCTTCATTCTCTTGTGTGGAGGAAAATCAATCGTGGAAATGTGTTTGGTTCAATGCGCGTTTTGCAACTTCAGAGATTGAGAACAGGAGAGAGGAAATAATTTCATCTTCATTCTTGTGTGAGAGAGAAAATAATCGTGGGAAGGCGTTCTGACACTGGAAAAGGAGGAAAAAGGAAATTTTCATCTCCGAGTGCTTGACTTTTCTGCCGATAATATATTAATTAAGTATTTTGGTAGCAACAGCCGCGTGTCTTAGAGCACTTGTTAGGTACATTCAATATGGAAGTTTTGATTTATAAGGCGTTGATAATATACCACACGAGAAAAACAGAGTATTAAAAGCTGCAAACGTTCTTTACAGGGCTTCTCAATAAGTATCGCAGCTTCGATCCCCCCCCAAAAAAAAAAAAAAAAAACGAAAAAGTGTCACGGCCGGGGGCACTTTTTTTTACGTTTTTATGACAATATCCCTCTGATAAAAGTCATCAAATGGTGTACAATAAAATCCGCTAATATGCTATCTAATAATTGTGTTTTCTCCCTCAAAATTATAATAAATGATCGTTATCGGGCTCGTGGACTGTTTTAGGTTTTCATTTTCAAAGAGGGCACTTAGTAGAAAGTTGAATTTGGTAGTAGGAGATGCTGGCAAGCTATGGTTTTCTCTGGATTTGTTCTAACACCACTGAAAATTGATGGAAAATATAATAAACTTACTAGCATGGAAGCAACGAATTCATCTGACTTGGCTTAATTTTGTTAGAGATATTACTTATTTGGGGTGGTATTGTTAACTACAAGACTTTTCTAATACACTAGCCAATGTATGTTAACTATTATAGTTGCGTAATGACTTACTTTAGCTTTTGCAGTCAAGCACACAATATCAATCTGAAAATAAAGCATCGAAACTCTTTGTTTACTTAATTAATTTGCACTAAGCATGGTGTCTCTTTTTCCAAATTCCTTTTTTTTTAATAAATATATATTGAAAAAATTTGGAGACTCTCCTACTACATTTGATTTTATTGTGCATTATCTATTTATAAAATCAGAAGTCCGCCTATTTCGCTGGATTTTAAATATATCTCTTATTCTTCATCGCCCATGTATAGGCTATCGCATTAGACCTAGAAACTAGCATGATGTGGTTTTTAATGTGTTTATGTAGGGTGTAGGGGCCGTGTGATGCTATTGCACTGGTTGATAACCTTATAATTCCATGCGTCTATGCGTTGATTTCAAGCCAATTTTACTTGTGGTCACTGTAGTGAAATTTGTGATCAAGTTGCAAGGTTTTGATTTCAATCTCCAAAATATATAATGTTGAACTTTTTTCCGATTGATGTCCTTTGAAGAAATCGAATAATTTTTCCATTAAAATAATCTTAGAATTGGTAATTTGTTCAGTATGTCAATCGTTCTCCAAAAGATTAGTCGGTACATTAATTGCAAAAAATCTTACATTTAATTATTGGGCAATTAAATTCAAAGTTCGACTAACCTAGTTATAAATTTTCCCAAATTTCTATGGTGGAGTTAAATTACCACTAATTTCTATGTGATCACAAGTAAACATGACTTTCACCCCTGCAAAATGAAACTTTACTTCTACTTCCGGCCAAATAGCCCGTCTAGTTGTCAACCCACAGAACTAGCAGATGTCTTTGAGCAAACCGGTCATTCAGGTGGGAGGAGAGAGGTTCCAATCTTTTGGCACATTATCCCAATTATTTTTTTTTCCAATCTTTTATCAAAATATCTTTTCTTTCTTTCCTTATTTTCTGCTCAATATTAATCTAATAATATCTAACAAATCAATAAATAAAAAAATCCTAGAACTAAACCTTTATTGTGGTTTGACGTAATTATTAAAGGGTCAATACTATGGTTTATTTTCCAAGATATTGAAAATTAACATGATGAGAATAAATGTATTCTTACTTCGGATGTAAATACATCAACTTCGAAGATTCCTTATGTAATAAATTCTTCTTGGCATTGACCGATACTTCATCCTTGTAATTTTCAAATGCTATGTCACAATTAAAATTTTATTTTGAGACCTTGTCATTGATTATACTCTAATCAAAGCTTGTTAGAATAGTACACACTATCCCAGTATGTGCCATTTTAAATTGCTTTATTGAGAAAAGATTAGATGTTAAATGTAAGTATGCAGTGATTTCTACCGGTGTACTAATTGTGTCAGATAGTAGTTGTCCTTTGTTGATATGCTACGGTAACTTTTGAAGATCAGCGAGAAAAGGAGGGTCTGAACAATAGCCGGGGATTTAATGGTGAGGCTTCTCCAAGGGATAAAAGGGAACATAAGGAGGATTCTTTTTTTTTTTTTTTTCTTTTTCGGTGCAAGACATAAGGAGGATTTTACAAGGAAGAAATATCTGCAGGTCGCTCCCTGTGCTATGATGACGTTACAGTCACTCCATGGGCCCCATGGAGCGACTGTGACGTGTATGAAGACGTCAGTCGCATAGGACAAACTACTTTATCCCATGGAGCGACCTGAATATATTTCTTCCCGGTAGCATCCTCCTTGACTCCCCTTGTATCCCTTGGAGAAGCCTCACCCTCTCTGTTCGAAAGCTTCTCCGTGAAATCCCCCCTCTAATTTGCATTCGCTGTGAGCTCTTTACCTCTCGTGCTGTGGTGAAAAAAACATCAACCCTCTTTGTTAGAAAGCTAGCACAGATCAATGTCGGACATCAACTCTACTTCAACTGAAGCTTGGAGGTTAGTTTTACATTCAACAACTCGAAATTTACATCGATTACTACTCTTTATTTGCTTGCGTATGTGTATGTCGTTCCTTAGGAACCATATCCTCCTTTGCATCATGAGCTCTTAGGGCACCAGGCTTTCTATGTTTCTTGGAACTTTTATTTGCATAAACTTTCACAAAATCAATCCATTTTGATCACGAGTCATTACTCAGTTTACGACTTATTACAGGGACCTTTTTTTCTCGATGTAATTATCATAAGGACTTTGCATGTCGTTGATACTAAGCTTTTGATTGCTATTTTGGATTGGCATATAATATGTCGTAATGCAATTTGGGAGAAATTCTCACCATCATGTACACTTAATTTTACTATGTGGATGAGTAAGCTTTCATTGAGCGAGATTTAAGCCCTCCGTACTACAAGCTTGTATTATTTACTTGTACCTTAAATAAATGATTTTAGATTTTGTTGCTAATTTTGGTAGACTCGGAGGACAAGAAGATGCCATCACTGAAAAATTGAAAGATTTCTTGATGTCCTCGCTTAGATGGTCACTTGCTTTGCTTGGAGTCAAGGATTTACTTATAAACAAGCAATTGACCTTTGCCGTGATTTCCATAGCTCTCATAATTCTTTACGGCATCAGTTTGCAAACAACACAAGACAATCGTGGAATGTCATTCATCAATTTTGCATTTCTTATACTTGGATGTCTTATTGTTGGAATAACACTCAACTCGATTGTACCAAATTCTTACATCAAGTGGGCTATCTATGGTATATTCCTTACTATGGTAGTTACAAATCCTGATTATCAACAATTTTTTCAAGAGACGAAACAAATCATCAAGTCTATGTGCAAAGCAACTTATTTGAGACTTAGAGACTTGTTTATTGAATCACTTGGGTTCATCGAAAATCTTTTGAAAATTAATGTTGTAAACCAAGAAGAATCATCGATGAATAATACCATTGCAACTCGATCGGTGGATGGCAACAGTGGTGGAGACGAGGAGGACATTGCCTAGTTGGTCTCGTGATAAAATTCAACGCCCATTTATCTCTTTTTTTCTCCTTTGCATTGTAAGGTGTTTGAACGATATACGAGGTTTTTCCTCTGTTTACGTGTTTGTACTATATGCAAATGTGTGGTCAAATTATAGTAGATTTTCGTTCATACATTAGAATTGCAACTTTGCATGTTTACTCCATTTTCATGAAATTTTGATTGATCACTTTTTCTTTCATAGCATCAGTTACATCAATGCTGCGTTTTAAGTTACGGTTTTGATTTTGAACGGTCACATGTCTGGATTTGAAGCAATACTTAATCTATAATAGGAAAATCCATTTTGATGACCCTAAAGTCAAACCTACATAGGAATTGAATGCGAAATGCTATATAAAACAAGCACAGATGCACATGTACACCTGATCGTGTGTATAGTCTCACTTTTGTACGAGCAATTAATCGGAGGATTAATCAAACCCTCAAATTACGAGCTGGGAAGGCGAAGCTAAGAAGGAAGTTTTGTGAACTCTCAATTTGCTTTTCTCAAGGTTATGGCAAGAGTAAATGTCCGGGCTGAAAAGAAAGTGCTATTTGACAAAAAGGAGAACCATCCGAGCGGGGGCGATTGGTAAATGAGATTGAACTATGCGCGATGACAAAAAGCTGGCATTTTCGTTGACTTGACTCGCTTCAGTCTTTCATTATCTTAGTCAGTTAATCTAATTGATTACAACTAGAGTTGTTAAATGGGTGGGTTGGGTTGGGTTGGGTTTGAATCGGGTCATTAATGGTCTGACCCAAATTAACCCATTAACCAATTTATGACCCATTTATGCTTAATATAAATTTTTTGACCAAGTACCAAACTCGTACCACCCGACCCCCGACCCATATTAATAAAATGTTTTCATATTTAATCAAATTTAGGAAAACTTATTATTATATTTTTTAAAGATTATATTACTAAAATACTTCCAAGCAATATAAATCTAATCAATAATTTTTCAAATTTTTAGAATTTTTCAAAAAAATTAATTTTTCTTTTTCTTCTTCTTTCTTTTACTTTTTTCTTCTACATCCAGAGAGTCTGTTCGCCGGCCAACCTATTTTAAACCCATTACATCGCTAAGCATCCACCGACCAAAAAAAAAAAAAAAATGCTAAGCAACCCATTTATGACCCATATAAAAATTGCTTGAGCTGACAACGAAAATTGCTCACTTTCCCATTTTCACTCCCAGTCAAAGAAAATTGCTCGAGCTGACAACGATGTAGGACCATCGGACTAGATCTTCTTGCCCAACATTCCGGTATTCATTCAGTGTTTTTACAAAATATACCCGTTCAATCTATGAATATGGTGAAACAATGTTGTTCCCAAATATACATCGCCCGTTGTCCATATCTTGATCTTCTCGCAGACATCTCATTTTTCTGTTGGAAGAAGCAACCGAAAATTTGTCAGCCAACGGTCATTGACAGTAGCTTGAAATTCCAACCAAAAACTTGTCTCAAGATAGCAATCTTGAGGGGTAAAGAATAATTGAAATGAATTTCATTAAACAGTCGGAACAAAGGTAACAGGACACTAGAATTTCCTCTGCAGATTACACTGTCTTCAATGGCAGTTTTCATTTTCAAAGAAATGTCAGAAAACATGTTCATCCCATACCATAATCCTGGCGAACCAATGTGAATTTGTAAATAGCCTTCATTAATGAACCATTTTTCATGGATTTCAAGGGTCCCATGTGTCTGCAATAATAGAAAACCATACAGCTTAGAGGGAAAAAGAGAGCAAGCAAAAGGAACACTTCACATACCACACTCAAACCATTAGCACCATAGTTTATTGACCAACAAGATTTTTAAAAGTTCAGAATCTCAAATAAACAAAAAAATGCAACCGGGTATCCTAATGACAGAACAGTAATTCCTGAACCTCTAGGACATAAATATTGATCACTGATAAAAATACAAATGGAATTGTATGATCATTAAAAAGAAGTTTGAATAAATAGTCCTTGTTCACGCAAGCCAAATCCTCACTGGGTCCTCAAGTAATTGACTAAATCTATAATGTAAATTCTTATGAAGGCAAACCTGTTAAACTACTACATCCACGTCTACACTAAGCAGCTTTAAAATCTGCTAACAATCTGCTTTAGATGAATCTGGCACTAGGATTGGAAACCGATACTTGGTAGTAGATATATGAATGTCTCATGATGCTGAAAAATTAGAGGAACGTAGCAAACATAAAGGAAACAACCGGCAGAGCCCCCAAGACAATCTGCCCAATCCTTCAAACTTCCTAACATGGAAGAAAAACATCCAGCAAAGAGGAGGAGAAATGTCGCACATATCATCCTAAGCATATGTAATAAAATATACACTCCGTGGCAGCACCGCACTAGAATACACTAGAAATGGTACCGAGACACTTCCAGATCAGAAACAATGCAAAACTGCTCCTAACTTGGATAAATCACACACAATTTCAGAGAAGAAGCCCGACATGCCTCCCAACACAAGGAAAAAAACACCGAATTATAGCAGAACTCCATCTGCACGAGAGACACTCTGCGATCACGCCACTTTTCCTCGGGTTGATGCGGTGTGTGTTTCTGTGACAATAATAGCAACACGCTATCCTACCCAATTAAAAAAAGAAAAAGAAAAAACTTGGTGGCGTGTGGTCATTTCAAGCGGCATGCTACGGATTGGCGATGCTCAGCGAATCACACGCCATTCCCACGATCCAGGAGGGAAACAAAAAACCAGAAAGCCTATCGACACAGCATACTCTACGCACTGATCCGTTCAAACACCAGCAAACGAACCCCACCACACCAACAGATCACAACAAAAGCCCCGCGAAATCCCGCACAGATCGAGGATTAGAGGAAGACAACAACAGCGAAAATCCACGAGAAAACGGAGGAATCGGCCGCGACACTCGCATTCCACAAGGATTCACTCCACACTCAGCTCCCGCCAACCACCCGCGCCACAAGAAAACAGCTGGCATTGTCGCCGAAGCAGATATTCACTTACCATGATGACTAGTCTGTCTCTCTCCCTCTCTCTTGCTCGAGCTGCACAGCTAAAACCCCACCGCGGGTGGTGACCGGAGTGATTTATCTGCTTGAAACGGGGGTTAGGGTTTGTGAGGAGTGCAGGACCAGCGACACCATGACGATTCAGCTGTCGGACGACCTTGATGGGCGAGCGGCGGCGGCAAGGCGGTGAATCAGAAGGGTGGATGGAAACGAAGAGGGAGTCGGAGAGTAATCGTGGCTGTACCGCTGGATCATTTTTAATGGATTGATAAATGGATTTTAAATGGATGCAAATTAAACTATTTAAGATTCATATATTTTAATCTCTTTATTTTTAGAACCAATTATGGATGTTTTGAGGAATAAGACTTGACGCATTAATGACTCACTTAAATAAATGAGTTATGTACCCATTTTGACACCTCTAATTACAACACATGCTCTTGATCTAATATAGTGACAGTACTACCACATGAACTATTTTACATTGCTTTATTTGTTAAAAGATAAAATGTCAAATGTAAATATCTAAATTTTCTAACGACCAGAACACTATGACGAAGTATTTATATAAATCCTTTCATTCATACCATTAACTTTTCCAATTTTCATAAATAAAGTATCTTGAAACAAGGAAATACCTTCCTTTTGTCTTTTTTGTTTTTAAATTGTCTCAACAACAAGATAAAAAAATAATAAAAAAGAGTCCAATTGTCCATTTCGATGATAGGCGTAACTAACCTGCTGTTAAGCATAGTAATTATTCTTTTATAACCTTTAGAACTTCTTCTTTTTTTAAAAAATAATTATTAAGAGCAATGGAAGGGAGATGTTTTTGGAGTAATACACCTTCTACGTGGAATTGCCACAACATGGACATTCTTCTGAGCAAAAATTTTTCTCTGCTTAGCCCTACCCTCCTCTTGTATTCGAGTGGTAGGTTTTAAGGGGCTGGACAATTTAATTGACGATAGGTGCTCGTTTCTGGTCCCATAGACTAATTATTATTTTGGCAGATAGGTAAATGTTAAATCATTAGTCCTCAACAATGGCGGACCAAGAACTTCACATTAGGGGCGCTGGACAGTAAATTTTAACCAAAAAATATACGAATTATATTGTGAAACTATATGGAAATAGACATAATTGATATGGCATGCAAAACATTCGCCAACTTGGAAGTTTTTCTGGACATGATCTTCAAGTTTTTGTTGAATTTGCTGATTAAACGGTTCAAGTTTATCAAATACGAACCGAGCGCGTGTTGACACAAGTTTAATGAATAAATACTTAAACAAACTTTAAATCAAGTGACTTAAAGTAATACTCGGGGCGAGTGTTTGTACCTCGGACGGATAGTGGATCGGGGGAATCGCGATAGCCTGACAGTGGCTCACGGCCTGGTGGCCGACGGGTGACCAGACTGTGGTAACCGGCACGGCATGGCTAGGCTCCTCACGGACGTTGCCGGTGGTGAGATATCGCCATCCACGAAGGTGAGACCGCAGTGCTGAGTTCGTGGCCGAGGATGGTGGTGCACGGCGACGCCGCGAGGAACGCCAAGGGAACCTGCAAAAGCAAAGAATCCGCAGCTGGTGTGGTTCGGTGATCAATGAATTCATGGTTCAGGATGGCTCGGTCGTGATGAGTGCCGCTCGATGGGACTTCTTGATTGAACCACAAAGTCACGATCTTCTCTTGCTTCAATTCCACGTGGTCTCTCTTGGGGAACTCAGTCAACTTTCCAGCTTTCACACAACAAGAAGAGACAAATTCCACAATCTCTCTTCCTCTTCTCATTATTACTTCTCCACTACCTGCGTTTGTCTTGTTCGCTGCTCCCACCAAACTCCGGGTTTTATTTGCTTTCAAAACCAACGAGGGCAAAGATTGAGGGACAGTCGGGGGCACATGCGGGAATCGCGAGCAGGGACACAGGTGGTGGACAGCTTGCTAGCGAAATATCGACGGGCACTGATAGATGAGAGCGATTCGGTGGTAATTGCGGACTTCTGGTCACCACGGTGAGGACCCACCTGGCACGGCGAAGTCGCCGGAAACCGCCGCAGGAAGCTCACGATGGCCGGAAAACCTCCAAGAAGGCGAAGCTCGTAAGCGCACAAAGGTTAGATGCGGCTGGGGACAGAGACGATTGCCGCTGCAATTCTATGTATTGAGTCGTGTCTCCTCTGTATCTTCCCTGCCGTCTCTCACCATGGAGAACATGAGTCCTCTTTTTCTGTGAATCCTATGTGAAGCGCCCCCCTCCTTTTGCTTGCGAACCTATTTAGGCCCACCTCACCGACTTCCTCTTAGGACCACCATATATTTCCTTTCCCCCATCAATCAACCAAGCTTATGTTTTTTTATTTGACCGAATCCTGCCGACACTCACCAGCTGTGACATTTATCCGTCCCTTTTATATTTCGTATCCGCAAAGAATTGTGCACGCAAGGAAATTAAGCCCGGTTCCAAAAATTCTATGATATAATTGCCAATTTACTTCTCATAATCTATCCCAGTTTAGCACCCCCTAGCATATTATATGTGAATTTCCGCCATCATATCCTTTTATGGGCTAGGAGAAACATTTAATCTCGTGATTTAATCTCGTGGACTCAATCAAACTAAGAACCATTTCTTAAAATCCATTTGCCCTCGGTTCAACGCAACTATATGAACCTATTATCATTGATGTTATCAAATAAGAATGCTTCCAAAATCTAATTGCAATTTAATTAGTATTTTTGTTTTGGTGCTGAAGTTTAGTCCCTATTTTTTCTCAATTTATTAAGTAATCAAAATTTAGGTGTGAACTCATTTAATTTAGGATGGTCAATTGTGTAAGCACCTGTCAAAATCTTGTTGACGGTATATAATAATCAAAGGCAAGATATCAAACATGAAATTTCTTTGATTTTTTTTTTTTTTTGGAAAACATTAAAAAGGTTATATAACGTGTGGCCAAGCAGAGAATGTCCATGAGTTTAGATATTTCAATTTATGGCATTGTGCAAGTGTTTTCTACATCGATTCGTATTCAAGTTAAAACGGTCCTAAACCGCAAGGGACTGGATTTGGTCGCCGGCGAGCCACGAACCCAACCTCCGCGCTCCTCCCGCCATTGCCACTGCTGGACCCGCCGGCGTCGCATCTCTCCAACTTGGTCGTTTCCTCCACCCGGTTCCTCACTTCCAGATCTGGCAGCAAAGGACTGGATCCATGGCTGAAGCTGCTCTCTCCTTCCACCACTCAACACACCATCCATGGATTGAAAGCGTGCAGGTTTGTTCTGTCACTAGAGGACCAAAACAGAAAATGGTTGTGTAGAACCAGTTCCATTAGTGCCAGATCTGGAGCCTTGGCCACGAGCGGCAACGGCTCGTTCACACACGACGATGGAAGGGGAGACGCGAAGGTTTATGAAGTCCAGATCTGGAACCGTTGTCGCTCACGGCCATGGTTGCAGATTTGGAAGTTCGGCTAGATTTGGAGTCTTGGCTGCGAGCGATGACGGGAAGTTCATGGCGACTGAGGAGGTGGGCGCGGAGGTGGGCGCTCAGATCTCTGGACGTGCGGCCGTCCATGGCCGACCGCTGCTCTGCATCTCCATATCCGTGGACGAGCACTCGCGGCCAAGGCTTAGCTGCCGGGACAAGGGGAGAGGGTGGACGCGGAGAGTCACTTTTTTGAATTTGCATTCTTCATATTAAATAAAGTGCAAAGTTAAAATTAAAAATTGGGGCTGAAATAGAAAATTAGGGCTTGATGGATGTGGCGAGAGTGGAGATTCCTCTGTAAATCCCCAATTTCAAAGAATAATGTTTAAAAAGGAAAATAAAAAATAAAAAAAGGGGAGGAGAGATATGAAAAATCCACAAATATGAAAAGAGTGGAAATTAAATCTTTCAGACATGTTACTCGCCAGATCCTCCATTCTCACTCTTCGTCTCCGATGGTAGAGCCATGTTTCCTCAATCCCTAGCCACACATAGATTAGCTATGATGCGTTTGGTAATGTTTTCGTCCCAAAAACAATTTTTTTTTGAGAAATAGTATTTTTATTTCTATTCTCTAAAATAATTTCTAAATAAAAAATGCATTTGATAATTATACAAAATTTTCATTTTTCGAAAAAAAAAATAATAGGAATGTGTTTGGTATGGACCCACAATTTCTTTTGTAACGTAGAATTTCTTTTAATTTTTTAATATATTTTTTTATATTTTCTTTTTCCCTCTCTTTTTCTTCTTGTTCCTCCTCTAGCGGGCGATGGCGCGGTGGCCAGCGATCGGCAATCAGTGGTGATGGCGGCAAGTGACCGATGGCGGTGGCCGGCGACTGGTAGTAGGTGATCGGCAGCAATGAGTGGCGGTGGTGGCGGGCAATCAACAGCAGTGAGGGTTGACAATCGGTGGTGGCGGGTGGTAGCGAGTAGTGAGGGGCGGTAGATGGTGGACAACGGGGGATGAAGAAAAATAAAAGAAAAAAAGAAAAGACTTATTTTTAGAAATTATTCCCATTGACAAGAAAACTATTTTTGTATTTCTTATTTCTATTCCAAATCTATTTCCTGGCTATATTTCTATTTCGGAGAATAAAAAAATTAGTTGACGTTATCAAATAGATTTATGTTCTTTTTTTATTCTGATGATCAAAAGAACAAAAAAATCAATTAGAAATATTACTATGCAGACCCTTATTTGCCTACTAGAGATAGGAGAGATAGCGATTGAAGTTTTCAACTTTTGACCTCGAATCGTGAAGATGGAGAGTTCAAGAGGATTTGGACACTGTTAGGGTGGGAATGGAAGTAGGATTGATCATGTGGGTCCAACGGAGGAACGCATCATGGTGGCCTGCCAAGATACTCGACCTCGACGAGCTCTTCATTGTTGATCTTCGCATGCCGTGAGTCGGAACTCCGATCAAGTTTCTCGAAAGACAAGATGCCAACTGCCTGCATTCCCCTTCTAAGATCAGGGTTTTCTTTGGCCGCATTAATCTAAGATCATCCATGTTCGACTTAAATTTCTTTGAAAAAAGTCACATTAGAATCAAAATTCCACTTAAGACTAATCGTGAGAATATGCACTCAAGTGAATGGTTTTTCACGTTATCCTTCACAAAAAAAAAAAAATAAATAAAATAACTCCAATAATTCCTCCAAAAACTCCAAATGGGAATCTCTAGAGACATAATCATAACTAAAATCACTTTAACTCCAACTTCCAATACCCTCCTCACTCAGCCAAGGAAAAAAAATGTCTTTATGAAAAATCCAAGTATGCCTGAAGTGCATTCATTCATTCAATTCACTGCCGACTCTTTGCCTCTCGCACATAGCTGAAAAGAAACATCAATTCTCTTTGTTGGAAAGCTAGCACGGATCGATGTTTGACTTCAACTTTACTTCTACTGAGATCAGAGGTTAGTTTTGCATGCAAACAGTTAAAATTTACATTGATTAGATAGAACTCTTCATTATTTGCATATGTGTATCTTGTTCCTTATCAACTAACTATTAGGGATTAAAACTCAATTGTTTGCATATGTGTGTATTAGGGGATTAGTAGACTCTTGATTAGATAGAAACTGTTCCATGTTTGCATGTGTTATTGTATATCTTGTTCCTTATGAGCCACACAAATCGTGTGCATGACGATGTCCATGGATTGTGTGTGCCCAGTGCCATGCATCGTGTCCATTAACCCGTGTGTGAGCCCAGTGCCAGAATCGTGTCCATTAACTCGTGTGTGTGCCCAGTTCCCTGGATCGTGTGCCCCAAGATCATCGTGTCGGTGGCTCGTGTGCCCGGTGCCGCGCATCGTGTCAATGGACTGTGTGCCCATTTAGCTTGCATTGTATCCATGGATCGTGTACCCGGTGCTGTGCATCATGTAGGGGTGATCCCTGGAACCAGGAATTGATCTTGTCCACCTGAGAACTGGACCAGACTGGTCGGTGCTGGTCTGGTTCCTGGATTAGAATGGGAAAAGCTGTACTTTTTTTTTTTTGGTTTCTTCTAATACGTACACAGACTGTTCAGAATCAGGTGGTAATTAGTTGAAAAGGCAACATCATTAAATGAAACTGGTGTGGGTTGGTTTGCCTCGGTTGTCATGTAAATCACTTGCAAATGTTCATTAATCTGCTGACCAATTTGGTTCCATATGTTGTCGATCGCTAGCTTTATTTGCTTGTTTGGCAAATGCCCATGTTGATCTTTCTCTAGTATAATTATGATGCCATTCCTGCGTCTATGTTCTGGGCTTGATTCTCATGTGGCAGTCATGCTTTCATGTCGACCGCTCTTTAATTTGATACTGTGAAGCTAAAAGTAACAGAGACGATTTTCATTGACTAAAGAAGCACATTGGCACATTTAAAGAATAGAAGAAGTACTCGAGAAAGAACCCAAAAAATAATTTTTAAAAACACTGAAATTAAAGTAGTCTCAAGATCGAGAGGTAGGCGCGCCAACCCAATGAAAAAGAGAGACTGAAAGTTGTAATGCAATTTACTAATTTAAGATTGGCTTCAGAATAAGAAAAAAAAAATATTAAGTAATCTGAGCCAGGCCATCAGTCCGGTCTGGCCTTAAAATCAGAAACTGGAGCGATTCCCGGTTCCTGGGGGGAAACACTTAGAATTGATTGGTTCAGGCCAATCCGATCCAGTTCCTGAGTTAGATTGGGACCGATGCACACCCCTATCCTCCTTTGATTAGAAGCAATCAACGCACTTGGCTTTTTATGTTTGTTAGAGCTTTTATTTGTGCGATCTTCGCAAAATCCATCAATATCAATCAAGAATCATTTATTACATGCTGCAACTGATCCGTTTAGACTAATTATATGACCTTTGCATGTCACCAGTGCTGAGCTCTAGCGTGTAATTTTGGATTCGCATATGACTGGTAGTAATGCAATTTGGGAGAGATTGCCACCATCATATTTCACATGTACAACTCATTGTACAGTTTTATTTTTGGATAAGTAGGCTTCCATGAAGCAAGATTTAAGCATGCAGCGGGACAACTCGTGCTCCAAGCTGATATTATTTATTTGCCTCATAAACTAATGATTTCAGATTTTTTTTTCTTTTTTTTTTTTTGGAGGTACAGAGAACAAGAAGATGCCGTCGTCCAAAAATCAAAAGATTTCCTGACATTCTTGCCTAAATGGTGATTTACTCTTTTAGGAGCTAAGGATGTACTTTTAAACGTGCAAGCAACCTTCATCACGATAGTTGTAGTTCTCATTGTGCTCTTTGGCATCAGTTCACAAACAACACGAAGCAATCATGGAAAGACATTAAGCAATTTTGCGTTTCTCGTACTAGGATATCTCGTTATTGGAGTAGCAATTGACTCGATTATACTAAATTCTTATATCAAGTGGGTTATCTATGGTTTATTTCTTGTTATGGTAGCTACAAATCCTAATTACTAACAAATTTACAAGGAGATGAAACGGATCTTCAAGTCCATTTGTGAGAATTTTCTTTGAGACTCAAAAACTTGTTTATTCAATCACAACGGATTATCAAAAACCTTTTGAAAATTAATGTTGCTGACCAAGAAGAATTATTGGTGAATAAAAATGATGTGACTCCAATCGTTGGCGATGACAGAGGTGGAGTTGGAGAGGACATTATCTAATTGATCTCGTGATGGAATTCAACACCCTTTATCTCTCTTTTTCCATTTGTATTTTAAGATGATTGTATGTAATGTGAATTAGATGTTCGAGCTTTTTAATATGTACTGTGTTTCTATGATATGCAAAAGTGTGGTCAGACTATAGTAGTTCTTCATTGATGTATTAAATTTGCGACTTCTGCATATTTGTCCAAGATTGACGGCGCAAATTTATTTCCAATCAATTTTGTGCCCTATTGTATTACATTCATTTTTTTTCCTGCCTGTAGTATGAATCCACAATGCCCTTTCCCGCAAAATGTGTGATGAAAAACCTAATCATATCATGTTTACTGTTTAGGATTATATAGCATCTCAGATGACAAAGGAATCATATGTCGTGTTATAGATAATTAATAATCAAAAGTTAAAAAGATTCACCATGACTTAGCAATTATCTTAGCGCTATCGTAGGATTTCTATGTCTATTTCAAAGGCTTTGTTTGAATAGTTATTTAATCCACTGAGGATAATGTTGCAGAATTGGCAATTTGTCGTCGCAGCTCCAAAAAGTTACAAGCATTGGGACCCGCTTTTTAGAAGTGATTTGCTTGTGCAATATTGTGAGCGAGCAAGTTCGAACATGCAATTCTTTAGGAAAGTCAAAAAGACCCGAGCATTTGGCTGTCGTCACTTGTTTTAGAGATTAGCATTGTGTTGAAGGTAATCTCTAATCCTTGGAGTAGACAGAAACAATCGAGGAAAAAAAGAAAAAAAGAAAAACAAAGTCAGCCAGACTCGTATCATGATTTCAAAGAGATGTTTTCATCATATTTGAGATTTAACACGTAAAAGTTTTTCGAGTTAGGTAAAACTCACATAAATGTGATGATGCTTACTTTGACTGTTAAGCAAAGTGTCGAAAAGGTGAATCACTCAAACTCCGTCAAAAAAGTTGAGATGGAAAGCGAAAAACTCGTACTAAAAATTGAAAGAAAAGCATCGTGTCGAATCTGGAAAGCAGGAAACCCACTTTACCTTTCTAGCACCGAATAAGCCAAAGCCAGCGCAATTGGTGGGAGAGGTCATCGCGATGGAGGCAAAATCCTGCCTCAAGGGAAAAGCCCCCGGTTGCAGAAAGCTTCCGCCTTCAACGATGGTGGCCGCCACCAGACCAAGGGATCTTGGAAATTAAAACGTCTTTGGCAGCTTATGCGGAGGCTTTAGCCGTGGTTGCCTTTGCTCACGGCCGTTTGAGGCACTAGCGAAGGCGGCCATGGCCTCGCCTAGGTCTGGGTGGGTCGAGTGAGGGTCACGACCCTCACTGGCCACTGTGGGGGAAAAGAAAAATCCAAAGAGGGAAGAAAGGAAAAAGAGAAGGAAAAAGAAAAATAATAATAATAATTCGAAAAAAAGTTATTTATTATTAAAAATTATCAACGTTAACGTCGATAGGATGGCTGATGCTAGTTGGCGTTTGTGTTACCGTCGGTTAGTCAAAATTAGCTGGATGTACTAAATTGACATAATTGTAAAAAGTTTAGGATTGAATCGGTCAACAAAATTTTAGAACTAAATTGACATAATTACAATAAGTGTATGACTTTTTTGGTAATTTTATCTAATAAAAGTTGTTATACTCTATTAGCAGTTATCGACTAACAAGGTATTGATCTAGATGGTAAGGAAGCTTGGTCATCTCCTTTTGATCTTGGGTTTAAATCTTGTTGGGGGCCTTTCATGCGTAAAATCCTAAATACATCTGATCAGTATGGGGGAATGGTCCTGATCGTCTGAACAGATAGACCGGTCGAGAAGTGAGATGATTTGAAAAGTATTTGAAAAATGAGATGATTTGGATAGAGTTGAGGTTTGCGGAAATGGCATGAACATTATGTGATTGCTAAACCCCAAAGGAATTGAACACTTACACACCGCACATCACAGTGTAATAATACACACCCATAATGATAGAAAACTTTCACTTGATTGAACACGTTCATGAAAATGGATTTTTACAAATCCAAAAATTGAGAGATTATTTTGTGGTATCTAATGAAAATGTGAATTTACTCAATGATACCGTTTGATAAGAATTTCTAGCTCGAAATAGATACCAGAATGCGAATAGCCACTCTAAGAAAGAATGGAAGATGAAAAGGGACAGAGCAAAGACGAGGAAAAAGGAAGCACACTGGAAACTGCACACTACCCAGACGGCTTTTCTCTCTCCTCTCCTTCTCTTCCTCGGTCTCTCTCTCTCTCTCTCTCGATTCTCTCCGGAGCCCCCTTTTCACGTTCCTAAATTTGTCTTGTTTCTGAACTTCCAGTCTTTCTCAGTCAACGCCGCTAATTTAGCATATTCCAGTCTCCACGGCAGTTTGTGCAATAAAAAAATACCACGTGGCATTAACTTATATAAATCTGCCGACATGGCTTGCCGGAAAAATTCAATCAGAAAAAATCATAAGAAGCGACGTCATCTTGGCCCTATTAGTAAAAGAAAAAAAGAGGGTAAACGACTCTCTTGAATTTGCATTTCCTCGTGTTGCATAAAGAGCAAAGTTAAAATTAAAAATCAGGGCTGGAGTAGAAAGTTAGGGCTTGCAGGATGTGGCGAGATTAAAGATTTCTCTGTAAATCCTCAATTTTAAAGAATAAAGTTAAAAAGGAAAAATAAAATATAAAAATGGGGAGGAGATGTATGAAAAATCCAACTTGAAAGAGAAGGAATCAAATCTTTCAGACATGTGCTTGCCGGATCCTCCATTTCTATCTCTCCTTCTCCGATGGTAGAGCCATATTTCCTCAATCCCTAGCCACACTCAGATCAGTTATTTGCTTACTAGAGATGAGGGAGATAGAGACTGGAGTTTTCAATTTCTGATCTCGAATCGCTAAGATGGGGAGTCCAGGAGGATTTGGAGACTGTTAGGGGGGGAATGGGAGCAGGATTGATCGTGTGGGTCTGATGAAGGAACGTATTGTGGTGGCCTACCAAGATACTCGACCCCGATGAGCCCTTCGTTGGTGATCTTTGCTTACCACGAGCTGGAACTCCGGTCAAGTTTCTCAAAAGACAAGATGCCAGTGTGCATGCCTGCATTCCCCTTCTAAGATCGGGGTTTTCTTTTGCCACAATAATCTAAGATTGTCCATGTTTGACTTGAATTTCTTTGAAAAAAGCCACGTCGGAGTCAAATTTTCAATCATAGGAAATAGACACTCGAGTGAACGTTTTTTCACATTATACTACACAAAAAACTTTTATGTTGAAAATTTACTCTTGTATTTGAAGATAGCTTCACATTATCTCACACACAAAGAAAGAAAGAAAAAAAAACCTATTTCTAGCTTTCCCTTCATACTACATATATTCTATTATAGATTTGACCCAAAGATTAGAGGGACCAATCATTAACAAGGGCGGCAAAAAAAGAAGAAGAGTTTTTCAATGCAAACTATTTTGATCTATCGGTTGGATTCTTGCTTAAGCCAGCAACAGCATGGACACTTCAGATATTAAAAGGGAAACAGAGAAGAAATTTTCATCTTCATTCTCTCGTGTGGAGGAAAATCAATCGCGGAAATGTGTTTGGTTTAATACGCGTTTTGCAACTTCAGAGATTGAGAACAGGAGAGAGGAAATATTTTCATCTTCATTCTTGTGAGAGAAAGTAAATAATCGGGGGAAGGCGTTCTGACACTGGAAAAGGAGAAAAAGGAAATTTCCATCTCCGAGTGCTTGACTTTTCTGCCGATAATATATTAATTAAGTATTTTGGTAACAACAGACGCGTGTCTTAGAGCACTTGTTAGGCACATTCAATATGGAAGTTTTGATTTATAAGGCGTTGATAATATACCACACCAGAAAAACAGAGTATTAAAAACTGCAAACGTTCTTTACATGGCTTCTCGATAAGTATCGCGGCTTCGACCCCCAAAAAAAAAACGAAAAAGTATCACGGCCAGGGGCACTTTTTTTACGTTTTTATGACAAAATCCCTCCGATAAAAGTCATCAAATGGTGTACAATAAAATCCGCAATATGCTATCTAATAATTGTGTTTTCTCCTCCAAATTATAATAAATGATCGTTATCGGGCTCGTGGACTCTTTTTAGGTTTCATTATCAAAGGGGGCACTTAGTAGAAAGTTGAATTTGGTATTATGAGATGCTGACAAGCTATAGTTTTCTCTGGATTTGTTCTAACATCACTGAAAGTTGATGAAAATATAATAAACTTACTAGCATGGAAGCAACGAATTCATCTGACTTGGCTTAATTTTGTTAGAGATATTACTTATTTGGGGTGGTATTGTTAACTACAGGGCTTTTCTAATACACTAGCCAATGTATGCTAACTATTATAGTTGCGTAATGACTTACTTTAACTTTTGCAGTCAAGCACACAATATCAATCTGAAAATAAAGCATCGAAACTCTTTGTTTACTTAATTAATTTGCACTAAGCATGGTGTCTCTTTTTTCCGAATTCCTTTTTTTTAAATAAATATATATTGAAAAATTTGGAGAACTCTCCTACTTCATTTGATTTTATTGTGCATTATCTATTTATAAAATCAGAAGTCCGCTTATTTCGCTGGATTTTAAATATATCTATTATTCTTCATCGCCCGTGTATAGGCTATTGCATTACACCTAGAAACTAGCATGATGTGGTTTTTAATGTGTTTATGTAAGGTGCAGGGGCCGTGTGATGCTATTGCACTGGTTGATAACCTTATAATTCCATGCATCTTTGCATTGATTTCAAGCCAATTTTACTTGTGGTCACTGTAGTGAAATTTGTGATCAAGTTGCAAGGTTTTGATTTCAATCTCCAAAATATATAATGTTGAACATTATTCATGTCCTTTGAAGAAATAGAATTATTTTTCCATTAAAATAATCTTAGAATTGGTGATTTGTTCAGTATGTCAATCGTTCTCCAAAAGATCAGTGGGTACATTAATTGCAAAAAATCTTACATTTAATTATTGGGCAATTAAATTCAAATTTCGAGTAACTTAGTTATAAATTTTCCCAAATTTCTATGGTGGAGTTAAATTACCACTAATTTCTATGTGATCACAAGTAAACATGACTTTCGCTTTCACCCCCGCAAAATGAAACTTTATTTCTACTTCCGGCCAAATAGCCCGTCTAGTCGTCAACCCGGAAAACTAGCAGATGTCTTTGAGCAAACCGACCATTCAGGTGGGAGGTGAGAGGTTCCAATCTTTTGGCACATTATTCCAATTATTATTTTTTCCAATCTTTTATCAGACTACCTTTTCTTTCTTTCTTTATCGTCCGCTCAAATATTAATCTAATAATATCTAACAAATCAATAAAAAAATTCCGAGAACTAAACCTTTATTGTGGTTTGATGTAATTATTAAAGGGTCAATACTATGGTTTATTTTCCAAGATATTGAAAATTAACATGATGAGAATAGACGTATTCTTGATTCGGATGTAAATACATCAACTTCGAAAATTCCTTATGTAATAAATTCTTCTTGGCATTAACCGATACTTCATCCTTGTAATTTTCAAATGCTATATCAAAATTAAAATTTTATTTTGAGACCTTCTCATTGATTATGCTCTAATCAAAGCTTGTTAGAATAGTACACACTATCCGAGTATGTGCCATTTTAAATTGCTTTATTGAGAAAAGATTAGATGTTAAACGTAAGTATGCAGTGATTTCTACCAACCATTGTGTACTAATCGTGTCAGATAGTAGTAGTCCTTTGTTGATATGCTACGGTAACTTTTGAAGATCAGCGAGCAAAGGAGGGTCTGAGCAATAGCCCAGGATTTAATGGTGAGGCTTCTCCAAGGGATAAAAAGGGACATAAGGAGGATTCTTTCTTTTTTTTTTTTGACAAGACACAAGGAGAATTCTACTAGGAAGAAATATCTGCAGGTCGCTCCCTGTGCTATGATGACGTCACAGTCGCTCCATGGGCCCCATGGAGCGACTGTGAGGTCATTGAGGTCATCTATGACCTCATGGAGCGACTGTGAGGTCATCATAGCACAGGACAAACTACTTTTATCCCCATGGAGCGACCTGAATATATATCTTCCTGGTAGCATCCTCCTTGACTCCCCTTGTAATTGTATCCCTTGGAGAAGCCTCACCCTCTCTGTTCGAAAGCTTCTCCGTGAAAATCCCCCCTCTAATTTGCATTCGCTGTGAGCTCTTTACCTTTCGTGCTGAGGTGAAAAAAACATCAACCCTCTTTGTTAGAAAGCTAGCGTAGATCAATGTCGGACATCAACTCTTCTTCAACTGAAGCTCGGAGGTTAGTTTTACATTCAACAACTCGAAATTTATATTGATTACTACTCTTCATTTGCTTGCGGACGTGTATGTCGTTACTTAGGAACCATATCCTTCTTTGCATCATGAGCTTTTAGGGCACCAGGCTTTATAAGTTTCTTGGAACCATGTCCTCATTTACTTGAAATTTACATCGATTTCTACTCTTCATTTACTAAGCTTTTGATTGCTATTTCGGACCGGCAAATAACATGTCGTAATGCAATCTGGGAGAAATTCTCACCATCATGTACACGTAATTTTACTATGTGGATGAGTAAGCTTCTGTTGAGCAAGATTTAAGCCGTTCCTACTACACGCTTGTATTAATTTTTTGTACCTCAAATAAATGATTTTAGATTTTGTTGTTATTTTTGGTAGACCCGAAGGACTAGAAGATGCCATCACTGAAAAGTTGAAAGAATTCTTGACATCCTCGCTCAGATGGTCACTTGCTTTTCTTGGAGTCAAGGATTTACTTATAAACAAGCAATTGACCTTCGTCATGATTTCCATAGCTCTCATAATTCTTTTCGGCATCAGTTCGCGAACAACACGAGGCAATTGTGGAATGATATTCATCAATTTTGCATTTCTTATACTTGGATGTCTCATTGTTGGAATAACACTCAACTCGATTGTACTGAATTCTTATATCAAGTGGGCTATCTATGGTATATTCCTTGCTATGGTAGCTACAAATCCCGATTATCAACAATTTTTTCAAGAGATGAAACAAATCATCAAGTCTATGTGCAGAGCAACTTATTTGAGACTAAGAGACTTGTTCATTGAATCACTTGGGTTCATTGAAACTCTTTCAAAATTTAATGTTGCAAACCAAGAAGAATCATCGATGAATAATACCATTGTAACTCGATCGGTGGATGGCAACGGTGGTGGAGACGAGGAGGACATTGCCTAGTTGGTCTCGTGATAGAATTTGACACCATTTATCTTTGTTTCTTTTCCTTTGCATTGTAAGGTATATGAACGAGATGTAAAATGGATATATGAGGTTTTTCCTCTGTTTACGTGTTTGTACTATTGTTCAAGCGAATTCAATTACTAGGTGCTTGTTAGCATTTTGGTCATCCTTCCTTCTCTTTTCAGAGCTTATCTGAAAGAGAATGGTCGTGAATTTCTTGATAGTTATGTATTGCCATGACACAGTGCTTTTTGTATCCATGAATTTAAGATGGGGGTTTAAGGTGCAACGAATGCTGTTGCATAGTGAGCCATCAAGCAATATTCTGCTAGTGTAAAGCAGGGATGCATTGCCAAGTTCATTGCACAAAAGTTGTCCATTACACTGTGGAATGGACGGATAAGCATTGGCCAAACTCTGATTGGGGCGGCCATTCTTCGGCTCGTCTCTGCCTAGCTTTCGGCTTTGCTCGACCATGTTTTAAAGTTTTCTTGGCCTTTGCTTGGCCACTTTCAGGCCCACATGTTTGGCCAGATCCACCAAACAGACACAGCCAGTCCCGCAAAATACCGGACAGTCCAACAACCAACAAAACAAAACATTCGACCAAAAAAAAAAAAAAAAAAAAACCAACAAAACACTCTTTTTTTTTTTTTTCCTAACCAACAAAAAACAGATGGCCGAATGCTTTTGCAGCATCAAAGCACAGTGCAGAAGCTCTCCGTGTATTTTGATTAGCACGGCCAACCTTGGTCAGTTTTCGACCCATTCTTGGCCAGTTCTATTCTACCGAGCAAAACCGGTTCCACTAAACTGTGGGGGCTATTTGAGACAAGTGTTACTTCGTTGGCTCTTTTGAGATGATGCGTCCAATGTGGGGTGTATTTTGAAATATTTCCCTAACGTATTATGCACATCATTAAAAGTTGATGCTATATGAACTAGTTTTAGTCTTTGGATGCAAGAGCAAACTCAAAACTCATAGAGAGTGAAAAAACAGCAGATCATAATTTTTTTTTTTTGGTCAATAAAGTCGACTGAGTTTAAATGTGTAGATATAGAAGATATATTTTGACATTTTAGAAGGGGCCATCAACATTGAGGAGAGCAATTTTTTCTTTTTCATTTGTTTTTGCACGAGAAAATTAAAGAAGCAACAATATGCAATTTTGGAATGTAGAAATAATGGAGTGATGGTAATTTTTACAACTGCTCATAATGAATTGACTTATGGAGAGAAACCATTATATCCAACATGTATGTTCATAGTAAGATTCATGTGATAACATGTCAGCTTCTTCATTTACTTTGTTAAGCAATTTTCTTGAGGTAACACTTACATGTACAATATATTAAAGTCAGCTCTAAATAAAATCACCATTCGAAGTGAATTTGAATAGTTTGGATATCGTCTCCTTAGTTTTGACCTACAACATGGATATTTTCATGTGCTCTCGAAGCACAATTTTTTCAGCTTGCTCAAACGAAAGTTCACATGTTAAGCGAGTGTTAAAAGTGTGCAAGTCTTCATCTCATTTGAAGTATTAAGTGCCCCCAAATCACCTTGCCTAGGACTCGGTCCGGACCGGTCCAAATGCTTAAGCCTCAAAATCCGGTCGGACCGGTGAGACTCGACCGCGCTCGCTTTTATATCGACTTCCCTCCCATTTTCTTCACTCCCCTCGAACTTCTGTCATTTCGCGACGCCCAATCGCCATTTTCGTCTCGAGAATTCGCCGCGACCGCTCGAATGGCGGCGAAGCGCCGCTCTCCCACTTCCGACGCGGAGCCCGACGGGGCGGAGGCGAGCTCGGGCTCCGAACCGGAGCCTCCGGCGCTACCCGACCCGACGGAGGCGACGCGTGTGTCGAATTACGAGAAGCAGAGGCTGTCGAGGATCGCGGAGAACAAGAGGAGGATGGAGGCCCTGGGCCTCCGAAACCTGGCGAGTTCCGTGATGGGTTCGAGTCGGAAGGCGAGAAAGGGCGAAGCGAAGGGCAAAAGGAAGGTGGGCGGCGAGGACGACGATGACGACAACGACGACAAGGATGGTGATTACGCGCCTGCTTTGGACGGCGAGGGCGGCGATGACGATGATCTTAGCGTCGACGATGAGGAGGATGATCGGGATTTTGAAGTATCTGGGTCTGGTAAGAGAAAGGTCGGTTCTTTTCTACTGGGTAATTCTTTATCAGCTTCTGTTGTATTTGCGTGAATTAAAGTTCCTATAGGTGGCGTTGAAGGTGTATGTGAAAATGGGAAGGTCGGTTTAAGACAACGGAGTCAAGAGAAAGAAATGATCACCGAGTTTCTTACTTCTTGAATTTTTCGCTATGAGAATGACCATGGGACCATTGAAGTGAATGAAGTGATTCGCCCTCGGGGGTCATTAATTTTTCGGCTTGGCAGCTCTAGCTTTGTTTCATTCCTGTCTGAACTGTTATTTGTTCACCACAAATTGCGGTCACTTGGAAGTGTTGCCTATCTGTTTTTTCCACAGCACTGTCTTTTTTTTGTAGGATAATTTTTGGTTAATGTTGTTGCGAAGTGCATTTGGGGGCACTTTCTTCCTGAGTTACCTTCGTTCTTCAGACTTCTTCACGAAGTTATTGCTGCAGTGGCTGCATTGAGTGCCTTCTTAATTAGAATGAATTTATTTATGCTGCAACTGGACTTTATTACTTTGATTGTGACATTCTCGAAACTTCACCGGTGTTTCTAAGGAATAGTTGGCCTAATTAAGCAGAGGACTGTCATTAGAAGATCCGAGTTGGATCCTAAGTAACCATGAGATTTTCGGCTTGAAGTGGCATTGAATACTTAGTTATGCTCTTTGACTCGCCAACATCTTTATAGATTACCCAACTTAAGCAAAACTTTGTGCAGTTGGTTAGAAACTGTGTGAAACTTAAGTACACTCACTGGCAGATTAACATGCTATCTTTCCCTTTGTTTTTCCCTTTTTTTGAATCCTCGAGAATTTCAATTAAATTGTGTACTTAATATTTCTTGGCATTTCAAACCTATTACAATTAATTCCAAAATTACTGTCTAATTGTTTATTGGCTACTTATTTTGAATTTCACTATTGCTAATCACTCCAGACTGCTTTTGTGAAGGACGTTAATTTGGTGATACTCTAGTTGCATGTACTGCAGTTGAAAATATCGTTTTCACCAAATCGGTTAAATATTAATACCACAGTTGAATAAATGACTTAATTACCAAATAATATAGTGTGGGTGTTTTCAGTCAAATTGACTTATGGCTTTCATTTAAGTTTAGCTTTTCCAGTGCTTTGTGTATCCTCCTGGAGTGGGTTTTGGTGGAAGGCAGTTTTTCTTTCTGGATCTCCTCTTATTGCTAATAAGATTTCCGTTTAAATCAGGATTTAGACAACAAGAGGAAACTAAGTATCTGAGGTGCACTTGGGAACTTTTAAGTAAGTTGTATCTGTATCAGTCTTGGACATGTCATTATAGTAATCGCATTGGACATATTGGACATCTGCAACTTCATGTCCTTGGTTGTTCTATGTTATGTAAGATTAGGTGTTGTATGGAAGACGCATAGATTCGTAAGTAATGAACTTAGAGAATTTGGCTATGATACTTAGTACCAATTGCGACATGCTTAGTTTGAAAGCAATATTGTTTTCCTCGTTTTTAGTCCTAATCCATTTTAGTATTCAGATCAGATTTCAGATATATCACATATGCCAGAGGTTGTGACATGAGAAAAGTAAAAGGAGCTAAACCTGAATTGTCGTTCCTATTCTTTAATGTGGGTGGAATAAGTTTAAAGATTGATGAGAGCACAATTGATGAGCTGAATTCAGCAAATTATTTTGATCTTGTATTACTTTGATATGTCTTCTTATAACTGAGCTTCTTGTCCTTGGGACAATGGACATGTCAATACTTTTGTGATACGTCCGTCTTGCTTTGAAATGTTGTGTTCTGCCCTTTGTGACTATCTCCTGCTCCAGGGAAAGAGAAAAGTGTCCAAACTGAAGAAGAAACCTCAGACCAAAAAGTCACCAAATAAGTTGGATTATGTTGATGATGATGCTGAATTGGCGAAGGTAAATCTAGTATTTTCATGATTGTAATATTATCATTCTAAAGTGAAGCTTGGGTTTCATCTCAGCATGGATTAGAAATCTATTACATGTGTAGTAACTGTAAGATCAATGTTAACAAAGTCAGTGGCAAAATGCAGGCCATTGTGCTGTCTCTGATTCTGCCGGAGTTTCAGGATCAGTGAGTTCGGGGCCTTCCCAAAATGAGGCTGGTGTAAATCTTAAAGGCGGAGTAGAAAAGACTCAGGAAAATCCTAGAATGCTGAAGAGGAGAAAAACGGTCTGTAACTCTTATCCTAATAATTGTTTTAAGAGAATTTTGTTTTCCTTTTCCTTTCCTAGCTGACTGTCTTTCTTTGTTTGTTTCTTTGTTTTCTTGTAAATAATTATCGATATCCAGTTTACCAGCCGGGTGAAGATGACTGAGGACGAGCTGATTATGCATTTCTTTCTGTTCGATGGTAATCGATGGTTAATGGAGTTTCCATTTCTATGCTTGTCAGATTATGGATGGATATTTTTCACTTTCTTTGCTTCATTTTTTTTTTCCTTTGGTATTGATGGCTGTGGCAACCATTTTGTTGGTTTCGCATGTCAGGTTCACTTGTTCTTGTGTATCATTATTCCAAATGGTAGGGAGGTTCAGAGAAGCGAATTTATTGTTAGGCTGAACCATTCGCATCCAGGAAACCAACATCTATAGTAGGTCAATCTGGAGGGAGATATTTATGTGCAGCAAGTCTTCCATCCCTTTCTTTAGTCATGGTTTGAAAAGTGATATTAAACTTTTGAAGATCTGGCGGATTTTGGTTTGCTAGTATATAGTTGTGAGATACGTTGCTTCTTGATTACTGTGATATCAGAAACTGCCAAAATATGTCACAGAATATCAATTTTACTAGAAGGTTTTTTCTATGTTCCTCTGGTTACTAACAATGAGATTTTCTTCTGTGGGTATTACACGGACCTTCTTTTTTCTTTCTGTGGCTTGTGATCTTACTGTTAAGTGGGTACATCTAGCCCTTCCTGGACCCCACAATGTGGGAGGCTGGGGCAATAGACGCCCCTTTTTGGCTTGTGAACCTTTTGTTTCTGGAACTGAAGAGCTTGCATGTGTCATGCAGAAGTGGGGAAGGGTGGCATCACTGTGCATGATTTAGCCAAAGTTGCTGATGCTCATGATTTTACATGGACAGATGAGGAACTGGCCAACATGATTCACTGCTTTGATAGTGATGGAGATGGAAAGGTCCAGCCTAGTACTATTTTTGTTTCATCTCCAGTCCTGCACGCTAATCCTTTTGTCAACTGCATTGCTGTGGACTGAACTGTTATGAAATTTTGCAAAAAGGTCTCAGCATCATTAATTTAATTGACTGCAGTGTTATGAAATCTCATTAAACATCCATGAGGACAGAGTATCTGTTGTTGAATAGATATATAATTAAGTTATGGGTCTTGTTAACAAGTACCCCGGCAACACTTGGTAACCATACTTAATAAAGAAATGTTTTTATTTCATTTATTATGCATAATACAAGAAAGATAGTGCATTGAAATGACAAACTTTCTTTATTGAGGTTTTCAAGAAGTGCTTTGGCGGCACTTGTTAACGAAATTCTTAAATTATTAATGCAGATCAAAATCTAGGCAATTTTAGAAATTATCTTGCATTAATGTCCATGTTTCAAGAATCGAACAATACTAAATATGACTTCACTATATCTGTCTGGGAAAGTATCACCAGGTTGATTTAATCATAACAATGGGGTAGTGAAAGTAAACGAGGTAATATGCTGGCAAGACTAGTCATGCCCTGGAAAGTGTGGGAAAAAGGATTCTGTCAGGATATGAATTTTTACATAGTTATTTTGAGGTCAATCTCTAGTTAGATCTTTTAGTTAGCCCACTCTTGACATAGGAGAATGCAATTTTCTCTATCTTCATCTATCTCTTTTATTTTTAGATCTCCTTTGCTAGATTGAATAAATTTCTAGAAATGTTATGCAAAGGAAAACAATTGCCAACAATAGTATTAAGGATTTCTTTTCCTAGGAATCGGCATAAATTTAATGATGTTAAGTAAAATGGGGATCGAATGTTGATGCTGGTTTTGGGTCTTTAGGAATCAAATTATCTGTTTGTGGCGTGATTTATCTGTCTATGTTACAGCTAAGTCTTGATGATTTCTTGAAGATTGTCCATCGATGCAACATGATACAAGGCTCTGAAAGCTCCTGAGTGGTTGAGAATGCCAAGTCTACCTTCTGTTCAGACCAGGTATGGTGAGGAATTGGCTATGACTTTTTCCACTCCTTTCACTAGTTAGCAATGATGATATCAGAATTAGTGACAGTACTAGTGGTGCTTGTTAGATTTTAAATTCTTGGGGTTGAGGAAAGACAAAGGAAAATGGCTCTCCAAAATTTCTTTTCTTGTTTAAACTAAGCTGATACCAATAAATAAGTCAGTGGTGAAAGATGGTGGATTAAGGCCCTATTTGGTAACCATCCAAACAGGGTCAAATTCTAATTTTATGTTCCTAGAATCAGTTTGGGCCCAGAATCGCGTTTGGTAAAATTTTTGTTCCCGGGAACAGATTGGGAGTAGAATCAAGAATTAAAAAAAATGTGATTCTTGTTCCAGAATCAGAATTGAGAATCGAAACTCTTCTTCTTCTCTTTTTTTCTTCTTCATCAACCGCCATCTCGTGACCGCCACCCACCGCCGCTGGTTGCCACTGTTCGCTGCCATCCGCCGCCACCACCGCCGCCGGCGGTTGCTGGCAACCAGTCTGACGAGCTTGCTGAAGGCTCGTCAGGCTAGGGCAAGGTCCGGCGAGCTTGCTGGAGGCAAGCCCAGCCACTAGTGAGGTCGAGCCTCGCCGGTGGCCAGGTTGGCCTTGCTAGGGCTAGGTGAGGCCCGCCTAGCCTTGGTGAGGCTCGCCTAGCCCCGACGAGGTCCGCCTGGCCACCAGTGAGGCTTGGCCAATGAGGGCTGGCCTTGCCGAGGGCCGGTGACGCTCTGGTGAGGTCGTTGGCCCTTGTCCGGCTGGTTCTTGGCGGTCCGCAACTGGCCTGAAGAAGAAGAAGAATAGGAGAAAAAAAAAAAAGGAAAAAGGAAAAAAAGAAAAAAAAAAAAAAAAAGAAAGAAAGAAAAAGGAAAAAATTATAAAAATTATTTAAAAATTAAAAGAAATTGATTTGGAACAGAATCAATGAACATGAGTACTCAAACACAATTCTATTTCAGAATTATAAATTTTGTACGATTACTAAACGCGTTTTTTTTACTAAGAATCAGTTCTCGGGAATCGAATAAAAAATAATCATTTTTTATCAGAATTTGTTTCCGGGAACAGAATTGTTACCAAACGCGCCCTAAGTGATCTGGAGGATGAGGAAACCAACATTTTCTTGCTACATATTGGAATGTCCTCTTTGGAGCTTGGGTTTAGTGGAGTTTTACTTGCAGATTTCCTCATGTATCAACTTCTGATTTATGTCTTTATGTTCCATTCCGGGAGGGATTGATGAAGAGTTCATTTTCTGCCTGGTTCTGTTTCAACAGCAAGAAAAGACGCACCTAAGTAAGTGAGAGATAGAAGCAAGAAAGTAGCTTGATCCGCTAGCTGTTGTGAAGATGTATATAGTATAAGTCGGAGCTTTCATAGATAACTCACCTAATGCTGGTTGTATTACTATCTTAGACAACTGAATTATCTGTGGCTTTTACAAACTGATCTATGTGAGGTTGGGATTAGTGTGACAGCAGATTATAGCTTGCTCAACCTTTTGCGCCAGTTGAATTATCTGTTGCATTGTTCCATACAAAGAACAAGTACTCTATAAACTGGTGTTATAGTGAAGGTTTGGTCCTGCTGTTATTTATGATTGATCACATCGAGACATTGTCTATCCTGTGACAAATATTCTCAAGTTGGTCGGACCGGAGAAACCAAGACGCATTAAAGAAATACTACAATAGGCACCTTCAGAATAATCAGGATTGTTAAAGTTGGCATGGAAGCGATAGGCTTTGTCTCAGTTTTGGCTGGTGCTGAGATGTCCTGATGTTCTTAATAAGCTCTGGTGGGTACCTGCGGTTGGCTCTCTTTTGAGGCCTTACCTCTTTCTGAGGCCTTATCGTTTAGAGAGTTCAAATGAAGGCTACATGAAAGCAAAATCTATGGTGAAAATCTGAATGGTCGCTTTATGGTCCAAGCTTGATTGGATGAGCTTAATCGATTCATCTACAAATTTAAACATGGTGCTAAGGGTCGCTTTAGGCATTTGTTTTTCTTTTAAATTTATGTCCATGGCATTGACAAAGAGTTTAGCAAATGTCTCTATAATTGATTGCACTTACAAGACTAATTGATACAAAATGCTTTTGTTGGATATGGTTGGAGTTCCTAGCTTTAATGCTTTTGTCTACTCATGCTTCGCCCTTTCGAGAGAGGAAAAAGAAGACAACGGATTGGCTTTTGACAATGTTTAGCAGCATATTGGGTGTTGATGGTCAACCCCTAGCTTTTGTCATCGATAGAGAAGTTCGATGCACTTTTCCTAAAAGTGCCAATTTGTTGTGTTTGGCACATTGAGAAGAATAATGTGATAAAATGTAAATCTCATTTTGAAGATGGAATGGATTGGAATTCTTTTATATCTGATTTGTGCAAGGTTTTGAACTCAAGGAATGAAGTAGAATATGATGAAAAAGTCAGCAATTTGAAGACCATTGTAAGAGGAAGCCATCAATTCTTAGTTGTATTAAAAATAAATTGGTTCCTTTCAATGAGTTTTTGTGCCTCCTTAGACAAACTTGCTCATGCATTTTGGGAATTGTGTTACTTCAACAGCTAAAGGGTTAAGTTCAATTTTGAAAGTATATCTACTAGTTTCAATGAGAAATGAAGAGGTGAAAAATAAAATGTTCATTGCAGTTGAGAATTAATTTTGAAAAATCAAAACGAAACTATCAAGCAAGAAGGTAAGAGTTCCTCATCATTTTCATATTCTGCTTTTCGTCAACATTTTTAGATGAGCTCTACAAGTGATAAGAGATTGCTAAAAGTAGGGTTAAGCCACCTACTTGTATTGGGCATTTATGCGATACATGGACCTTCCATGTATGCATAATATAAGATTTAGGATTTCCGATGGTTTATCTCTAGATATAATGTCCGTGCTTCCATGTCGTGTCCGACACATGTCGAGCGTGTCGGACACGTCGACACTCGTCGGACACGCTCGGACACGCGGTCAACCTTTGCCTGACACGTTTGGACACGCGTGTCCAGCAGACGATGAAGGGTGGAAGTAACCGCGAGGGAGCAGAGACGGACCGATGGCAAGCCCGCGACGGCGAAAGACGGCCAGAGAAAGAGCGGCGAGGAAGGGGGTCGTGTGCGGCGAGCAGCGAGGACATGGCTAAGTGCTGCACTCGCAAACCAGGAGACATGCAGAGATGGGTTTGAGGGCACTAGCGGCATTGTCAAGAGCGTCGTCTCTGGAAGTCTCAACCAAATCACTTCACTAGTCACACGACTCCTCACCATGGTCCACCCATCTTCTGGCTCCAACTCCGGCGGCGGCGGAGCAGAAATTTCACCAAGGTGGAGGACGCGATCGCGGCCGTGCCCAATCACGGGACGCGCTGGTTCGTGATCTACGTGAAAAAGAACGTGTACCGGGAGAATGTGGAGATCAAGAAGAAGAAGTGGGTCGTGCGGCGAGAGGTGAGTAGCAAGCGGCGAGGAAGGAGATAGATCTAGAGGAGGAGGAGAGGAAGGGTCATGCGGCGAGCTGCAAAGGAGAATGAGGTAAAGTAAAGTTAGGGTTTTTGATAGGATGGCCATCACGTTTTTTGGGAGGAGGGGAAGTGACAGGACAGCCTGTCTGTCAATGAATAAAGTGGGGGGAAAATGGATGACGTGGGGAGAAAAAAAAAAAAAGTGCAGGGGGAGGGGGTTGGTTTCGAAAAATAAAAGTAAATTTGGGGAGGGGGATTTCGAAAAATAAATGTAAATTTGGGATAATGAAATAAAAAAAAAGTGTAAGATTTATTAATATTATTAATATAAATTCATTGTAAACTCTTTATTTATTTATTTATTTATAAATTTGAATCAAATTAATTAAAAATAAAAATATTTATTTAATATTTAACGTGTCGGAACGTGTCGAAATTCTCTACTTTTTAAGAACTGACGTGTCACGTGTTGTGTCGTGTCGTATCGCGTGTGCGTGTCGCCGTGTCCGTGCTACATAGGATATAACTAATCTGCAATAAAGGCTTGATGTAAGGTCCTATTTATCATGATATTACTCAAAATAATGGAGATGATTTATTTAAGGTCCTTTTTTTTATCATGATATTACTCAAAATAATAGAGACAATTTATTTAAGCAACTATTTCACGATTTGGAAGGAAATATTAAGAATGGCTAATATTGAAAAAGGAAGTTTTTGAAAAGCAAATTGAGCATTTTGTGCGAACAAGTGATTCCTCCTTACATGAGCCCTTAACTACATATCATAAAGGTTGGAATTAAAAAATTAAAGGAGAAGCAACTTCTAAATGACGTGATCCTTTGTCATTTCAAATTGTTGAAAAAGGCAAAATATGTGGTACTTGTAAAGGTTATGGGCATAATAGTCGGGCATTTAAATCGAAAGGCAAATGTGAAACTCACATTGAAGGCCATTAAAATCCACGGTGGTGAAATATAATAGGCAGAGTACTTTAACAGCAATAATTCAACCCGAAAGGCCTATTATAAGGTTGGAGTTTCTCGCACTCTAACATAGGAATCACTCTTCGTTATATTTTTGAGCAAATAATGACTCTTAGTAATGTAACTAAAACTTTTATTGTCTAATTTAGGTAAAATATTTTTTTTCCCAAGAGAGTAGCCTTTTTTAGGGGAGCTAAGTAGCTGAAGGAACAAGGTTTTATTGTCAAGTTGCATATACGATCTGTTACCATGGCATTACATTTGTATTATGAAGACCATTTACTTTCCTTTGATGGTTTTATGAAAATTTTGATGCATTTAGGATTTTTTTTTTTGTCATCGATGCATTTAGGATATATATATATATCTGCATATGGTTTCAATAAGTCGTTTTATAATGCAATTTTCAATTGCCACAATTTTCTTCTCAACAACTAATCATTCCATTTAATCAATGCAAAGAGGATATTCACGTGTAGTAATGTTTTCGGGAGCTTTTTCTTTCGAATTTGTATGATAAATAATGGATGTTTAGAATTTCTAACGTGCTCAGCTTTGTCATATTCTGTAACTTTTTTGTTTGAAGTGACTATAAAAGAATTGCTTACCAAAAAAAAAAAAAAAAAAAAAAAAAGGAATCGTGTGGTGATGACTTGAAAAATTAAGAAAGTTGGATTGTTAGATTTGTTGATTAAAATGAAAGTCGAGCAATTAAGAAACATAGATTATAATGAAATGACATGTATTGAAGTTATGATTAAATCAAATGCATCAGTTTAAACTAGTAAAAGATTTTTTTTTTCCATTCTTACTTGTGCTTAGGTTATTCAGAATAGTGGTTTCCTTGTACAAAATAAAAAGACAAAAATACAACTCACTAACACAATAATTAGTTCGCTATCTATCGAATAAAACCTTTTTTTTTTTTTTTTTGGGAAAAGGAGGGACAGCATTTTCGTCTCCAATGGAAATCTTTTTAAAAAGAGGCCAAACAGAAATAAAACCTCTTGGAGCTCAAATGGACACCAAAAAGAATAAAGAAAAGGTAAGGGATAAGCTCAAATTAAGAGTAATCCAAGAGACAACAGAAAGAATAAAAAAGGTGGGGAATAAGCGCAAATTTAGAGTGGCCCACGCCTAACCTTTTACTGTGCGGGTACATTTGTCAGTAATAAATGCCAAAGTCGTGGAAGGTTGGAAGTTGCTTGACTTTTGCCTGGTTCAGGTTGCATTTTCTACCCGACGTTAAGATTCGAAAGTCGCCAAAGCGTGTTAAAGTGGACTAAAGGAGAAATCAAGGTGGAACAGCAAAAGTTGCAAAACTATGTTTTTGTGAACCAATTCTCTCTTTGCCTTGGCACCAAGAAGTTTCCTCATGCGAACTGTCTACTTCCTTTCCTTCTATATTGTTGCATTTTCTATCCCAAGCAAGACGCAAAAGTTGCAAAAGCATGTCAAAGTGGGACCGCTAGAGATCAGAAAAGGAGAAAGGAAAAGAAAATTTTCATCTTCATTTGCAAGTGAGAAGGAAAATGGCCATGGGAATGGGTTTGGCCCAGTACGTTGTTTGGTTGGCTGAAGAGAGAATTCTGCTTTGAAGAACTATATAGATGGATAGATGGATCATAGAAGAGAATAGAATAGAGATAATCCAAATGGTTCACATTGAAAAACTCTTTTGCCGTTTTGCTCGTTCTTTGAAATCCTGAAAAATTGAGAAAATAGTAAAATAACAAAGTTAGCTTTTCCCATCAAGAAAAAAAAATAAATATATGAGTAAATGATTGCAGAGGAGAAATATAAAAAAAAAAAAGAAGAAAGGGAAAGATAAACAAGACCTATATATATAATATGCAATCAAGTGCTTGTGCTAGCAACATCATGAAAAAATTCAGAAAATAGAAGAATTCACGGAGCCTATAACTATAGGATGATGGTCACAAACTCATGATTGAGGAGTGAGCCTCAACCGTTGATTTCACGCCAATTTGGTGACGGCATTTGCAAAAGTCAAGTCCACTTCAATTAGATAAACTAATAATTAAAGTCACAGCAGATGACATATATATATACACATACACACTGCAACTAGTTCCACTTCCTCATTCACAAAAGCAACCACAGAATTCATAGAGTTCCAACTTCTCCAGAACATGGAGGATCACGCAATCATGGTCAAAAGGTATGTAATTCATTCATGTAAAAATGCCCTAAGTACTTTGCTTAGATCACGGGTAAAGTAGCTATTTTTCTTTTTAAACTATTTTTCTTGGAAATAATTTGTTCCCTATTTAGTATAGAGACAGCGAGCAACATCAACAACGGCAACAACAGAGAGGGTTTTTGACTCGGCTCTTCATTGTTCACATATGTTTATCTCATTCCTTATGAATTGTATCTTGCTTTGTGTCATGAGCATTTGGGGCACTTAGCTTTCTATATTTATTGCAGCTTTTAATTGTATTACTTTTGCAAAAATCCTTGCATATTAAGAATTCTTTATAACTTACTGCAATTAACTTGTTTAGACTAACTATATGGACTTTGCATGTCGTTGTAGCTAAGCTTTAGTTTGTATTGCTGGACTCGCCTATGACATGTTGTAAAGCAATTTGCACTCACAATATGTCCAGTTAATTTACTCATTGTACAGTTTCGTTTGTGGATAAGTAAGCCTCCGTCGATCAAGATTTAAGCATGCAGGTGGACCACTTCTGCTACAAGCTGGTATTATATAATATCATTATAAATTAATGATTTCAAATTTTGTTGTGTTTTTCTTTTGTAGACTCAAAGAACAAGAAGATGCCATCTTTGATAAATTGAAAGATTTCTTGAAATCCTCACTTACTTGGTCATTAGCTCTTCTCAAGCTAAGGATTTGCTTGTAAACATGCAAGCTACCTTCATTTGTAGAAAATTATCCACATAAACAACTAATTTCTCGACACCCTTCCACTCGGTTTGATATGTTCGTCATTTTGAGTGTAAGTTTTTTTGGTGCCAATATAGTTTGGTTCAAAAGTCAATATATTACTTACCTTACCAAAAAAAAAAAAAAAAAAAACTAATTAATCAAGAACAAGTAGATCCATATATGATTGTAAAACACCAAAAACGATATGTGCAATGGAATTAAAACGTACCTGTTTGAGCCATTGCTTCATTTGAAGAAAAATAGATCAATCTATTTAATCAGAGATCTATTGGAATGCTAGATCTTACTTTCTATGAACTATTTCAGTATAACAGCTTTTAATGAGATTAAGCAATTGATAGGCATAACCTATCTTTTTATAGGTTAGAGAGGGGACATAATAAACCCTAATAAATAATGTGTCAATTAAGCCTCTTCCATTATGGGCTTCAGTTAAACGGAATTATCTACATTTTGCTGCTTAACTAGGCCCGTTATTAATAGATGCCAAAACCCAATTCAATAAGATTACTTAAGGGTTTAACAAATATTAACTCGGTTATTTAAAATAGAAAATCAATTAATTAATAGATGCCAAAGCCCATATTATAGGAAATTTTCAACATTCTCCCACTTGGGCTATTAATTAACTTATTTTTATTTTGAAAAAAAAAAAAGATTTTATATTAAAACGACACTATTGAGTTAATAACTGAAAATTTTGTTTTATGTGGCCACAACTTTAAAAATTATATCCCAATAACGGCATCTCAAAACTAATCTAATCATGTATAACCTCAGTATAGGATTATGGGGATCAGTATGTTAAGAAAATACCGCAACACATAACCTTCCATAATAATATATAATAAGCATTATATTTTCATGGATCATGACCCTAGCAGTGTAGTAAGAAATAATACCAACATGTGATCGGAATATGCACTGTTTCTTATTGGTTCTCAATGCAATTTCTCAATAACATGAAATTGCACGACTATATCACAATTCAATATGAGATTTTATAATTAGTGACATCCAGTTGTTTTTAAACTAAAATTTGTTTAAAGATACTGTTTTATATTTCCATTTTCATTCAACACGGGAGAAATAATAACAATATAATCAACAATAATGATCATTGAAAATAAATACCTTAATAGATATCATGAAAGCATTATCAATTTGCATATAACTATAATATTCAGAAATACAAATTATATAGCTTTCACTAACAAAAGAAATCAAAAGAGTCTAAAACACCAATATTCTTTACATGTTCTTTAAACAAAATGGGCCGTAAACCTTTTGTTAGAGGGTCAGCCAACATATTATTCTCGATCAAAATAATATCAAAATATTTCCCCTTTTGACCAAGTCCTTAATAGTATAATTTTTGATCTCCATGTGTTTGGATGCATTGCTGATCTTGTCATTCTTGGAATAAAATATAGCTGTAGTATTGTCATATTAGATCACTATAGGTTTAACAATAGAATCCACAACTCACAATTCTGAGATCAAATTTCTGAGTCAAATAGTTTGAATTGATGCGCCGTAACACGCTACAAACTCAACATACATTGTAGAGTTCGTAATCAATGTTTGCTTTGTGCTTTTCTAAGAAATAGCACCTCCAACCATCATAACAATGTATCCACAAGTTGATTTTCTGTCATTTGAACAACTAGCAAAATCAGTATTTGAATATCCAATCACCTTTAGGTCCTCAACTCTATTATACACGAGCATGAAGTCTTTTGTTCGTTGTAGATATCTCATTACATTTTTAGTTGCAACCCAATGTTCATGACCTTGATTCGATAGATATATTCTAAGAGCATTCACAGCAAAAGCAATATCAGGTTTGATACATAATTATGCATATATAAAACTGCCAACTGCACTAACATATTTTTAACATCATTCTTGGGGATTGTTCTATACTCAATTTATCTCATTTCATAATAGGAGCTTCACTTGACTTGCATATTGAATCTTTTCAAATTAGGAAAAATTAAATTAGAGAACCAACTTATAATAGGAAACATTTGACGCAGCCAAATGATTTTTTATTCTTCAATCTTTTTGAAACTCCATCTTTTGGATGCCTTCTCTTTATTAGAACTCGCTACTCCTATGTGGCGAACCACCGAAGCTAGCAGAATCCTCTACTATCGCAAGGGCTATTATCTCTTAGTGACTACAAAGAGTGTTTTCCACGCTTCCAGTGGTTATCCCTAGGTGAGAAACTCAAGAGATTAAAAATGGAGGGAAAAGAAGAAGAAGAAGAAATTTTCATCTTCATTTTCAAGTGAAGAGGAAAATCATCATGGAAATGTGGCCAGTGCAATACTTGTTTGGTTGGCTGAAGAGAAGATTATGCTTTTTTTGTTTGGGTGATGAAAACTATGCCTTGAAAAGCTATAGAGATATATAGATAAGAGAATAGATATGGTATGCATTGAAAAAAACCTTTTTGCTGTCGCATTCGTAGTCTGAAATATTTTAGATTCGGAAAATAGTAAAATACCAAAAGTTAGCTTTTCCCATTGAGAAAAAAATTAGGTAAATAAACGAATGCATACGAGAAATAAATGAAAGGCTTTATTTATTTCAAGAAAATGAATGATTTGAAGATATTTTCCTAAAAACCATTGCCTATATCGCTTGAAATAATTAGTTTATGAAAAAAATTTCATGATCGATAATAATTTATGTCTAACTATTTTCGTGGACGAAGAAAATATTTTGGATAATGATAAATTTTTCCATTGACTAATTATTGCAGGCAAAACAAATAGAGATTAAGTGATATTTTCTTTAAGACTCCATTTGTTTTGTAGAAATAATTATTTATATTGCTTACAAAAATGAATAAACAAAAAATATGTTCATCGTCCATGCAATGTGTAGACACAAATTATTGGTGCTAATGAAAATATTATTCATTAACTAATAATTTTAATTGATAGATGTGATTATTTAAAAAATATTTTTCAAATCATTTATTTTTTTGTGAAACAAATGTGCCCTAAAGAAGAAAACCGAGTGCCATTTTCATATCAAAGGTTTGATATGACCCGATTTGCAAACGGTGTCCATGACATGTATAAGAATTTGGCCGGTTTCCTTTTATTCTTCAAAAGCACCCTTCGAGAAGGAAAAAAATTAACTTTGATTAGTTTTGGGAATTCATCCTAGTGGAAACAAGCATTTTTTTTTTTTCCATTTCTAGTCATTTTCTATTAAGTATTGATAAGCATAGTACATATGCTAAGTTGATTCTAAACTATTAAATCTAGAAGGTCTAATGTGAGATCCATATGAATCCCACTAAATTGATCTAATATTAACGCACTTTCAAAATAATTTTTCATTCTTGGTACCTTTTCTTTTCAAACTTAAGGTTACTTAGGTACTTTAGAGGCCAAAATTGGGTGATTGCTAATTCTTATTGTTGGTTTTCCATGAAATTATTTCAAATCAAACTACCAATAGTTACGAAAAATTAGTTCATTTACAGGAAAGTAGAATACTAGACCTTTTGTTTTGAATCTCCTCTGAGCTCTTCAGATTATCATTAGGTCCACTGATAGTATAGTAATAAGTTGCCTATTGAAACTAAAAAGCAAAATTTTTATAAATTAATTTTTGTGTTTCAACCAACGTCACAATATTTAGTAGTTACAAAGTGCAAAAATGATTCTTTTATGTGATTTATGATATTTTACAAAGACTTAAGGCATTTTTTCCATACACAAGTGCAGGGAAAAGTACCAAAAAAGTCATAAACCTATTGCATTGGTACCAATTCAGTCCTAAACTTTTCAATTGGACCAATTTAGTTCTAAACCTTTTGATATTGGTACCAATCCAATCCATCCGGCCAATTTTGGTCGGCCGACGCCGACGTGGACGTCGGTCGGTGACAGAGCGACGTGGCAATTTTTCTGATTTTTTAATTATTTTTCGATTTTTTTATTATTTTTTATTAATTTTTTTCTTTTTCCTTTTCTTTTCCGGCGGTGGTCGGCAAGCCTCCGGTGAGGCTCGCCGGCCACCGGGCGAGAGCCACGAAGCCCTCGCCTGCTGCCGGCGAGGGTTGCGGCCCTCGCCTGGCCTCTCCCAGGGCCGCCGGCGAGGGTTGCAGCCCTGGGCGAGGTCGAGCGAGGGCCGCGACCCTCGTCGACGGTTGGCGAGGGCTTTGCGGCCCTCGCCTCCGCCTTGGCGATGGCCGCCATGGCCTCGCCGGCGGCCTGGAGAGGCCGGACGAGGGCCGCGACCCTCGCCCAAACAAGAGAGGGCTTCGCGGCCCTCGCCCGGTGGCCGGCGAGCCTCTCCGGAGGCTCCCCGACCACCGTCAAAAAAGAAAAGGAAAAAGGAAAAAAATTAATAAAAATTAATAAAAATAAAATAAAAAATCGAAAAATAATTAAAAAAATCAGAAAAAATTGCCACGTCACCATCCGGTCACCGGCCGACGTCCACGCGCGGCCGACCGGCCAAAATTTGCTGGATGGACTGAATTGGTACCAATATCAAAAGGTTTAGGACTAAATTGGTCCAATTGAAAAGTTTATGACTGAATTGGTACCAATGCAATAGGTTTATGACTTTTTTTGTACTTTTCCCTACAAGTGCAGAATGTGTAAAATGTTACTTTTATAATTCCCGATATCACAACATTTTCCTAATATACATACAGTATTGATTATTTCCAATCGTTTGAGGTTACAATGGTCTGTTATAACTATAATGAAAAATATCATAAAACAAAATTAGAGAATTTTGTGCACCATAGAAATCTCATTTGATAATTTCCAAAAACCCCTTCAGTTGCCCACTCTTTAAAAGAAGGCTTTCTGGAGTCACACGATTCGACCGTCATTGACCGGAAATGAGACACGGTTTACTATATAAAGTTTAGAAGAAAAGGAAGAGAAAGAAGAAATCCACACAAAAAAAGGAAAAATAAAAAAGGTAATATAAGTCAAGAGTGGGCCCCCGCTCGATCTTGTTTGGAACGATGGAACGGCATCAATAATATGTCACTTCAAGAGGGAGGGGACGACACGGCTACAAAATCGGTGACGGCGGATGAGGAAGGATAATATCGTCAATTCGCCGGGGGAACATGTTACAGGACGTCCTGTAACATGTTCCCCCGGCGAATTGACGATATTATCCTTCCTCATCCCTATAATTATATCCGTTCTGCTAGTCTCTAGTGCAGGGTTGAAGGAAGCATCAACTCTCTTTGTTGAAAAGCTAGCAAGAGATCCATGTCCGACATCAACCTTACTTCAACTGAGGCTTGGAGGTTAGTTTTGCATTTGAGCATTCATACCTTATGTCGATTAGATAGAACTCTTCATTGTATGCACGTGTGTCTTGCTCCTTATGAATTATTAGGAGTGATTGGTTTTACGGTAGGTCGATTCCCAACCTAGAGCCAAGAATCCATCTTGTCCACTCGAGAACCGGATGGACAGGTTGCACGGGGATTGGCTGTATATTTTTTGTTCTTCTTTGTTTCTTCTAATACATGCACAGACTTCTGGTGACAAATAGCTGAATAGGCAGCATGATTAATGAAAAATGGTGGGTTTGTTTTGCCTTGGTTATCATGTAAATCACTCCCCTTTAGAATGGTCACTAATCTGCTGACCATTTTGGTTCCACATGTTGTCGTCGATTGCTTGCTTTATTTGCTTGTTTGGCAAAAGCCCATTCTGATCTTTCTCTCATACGATCGTGCCACTCCTTCAGTACTTCTGGGGCTATGCTCTAGCTTGATTCTCGCGTGGCAGCCATGCTTTCACATAGAACACTCTTTGATTTGATACTGTGAAGCTAAAGTAATAGAGACGATAAGCAGATTGCCTCGTTGAAAGAATACAGGTACTCGAGAAAGAACCCAAAAAAATAAAAAAAAAAAACAGTGAAATTAAAGCAGTCTCCATCAAGATCGAGATAGAGAGAGAGAGAGCTCCATCAAGATCGAGAGAGAGGCGCCTACCGAATGAGAGAGAGAGAGAGAGAGAGAGAGAGAGAAGATTGAAATGCAATTTACTAATTTATGATTTATTTCAGAATAAGAAAATTAAAAAATTAAGTAATTTGGGTTGATCCGTTGGTTTGGTTTGGCTGGTCCGATTCCTCACTTGGAATTGGGAATTGTACAGGTAATTTTCGATTCCAAATTTTTGGAATTGAGAGTCCAACTAATTCTTTCAAGAATGACTCAAAATTGGCTAGTTTAGATTGGGACCAATGTACACCCTTATAAACTATATCCTCCTTTGGATCAAGAGCAATCAATGCACTTGACTTTTTATGTTTGTTGGATCTTTTATTTGTGTGATTGTCGCAAAATCCATCCATATCAATCACGACTCGTTTATTACTTATTGCAATTGATCTATTTAGACTAATTATATGGACTTTGCATGTCACTAATGCTGAGCTCTAGTTTCTAATTTTGGATTAGCATATGGTAGGACCGGTAGTAATGCAATTTGGGAGCAATCGTCACCATCATTTTATATATGTACAATTCATTCTACAGTTTTATTTGTGGATAAGTAAGCTTCCATAAAGACCGTAGTACAAGCTGATATTATTTATTTACCTCATAAACTGATGATTTCAAATTTTGTTGTTCTTTCTCATAGACTCGGACAGCAAGAAGATGCCGTCACTAAGAAATCGAAAGATTTCTTAATATCCTCACTTATATGGTCATTAGCTCTTTATGGAGCTAAGGATTTACTTTTAAACAAGCAAATAACCTTCATCGCGATAGCTATAGTTCTCATCGTGCTCTTTGGCATCCATTCACGAACAACACAAAGTGATGGTGGAAAGCCATTCATCAATCTCACGTTTCTCATAGTGGGATGTGTTGTTGTTGGAGTAGCAATTGACTCGATTGTATTGAATTCTTTCATCAAGTGGGTTATCTATGGTATGTTCCTTGTTATGGTAGCAACAAATCCCAAGTACCAACAAATATACCAAGAGATGAAACAAATTTTCAAGTCCATGTGCGAAGAAATTTCTTCAATACTCAAAAACTTGCTCATTCAATCGCAAGGGATTATTAAAGAGCTTTTGAAAATTATTATTGCAAACCAAGAAGAACCACCGATGAATGACAACATTGTGACTCGACCTGTTCACAGCGATGGAAGAGGAGTTGGGGAGGACATTATCTAGTTGATCTTGCAATGGAATTTGACACCCTTTGTCTCTTTTTTTTCCCTTGTATTTCAAGATGTTTGTACGTCATGTGACATGAATATCTGAGCTTTTTTCTCTATATTATGTGTTTGTACGATATAAATCAGCCAGCCTTATATCATGATTCCAAAGAGATGTTACATCCATCATATTTGAGATCTAACATCTAACAAGTTTTTGAATTAGGTAAATCTCCCTCAAGAAATGTGGATGATGCTTATTATGACTGTTATGCAAGTGTCCAATAGGTGAATTACTTCATCATTAATTTTTTAGGAATCCCAATTGAACACAAGTCTTTATACTTTATTAAAATTTATAGACTAAGGTATATGTTTTTCGAACAAAATAAAAGGTATAGGTTTGGATGGCAAAGGAGTTTAGTCATCTCCTTTGATGTTGGGTTTAAGTTTTGTTGGGAGCATTTCACGCATATAATCTTGCAAAAATCCAGTTGGTGTGGGGGAGTGCCCCCATCTCCCGAAAAGATAGACTAGTTGAGATGTGTGAAAATCAATCCAAACACTATGTGACTGCTAATTCCTACGAGAGTTATAGACTTAGTTACAACATGTCACGGTTACAATAATATAATTAGAGAATGATGGAAAATTCTCTATGATTGAACACGTTCAAAAGGCCAGATTTTAACAAATAAATGAACGAGAGATTATTTTAGGATATCTAAAAAAATGTGAGTTTTATCAATGATACTATTTGACAAGAATTTGTAGCTTCAAATAGATACCTAAAGGGGAGATGAGAAAGGAGAGACCAAAAGTGGAGGAAGAAGGAAGCACACCGGAAACCGCATGTGCTCTCCCAGGCATCTTCTTTCCCCTCTGCTGTTCCTGTCTAAACGGGATCCTTCCTGAGCCTCCCTTCCTGCCTTTTTCACGTTCCTATGTCACTGTCTTATTTCCAGACTTCCCCAATATTTCTCGGTCAGCGCCATCAATAAGAGTGGCTTTTTTAAGGGTTAATACCGACAAATTTATTAAAAATTTTAATCATAAAAAACTCCAAAATAATGCATTTATAACAAATTTACCATCCGTTAGTTTATTTTAAGTTGGATTAATACCACAAAAATCATAAACGGGTATACCTATGACAAACGGAGGTGTCGCGACCAATTTTTTTCGGGGTTTAAACCACCTAGGGTTTGGCTAATGGATTGTTAAGCCTAAACTTAATTCGGGCTCTCCCAAGCCCATACCAATTCGCGACTTATGTTTGAATTGTTAACATGCAATTGAATTTTAACTAGGAGTCGCCACTAATCTATTTTTGGTGGGTCGATTAGAAATCCTAGTAAAGCAACGGAGATTTACTTTACTCCTACGAACCAGAGACTAAGGGTACAGGGGACTTGGTTACGTTAAATTTCTCTAACGCCCTTTCGGTACCTTTCTCTTTTTTTTTTTTTTTTTTTTTGAAAAATGTTTGGCAAGCAATTTGGATTGATTTTAAATCTATTTCCCTAACATGTGAGGTGTTCATGCAGGTGCGCAAATCACTAATTTAACACCCAAGAAAGCAATTAAATGATGCAGAACTTACCTCAAAGCAACGAAAGCATCTGCAGTGTTAAATTAAAATCCACATCAACAATCCTAGATATGGTTTCTAATTAACAAGCAATTTCTTTCTTTTTGTTTTCACTTATTAAACGAGACTATAATCCATATGCAATGCAATGCTTTTAATCTAATATGAAATGATATGGCAGGGCAACATGTCATAAACATATGAATAAAAATTCTATGATCTCTTAATGAACATGCAATTGTTAAATATGCAATCTAAATTAACCAAAGTGACTTAATTCTAACGACGTGCAATGCAATGCAATGACGTACAAAATTATTTCAACTAAAATGACATGCGACATACAATTAAATGACCTAATCTAATGACGGACAATTTCTAATTAGAAATGAACCTAACAATAATCACTAAAATGACATGCATTTCATGAACCTAACTCTATATGACATGCAAATGACATTTTTTATTTTAAAAATGCAATCTATCCTAAAAATTGCAACTAATTTATCCTAAGACAAATTTTATGAAATTTGAAATGATCTAGCTAGATTAAGATTCCATCTAATTTAAACTAGGGATTAAGTCATATTAAATCCTAATTTAAACTAAGACATTATCTAAATCTAAAATGCAATTTATCTAAAAAAAGATGATCTAAATTTAAAATGAAACGTGCAATTCTAATCTAATATGCACAATGATCTTTTTTGTGTTTTTCTTTAAGAAATTCGAAATTGAAATTGCCAAATAAACATGCAATTTAGATTTAAAACTAACATCCTATGTATGTGCTTTTTTTTTTTGGTTTTCTTTTCCATGGTTCAAAATAAAGATTGCAATTTAAATCCTAAACAAGAAATATTCTAAAGCAAATCTATTCCTAACTCAAATATTTTTTGGATTTTTATTTTACGAAAATAAGATCGACTCAACCAACTTGACGACAACATATCAAACAAGATAAAACCGATATCCAAAAAATTGGCAAACCATATCTCGCGCATGAGATCGGGTTGGCCAATTTTAAATTAAATCGCAAATCGAATCTCGGGCTTGAGATTGGATTGTCGATTTTTATAAGGAATTGCGAGTCGGATTTCGGGCGCGAAAATCGGACTGTCAATCCCTAGTTTGAGGGACACTTTCATGTTGGAATCTCAATCAAACATTTAAGAGGAACAATTCCATTAAACAAAACTAGATATAAAAGAAAATAAAAAAGCTATAACTAGATAAGCAATAATAATAATAAAAATCTACCTAATTCCCTTTTCCTTTTTTGCTGTTTTTCTGTTTTCTTCTTCTTTTCCAGGCACCGTTCGTGGATCTCCAAGGGAACCGGCAAGTCGGCTCGGCAAAGGAGGTTCGGCCAAGGTGAACCGGCGGCGGCAACAACACAGGAGCGGAGCTAGGGAAGCTCGGGTCCGGACGGGCAGGGCCAGCGTTGGGTGGATCGGCGTCGGTGCTCGGCGGTGTGGGCGCGGCAGGCTTGGGCGTCGCGGGTTGCAGACGAGTTGGGGGTCAGACCAACAGATCGGGCTCTGAACAGGGACGTAGGCGGAGACGTTGGATACTCCACTGGGCAGACCGCGAACGGAGCAAAGGCTTTGCTCGGGTCGTCGTGACTTCTGGCGTTAGGCGGCACTAACGTCACAGTAGTGCAAGCTGCTGGTGGGCGCTCGGGCGGAGTGAACGCGAGCGGAGCAGGGGTAGGGCTCGTCGCTCAGGCGGCAGGTCGTCGCGGATCGACACGGCAAGGCGGCGGTGCGAGCTCGCGGGCAAAGGGAACCCTGGCAATGGAGTCGCGAGCAGCAAGCAGGTCACGGCTCGGCGGAACTTTGGGTCGGGAATCTCGGCGGCGTCGCGAGCATTGGTGGGCGAGGCGTGGCGTCAGGTCGTCGCGGCGAGTTTCGTGGGGAGACCGACGAAGCGGCTGTGGCGGACGCTCGGTTGCGGAAGCCTTGCGTATGGAAGTTGCAGAGGAGGGGCAGCGGATTTGGGGAAGATGGTGAACAGTAGGGGTCAAATCACCCTGCCTTTTTGACCTTTTTCTCTCTCTCTCTCTCTCTCTCTCACGTTCTGAATTTTTTTTTTTTGCGTATCCAAAGAAGCCCCCACATCTCCACATACCCGATTGCTTTTTATAGGTGAAAATAGGTAATCTCCGTAGAATATTTTATCTCGTTTTTTCAATATACACGAAGATAATCTATAACCTCCCAATCACCCAAATCCTTATCTCAAAAATATTCTCCCCCGATTTCATCATCTATTGATAAAAAATAAGATTACAATGCGATTTTTTTAAATTTTCAAAAACCATAATATCGCATCAAATCTTAATTTTTCGCAAGATAATCAATTAAAAATAACGACGGGCTTGGGTTAATTTTATCATTTCATGGGCCTAGCCCGGCCTATTAATTTAAAATTCAAAACCACCCATTCGACCCATCGCCACCGGTCCAATAAATAAAATGCCAATTAAAATAAAATGCACCTAAATCTATATGCTATGTAATTAAATTAAACCCTAATTTTTAATGACTAAATGGATCGCCAAAATTTAGGTGTCAACAGCTGCCCCTCTTTGAAAGTGAGCTCGAAGAGGTTGCCTTCAAAGACAAATTGAGATCTAAATTTTGACCATGCAAATGCACTGAATGACTTTTTTGTCAGAAAATGAATTCCATTTTTTAATGCAATTTATATGATGCATGGAAATGCTAATGCAGATGATAAAAGACTTACCTGGAATGACTTACCTTCAAGGAGGGTAGAGTGATTCAAGATAGTTGGTGTTACATGTCCAGGACTCGTACCATTCTACGGTCGCCCAGAATAGTAACATGGTTTTGCAAAGAGACTGCTTCCTAAGACCCGTACCATTCTACGGTCGCCTAGTATGACAGTGTTTGGTTGTGTCTAGGACCTGTACCATTCTACGGTCGCCTAAACGGGGATTTACCTTTCAGGACCCGTACCATTCTACGGTCGCCTGAATAGGGAAATAGGTTTTGTCTAGGACCCGTACCATTCTACGGTCGCCTAAACGGGGATTCACTTTCTAGGACCCGTACCATTCTACGGTCGCCTAAAATAGGGAATAGGTGTTGTCAAGGACTCGTACCATTCTACGGTCGCCTTGATGAAAAATTGATTTTTTCAGGACCCGTACCATTCTACGGTCGCCCGAATGGGGAAATTGCTTTTCTAGGACCCGTACCATTCTACGGTCGCCTGTTAGAGCAATAAATGTTGTCTAGGACCCGAACCATTTTACGGTCGCCTAAACTGAGGTTTTGCTTGGCTAGGACCCGAACCATTCTTCGGTCGCCCAGCCTTGCGACAGAAATCATCTGACCAGGACCCGAACCATTCTTCGGTCGCCTTAATCAGATTGAATCTGGAGAAAAATCTTTGGGGGACAACTCCATTGAGTGTCAATTAAAAGGGACTCTGGGCTACAAAAGCACGCCAGGTCAATATAAAGGGACATCGGGCTACAAAAGCACGCCGAGTCAATAAAGAGAGATTCTGGGCTATGAAAGCATACCAGGTCAATAAAGAGGGACTCTGGGCTATGAAAGCACACCAGATCAATTATAAGGGACATTGGGCTACGAAAGCACACCGAGTCGATGAAGATGGGCCCTGGGCTATGAAAGCACGCCAGGTCAATATAAAGGGACAGCTTGACCAAGTCAAGTGTCGATGCACTCAAGGGAGAATACCTGCACAAGGACAAGTATTTTAAAGTATGGTAGAGATACTTACCTGGTGATATCTCTAATTCTTCGGGATATGCCTTTTGGAATTTAGATATCCTGTGGAAGTCTTTCACCTCATGGTGGAGGTTTCTCATCTTCTAATATCATGAAACATTCTGAAAGGATCTTGAATTACCACGTCGACATGATTTAGAGCAAACCGATATGCATGCATCAAAGAAATAGACAATTTGAGCTACTCTAGAATGCACATTTCAAAATTCAGTGAAATTCTCATTAATTCAATCGGGTTCATGCATAATGACCTTTGCATCACCCAAATTTACACTGGAGAGAATTATCATTCAAGACAATCTTCACTCATGACATGAATTTCCTGAAAATACCAAATGAGGGACCTTCAGTTAGAAAGGACTTTCACTCACTCTCATTTAGAGGCTATTTAATGAGAATCACTCCATCTCACTATCATCATACCAACAAGGGTCCAAGTATTCTCGCAAGCAGTACGACTTTACCAATCTGAGAGGTCTTTAATAGGGACCGTAATGTGGGCTTGGTCAATGACTTAACAAAGGGACTCTTTGAGTCGAGGCTATTGAAAGAACAACTCTTTAATCATCTTCGGGTTTACAAGTCAAGAACCCTGCAAAATGAGAAAGAAATAATCTTGCTCGCACTCCTTCGAGCGATGCTTATGACATGTGAATTCATACGCTAATTCAAGTACCCTAATCTGAAGAGACTTTTTTAAGGGACGTAACGTAGGTTGGGTTCATGGGTTGAGAAATGAAAAGATCATTAGGCTCAAAATGTGTGTAAAAGGTGTGAGTTGATGATCATCTTGGCATTGCCACCGGTTTTCTTTTTCACCATCGGGGATTGTCTTCATGAAGTGCCCCATTGATTATAAAAACTCAACATTTGAGCTCTTTGAGTATTGCTCCATCATGATTCAATTCTTGTAAGTGATAGTCACCTTATCTTGACTCTCTTTTTTCATCTATGGGCATTGGCCTTGCTTTTACCAGGCACACTGCTTTTTTCATGCCCCAAGTTCTTGTTCATTTTTCTTCACTTTTTTTTTTCATGGGCATTGGCCTTGCCTTTACCAGGCACACTGCTTTTTCATGCCCCATAGTTCTATTTTGATTTCTATGCATGCGTCAAACAATGACACTCGAACTTTCAAGGGTCTTCATCTGTCTTTTGCCTTGCCCTAGTGGGGGGGATGATCACCAACTAGGTTTGAAGAAATGAAATTGTAGGCTCAAGTGGGCTATGCAAATGATATAAGTATGTAGGACAGAGAAAGAAATGCTCTTCGTCATCCTAAGGCACTTAAATTACCACATGAATTCAATGTAATAACACGACTTGAAGATTGATGCAAGTGAGAGCAAGAAAATCTCTTTTCATTTTCCTCACCTTATGGTGCTGTCTTGCCTTCCAATTTGCCCCAATGTGGAGTGGTTCTTAACAGGGGTAATTGAAATAATTTCCACAAGTGTATAGGGCTCAAAGAGGTTAAGCAATGGATCACCTGTAGTGTTTAGGATAGAGAAATGAACTGCCCCTCATCATTTTGGTCATCGTACTTTTTGCGAGAGAACTCTTTACCTTGTAGATATGGAACTTTCTACACTCATCTCACAAGTGTATAAGTAGGGTACTGTGTATAGGATAAGGCTTGCCTTTCATCGTCCTGACACATCTCATTCAGCATTCTTAAGCATTGATGTCACTCCATTAAATTGTCTATCTTGACAAATCTCCACATGAAATTGGTGAGCTAAATTAATATGAAAATTCTCTTTTCAAAAGAGTCTAGCAACTTTAAGCATAAAAAGCGTTTGTGACTTCAAAACAAACAATTTACTACACTCAAACATGATTTCAAGCATTCATTCAAGGAATTGCCCCATGAAGAGATTGTCTCAGCAATGGATGTCCCTAGATTGCCTCTATTGAAAGGGAATAAACACACAAATTGATCAATCGATAATGAAAATCCAATCTTTGATTTGATGAAATCTTGCTTTTGCCCCTGCACAAAACAATGTGCATGAATAGGATACTATGCAACATCAAAGTGAATTTAAATTGCACGATCATTTTGGCTCGGATCGAGATTTTGTCTCAGTCATGTCACTACTAGAATCTGTAGTGCCCCAATTCGTCATCTACAAGGAAAAGAACAAAGGTGTCAATTCAAAATTATATTCATGAACGCAATGTATCCATTCCATTCAAGACAGATGATCTTCTTTTGACTTGTTTCATCATTTTCTCTTGGAAATGAGAAACTTCATTTGGCTTTTGAGAATGACATCTCACACAAATTGTAATGAGATGTGCACACTTTGGAATCTAGATGATCTCCTTTTGACTTGCCCTTGGTTTCTTATTGATGTGGAAGGAAATCGCTCGGGACAAGTAAGAGGATAAATAGTGCTTAATGTCTTCTTTACTCTTGGGAGATGTCATCAAGATCAGCTAGGAAATGATCCATTGCCCCATGCCTATTTTCCTTCGGATGTATGTTCCCAAATCAATGGGCCTGCTATCACTAGAAATTGACGCATTATTTTCAAACGTCTCTCTGTTATGCTCTGAGACATGAAGTAAATGAGTTAGAAAAACAAACAAGGGTAATCTAATGCATGCTTTTGGAAATGGCTTCAAAAATGATTTTTTTCTTTTTGAGGAATATTTTGGACGAGGAAGCATGAAGAAGCCCAGTCCTCAGAATTTCTCCATGGATGATATTTTCTTTTCATTGTTGGATATCGTCACCGGGCTGGTTTGGAGTACACCGTCATGTCCTCAAAATTTGAGATAAAATTGTAATTTCATTGAATATAATCAAATGAATTACATTATTGGAATGAAAATTGTGATTCCTAACCCCTAAAAAGAGAAAACATCAAAAACAATTCCTAGAAAGCGAGAACGATTCCTAAAGAGCAATAAGAATTCCCACGCAGGGGAAGGTGCAACAGTAGCAAGTTACTCTTGCAGGCTAACGTCAATGTCTTCTGAAGGTCCTTCGTCATTGGCTCCTATGAGGAGGTCATCGAACAAACTTGTGATTCCTTCCAGGGCGTCATCAGAGTTCTCTGTCTTTGGAGACGTCAGATCGTCCATGTCATCCCATCCACTTGGAACTATGTTGCGGGAGTCAAAGTAAAAGCTGGGAGGAGCCGAATACTTCACCAGATAATCAAACTTGCCACTAGGTTGCCCCAGAGTGTCCATCACTTCCATTTCATCTTGCCCCATCTTAGGGACATTATCAAGTTTGGCAATGACTAGTGGATTATCTTCCAGTTCAGGCATGTCGTTATTGCTCATTTGGGTCTTGTATTCCTGCTTCGAAACTACTACCTCAGGGAAAGCAGGTGCAGGAGTCAAATCCGCTCGGAGGGATTGGATTTGGGCTGTCATGAGTTGCATAGAGGTGAGCAACTGTTGGAGTTGGTATTCCATAGCGGAGATACGATCATGCATTTCAGTTTGGTCGGCCATTTTAGCTCTTGATCGCGTAATGATAGGCGAACGTGAGGGATCCGTTATCACCTAAAATAAGAAATGAACAAAAATAAGCATTCTCATGTGAAGATACGTCGATCCATGGCAATATTCTAGAACTTTATTCATCAATGGAGCTTTTTGACAGACCTATCAAAGTAGAAATTCAAAATGCCCTAAACAAAATGAACTAGGAAAGTAAATGACTTAAACTTCCTAAAATTGAAAAATAGCAAGATTGATTCAAGCATTTCATTTAGCTTGATCAATATACACTCGGGACACCATTCGGCACAATCGTTTATTCTCCTCTTGAGCTTTTTCAGCAACTCTTTTGAGGCGTTTATTCTCAGCTTGATTGGTGATCTTCAATGGCGCCTCCGGTATCTTTGGAAGCAACTCTTCGGGAATCTTGTGCTGTTGGATATACTTAATCGATGCATAGTACTTCAATTCCCTGCCCTTCAATTCCTCCTCGGGCCATTTGAGTTTTTGTGGACGGCACATGTCCCACATTGATTTGATGGTGAGAATTGAATCTTCATGGCCTCGGCTTCCATCAACGAAGCTAACTTGGAGCGGATCCGCTTGCAACGCCGGGGGAAGCTCTTGTACAACTTGATACTGACGAGTCACTCTAGTCGGATAGTACTCCAATGCTCCAGTGAATCCCAATAGAGGGATTGAGCCAACTCCTCCACACGAGAGTGTCGCTACCCGAACTTGGAACCATTTAGCATGCCATAGGAAACCTTTGGGAGTTGGTTTTTTTATGAAAGCTAGCCACCTAGAATAATGGTAATCCGGTGCATGTTTTTGATTGTTCTCAAATCTCATAATAGGGTGATTAGAATTACTAACATCATGTATAGTCATTGAACCACCAAACCCCTTTATATGAGAAAGGAACCAGATTTGTAAAAGTTCAGGAGAGGAATGAAGAATCTTATCACCACCTCTTTTGAATCGAGTGAGAGAAAGAAAAGTTTCAGTTAAGACAGTGTTTACAAAATTTTTTCCTTCCAACACTTGCCTAACTAATTGAGCAATCAAAGGGTTGATAGCATTCTTGCAGTAAGGAAATACTATAAATCCAAAGAAAGCTAAGAGGAAAATCCTACGCATTTGAGATGAGGTGCCTTTTTCAAAACATTCTTTCAAAAAAGATAAAGGACATGCATTACGGTGTGCCTTTAAAACCTTTCTTATATCATCCTCTTTAATTCTCAGAAAATCAGATAATACCATAACATGATCTATTCCGATAGGTGGACTAATCAATTAAGCTCTTAAGGACTTCCCTATGGCGATGCTATATTCTTCCAAGGTGGGAGTGAGTTCATGCTTACCACCGAAGATGAAGGTAGAAGTCTCAGGGCACCAACAGTGGGCGAGTGCTTGGACCAGGTCGCCATGGATGTTGATACGCAGCAGTGGAAGCAATCGACCAACATGTGACTCTACGAACTGACGGCTATTTTGATCTAACTTGTCCCACCAAGTGCTAAGCTCTTCCTTTGGAGGGAGAATAATCCGAATGTCCGGTGTCCCCATTGTATATTAATCAAGGCTCGGGACAATCCTAATGCCATGGACCGACAAAATAATGTGACAAAGTAAGTAAATTGCAAAGGCAAAAAATTAGAGAACTTACTTTACCAATGATTGACAATCACATAGACATGCGCATGGTAAGTGGCTCAATTTCTAATTTATAAGGCTTATCAAGGTGGGGCCATAAGGATGATCAGACTAGCCACGGGCTTGTGGACTATGTCGGGTCCTCATGACTCCGGCTTGGTCAAAGAGCCGACCCGGGTCGCGGGCATGCGGACCGAGGTGGGTATTCTTGACACCATGAAAGAATTTTGGGATTGAGATGGGCGACTCATACCGCGAGCATGCGGTCGAAGTGGTATCCATCTCAATACCATCCTAAATAATCCTATGCGGCCCAGGTCCGGCGGCAGGTTGTGTGTGCAAAGTGTAGTGATTTATGCAAATCATGCACATCAATTTAAATCAAACAACACTTCAAAAAAAAAATGAAATAAACCATACATCCTTAACTCCAACCTGCAAGGTAAAGGTTAGCAATCACTTCCCCTTATACCTCCCAATCTGCAAGAACATTTAACACCTAAATGTTAGGGACGTACCTGGGATCCTTGCTGCCAAACAAAAATATTTTTTCAAAAAGAAATTGGCCTAAGTCCACTAAGAGTTTTAACTCAAGTCCCCAGCGGAGTCGCCAAGCTGTCGTGACCAATTTTTTTCGGGGTTTAAACCACCTAGGGTTTGGCTAATGGATTGTTAAGCCTAAACTTAATTCGGGCTCTCCCAAGCCCATACCAATTCGCGACTTATGTTTGAATTGTTAACATGCAATTGAATTTTAACTAGGAGTCGCCACTAATCTATTTTTGGTGGGTCGATTAGAAATCCTAGTAAAGCAACGGGAGATTTACTTTACTCCTACGAACCAGAGACTAAGGGTACGGGGACTTGGTTACGTTAAATTTCTCTAACGCCCTTTCGGTACCTTTCTCTTTTTTTTTTTTTTTGAAAAATGTTTGGCAAGCAATTTGGATTGATTTTAAATCTATTTCCCTAACATGTGAGGTGTTCATGCAGGTGCGCAAATCACTAATTTAACACCCAAGAAAGCAATTAAATGATGCAGAACTTACCTCAAAGCAACGAAAGCATCTGCAGTGTTAAATTAAAATCCACATCAACAATCCTAGATATGGTTTCTAATTAACAAGCAATTTCTTTCTTTTTGTTTTCACTTATTAAACGAGACTATAATCCATATGCAATGCAATGCTTTTAATCTAATATGAAATGATATGGCAGGGCAACATGTCATAAACATATGAATAAAAATTCTATGATCTCTTAATGAACATGCAATTGTTAAATATGCAATCTAAATTAACCAAAGTGACTTAATTCTAACGACGTGCAATGCAATGCAATGACGTACAAAATTATTTCAACTAAAATGACATGCGACATACAATTAAATGACCTAATCTAATGACGGACAATTTCTAATTAGAAATGAACCTAACAATAATCACTAAAATGACATGCATTTCATGAACCTAACTCTATATGACATGCAAATGACATTTTTTATTTTAAAAATGCAATCTATCCTAAAAATTGCAACTAATTTATCCTAAGACAAATTTTATGAAATTTGAAATGATCTAGCTAGATTAAGATTCCATCTAATTTAAACTAGGGATTAAGTCATATTAAATCCTAATGTAAACTAAGACATTATCTAAATCTAAAATGCAATTTATCTAAAAAAAGATGATCTAAATTTAAAATGAAACGTGCAATTCTAATCTAATATGCACAATGATCTTTTTGTGTTTTTCTTTAAGAAATTCGAAATTAAAATTGCCAAATAAACATGCAATTTAGATTTAAAACTAACATCCTATGTATGTGCTTTTTTTTTTGGTTTTCTTTTCCATGGTTCAAAATAAAGATTGCAATTTAAATCCTAAACAAGAAATATTCTAAAGCAAATCTATTCCTAACTCAAATATTTTTGGATTTTTATTTTACGAAAATAAGATCGACTCAACCAACTTGACGACAACATATCAAACAAGATAAAACTGATATCCAAAAAATTGGCAAACCATATCTCGCGCATGAGATCGGGTTGGCCAATTTTAAATTAAATCAAATCGAATCTCGGGCTTGAGATTGGATTGTCGATTTTATAAGGAATTGCGAGTCGGATTTCGGGCGCGAAAATCGGACTGTCAATCCCTAGTTTGAGGGACACTTTCATGTTGGAATCTCAATCAAACATTTAAGAGGAACAATTCCATTAAACAAAACTAGATATAAAAGAAAATAAAAAAAGCTATAACTAGATAAGCAATAATAATAATAAACATCTACCTAATTCCCTTTTCCTTTTTTGCTGTTTTTCTGTTTTCTTCTTCTTTTCCAGGCACCGTTCGTGGATCTCCAAGGGGAACCGGCAAGTCGGCTCGGCAAAGGAGGTTCCGGCCAAGGTGAACCGGCGGCGGCAACAACACAGGAGCGGAGCTAGGGAAGCTCGGGTCCGGACGGGCAGGGCCAGCGTTGGGTGGACCGGCGTCGGTGCTCGGCGGTGTGGGCGCGGCAGGCTTGGGCGTCGCGGGTTGCAGACGAGTTGGGGGTGAGACCAACAGATCGGGCTCTGAACAGGGACGTAGGCGGAGACGTTGGATACTCCACGGGCAGACCGCGAACGGAGCAAAGGCTTTGCTCGGGTCGTCGTGACGGGGCGTTAGGCGGCACTAACGTCACGTAGTGCAAGCTGCTGGTGGGCGCTCGGGCGGAGTGAACGCGAGCGGAGCAGGGGGTAGGGCTCGTCGCTCGGGCGGCGGGTCGTCGCGGATCGACACGGCAAGGCGGCGGTGCGAGCTCGCGGACAAAGGGAACCCGGCGGTGGAGTCGCGAGCAGCAAGCGTGTCACGGCTCGGCGGAACTTTGGGTCGGGAATCTCGGCAGCGTCGCGAGCATCGGTGGGCGAGGCGTGGCGTCGGTCGTCGCGGCGAGTTTCGTGGGGAGACCGACGAGCGCGGCTGTGGGGAGACGCTCGGTTGCGGAAGCCTTGCGTATGGAAGTTGCGGAGGAGGGGCAGCGGATTTGGGGAAGATGGTGAACAGTAGGGGTCAAATCACCCTGCCTTTTTGACCTTTTTCCTCTCTCTCTCTCTCTCTCTCACGTTCTGAATTTTTTTTTTTTGCGTATCCAAAGAAGCCCCCACATCTCCACATACCCCGATTGCTTTTTATAGGTGAAAATAGGTAATCTTCGTAGAATTTTTTATCTCGTTTTTTTTCAATATGCACGAAGATAATCTATAACCTCCCGATCACCCAAATCCTTATCTCAAAAATATCCTCCCCCGATTTCATCATCTATTGATAACAAATAAGATTACAATGCGATTTTTTTTTAATTTTCAACAAAACCATAATATCGCATCAAATCTTAATTTTTCACAAGATAATCAATTAAAAATAACGACGGGCTTGGGTTAATTTTATCATTTCATGGGCCTAGCCCGGCCTATTAATTTAAAATTCAAAAACACCAATTCGACCCATCCGCCACCGGTCTAATAAATAAAATGCCAATTAAAATAAAATGCACCTAAATCTATATGCTATGTAATTAAATTAAACCCTAATTTTTAATGACTAAATGGATCGCCAAAATTTAGGTGTCAACAGGAGGCTAAAACCTTACACCAATATATCCGTCAATTGCCATATATTATCAAACTTAACAATTCGATGGTAAAATTTAACGAAATTTTTTTTTGGTCAAAAACGAAAATTGATAGAAGGTAAATTCGTCACATGTGTACTAATTTGAGATTTTTCGTGGTATCAATCTTTTATTTAATTGACTGGATGAGATTTCTTGTTCACCATTCATTTGATTTACTATATCCACTGTCCAAAAATTTTGTTGGACCATGCTTTTAAAACTTGAACGAAAAAGGGAAAGACAGTAGGTGGTTTTCATAATCTTGCAATTAACCCACGCCTTATTCCTTTTCGAAGTATTTATAGAAATCCTTTCATTTATACCGTTAACTTTTCCAATTTCAATAGATAAAGTATCTCAGAATAAGGAAATACTTTTTTTTTTTTTTAATAAATTATCTCAACACCTAGATAAAAATAATAATAAAAAACAGTCCAACTTTCCGTTTCGACGATAGGCATAACTAACCTGCTATTTAAGGATATGACCACTAAGCATAGCAATAATATGAAATCTATCGTCGAATTTTTCTTTTTCAGCCCTTTAGAACTTTTTCCTTTTTCTTTAAATTTATAAAGAGCAATGGAAGGGAGGTGTTTTAGGAGTAATACACCTTCTAGGAGGAATTGCCACCATATGGACGTTCTTATGAGCAAGAATTTTTATCCGCTTAGCCCTACCCTCCTCTTATATCCGACTGATAGTTTTAGAGGGGCCGGACGATTTAATTCATAATGGGTGCTCTTTTTATGATGCTGGTCAAAACAAATTCCACAGCTAATAATTAATGTTAGTTGAAAGAAATGTCTAAGGTTAGAAAGCAGAATTGATATGTCTAGTTGGCCCAATAATCATATAACTTAAAAGTTTTTAGTGAATTCAAATACCACTAAAGTAAGTCAACAAATTTATACTTCCAACTTCATTTTGAATCCCATATTATAAAACTATTAAATTTTCTTGACACTCTAAAATTTCTAAAGCGGCAAACCGCCATGGCCCCTCACAAGATTGCAACGTCGATCTCTGATTGGATGTCATCTTTTAAATAAAAAATTATATAATATGTGTCGCAATGGAAATACCAATGCATTTAAATGGCCCAGCGATCCTGGGCTAGGGGTGAGCATGGTCCGGGTTGGTCCGGGCCACCCCCTAACCCTAGGACCAACCCGTACAGTGTCGGTCCTCAATTTTTAGGACCGAGGACCGACCCTATTGAGCCTGGGACCAAGGACCGGACCGACCCAATGGGTTCGGTCCAGTTCCAGGGTCAACCCGAGACCGATCAATAATTTTTTTCGTCTTATTTTTTATACTTCCTAAAAAGCAAACCTACAAATTCAAATTACACATCCATTGACAATGCGGCATTGTGCAACTAAATTATAAATACCAATACATATTTAGCAAATTTAAGATGACATAATAGAAATTTCGTACTTGCTAACCGCTCATCGAGATATGGGATAAGATGGAAAGTTCTTGTAATCATCTATCTTTAATATTCATAACATCATATGCAAAAGTGTTTTCCTGCATTTGATCATGTAGAGTCCATTCAACCAAAAAATGAGCTTCACACCACTTGACTAGCAAATCACCGTAGCAACTGCAATACTACTCTACTCTTCAAAAACTTCTACCATTTGACACAAATTGAAAAGTAAAGTGCAGTTGAAATTTATTAGTAAAATACAATTGAACTATAAAAAAGTTCAAAATACTTAATATAAATCATGAATATATAACTTCACATCTTGTTAATTCACTTGAACATCTAAACACCTGAAAACAAAACAAACGATACATAATTAATACTCAACAAAAGTTTTAAATTGAAATTACTATTAGTGTTATTGATAGAATATTTTAATATAATATAATATAACATACATTTTACTTAGGTTTGAATATATAAAAGAATTATACATAATATATATATATATAGGGTTGGTCCAGGGTTGGACCAACCCAAAACTCTTAGGACCAAGGACCAACCCGCACAGTGTTGGTCCTGAAATTTCAGGACCGAGGACCGACCCAGTCCCCTTGGGAACCGGACCAGGACCGGCAGGGTTGGGCCGGTCCAAGGTCGGTCCAGGGTCAACCCTAGACCGCTGCTCACCCCTATCCTGGGCTACGGACTAAACATCCCGTTTGGGTGGGAGGTGCCAGGTTACAGTCTCTAGGCACATCGTCGTATTTTTCTCTTTCTTTCCTTAGTATATTCACAAATTTTAAAATAAATAGTATCTAATAAATATATAAAAATATTGTTGTTGTTGCGACCAAAATTTCAAGTGCATCACTTAAAATTAGGCTAACGGACTACTAAGTTTAACTTAGTTTGGGCTCTCCCAAGCCCATACAAATTCACGACTTAGGGCACTAATCAGTTTACGGTAAGTCGATTAGATACATCCGTAAAATAATGAGAGAATTATTTCACTTCTATGAATCACAGATTTTGAGTACGGGGACTTGATTACATTAGATTTTTCGGTATCTTTCTCTTTTATTTTGAAAAATGTTTGGCAAGCAGCTTGAATTGATTTTAATTTATCTCTCTAACATGTGAGGTTATTATGTGAGTGTGTAAACCACTAATTTAACATCCAAGAAAGCAAATAAAACGCATAACTTACTTTATAACAACAAAGTCATCTGCGTTGTTAGATCGTAATTCATATCCACAATTTTAGATATAATTTCTAATTAATACACAATTTCCTTTTTTTTTCACTTAATTAACGAGGATCTAATCTATATGCAATGCAATGCATGCAATGATATGGCATGGTAGTATAGTCTAAACTATATGAATGAGTAAAATAATTTTTTTGTGTTTTCTTAATAAAAATGCAAGGGCTAATACCTTCCAACATGGAAGAGGGAGGTGAGGGGTTCAAATCCCCACCTTCTCAGGGGGGATGGGGGGTAGGGACGCGTAAGTTTGAGAGTGGGTTGCGACTCCCACGCCCTGCAAGCGGCAGGGCACAAGTTTGCGAGTGAGTGTAGAATAGGAATAGAGTAGGAGATGACAAAAAAAAATACCCTAAAAACCCTAAACCTGGTACATTTGTAACAAATTTACCCCAAACTATTTTTTTGACCATGAAAAACCCCAAACTGGTATACCTATGACAAATTTACCCCGACTGACTATAAAAAACCTTAAACTGGTACATTTATGACAAATTTACCCCAAACTAATTTATTTGACTGGAAAAAACCCCAAAATGGTAAATTTGTGACAAATATACCCTATGCTAAATTGAATTAATACCACAAAAAAATCACAAAAATTGTAAACGGTGACAAACGGAGCGTAAAATCTTAAATTAGTATACCGGCCAACCGTCACGTGTCATTTAACTTAATAATTTGAGAATAAAATTTAACGAAAACTAACAAAGGGTAAATTTGTCATAAATGTACTAGTTTGGGGTAAATTTGTCAAATGTATACCAGTTTGGGGTTTTTGGTGGTCAAAAAAATAGTTTATGGTAAATTTGTCACAAGTGTACCAGTTTGGGTTTTAGGTATTAACCCAAAATGCAATAATTAAATATGCAATCTAAATTAACCAAAATGACCTAATATTAATGACATGCAATTTCTAATTAAATGAACCTAGCAACAATCATTAAATGACGTGCATTTCATGAACCTAATTTTATATGATGTGCACATGATTTTTAATTTTATTAATAAGCATGCAATCTATCATAATATGCAATTAATTTTTCTTTTTTTCTTATGAAATTCGAAATTAAAATTGCCAAATAATTAAACGTGCAATTCAAATTTTTTAAAAAACTAACATCCTAAATGAATGCATTTTTTTGGATTTTTTAAATTGAAATAAAATCTCTATTCTAAATATGCAAGATACCAAGAAATATTCTAAAACAAACCTAATCCTAATTCAAATATTTTCATAATATGCAATAACGTACAAAGAATGCCCTAATTCTAATTTTTTTTTTTTTTTCTTATGAAATTCGAAATTAAAATTGCCAAATAATTAAACATGCAATTCAAATTTTTTAAAAAACTAACATCCTAAATGAATGCATTTTTTTTTTGGATTTTTTAAATTTGAAATAAAATCTCTATTCTAAATATGCAAGATAACAAAAAATATTCTAAAACAAACCTAATCCTAATTCAAATATTTTTGGATTTTTTCTTTTATGAAAATAAAATTGACTCACCACCGACTATTGCGGCGTGGATGGTAGATCATTTGCTCCCTCGATAGAGGCCAAGGTTCGAAGCCCCTGCGAAGTAGGGAGGCTGAAGCGCTGTGTGGTAATTTACGCATGTTGCCGTGATGGTGGTTTCCCTGCTATCGACACATGAGGTTTACATGGCGGCTACCGGCCAAAGTGGTTCCTCAAGCACAAAATAAAATAAAATAAAATTGACTCACCATCGGCCGTGGTGGCTCTGCTGGATAAGGCCTTACTAATCTTGATTCTCAGCCCAGAGGTGAGGGTTCGAAACCCAGTAGAAATGCTAGGTGTCTTAAGCGTGACGCTGTGGTGGTAGGTCCTGCCCTAGCGTCATTTGGGGGTTTACGGCGCGATTCCTCCTATCCCTAAAATAAAAAATAAAATAAAACAGTTTTACCAAAAAAATAAAATAAAATAGACTCAATTAACACGACGGCAAATAAGACAAGATACGATTGATATCCATAAATTGATGAACCATATCTCGCGCATGAAATCGGGTTAGTCAATTTTTAAATAAATCGCGAATCGGCGTGGGATCGATTGACTATTTTGCAAAGGATTCTTGGAGTCGAATTTGGGCGTGAAAATCGGATTGTCAATCTCAAATTTGAGAGATAATTTTATGTTGGAATCTCAATCATACGTTAAGGATTGAATATACTAAAAAACAATAAAATAGCATAAAATAAATAAATAAATAAAATAAAGTAAATTAAAAAGACTACCTAATTTAATTTTCCTCTTTTTTTTCCTTTTTCTTGCTTTTTCACCCACGATTCGGCAGCTTCGTGGTGGGTCGCCGGAGGTGATGTGTCACCGGCGTTCGGAGCTCCGGCGAAGGGCAGCAGCCGGCGTGCAGGCGGACCAGCTCGGCGGTGGTCCGACAGAGGAGCAGGTCGTCACGGGCGTTGCTGGCGACGGACGTGCGAGCAGGAGCGGAGCAGAACAGAAGGGCTCAGGCAGCAGGACGTCGAGTGAGCAGGGGCGGCCGGTCCTGGCGTCGCGATCTGCAGCAGTGGTGCAGAGCAGATGGGCTCGCGGTCTGGTGAGCGGAGGCGTCGGCGAGCAGCTCCGGTGCGGCAGATAGGGGTGAAGATCGGCTGAGGCGCGGTGGGCTTCGTCAGGCTGGTGGAGCAGATCGGCGAGGCAGCAGCAGTTTCGCGGGGCGACGAGGCTGGAGCGCGGATCGCGGGTCGTTGGGTTGCGGAGGCACGCGAGTACAGGCGGGAGCAGCGACGGTGAACGGGTTGCAGGTCAGGCGGAGCAGGAGCGTCGCGGGTGAAGGCTCGAGCAGAGGCGGTGGGCTCGCGAGTGAGGCAGAGCACGACGGTGCTGGGTTGAGCTGCTGCGGGCAGCGTCGGCGAAGGAGATCGGAGGCGCGAGCGTCGCGGAGTCCAGTACTCGGGTGGTCAGCGGCGCAGCAACAGCGGAGGCACGGCAGACCGGCTCGGAATCGGCTGGGTCGCGAGTTGCAGAGACTCAAACAGAAGGCGGGGAAGCAGCGACGGCGGATCTCGGACCGGCGAGCGGGGCTCGGATGGATTCAGGGGTGTGCAGGCGATTGAACGGAGACAGCGTCGCTGCTGGGCTTCAGGGACGGCGACCAGCGGGACGGAAGGACTGGCGGAACAGCGGCGGTGGCGCGAGCGCTGGTGCTGGTCGGCGAGGGGCTCACCGAAGAAGAGAAACAGTGTTTTTTTTACTTTTTCCTCTCTCCTCTGCTTTCTCTCTCTCTCTTCGCACGTCCCTCTCACTGTCTTCGTACACTCTCCCTCTCTGCTCTTTATTTTTCTGCTTTTCAGCAGAAACCCTAAAAAATTCTGTTTGACTTTTCTACTCCCTAAGCTCGAAAACTCTAGCTTCTTTTTGTGAATTTTTTTTCGAGAACCGAGAAAGAGCCCCTTAAAACCCTATAGCTATGTTTGGTCATGGTGATAAAATTCGACATATGATATAAGTTATTCCATCCTACATTTAGTGTTTTACTCAGGACATATAGAATCGGATATAAAGGAATATAGACAGAATAAAATTATTCCATGAAGAGGTGAAATAAATGTGGATATGATTTTTAATATTCATAAAAGTTATTTTTCTTGAATAATAAATTTATTAAATTAAAAAAATTGAAATTATATTTCAATAAAAATAATATTTGAATTCTAATTTAAGAAATTTAAAATTTAAATTTAAAATATATTTTTAATTAATCGTATTTTAATTTATATATTCAACTTTAATTCTATTTTATAATAAACATTCAATCTATAAATTAAATATTTATATTTATTATATATTTTAGGTATTTTTGTATTTTAGGTATGTTAGTACAATTTATTATTTGATAAAATTTTATTAAAGAATGATGAAAGGGGAAAAAAGAAATAGTAAAGAAATAATATAAAAAGAGGAAAAATAAAATAAAAATAAATTAAGGAATAGTGTTACGAGAAATTTTCATCATCTCTATTTATGAACATTTAGGTTCATTACCACCCCTCAGGGTGGCGTCGCTGGAGCGAGCGCTCTTCCTCTCACAAAAGGTCGAGCGTTCGAATCCCTAGCGTCACTGGAGGCCTTGCCTGAGGGCACGTAGTGGTGGTTTCCATATGTCCTCCCCAAGATTTACCTGCTGCTAACGGTGTACGGGGTTCCCTGGGTAACAAAAAAAAAAACATTTAGGTTCATTTATAATGATATACTGTTTATATCAATAAAATTTACATAATATAATGTAAGTATATTGGACTTTAATATTGTGATTCACCAAATAATGGATATGATATAAGAAAATCCCATAATTTCATATCCTATCCTATCCAGTCATATTCCGATTAGAAATCCGGACGACCAAATGTAGCCTATGTGTTTAACCCTTATATAGGCAAAACAAATGCAATCTTTCTTTGGAGTATTTCATCTCTTCACGAAGATTGTCTATAATATTTTTTGGAATATTCCGATCACAAAAAATTCTTTTATTTTCCTCATCTCCCGAATATTCTCCTTTGATTTTATCGCCTATTGCTAAAGATGAGATTGCAATGCGATTTTCTCAAATTCCAAAAAATCCATTGTAATATCATATCAAATAATAATTTCTCACAAGATAATTAATTAAAAAACAACGGGCTTGGGCCAATTTGCTCCTTTCGTGGGCCTAGTCCCACTGTCAATTTAAAGCTCAAAACTACTAAGCACCGGTTCAATAAATAAATGCAAAAATACAAATTAAAATAAATGCACATAAATTTATATGCTATGTAATTAATTTTTTTAGGGATAAAATTAACTCATAATTTTTTATGCAATAAATAAATGACCGGATCGTTAAAATTTAGGTGTTAACAGTTGTAAAAACTAAAAATTCGTGTCCTATAATGTAATTATCAAGGGTTAATAGTAAGGTTCATAATTAAGTTATTGAAAACTAACAAATGACTCATGAACTACAATGAGAATAGACAAGTTCTTACCTTGTATATGAATATATTTGGCTGAGAATGTTCTCAGACAAAATATCCTTCAATGAAGGATGGCTCTTCGATTTTTTTATTTGTATCGGGTCCTATGTTGTTTCGGAAAGAAAGTTATAGATTCTACTATTATTGTAATAAATAAAAGATAATTCTAATGTAACTGAAAGTAAATGCAAAGGGAGATAACTAAAGAAAGATAACCGAAAACTGAATACGTGGATTTTGTTGTTCAATCTGGTGATCCCTTACAATGACTTCTCTTTGGCTATTTATAGTGGGATAAATAAAATAACTACTCCAACATCTATTGTTTAATTATAAACTGCTCAGAATATTCGGAGCTTTGCCGATAACTATATCGTCTTATCTCGTCTTATCTATGGTTGGAACCGAGCGTTTCAGCAATGGAATCCTTCTTATCTCCTTACTTCCAAGTGATCGTCGGTACCGAACCATTGGTAATTATTATGTTTGATTTGGGCCTGATGGGCTTTGTTGGTCATCGCCGGCCCGCTAGGTCTATTTTGGTGTTAACAGAATATAACATTAACTTCGAACATTCTTTAAGTAAAAAAATTCTTCTTTGCCTTGATTGATAATTCAGCTGTGTTATCTTATAATGTTACATCTGAATTAAAATTTCGTTTTGAGGCATTAGTCATTAAAAACTAATAAATGACTCACCAGCGATGATAAGAACAGATGTATAGATGTATTCTTATTTCTAATTTATCAACATAAACTTCAAATGTTCTTTACATGACAAATTCTTCTTTGTATCAATTGATATTTCATCCATATCACGTACAGATGCTATATCAATTAAATTTTTATTCTGTGGCATTAGTTGCTGATTATGATTTAATGAAAGCTTATTTGGAACGGTATTGCTTTTCCCCTTCTATGAAGTTCAAAGCCTCACTTTGCACATTCTTTTATTAATTTATGAAAACAACAATGAATCTTTGCGAGGGAGCAAAAATTTATATCATGTAGTCCAACACATCAATTTTTATAAAGTTAAAGAAAAATTCGAAATAAATTTTTTTGTGGAATAAGTAAATGCTTAAAGTGGGACATTGTCTCAAGAAAAGGCTTTAAATTGATTTTGTTTTAAATAATGGCATAAAGTGATTACCAATCTTAAATAAGGGTCTAAGATAGGCGGCTAGCCAAATGTTTAACCGGCCCATATTTTCCGATGACTCAAATTGTGCACTTTGTTGGAAATTTGCAATTGAAGAAAAAATGTAAAAAATCCCCAAATTTAATTTAGATAAGACTCTTCCTTCATTTTTCACTTTTCTTCCTCTCCCATTGCTCCTCAAGCAAATTGCTCCTTGCCCGATAAGCGGTCACTTCACGCCTGGTCCTCGCCCCTCCTTAACCAATCCTCCTCACTCCTTGCCCGCTCCTCGCGAGCTTCAGCCCATCGTCCGCTGTCCGCCGTCGTCTCTTCATTCCCACATTTCCATCGTCCGTGACCTTCAAGTCCTTTTTCGCGAGCCCATGCTTATTCATCTGTCTAATTTTAATCACGTCCTCGTTGGATTCTTCTTTCGTTTGTGATTTGAGAGACGGCTTTTTGATGTTGCAGGTTGACGGAGGCTGATCTTCCCGGAGAAATGGCACAAGACAGTCTTCATCAAATGGTTTGTCGCTCTTCCTTTCAGGCTTACGCTAGTTGTTGTGGGCTTTCCCTTGTTAAGTTGCTTTGAACAGGAATGTAGCTCGAGCCTGGCATGCTCCCTTTGTAAGGTTCGTGCTGTTGATTTAATTCCTTTTACACCTACATATACGAGCTTTAATTTTCTAAGAGCTCTCAATTGTGATTAATGTTGGGTTGCTATGGTGATAACGGGTCAGCTAATGGGCCAATCAAGGTTATAGGCCTTGTTTGATAAGGCCGATGTCAAGTGCTAGCCTGCTAGGATGACCAGGAGGCATGCACTTCCTATTAAACCAGGAAATAGTGGACGACGGACTGAAGCTCACGAGGAGCGGGCGAGGAGTGAGGAGGATTGAATGAGGACCGGGCCTAAAGCGGGGTGGATCGGGCGAGGAGCTATTTGCTTGAGGAACAGCAGGAGCAGGAGAGGAAGAAGAAAAGTGAAAAATTGAAGGAAGAACCTAATCTAAATTTAATTTGGGGATTTTCTTCATTTTTTACCCAATTGTAAATTTCGGACAAAATTGCCCGTCTTATAGTTGCTTGAAAATGTTAGCCGGCGACCATTTGGCAAGCCGGCAATTTTATGCCCTTATTTGAAACTTAATGAGTTACTTCATACTCTTATTTGAAATAAAATTCACTTTGAGTTTTTTTAGAAAAAATACTTATACTTCAGACTTTTATTTGGAATTTTTATTAAATTTAATATGCAAAATAATTATTGATAGAAGTCCATAAGACCTTTTAAGATTTTCAATCTCTAAAATAAAAAAGGTATAGTATTATATCATGCACTATTTTAAATCGCTTTATTCTTAAAAGATTAAATTTGAGATATAAGTATGTTGATTTTCTACCAATAGAAACTTCAACGATTTATACTGTTGCAATACGCGGGCCCTCTACAGCAATTCATTGCTCTAATTTATGGCGCTCAAATCGCATTTGCAAGTTTCATTCATACATTAACAAGTGTTAACGCTATTTCTTTTTTTTTCTTTTTTTGGTATAGCGTGAAAACGAAAGTTGATTTTTTTACTTCAAATAAGTTGTACAAATTATAAACAAATCAAACACAATTTGGCGCCCGGCACAAAAAAAAAAAAAAAAAAAAAAAAAAGAAGAAGAAGAAGTAAAGGAGTGATTTTCCATTATAATAAGAATCCCCAGAAAGGAGAACATGGATATGAGGAAGATTTCCTATCCTTAAACTAATTTACTTATCCGATTCAGGCTTAAAGCTCATATTTGAGTACTGTATTAGAAACTGTCTGCATTCAACATTAAATGAAGTTACACTTTCTACACCTTGGAGAATTTAATGAATATTAAAGTGATTTTGGGACCCTAGACAATTGAATAATATGACAGCGAGCAGTGATACTTTTGGACATCGCTGTCATCGACACCATATACATGTTTTAACGATGCCAATGTCATATTATTCAATTGACTGAAAGCATCGCTTCAGCTACACTTTCTAGGATACTTCGTGGTTCACTAAACAAGATCACCATAGAGGAAAAAGTGTCAGAAAAATCCTAAACCTATTACATTAATATTACTTTAGTCATAAACTTTTTAAAACTCGTGCCAATTCAGTCATTTTAGCTAATTTTTATCAGATATTGTTGTTGATGTTGACGTGGATAATTTTTTATAATATTTTAATTAATTTTCCATTTTTTTCTTTGTTCTTTTTTTTTTTTTCTCTCATTTCTTCTTCCTTTTGTTAGTGATTGACCACCGACTGTGGGGGGCGAGCATTGGCGAGGGTCGGCCTCGTTAGATCTAGCTTGGGCGAGGGCAGTCTGGCGAGGACTAGCCCCACTAAATTTGACCTTGCGAAGGCGATCCTTTGTTGATATATAAATTTTGGCGACCTAGTTATTTATTTATTGCATAAAATTTATGGATTAATTTTACTCCTAAAAAATATTAGAATTAAATTGTGTAGCATATAGTTTTAGGAGCATTTTTTTTTATTGCATTTGCATTGCACTGGTGATAGATGGGTTTGAATTAGTAGTTATGAGCTTTAAATTGACAAGTTAGACTAAGCCCACGAAGAAAGCCAATTAGCCCGAGCCCATTATTATTATTTTTTATGACTGAAAATTATCTTGTGAGAAATAGATATTGATATATTTGGTAATATGACGGTGGATTTTTCAATATCTTTGGATAGGTCAAGTGTGACAAGGAAATATTACGAGCTCATTTTTGCAAGATTTGAAATTTGAGAAAAATCTCATTGCAGTCTTGAATTTTTAGCAATATGTCATAAAATCGGTGGAGGATATTGCATTCAGGGAGGATATTGCATTCAGGAGGTGATCTTTGTGGATATGGAAATAGACATAATTGATATGGCATGTAAAACATTTGGCATCTTTGGAAGTTTTTCTGGACACTATCTTCAAGTTTTTGTTGAATTTGCTGATTAAACGCTTCAAGTTCATCAAATACGGACCAAGCGTGTGTTGACACAAGTTCAATGAATAAATACTTCAACAAACTTAAAATCAAGCCACTTAAACTAATACTTGGGGCGAGTGTTTGTACCTCGGACGGATAGTGGCTCGGGGAAATCATGATGGCCCGACGGTGGCTCATGGCCTGGTGGCCGGTGGGTGACCAGACTGTGGTATCTGGCACGCATGGCTAGGCTCCTCGCGGAGGTTGCCGGTGGTGAGATATCGCCATTCACAAAGGTAAGGCTGCGGTGGTGAGTTCGTGGCCGAGGATGGTGGTGCACGGCGAGGCCGCGAGGAATGCCAAGAGAACCTGCAAAAACAAAGAATCCGCAGCTGGTGTGGTTCGGTGGTCAATGAATTCACGGCCCAGGATGGCTTGGCCGTGATGAGTGCCGCTCGGTGGGACTCCTTGATTGAACCGCAAAGTCACGATCTTCTCTTGCTTCAATTCCACGTGGTCTTTCTTTCGGAACTCAGTCAACTTTCCAGCTTTCACACAACAAAAAGAGACAAATTCCACAATCTCTCTTCCTCCTCATTATTACTTCTCCACTACCTGCGTTTGTCTTCTTCCCTGCTCCCACCAAACTCCAGTTTTTATTTGCTTTCAAAACCAACGAGGGCAAGATTGAGGTACAGTCGGGGGCACATGCGGGAATCGCGAGCAAGGACACAGGTGGTGGACAGCTTGCTAGCGAAATATCGACGGGCACTGATAGATGAAAGCGATTCGGTGGTAATTGCGGACTGTTGGTCACCACGGTGAGGACCGATCTGGCGCGGCGAAGACGCAGGAAGCTCATGATGGCCGGAAAACCTCCAAGAAGGTGAAGCTTGTAAGCGTACAAAGGTTAGATGCGGCTGGGGACAGAGACGATTGCCGCTGCAATTCTATGTATTGAGTCGTGTCTCCTCTGTATCTTCCCTGCCGTCTCTCACCATGGAGAACATGAGTCCTCTTTTTCTGTGAATCCTATGTGAAGCGCCCCCCTCCTTTTGCTTGCGAACCTATTTAGGCCCACCTCACCGACTTCCTCTTAGGACCACCATATATTTCCTTTCCCCCATCAATCAACTAAGCTTATTTTTTTTATTTGACCGAATCTTGCCTACTCTCGCGGCCCGTGACATTTACCCGTCCCTTTTATATTTGGTATCCGCAAAGAATTGTGCACGCAAGGAAATTAAGCCCGGTTCCCAAAAATTCTATAATGTAATTGCTAATTACTTCTCATGATCTATCCGAGTTTAGCACCCCACGTGCATATCATGTGTTTTTCCGCTATCATATCCTTCTATGGGCTTGGAGAAACATTTAATGTCGTGGACTCAATTAAGCTCAGAAATCATTCACTAAAGCCCATTTAATGTCGGGTCAAAAATAAGAATGCTTCTAAAATCTAATTGCAATTTAATTAGTATTTTTGTTTAGGGGTTAAAGTTTAGTCCCTGATCTTTCTATGCAATTTATTACTGAATAAGTAGTTAAAAAATTGACAAAAAAAGTAATTAAAATGTAGGTGTCAACACATTTAATTTAGGATGCTCAATTGAGTAAGCATGTGCCAAAATCTTGTCCATGGTATATAATATTTAAGGGCAAGACATCAAACATGAAATTTCTTTGATTTTTTGTTTTCTTTTTTTTTGTGGAAAAAATCAAAAGGTTATATAACGTGTGGCCAAGCAGAGAATGTCCTTGAGTTTAAATATTTCGATTTAGGGCATTGTACAAATGTTTTCTACATCGAATCGTATTCAAGTTTTTTTTTTCCTCACAAAAAAATGGTCCTAAACCGCAAGGTACTGGATTTGGTCACCGGCGAGCCACAAGCCCAAACTCCACGCCTCCTTCCGCCATTGCCACCGCCGGAGCCGCCGGCGTGCATCTCTCCAACTTGGTCGTCTCCTCCACCCGGTGCCTCACTTCCAGATCTGGCATCAAGGGACTGGATTTGGGCGGAAGAGAATCCATGGCTGAAGTCGGTCCCTCCTTCCACCTCTCAACACACCATCCATGGATTGAAAGTGTGCAGGTTTGTTCTGTCACTAGAGGACCAAAACAGAAAATGGTTGTGTAGAACCGGTTCCATTAGTGCCAGATCTGGAGCCTTGGCCACGAGCGGCAACGGCTCGTTCACACACGACGACGGAAGGGGAGACGCGAAAGTTTATAAAGTCCAGATCTGGAACCGTTGTCGCTCACGGCCATGGTTGCAGATTTGGAAGTTCGGCAAGACTTGGAGTCTTGGCTGCGAGCGATGACGGGAAGTTCATGGCGACTGAGGAGGTGGACGCGGAGGTGGGCGCTCAGATCTCTGGACTTGCGGCCGTCCATGGCCGACCGCTGCTCTGCATCTCCATATCTGTGGACGAGCACTAGCGGCCAAGGCTTAGTTGCCGGGACGAGGGGAGAGGGTGGACGCGGAGAGTGACTTTTTCAATTTGCATTCTTCATATTAAATAAAGTGCAAAGTTAAAATTAAAATTTGGGGCTGAAATAGAAAATTGGGGCTTGATGGACGTGGCGAGAGTGGAGATTCCTCTGTATATCCCCAATTTCAAAGAATAATGTATAAAAAGGAAAAATAAAAAATAAAAAATGGGTGAGGAGAGATATGAAAAATCCACTAATATGAAAGACTAAAAATTAAATCTTTGAGACATGTTAGGGCGCGTTTGGTAACGTTTATTAAAAAATTGTTCGTAGAACGAGAAATAGAAAAAACTAATTTATTTATGAGGAACAATTTTTAACAGAAGAATGCGTTTAGTAACTACACAAAATTTATATTCCTAAAATAGAAAAAGAACAAAAGCACGTTTGGTCAATCGTCAGCCACGGTGGTGGCTGGCGACCGGCTGGGTGACGTCCGGTGAGCCTTACTAAGCCAGCGGCGAGGCTCGGCCTCACCCAGGCGGCGTGAGGTCAGCCTTGCCTTGGCCTAGCGAGGCCTGGCCTTGCATCGGCTGGGGAGGCTGAGCCTCACCATGGCCACATGAGGCTCAACCTTGCTTGGGCTGGGCGAGGCTAACCTCGTCGGTGGCTAGGCGAGCTCAGCCTTGCCGGATTTGGGTGAGGTCGAGCTCACCTAGCTAAGGCGAGGTCACCAGCGACACTCCGGTAAGGTCGCCGACCCTCAACAGTTGACCGACCAAAGAAAAAAAAAAGAAGAAAAAGGAGAGGAAAAAAAAAAGAAACAAGTTTTGTGTTTTTGTTCTTTTGTTTCATTAAAAAGTGTTTCTGGGAGCAAGAAATAAGTTTTTTCTACTTTTTTTTTCTGTTCCAAATTTGTTTTCGGGAACAAAAATGTAAATAAATTCGTTTATGTTCTTTTTTTTGTTCCTCGGAACAAAAGAATAGAAATTTTTGTTCAGGGGAACAAAAACACAATTAAACAAACAGGGCCTTACTCGCCAGATCCTCCATTTCTCACTCTTCTTCTTGGACGGCAAAGCCATGTTTCCTCAATCCCTAGCCACACATAGATTAATTAGGGTGCGTTCGGTACTATAAAACAATTTCTTTTCAGAAATAGTATTTTTCTGTTTGTATTCTCTAAAACAATTTCTAATTAAAAAACACGTTTGGTAATTACACAAAATTTTCATTTTCCGAGATAGAAAAATAATAGGAATGCGTTTGGTATGACCGCAATTTCTTTTGTAACGTAAATTTCTTTTAATTTTTTAATAATTTTTTTAGATTTTTCTTTTTTTCCCTCTCTTCTTCTTCTTGTTCCTCCTCCAGCGCGGTGGCGGCGGTGGTGACCAGCGATCGGCGATCGCGGCGGTGGCGGCAAGCGATCAGTGGCAATGGCGGCAAGCGATCGATGGCGGTGGCTAGCGATTGGCAGTAGGCGATCGGCGACAGCGGGTGGCGACGATGGTGGCGATTGATGGTGGTGAGGGCTGACGACTAGCGGTGGCAGGTGGTAGCGAGCAGCGAGGGGCGACGGATGGCGGACAACGGGGAAGGAAGAAAAGAAAAGAAAACAAAAAGACTTAATTTTAGAAATTGTTCATAAAAAAAAAAAAAGAAACTATTTTTTCTACTTCTTGTTTCTGTTCTAAATATATTTCCCAACTACTTTTTTTTTTTTTTCAGAGAATAAAAAAATTAATTTATATTATCAAATGGATTTATGTTATTTTTCTATTCGATGATCAAAAGAACAAAAAAATCAAGGAGTAGAAATGTTACCATACAGACCTTTATTTGCCTACTAGAGATAGGAGAGATAACGATTTGAAGTTTTCAATTTTGACCTTGAATCGTGAAGATGGAGAGTTCAAGAGGATTTGGAGACTGTTGGGATGGGAATGAAAGTAGGATTGATCGTGTGGATCCAATGAAGGAACGCATCACGGTGGCCTGCCAAGATACTCAAGACAAGCTCTTCGTCGCTGATCTTCGCATGCTGTGAGTCGGAACTCCGATCAAGTCAATGTGCCTACCTGCATTCCCCTTCTAAGATCAGGGTTTTCTTTTGCCGCATTAATCTAAGATCATCCATGCTCAACTTGAATTTCTTTGAAAAAAGTCACATCGGAATCAAAATTCCACTTAATACTAATAGTAAGAATAGACACTCAAGTGAATGGTTTTTCACATTATCCTTCAAAAAAAAAAAACTTAACTCCAATAGTTCCTCCAAAAACTCCAAATGGGAATCTATAGAGACAATCATAACTAAAATCACTTTAACTCCAACTTCCCAGCACCCTCCTCACTCAACCAAGAAAAAAAAAAATGTCTTTATTAAAGATCCAAGTATGCCTGAAGTGCATTCATTCATTCAATTCACTGCCGACTCTTTGCCTCTCGCGCAGAGTTGAAAGGAAACATCAATCTCTTCGTTGGAAAGCTAGCACAGATCGATTTTTTTTTTTTTTGGTCGAAAACAGTGGTATTATATATTAACGCACATATGAACAACCACTGTACAAAGCTTCAACTTTACTTCTACTGAGGTCAGAGATAGTTTTGCATGCAAACAGTCAAAATTTGCATTGATTAGACAAAACTCTTCATTATTTGCATATGTGTATCTTGTTCCTTACCAACTAACTATTAGGGATTAAACTCAATTGTTTGCATGTGTATAAGGGGATTAGTAGACTCTTGATTAGATAGAAACTGTTCCATGTTTGCACGTGTTATCGTATATCTTGTTCCTTATGAACCAAACAAATCGTGTGCATGATGATGTCCACGGATTGTGTGTGCCCAGTGCCATACATCGTGTCCATTAACCCGTGTGTGCGCCCAGTTCCCTGGCTCGTGTGCCTGGTGCCGTGCATCGTGTCAATGGACTGGGTGCCCATTTAGCTTGCATTGTATCCATGGATCGTGTGCCTGGCGCTGTGCATCAAGTAGGGGTGATCCCTGGAATCAGGAATCGATCTTGTCCACATGAGAACTGGACCAGACTGGTCAGTGCTGGTCTGGTTCCTGGATTAGAAAGGAAAAGCTGTACTTTTTTTTTTTTGGTTTCTTCTAATACGTACATAGACTGTTCAGAATCAGGTGGTAATTAGTTGAAAAGGCAACATCATTAAATGAAACTGGTGTGGGTTGGTTTGCCTTGGTTATCATGTAATCACTCGCCTTTAGAATGTTCATTAATCTGCTGACCAATTTGGTTCCATATGTTGTCGATCGCTAGCTTTATTTGCTTGTTTGGCAAATGCCCATGTTGCTCTTTCTCTGGTATAATTATGATGCCATTCCTGCGTCTATGTTCTGGGCTTGATTCTCATGTGGCAGTCATGCTTTCACGTAGACCGCTCTTTAATTTGATACTGTGAAGCCAAAAGTAACAGAGACGATTTTCATTGACTAAAGAAGCAAATTGGCTTCGACGAAAAAAAAGAAAAAAAGAAGCACATTGGCACATTGAAAGAATAGAAGAAGTACTCGAGAAAGAACCCAAAAAATAATTTTAAAAAACAGTGAAATTAAAGCAGTCTCAAGATCGAGAGGTAGGCGCGCCAACCCAATGAAAAAGAGACAAACTGAAAATTGCAATGCAATTTACTAATTTAAGATTGGCTTAAGAATAAGAAAATAAAAAAAATATTAAGTAATCTGAGCCAAGCCATCCATTTGGTCTGGCCTTGAAATCGGAAACCGGACCAATTATTCCCGATTCCTTGAGGAAACACTTAGAATTGATTGGTTCGGGCCAATCTGATTCGGTTCTCGAGTAGATTGGGACCGATGCTATCCCCCTTGGGTTAGGAGCAATCAACGCACTTGGCTTTTTATGTTTGTTAGAGCTTTTATTTGTGCGATCTTCGCAAAATCCATCAATATCAATCAAGAGTCATTTATTACATAGTGCAACTGATCCGTTTAGACTAATTATATAGACTTCGCATGTCGCCGGTGCTAAGCTCTAGCTTGTAATTTTGGATTTGCATATGACCAGTAGTAATGCAATTTGGGAGAGATTGCCACCATCATATTTCACATGTACAACTCATTGTACAATTTTATTTTTGGATAAGTAGGCTTCCATGAAGCAAGATTTAAGCATGCAGCTGGACAACTCGTGCTCCAAGCTGATATTATTGATTTGCCTCATAAACTAATGATTTCAGATTTTTTTTTCTTTTTTTTGTAGGTTCAAAGAACAAGAAGATGCCATTGTTGAAAATTAAAAGATTTCCTAACATTCTTGCCTAAATGGTCATTTATATTGTAAAATATTGCGTTGCAAATATATAATAGAGAAGAGATTGAGAAGAGAAAGCAAGTGAACACTAGAGATAATAGAGAAAGCCAGAGGAGAGAGTTGTATTTCCAGTATCTCACGGTTGTTCTGTGTTGTTCTTTTATACATTAAAACTAAACTCCTATTTATAGGATAACAAGAATGTACTTATCATTAATATCAATATATTAAATGATACATGTACTGAATATGGGAGATGAACGTTCATTATATAGAGAGACGTACTTATAATGTATTATACAAATGTACCATAATAAGTACATTAGATAAGATGAATATAATGAATATTCATTCATGTATTTCATAACAATTTACTCTTTGAGGAGCTAAGAATGTACTTTTAAACATGCAAGCTGTCACGCCCCGATCCTCAGGCACGCGCACATCCCTTACCTTTGGTCGATTTTAAAATGCGATATCACAGGACTATGTATCGCTGACCCTTTCATTTATATATGCACATGTGTAAGTAGTTATAAATCCCTAGACAATAAAACAATGGGATAGAAAAGCAGGCCATATTTTTCATAGCGAAAATTCACAACCACACATTTTTACACACATCTCATAATATTCTACAATATTATATATACGTAAGCTTGATCTAACATCTATTCACATGCAGACAAGGTATGACAAGACACGACGGGATCTCAATCCTCATTCGGGTCGTACTCGGGGTCATCCTCGGGGTCCTCCTCCACGTACTCCTCTTTGGGTTCTTCAATAGGGATCTCCTTGTCAGATTCCTCCTCCTTAGGCTTCTCATCCTGGTCCTGAAATGGTTATTCAATAACCACTGAGATAACGTCTCAGCAAGTTCTACTCCTAAGACCCGATTAGTAAACTAATATACCTTAAGGCTGCCTATGCATAACACGAGCCAGAGGACTTGCCTTGGTCTCATATTCCACTTGCATATTAGCACATATCAAATAGGCATCCAAGCAATCACATCACTGATCGAAGCATCGATCAAATCGACCTAGTCGATTACACACCATCAGACTCAGGCAATGATCAATTACATTAAATCACACTTAGATCGAATCATCAATCAATCAGACCATCCCTCGGTCATTCATTCCATTCATATAACCTCCAATAGTACAATTAGTCACAGAGTTCCATCAATGATCTCGGGCGTCGTTTTAGCTAGGGGTGAGTGTGGTTCCCGGGTAGAACCCAGAACCGGGGAATCGAACCGGAGGTTCCGGTTCGATTCCTGGTTCTAAAGGGACCTGTTCCTCTTTTCTGGGAACCAGCGGTTCCCAGTTCTGGTTCCGGTTCGTATAAGAACCGGAACCGGAACCTGGGAATTGGAACCGGAACTAGAACCTGTCCGGTTAGGGCTAAAAAAAAAAGCCCCAAATCAGAAGTTGTCTCACATCTCACTCTCTTCGCTCGTTCTCCGCAACTTTCACATTTCACTCTCTCTTTGCCCGTTCTCTACGCTCGACGCCACCGTCGCTCGCCCTCGACGCCACCGTTGACCTCTGTTCGGCGAGCCACCGCTTCCTCTGTAGAGAGAGAGAGAGCGTCATTACAGGTGCTCGGCTCTTCCTTTGAGAAGAAGGCGAAGAAGAAGGTGCGTGCGGCTGTGTCCGTGTCCGTCGCTCTTAGGATTTTGTGGTTTCCCACCGCTCTCTCTTTTCCCTCCATCCCATTTCGCGTTTCCGTTTTTGCTAAGATCCGGGCGTTTCCGTGTCTCTCTGTGCAGGTCCCGCTCGAGCTCGAGACCGTTACAGGTTCATCCTCGTTCTCTCTGGCTTTCTCCTCGTACTGTCGCTTGTGTCCTTGTCTCCTTCGTGATCTTCTTTTTGGCTAGCCATTTTTTTTTTCCTTTGACTCGCTCGTCTTGTGCCGTCGTGGCCGGAGTATACCGTGTAGCTTCGGTGGCAGATATATGCATACTTTGGGCTTCTTCCTGGCACCTTCCTTTTAGAGATATGGTTTAAAGTGGCTCTGTGATTTCAACGGATGCTGACTGTTTTTCATATGATAGTTACACATAAGCTTATGATTAGAAAGTGACTGACTTGTGTTGGATTAGTTACTGGAAGTTTTTTCTTCATGTTTTTCTAATCATAATTTTCTTTAGTTGATGAGCACCTTTTCTTCAATTAGAACAACATAGTGTTGTTGAATCCTCAAGTGACTTCCAGTTACCTGGAAAACTGAATCTCATTTAAATGTTTGTATAATGTAGTTATGTCAAATTGGAAACTTTCTTTCGATAGTATTGATTTTGAAGTCAAACCATTGTGCTAATAACTTACAGTCTATGAACAAATGACTGAATAACTTGAGTGCCATGGGTATTAACTGGATAAGAAAAATATTATGCCCACTAAAACATGTAATTTTCAGCGATATTCATCAAGAACAACAACTTCTGTGTCTGCCTTAATCCCCTCAATGTGAGCTGCAGTCAGTTTAATCCTCAAACTTCATCACCACTCCAATTGTTCCCACTCTGGAACTCCAACTCGGAAGCATTGACCCAAGTTCCACTGCTGTACTGTGAGAAATAGACCTCCCACAGCTCACCAGTGAAATTGCTGATTGGGATCTAGAAGTAATTATTGCTTTTAAATCTTGCATGGAAGCTTTTGTTTAAACCATTTATGCACTGGTCGCAATTTTCCAATGAAAGTGGGGCTTCCTGTTTCTTTGATACAAGATATGTGTTCCAAGGATATGCAAACTTGTGACAGCTGTAGCCTCATTTTCCCTCGTAGAAGTATGAAAAAGATGGAAGGCCCAAGTAGTGAAGCTCAAATTTTGTGTAGACATTGTGCCAAGGTCCATAGTTGCATTCTTTTTTTTTAATAGAACTTTCATGGCAAGTCTACGAGATGAATTGAGGTATTGACCAATGTTACGTGCATCATTTCTACAGTTACTGAAATCCAAACAATACTGCGGAATATGCAAGAAAATTTGGCATCATTCCGACGATGGAGATTGGGTAAGATATCTGACTGTTGACATAGTTGACTTATTCTCGTTGAAAATGATGAGTTGTTTGATGTTGTATCTTGCTATGTGGAATTCTTTTCTAGGTATGTTGCGATGGTTGCAATGTATGGGTGCATGCTGAGTGTGCCAATATCTCCAGCTGACTTTTAAAGGTGAGCATGCATTATTTGGTTTTGTTCCTAGATCTATTTTGCAAGCACATGGGAATTGTCTCTGACATAATTACACTTGAAGGAGCTACGGCACTCTGATTACTACTGCCCAAATTGGAGGCCAAGACCACTTGCAAAACGCCAAACTTACAGAAATTGGAGCCAAAAGAGAAGTATGCTCAGAGATACGTTACCTGTTTTGGTCAGTTATATAGTCTGCTTGCATGTGTGCTCGTGCGTACGTGCGCATATGCCTTTATGGTTAGGTTAGGACTTGAACGAGATTGCTTGAATTTGCTTGAAACAGGTTGGTGGAAAACAAGCAAGCTCCTTTGCCTGACAAGGTTTCTGTGGTGTGCAATGGCATGGAAGGGTCATATATTCCAAAACGTCATCTGTAAGCCTTCAATACTGCAGATTGAATTTTGTATAATGCTGCTTCATCTTTTCTGTCCTATCAACGTTTTTCTTTTTGGCTTTTGTAGATTGAGCTTCTTTCTTTTAGTTACGACTAATTAACTTAGCTTATTGGCTTTTACGGTATAGTTAGTCCATTTGTCTATTTTGGAATTTAAGTGATCCGAATGGTGTGTTGAAGACCTTTTATTATGGAAAACCTGCATAACTTGGGAAAGCTTTTAATTTACACAGGGGTTGTTGATAAGCCGTCTTGATTTCGTTTGTCTTTGTAGAATTGTGTGCAAGTGTGGCTCATGTGGTTTAAAGATGCAGACACCTAGTGAATTGGAACGGCGCACAGGTTGCAAAGCCAAAAAGTGGAAGTATAGTGTCAAAATCAAAGATACGAGAGAACCACTGGAGAAATGGGTTGGTACACTATTCTGTGACTTCACGGCATCACTTGTGCTCTTTCCTCATCTGTCAACTTATACTAGACTTGCTTATCTAGTCTGCTCGATTCTTCTGTTTATAAATAATCAAGTCTACTCGATTCTTCTGCTTATAAATAATCAATCATGAACTTTGTTTGAATATTTCCAGCTTCAAATGTACTGATAAAGTAAACACCATGGAGTAGCTTTTCCTTAGACAGCTCGTGGTGTGGTGTAGTGTCCGTGATTTATACTTTGTGTGCAGATCTGGTCATTAACATATAACCTACTACAGGGGGGCATGGGTTTGTACATTATGAATTCACATACCATGTATTTGGAATCTATAGTCTTGGTCATCTAAAGAATGCTGTCTTTTAGCGTATTAATTAGTTATCTTTCAGCACACATCATTTGAGTTTCTGTATCTCCTTGATTTAATGTTTTTCTCATGTGGAAGATTTCCAATAGAAGCATTTTTTTTACTAAAAAATGAAAAAAAAAAAACCTGTTGGAACCTAGAACCAACCCCGAAACTTTGTGATAGGGTAGGTTCCAGGTTCTTGGTTTTGACGGATAGGTTCAGGTTCCAAAAAATGATGAAACATGCCGAGGGTAGGTTCCGGGTTCCAGCGGAACCTATAAGGAACCGGGAACCGCTTACCCCTAGTTTTAGCCAAGGTGACATAAGTAATAGACGGTCTACGTGCATTCTTTAAGGCATCGTTTTCGCACAGTGATATTCCTCATCACCGAACCACGATCGTCATAGATCACAGACAGTTTACATGCGTTCTTTAAGGCACCATTTTCGCACAGTGATGTCCTTCATCACCGAACCACGCCCGTCACGATTCATAGGCAGTCTACATGCATTTTTTAAGGCGCCGTTTTCGCACGGTGATATCCTTAATCACCGAACCATACCTGCCACAAGTTATAGACAGTCTACGTGCGTTCTTTAAGGCGCTGTTTTCGCACAATGATATTCTTAATAACCGAACCACGCATGTCTATACTTTGTACCTAATCAGTCTCAGCTGTTGACACCTAATTTTGGAAAAATAAAATCGCATTTTGAATAAATAAAAAGAAAGATGAAAATGGGGGAAATTGATTTGATTGAAGTATGCAAGGAAATATGGAATTTCGACGGATGTCCGGATTTTGTTAAATGCAGCAACAATTTTAAAATCAAGTAAACAAATGGCAAGGATTTTGATAAAATGGAAGGAATCAATGCAAAATCGAGCTGATTGCGAAATCATGCTCCGATTTGCATCCATGATTTAATACAACAGAAGATGGAAGTTTAAATTTTTCCATAGAAAGCGGCCAATCGGAATCACTATAAAAAGGGATTGACCTGCACAGTAGTGGGAGAGCGAATTCAGAAAAAAAAAAACTTCAGACAACTAGAAAAATTCAAAAAAATACGTGCGAGAGAAAATTCGTGCAAGGAAGACCAAAAAATCGTGAGAAATAACTCGCGAGACAGAGACGGTAAGAAAGAAAAGGAGAAAGAAGCCCCCCTTCTCCACCGTACAAAGTCAAAAGGTGGAGTCATTTTTTTTTTTTTTTTTTTCTGACCATTTGCAGAGAAGAAAGAAACCAACGGCGGCAAAGGGAGTGAACAGAGAGAGGGAAAAGTCAAAAAGAGAGAGTGAAAGAGACGTGAGTGCAGAGGGTGGACGTGCAAATAGGCAAAAGAGGGAGAGAAAAAAAAAAGAAGCAAAATAAAGTCACTGTTCATCTTCCTCCATTGCACCTGCCGCACGCGTCTCCCATCACCGCCGTGCCTCTTTACCCGCGACCTGCTGCTGCCCAACCCGACGCCGGAGCTCCAAAGATCGCCGCTCCTGACCTCGCCGCGCCACCGCACCGCCTCCGTCCGAACGCCCGCGCCACTTCTGCTGGACGCCGCGCCCCCTGTGATTCGTCGATCGTTGCCATAGCAATCACTTCCGTGCCACCATCCTGGACACTGACATCCGCGCGCCACCGCGCCGCTCGCCTCAGCCCAGCACTCGGCGCCATCGCCGCACCAACAACGCTGCTACCACGATTCGCAGTAGCCCGCAAAACCTCCGCACCGAGCCCCTGCCGTGTCTCCGCCCATCAACGCTGCAGCAAGCCCCTCTTTCTTTAGGTGGTTTAGCTTTTTCTTTTATTTATTTTGTTCTATTTTATCTCATTTTAGTTTATCTACTTAAGTTGTAATCTTTGATGTTAATATTTGTGAATTTAGTATGCATTATTCGTAGGGATTTTGTCAGAAATTAATATAATTATTAATTTGATCCGAGAGATATTTGATCATTTTTCTAATTATTTTTAATTTTTGGGCTTTTTGGTAGAATCTCAATTGTTAAATCCTAATAATTATTTAATTTGGTCCATAAGACTTCGGACTAGATTTTTAATTATTTTGAGTTGTTGTGATGATTAGGGTTAGAATAATTGTTAATTTAACATGTGAGACGACATGTTATTTTTTCAATTATTTTGATCCTTTATTTAGTGATTATATTAATTGTTTAGATTTAACCCTAATTTAACAATTATTCAGCTTAAAAAAACCAAAAAGAAACTAAAAATCAAAAATCAAAATATTCAAAAAAATTGCATGAGCATATAGGACATTAGGGTTTAATATAATAGACATCTAGGTTTAGAAAATTATAAATTTTTTAGGATTACGTTCTTAGGATTGCATTTTTAGAAATAAGTTAGGGTTGGACCTAAATAATTTTTTTAGGGTTTTAGATAATGTTCGCACATTTGAATTATCTCATTTAAAAAAAAAAAGTTTTCTAAGATAAGATAGGGTTTAAGTCAAATCAATCCCTAGAATAAATTATAAAATTATCCCTTTTTACATAGATTAATTAGGATCTTTATAAATTCTGAACTTCAATAAAAAAAAAATCCAAAAATACTAGGTGCATGTTAACTAGTTTGCATAATAGGATTATTTAATCAGAATTTGTTCATTAGTGAAGTTAGGTCATGAGATGCATAATAATTAGTTTGCATAATAGGCCCATTTAATTTGAATTTGCATATTAATAAGATTAAGTCATTTAGTTAAGAAATGCATTTTTATAAAAGAATTCTAATTTTCATTGTTTGTTTTGTGTGATGCAATTTATTTATTGAATGCTTGAGCATCTGTATGATTACCTTTTTGCATAATAGTAATTTAGGTTAAAATAACTCCAAGTTGCCTGCAAAAATATTTTGAAAATTAAAAGAAATGGTATCGAAAAGGCGTTAGAAAATTACAGTGTAACCAGCCCCGTCTTGCTTAGTTTAGTTCGTAGGAGTAAAATAAATCTCCCTTTATTTTATTTAGGTGTCTAATCGACCTACCATAAACCGATTAGTGGCGACTCCTAGATAATAATCTTGCATATTTAAAAATTTGGATTTAAGTCGCGAATTGGTATGGATTTGGGAGAGTCCGAGCTAAGTTTAAAACTTAGTAATCCATTAACCTAGTTTTAGGTGATGCACCCGAAAATTAGGTCGCGACATCAGCCAATAGAGTTCTCATTTCACTCTCACGACTCTCTCCACTTTACAGCTCATCAATGTATTATAAAGGTTAAATAAACAAACTTGGCCATTTACAATTCAATCATTCAATTCCACTCAATTTAAATCAATTTAGGGTAAATCCCTGAAATATCACAATTAATTTAATTTCATGCAACGTAGAGCTCTAATAAATAAAGGGACTGCGCCACGACAATCATCACGAAATTCTAGTCACTAGCCATCCCAATTGAATTTTCGGAAAATAAATAATTAAATTAATTAATTTCGAATATTAAATAAATAAATACAATAAATTCAATTTAACACAATATAAAACTCAATTAAATAAACGAACTACACCACGATCATCAGCATAAAATCCCGGTCACTAGTCATCCTAGTTGAATTTCCGGAAAATAAATAATTAAATAAATTAATTTCGAAAATTAATATTTAATTCCTAAAAATTCCATTTAGGCCCGAATTGCCTAATTAACACCCGATAAGGGTCGGGAAAAATCCCAAAAAGCATCCAATAAATACTATAGGCAATTCTCTATCTAAATTCACTAATCAAACAACTAATATGCAATGCAATTAACTAATAATCGCTAATCAATTCTAATCTAACCATCTAATTATACTTAAATAATACTAATCAACCTTTAAGTATAATTAGCAAACTAAAAATGCATTAGTGAATAAATTAAAGATTTGCTCGGATCAAATTGACGCGACGAAGTTCGATCCTCTCCAGAGTGGGTCCGCCAATCGGGGTTGGGACGGGCCCGAAATTGGGCACGCAAGCCCGCGGCTTGGCTGAGTTTTCTGCTCTCGCACTGCTGGCCCTGCTGCCTCGATGGAGATGCGGCTGTCTTCGGTGGAGCTCGGCTAAAAAGAAGCTGCCGTGGTTCCGCTTGACTTTGATCGAGGAAATTGAAGCAGAAGCCGCGGCCAGGCGAGGAAAGATGAAAGCGAGACCGAAGCTTGCAGGGAATGAAAATGGGCAGAGGCTTCGATCACCTGGTGTGCGTGGGAGACAAAACGGAGAGAGAGAGAACGGATGAAGAGGGAAAATAAAAGCTGCGTCCACCGAAGGAAAAACGAAAGCAAATAGGAGACCGAAAAGAGGAAAACGTGCGAGAATAAATGGAGGGATAAGGATGGTTGGAAGTCAAAGGAATAAAATAAAGAAAGACTATTCTTGCGGGGGTTGTCGGCCATGAGGGGAGACGTGCGAGAATTAAAGAAGAGAGAGAGAGAGAGAGGAAACCGAGAGAGATTGAGGGCGGGGTGTGCGTGTGTCGGCAACGTGAGGGAGGAGCCAAATTTGACTCAAAAGTCAAGACAAAAAGGGGAAAAATTAACAGGATTTCTATATTAATCCAATCTTGGTCCGCGACTTTCATTTAATTTAATTTGATCCCAAAAATCTCAAGATGAAATACTTGATCCTCACTTGCTTTCTTGCACCATAGTTTCCTCAAATAACAAGTTTTTGGTAACAAAACGGCCATTTTCCTCAATTCCAAATTCTACTTTATTTTTCTTGGCATCTGATTTTTGAATAAACAAATCCGGTTGAAATCTAATTCGAACGCAGAAAACGCCCAAACAATTTCCATTCATCGATTCACTTACACCAGATGCCAAAAGTCTCTTCAAATTGACCAATCCGTATTTCCGTTCATTTTCCGAATCGTTTATCTCGATTTTCCGTAAAAATCTCGAATTCACCAAGAAGTCCTCAAAAAGTGAGTTGACATTCCTAGGATAACCCGTGACATACAGAGTTTCCAATTTCTGAAATCAGACTCTAAACGGCGGTTAATTTCACTCTGATACGTTTTTAGCATGACCTAGACTACTAGGTAGTTTTCAGAACTTTTTAGTGCAAATGACCTGTGGTCGATTTTTTCGAGCCACAATGCAACCACTTGACAAAATGGCGACTCTCGATTGTCGTGAAAATCTCAAGAATTCAAATACGGATACATGGTACCAAAACGACAAGTAAAATCAAATTAGTCTTTGGTCGACGAGAGTTTTCCAATTTAGTGGAGTCACCCACGATTGGTCATTCATCTCAGTCGAACCGATATATCTCTGATTTCAAATCAATTTTATATTGTGCCGCAATGATTTCTAAAGATGAGCACGGTCGAAAAATCGATTCTTGATCGAATTCTCAAGTCTATTTGCCTTAAAGTCCTTAATAGCTTATCCAACTAGTCTAGTTATCTCGTGAGTGGCCAATTCAGAGAAAAACACTGTAGTCGCGTCAATGAAATGCCCAATTTATTTAATCGAAATCAGAACCCGAAAATATGAATGTCACACAAGCAACCTTCATCACGATAGTTGTAGTTCTCATTGCGCTCTTTGGCATTAGTTCACGAACAACACGAAGCAATCATGGAAAGACATTCAGCAATTTTGGGTTTCTCATACTAGGATATCTCGTTGTTAGAGTAGCAATTGACTCGATTATACTAAATTCTTATATCAAGTGGGTTATCTATGGATTATTATGGTAGCTACAAATCCTAATTACTAACAAATTTGTAAGGAGATAAAATGGATCTTCAAGTCCATTTGCGAGAAATTTCTTTGAGACTCAAAAAATTGTTTATTCAATCACAACAGATTATCAAAAAAACTTTTGAAAATTAAGGTTGCTAACCAAGAAGAATTATTGGTGAATAAAAACGATATGACTCCAATCGTTGGTGATGACAAAGGTGGAGTCGGAGAGGACATTGTCTAATTGATATTGTGATGGAATTCAATACCCTTTATCTCTCTTTTTCCATTTGTATTTTAAGATGATTGTACGTCGTGTGAATTAGATGTTCGAGCTTTTTAATATTTATTGTGTTTCTATGATATGTAGAAGTGTGGTCAGACTATAGTAGTTCTTCATTGATGTATTAAATTTGCAACTTCTGCATATTTGTCCAAGATTGACGGTGCAAATTTATTTCCAATCAATTTTGTGCCCTATTTTATCTCATTCATTTTTTTCCTGCCTGTAGTATGAATCCACAATGACTTTTCCCGCAAAAATGTGTGATGAAAAACCTAATCATGTCATATTTAGTGTTTAGGATTATATAGTATCTTAGATGACAAAGGAATCATATGTCGTGTTAACAATAATTAATAATCAAAAGGTAAAAAGATTCACCATGACTTAGCAATTATCTTAGCGTTATCGTAGGATTTCTATGTCTATTTTGAATGCTTTGTTTGAGTAGTTATTTAATCCACTGAGGATAATCTTTCAGAATTGGCAATTTGTCGTCGTAGCTCCAAAAAGGTACAAGCATCAGGACCCTCTTTTTAGAAGTGATTTGCTTGTGCACAATTGTGAGCAAGTTCGAACATGCGATTCTTTAGGAAAGTCAAAAAGACCCGAGCATTTGACTGTCGTCACTTGTTTTAGAGATCAGCATTGTGTTGAAGGTAGGATCGGGCGTGCTGGCCGTTATCCCCGTAAAGGGATATTTGTGGCAGTTCAGTAGTGGGGTTAGAATCTTTTCAAGGCCTAATCTGCCTTTACGGAAGACAGACATGAAGGGACTCCCACCCTAGGACGAGTCCCTCCACGTGTTTCTTTTCTTAAGCAGTTTAAAGACCTGCTTAAGTTTAATCTCTAATTCTTGGAGTAGATAGAAACAACCTAGGAAAAAAAGAAAAAAAGAAAAACAAAGTAAACCGCCTCGTATCATGATTTCAAAGAGATGTTTTCATCATAATTGAACACGTAAAATGTTTTTGAGTTAGGTAAAACTCATATAAATGTCAATGATGCTTACTTTGACAAGTTGAGCAAGTGTCCAAAAGGTGAATCACTCCATATTTTTTAATTTTTGAGGACTACCTAGTATAAAAAGTGGGAGAATTACCAAAAAGTCATAAATTTATTGTAATTGTGCCAATTCAATTTTAAACTTTTTAGTCAGTTTAATCCTAAACATTTTGTAATTGTGTTAATTTTGGTTAGCCGGCGCTAACATGAATGCTAACTAGCACTAGCTGTCTGGCCGATGTTGACGTGAATAATTTTAATAATACTTTATTTTTCGAATATTTTGATTAATCTTTTTCTTTTCTTTTTTCTTTCCTTATAGCGGCTAGCAAGGCTTGCCTAAATTTTGGCGAGGCCTGTGGGGTCACGGGCAAGGCCAGCCTTGCCATGGCCTTCCATGCCACAGGTGAAGGCGGCCTCGCTCAAACTCCGTCAAAAAAGTTGAGATGGAAAGCGAAAAACTCGTATTGAAAATTGAAAGAAAAGCATCATGTCAAATCTGGAAAGCAGGAAACCCACTTTACCTTTCTAGCACTGAAGAAGCCAAAGCTAGCGCTATTGGTGGGCCATTGCGTTGGAGGCAAAATCCTGCCTCAAGGGAAAAGCCCCCGGTTGCAGAAAGCTTCCGCCTTCAACGATGGTGGCCGCCACCAGATCAGGGGATCCTGGAAATTAAAACGTGTTTGGCAGCTTAGGTGGAGGCGGTAGCCGTGGTTGCCTTTGCTCACGGCCATTCAAGGCACATGCGAAGGCAGCCATGGCCTCACCTAGGTCAGGGCGGGGCCGAGCGAGGGTCACGACCCTCACCGGCCACTGTGGGGGAAAAGAAACTATGAAAGAGGGAAGAAAGGAAAAAAGAAAAAAAAAAGAAAAAGGAAAGGAAAAAGAATAATAAAAATTCAGAAAAAATAATTGATTATTAAAAATTATCAACATTAGTGTCGGCAGGATGATTGGTGCTAGTTGGCATCCTCGTTAGCACCGGTTAGCCAAAATTAGTTGGATGTAATGAATTGATATAATTGTAAAAAGTCTAAGATTGAATTGGTCAAAAAAAGTTCAGGACTAAATTGACATAATTATAATAAGTGTATGGCTTTTTTGGTAATTTTTTTTTAATAAAACTCGTTATACTCTATTAGCAGTTATTGACTAAGAAGGTATTGGTCTAGATGGTAAGGAATCTCGGTCATCTCTCATCTCCTTTCGATCTTGGGTTTAAATCTTGTTGGGGGCATTTCATGTGTAAAATCCTAAATGCATATGATCAGTATGGGGGAATGGTCCTAATACTGGTAGACAAATCGAGAAAATGAGATGATTTGAAAAGTATTTGAAAAATGCGATGATTTGGATAGAGTCGAGGATTGCGGAACTGGCATGAACATTATGTGATTGCTAAACCCCAAAAGAATTCAACACTTACACCCCACACATCACAGTGTAACAATACACCCCCATAAAGATAGAAAACTTTCACTTGATCGAACACGTTCATGAAAATGGATTTTAACATATCCAAAAATTGAGAGATTATTTTGTGATATCCAATCAAAATGTGAACTTACTCAATGATACAGTTTGATAAGAATTTCTAGCTCGAAATAGATACCAGACCGCGAATAGCGAATAGCCACTCTAAGAAAGAATGGAAGATGAAAAGGGAGAGACTAAAGACGAGGAAAAAGGAAGCACACTGGAAACTGCACACTACCCACACGGCTTTTCTCTCTCTTCTCCTTGTCTTCCTCGGTCTCTCTCTCTCGAATGATTCTCTCCGGAGCCCCCTTTTCACGTTCCTACATTTGTCTTGTTTCTGAACTCCCAGTCTTTCTCTGTCAACGCCGCTCATTTAACATATTCCAGTCTCTCCGGCAGGAGAAGATATGAAAAATCCAACCTGAAAGAGAAGGAATCAAATCTTTGAGACGTGTGCTCGCCGAATCCTCCATTTCTAGCTCTTTTTCTCCTATGGTAGAGCCATGTTTCCTCAATTCCTAGCCACACTCAGATCAGTTCTTACTAGAGATGAGGGAGATAGAGACTGGAGTTTTCAATTTCTGATCTCGAATCGCTAAGGTGGGGAGTCCATGAGGATTTGGAGACTATTAGGGTGGGATGGGAGCAGGATTGATCGTGTGGGTCTGATGAAGGAACGCATTGTGGTGGCCTACCAAGATACTCGACCCCGATGAGCCCTTCGTTGGTGATCTTTGCTTGCCACGAGCTGGAACTCCAGTCAAGTTTCTCGAAAGACAAGATGCCAGCGTGCATGCCTGCATTTCCCTTCTAAGATCGGGGTTTTCTTTTGCCACGATAATCTAAGATTATCCATGTTTGACTTAAATTTCTTTTTAAAAAGCCACGTTGGAGTGAAAATTTCACTCAGGATGAATCATAGGAAATAGACACTTGAGTGAACGTTTTTCACATTATACTACACAAAAAACTTTTATGTTAAAAATTTACTCTTGTATTTGAAGATAGCTTCACGTTATCTCACACACAAAGAAAAAAAAACCTATTTTCTAGCTACAGTTTTCCCTTCATACTATATATTATTCTATTATAGATTTGACCCAAAGATTAGAGGGACCAATCATTAACAAGGGCGGCAAGAAAGGAAGAAGAGTTTTTCAATGCAAACTATTCTGATCTATCTGTTGAATTCTTGCTTATGCCAGCAACAGCATGGAAACTTCAGATATTAAAGGGGAAACAAACAAAAAAATTTCGTCTTCATTCTCTTGTGTGGAGGAAAATCAATCGTGGAAATGTGTTTGGTTCAATGCGCGTTTTGCAACTTCAGAGATTGAGAACAGGAGAGAGGAAATAATTTCATCTTCATTCTTGTGTGAGAGAAAATAATCGTGGGAAGGCGTTCTGACACTGGAAAAGGAGGAAAAAGGAAATTTTCATCTCCGAGTGCTTGACTTTTCTGCCGATAATATATTAATTAAGTATTTTGGTAGCAACAGCCGCGTGTCTTAGAGCACTTGTTAGGTACATTCAATATGGAAGTTTTGATTTATAAGGCGTTGATAATATACCACACGAGAAAAACAGAGTATTAAAAGCTGCAAACGTTCTTTACAGGGCTTCTCAATAAGTATCGCAGCTTCGATCCCCCCCAAAAAAAAAAAAAAAAAACGAAAAAGTGTCACGGCCGGGGGCACTTTTTTACGTTTTATGACAATATCCCTCTGATAAAAGTCATCAAATGGTGTACAATAAAATCCGCTAATATGCTATCTAATAATTGTGTTTTCTCCCTCAAAATTATAATAAATGATCGTTATCGGGCTCGTGGACTGTTTTAGGTTTTCATTTTCAAAGAGGGCACTTAGTAGAAAGTTGAATTTGGTAGTAGGAGATGCTGGCAAGCTATGGTTTTCTCTGGATTTGTTCTAACATCACTGAAATTTGATGGAAAATATAATAAACTTACTAGCATGGAAGCAACGAATTCATCTGACTTGGCTTAATTTTGTTAGAGATATTACTTATTTGGGGTGGTATTGTTAACTACAAGACTTTTCTAATACACTAGCCAATGTATGTTAACTATTATAGTTGCGTAATGACTTTAGCTTTTGCAGTCAAGCACACAATATCAATCTGAAAATAAAGCATCGAAACTCTTTGTTTACTTAATTAATTTGCACTAAGCATGGTGTCTCTTTTTCCAAATTCCTTTTTTTTATAACTATATACTGAAAAAATTTGGAGAACTCTCCTACTACATTTGATTTTATTGTGCATTATCTATTTATAAAATCAGAAGTCCGCCTATTTCGCTGGATTTTAAATATATCTCTTATTCTTCATCGCCCATGTATAGGCTATCCCATTAGACCTAGAAACTAGCATGATGTGGTTTTTAATGTGTTTATGTAGGGTGTAGGGGCCGTGTGATGCTATTGCACTGGTTGATAACCTTATAATTCCATGCGTCTATGCGTTGATTTCAAGTCAATTTTACTTGTGGTCACTGTAGTGAAATTTGTGATCAAGTTGCAAGGTTTTGATTTCAATCTCCAAAATATATAATGTTGAACTTTTTTCCGATTGATGTCCTTTGAAGAAATCGAATAATTTTTCCATTAAAATAATCTTAGAATTGGTGATTTGTTCGGTATGTCAATCGTCCTCCAAAAGATCAGTCGGTACATTAATTGCAAAAAATCTTACATTTAATTATTGGGCAATTAAATTCAAAGTTCGAGTAACCTAGTTATAAATTTTCCCAAATTTCTATGGTGGAGTTAAATTACCACTAATTTCTATGTGATCACAAGTAAACATGACTTTCGCCCCCGCAAAATGAAACTTTATTTCTACTTCCGGCCAAATAGCCCGTCTAGTTGTCAACCCAGAAAACTAGCGGATGTCTTTGAGCAAACCGGTCATTCAGGTGGGAGGAGAGAGGTTCCAATCTTTTGGCACATTATCCCAATTATTTTTTTTCCAATCTTTTATCAAAATATCTTTTCTTTCTTTCCTTATTGTCTGCTCAAATATTAATCTAATAATATCTAACAAATCAATAAATAAAAAAAATCCAAGAACTAAACCTTTATTGTGGTTTGACGTAATTATTAAAGGGTCAATACTATGGTTTTATTTTCCAAGATATTGAAAATTAACATGATGATAATAAATGTATTCTTACTTGGATGTAAATACATCAACTTCGAAGATTCCTTATGTAATAAATTCTTCTTGGCATTGACCGATACTTCATCCTTGTAATTTTCAAATGCTATATCAAAATTAAAATTTTATTTTGAGTCCTTGTCATTGATTATACTCTAATCAAAGCTTGTTAGAATAGTACACTATCCCAGTATGTGCCATTTTAAATTGCTTTATTGAGAAAGATTAGATGTTAAATGTAAGTATGCAGTGATTTCTACCGGTGTACTAATTGTGTCGGATAGTAGTTGTCCTTTGTTGATATGCTACGGTAACTTTTGAAGATCGGCGAGAAAAGGAGGGTCTGAACAATAGCCGGGGATTTAATGGTGAGGCTTCTCCAAGGGATAAAAGGGAACATAAGGAGGATTCTTTTTTTTTTTTTTTTTTTTCGGTGCAAGACATAAGGAGGATTTTACCGGAAGAAATATCTGCAGGTCGCTCCTGTGCTATGATGACGTTACGGTCACTCCATGGGCCCCATGGAGCGACTGTGACGTGTATGAAGACGTCAGTCGCATAGGACAAACTACTTTATCCCATGGGCGACCTGAATATATTTCTTCCTGGTAGCATCTGTTGGAGAAATCTTTCCAGAATATTTTGAAGCCGACAAAACGTTTCTTTCAGTCTAAGTCTGGATGTTCGGAGACCGACAGTTTAAAGTCTGAAGACTTTGTATTCTCAAGACTCAAGACTCAAGACTCAAGACTCAAGACTATTCTCACCGCAGTCTTTCTAATCCGTGTGACGAAGGAAATCCAAAGCCGAAGTATATGGTTGAGGATTCGATCCTATCCTCTAGAAAAGATTCTTTGGTTGGATAATCATTTCGGATTCTTTGATTCTTATCTAAGATCGATTGAAGATCCGATGGTTGACGAAATATTCTTGGAATGTTCTATTCTTGGAAACCAAGATCCTGATTGTATGGGCGAACAGGATTGATGGGCTATCATCAGGTTCCTTAAATAGCTCGGATGATCTTCTTGATTGATTCCGTCCAACGGGTAGATTGGAGGAATTCCTTTGGTAAGTGCCAACGGCTATGATAGCATAAAGGAGTATAAAAGGAAGACGTTCTAGTTGTTTTAAGGGTGTGATTGATAGAAAAATTCCAGAGTCTGAAGAACCTTGATTGTTAGTCGATACAGTTCGAGCGAAATTGTATACACAGAGAGTGTTTATACTTGGTGACACCTTGAGTGAGTGTGGTAGATCATCTACACCTAGAAATCAAGGAAGATCAACACTTTGTAACATCTCTTTGATCATAGTGGAATCCAGCCAATTGGCTGTCGGTGCAGAAGAGTGGACGTAGGCTTGAATCAAGCCGAACCACTATAAACCGCGTGTTCAATTCTCTCTTTCCTTTACTCAGTCTTACGATTAATTTTTCATTATTGCAAATCCTTTAACTGTTTAAGTATTGTGTAATCTTCAAGAAAATTTTTATATACCTATTCACCCCCCTCTAGGTACTCGTACTAGCTATATCAATTGGTATCAGAGCTCGTGTTCTTACTTTATTTGAAGTGTTTTACTTCAGAGTAAAAGATCCATGGCTAGTATGCTAGCACCAGGGCTGGTGGAAGGGCAAAGCAATACCAGACCACCCTACTTTGATGGAAAAGATTACAACATCTGGAAAAACAAGATGAAAGCTTTTCTACGGTCAAAGGATCCTCTGGAATGGGATGTGGTGGAAAGAGGAATTACTCCTATTGCTGCATCAGTATCCGAAAGAGGGAAAGAAACTGTTGATACCAGCGGAATGTCTCAAGAAGAAATAAACAAGAGACAAGCACTCGATGCAAAAGCAATTTACTCTTTATATTGTGCTTTGTCACCAACTGAATATAACAGAATATCTTCTTGTGTTACAGCAAAAGAAGTTTGGGATAGATTACATATCACTTATGAAGGGACAGACCGAGTGAAGGAGACCAGAATTAACATTCTCCTTGGTCAATATGAAGCCTTCAAAATGAAACCAGGAGAATCTATAAGCCGACATGTTTAGCCGTTTACAAATATTGTCAATGGTCTTGAGAATCAAGGACAGAAAATTTCTGATCCTATGAAGGTGAACAAGCTACTGCGTGGACTCTCCAAGGATTGGAATCATATAAAGACTTCAATAAGAGAGACGCAAAGAATTATGCCATTATCGTAGACGAGCTGATTGGAACTCTTGATCTTACGAAGTGGAACGAATTAATGAAGACGAAGATCCAAGAGGTAAGAAATCCATTGCATTAAAATCTAATGATGATTCGATGATACAGATTGAAGAAGATCTGGACGATGAGGAGCTTGCTCTTATGATTAGAAGGTTCAGAAAGCTGAATAGAAAAGGAAGAAGGTTCAACTCAAAGAAACAAAGTTTTCAGAAACAGCAAACCAAGTTTGTTGATAATGAGGAACCAAACAAAGATGTAGTTTGTTTCGAATGTAAGAAAAAGGGACACATCAGATCTAATTGTCCTCTCCTGAAGAAGAAGAGAGGAAAAGCTGAAAAGTCTCGAAAAGCTCTCAAAGCCGAAACCTGGAGTGATATAGAGTGTGAAGAAAGTGACGAGGAATATGCCAACCTGTGTCTGATGGCACAATCAGACTCAGACTCTGGATCAGACTCAGACAGTGAATTTGAGGTAAGTGATTATAAAATCCCTGTCAAAGTCTCTAAATACATTGATGAACTATGTTTTAGTCTTAAGACTTCTCTCAAAAAGATTTCCGAACTTAAGAAGGAAAACTCAGTTTTAAAACAAAAGGAAAACATTTTAGAAGAAAAAGTGAAAAGTTTAAACTTGAATGTTTCTACTCTTAAAGAGAATGAAGATAAACTTTCAAAAGAGAATGCTTTCTTAAAAACTGATTTATCAAATATTTCAAAGAAATTTTCAATAGGATCTGAAAAACTTGAAAAAGTTCTTTCAGTCCAAAGACCTTACTTCAATAAGTCTGGTCTAGGTATGACAGCAGAAACAATCCATTTGATTGATTTTCCAAAAGTAAAAGAAAGAATTAAGAAAAGACCGTCAAAAGAGGCTTACAAAAATCATTTCAAGAAAGTCTTTGTAAAGTACGTAGGTCGAAATGCTCTAAGATGTTCAAAGTGTAATAGTCAAGATCATTTTGAAAAAGAGTGTCCTATGGTTTGGAAGCCTGTTAAGAAAGTATGGCCTAATAATGCTTATCCTACTAACACTAAAGGACCCAAGAAAATTTGGGTACCAAAGAAAGCTTGAGACTCTCTTTTGAATGCAGGTCTCTGTCAAAAAGAAGGTAAAGTGGTATCTTGACAGCGGATGTTCAAGACACATGACAGTTAACTCAAATTGCTTCATAAAGCTTATTCAAGTAAATGGTGGAAAAGTTTCATTTGGAGGAAATAACAAAGGAAGCATTGTGGGATTCGGAACTGTAAAAATTGGAAATCTCACAATAAGCAATGTCTCTCTAGTGGAAGGACTCAATTACAATCTTCTCAGCATTAGCCAATTGTGTGATACTGGTTTCAAGATCTCCTTTCAAGAAGGCATATGTTCTGGAATTAGTAAAGATTCGACTCAGTCTTTCATGGGTCGAAGGCATGGAAATATCTACCTCCTTGATGTAAAACCAAATGAAGCACAATGCCTAATCTCAATTCAAGATGAAGCAGTCTTATGGCACAGAAAGCTTGGCCATATCAACATGAAGCAATTAGCCAAAATCTCATCAAAGAAGCTTGTTCGAGGACTACCTAAATTGCCATACCAAAAGTCGATTCATGCACTCCATGCATTCAGGAAAGCGAGGTAAGAAATTCATTTAAGTCAATAAATCATGTCTCTTCTAATCATGTACTACGGTTGCTTCATATGGATCTCTTCGGACCAACAAGAACCCGAGCATTGGAGGTAAGAAGTATTGTCTAGTAATTGTAGACGATTACTCTCGCTTTACACAGGTATATTTTCTTGCAAGTAAGTCAGAAACCTTTTCGTACTTTGAGAAGTTTGCTAAAAGGTTTAAAATGAAAAAGGATGTGCTATTTCTAGTATAAGAACGGATCATGGAAGTGAATTTGAAAATCAAGATTTTACGAAATTTTGTGATAAATCTGGTTTTAACCATATGTTTTCCTCACCATATACTCCAGAGCAAAATGGAGTTGTGGAAAGAAAGAATAGATCTCTTCAAGAAATGGCTAGAACTCTTTTAATTGAAAGTAAAATTTCTTCACGATTTTGGGCTGAAGCTGTTTCAACAGCATGCTATATCATAAATAGAGTCTTCCTAAGACCTATTCTAGAGAAAACCCCCTATGAATTGTTCAAAGGTAAGAAGCCTATTGTTTCATACTTTCGTGTGTTTGGTTGCAAATGCTTTATTTTGAAAAATGCAAATGATCGAGTTGGTAAGTTTGAAGAAAGATAAGATGAAAGCATCTTCCTTGGATATTCTACATCAAGCAAAGCCTACGAGTCTATAACAAGAAAAGCCGATCCGTGGAGGAATCAATGAATGTCAAATTCCAAGACTCAACGCAAGATGAATCCAGCCAGACTCAGTATGAAGAGTCTGAACCCGCTCTAGACCTTCCAATGTCTTCAACTCAAGAAGCATCTCAGACTCTGGAAGTCCAACATCAAGATGCTCATGAAGATTCAAATAAAGAAAGAGATCATCAACCAGGCAAATCAACTAGTAACTGGAAGCATAAATCCAGTCATCCCTAAAGATCTCATTATCGGCGAAATCAATGAAGGAATCCGCACCAGATCAAAAAGGCGTGAAGAATCTAGTGATGTGGCTCTCATTTCTGAAATTGAACCAAAAAGCATAGAAGAAGCTTTATCTGATGAAAGTTGGATCGAAGCTATGCAAGAAGAACTCAGACAGTTCAACATCAATGATGTCTGGGAATTGACATCTAAACCAAAAGGTAAACTGTTATTGGAGCCAAATGGGTATTCGGGAACAAGATGAATGAAGAAGGAAAAGTCGTACGAAACAAGGCAAGACTCGTGGCCAAAGGATATACGCAAGAAGAAGGAATAGACTATGACGAGACTTACGCACCAGTAGCAAGGTTAGAAGCTATTCGTCTATTACTTGCGTTTGCTTGTTATAAAAATTTCAGGCTATTCCAAATGGACGTCAAAAGTGCGTTCTTAAATGGATTTATCCATGAGGAAGTTTATGTGAAACAACCACCTGGGTTTGAAGACCCAAAGAAGCCAGACTTAGTCTTCAGACTGAAAAAGGCCTTGTATGGTTTAAAGCAAGCACCTCGAGCTTGGTACGATAGACTAAGTAAGTTTTTATTACAGAATGGTTTTGTCAAAGGTAAAGTAGATACTACCTTGTTTATCAAAAAGGAAAGCAAAAACTTTTTACTTGTTCAAATATATGTGGACGATATCATTTTTGGATCTCCTAATGAAAGTCTATGCAAGAAATTTTCTAAGTCTATGCAGGATGAGTTTGAAATGAGTATGATGGGAGAGTTAACATTCTTTCTTGGACTCCAAGTGAAACAAATGAAGGAAGGAACTTTCATTCATCAAGAAAAATATGCGAATGATCTTGTCAAAAGATTTGGATTGGAAAAGTGCAAAAAGACCGACATACCAATGTCATGTTCTCAGAAGATAGACAAGGATGAAGAAGGGAAGAAAGTAGATCAAAAGCTGTACAGGAGCATGATCGGTTCACTTCTTTATCTTACCGCTTCTAGACTGATATTTTGTTGAGTGTTTGCATCTGTGCTAGGTTTCAATCAGATCCTAGAGAATCACATCTCATTGCCGTGAAACGTATTATCAAATACGTTGCTTCATCTTCAAGCATCGGTCTTTGGTATCCAAAGATGGGAGACTTTAATCTTCTAGGATACTCGGATGCGAGATCTGGCCGGTTGCGGGAGTCGATAGAAAAACACTTCCGGAACTTATCAAGCGCTTGGAAACGGGACGGTGTCTTGGTTTTCAAGGAAGCAAAGCACGTAAGCTCTCTCAACGATGAAGCGAGTATGTAGCTCTTGGAAGCTGCTTTTCGCAAATTCTATGGATAAAACAACAGCTACAAGACTTTGGCATTGAAGACTCATGCACTGAGAAATCAGATGTGACAACACCAGCGCGATCAATCTCACCAAAAATCCAATCCTTCATTCAAGAGCAAAGCATATTGAGATTCGACATCACTTCATTAGAGATCATATTCAAAATGGAGAAATCTCGATTCAATTTGTTGATTCAAAGAGTCAACTAGCGGATATATTCACAAAGCCTTTGGAGAAAAATCAATTCGACTTTATCCGTTCAAGACTCAACATTTTGAAGCTTGAAGAAGTTAAAGTCTAGAGACTCACCAACTCTAAGACTCTAATCTCTCAGACTTTAAATCCTCAGACTCAGACATTCATGGCTATAGACTGTAAGTTGCTATTTTATCTAAAAGGTACGAATTCTCGTTTAGTTATTTTATCTAAATTCGAAAAGGTACGATCTTTCGTTCGGTTATAATCCGTGTGAAATTCGAAAACTTGTCTTTTTAAAAGGGATTAATTTTGGCAGTTATTGATTTTGAAAAAGAAGTGTTCGTACACTTTCCTTATACCGATTGAACTTCCCTTTTCAAAACTGAGTTATATATATACAGTTTTTCTTCGCCCAATCTTCAAAACCCTAAAAGGCACTCTCCTTCCGATACTGTTTCTACTTCTTGTTCGTCGTCGAGAAAGTGGTCATTTTTTCTTGGGAAAGCAAGTGAAGGAATCTTCCAATCGACAAAAGAAAGATGTCGTCTTCGAGGAAATCATCAAGAATTGCAAGCAGGGGACCACAAAGAATGGAGAAGGGACCGACACATTTCGATCTCACCGAGGAGGAAGACTTATCAAGTCAGCGACAAAGTCCGATTCGCTCTCATCCACGTCATTCAACGCCTCCTGCCCCACAAAGTGGAAGTCAACATCTGGAAGAAGAGATAATCGAGGAAGCCAACCCAATAAGAGTCCAAACTCCCTCCTTTATCTATAAGCTTTATCGTGCGTTGAAAAGCACCGGTACTCCATTGAACTATATAGATGACTTCCTTAAGGACAAAGATTATGGGAATGAGTATCTTTTCTGCGAAAAATGGAGGAATTGGGAGTTGCTCCGAAAGGAAAGGCGAGAGGAGGCACTTGCGAACATTCCAAGTGACCCTTGTTTGCAGGACAAAATCTGATTGAAGGGAACGATGATGACAGAATGTTCCTTGAATTTCAACCTAGAATGGGTGTGGCGGCAAAGGTGAAAGGAAATCGGATGAATTTGTTCAAATCAAAGGAACAGGAGAATGTGTATTTCAAATTTGTTGAAAAGAGGGGTGATAAACCCTAGAAGTGTCGATTTTGACTTCCTGGACGCCATCAACATGAACTTAAGAGAGAAGTTGAATTTGCTTCAACTTGAAAATTTTGCTCGACTCTACGGACGGGTATGCTCAATCGACCGCTTATTTCTATTCAAATCTTAGCTTTTGGATGCGAATAGAATTTCATTCAGTGTTCGAGACCAAGTCTACGTGGTAGATGTGAATATGTTGGCGGACATAGTTGGAGTTGAACGAGGACGTTATTTACCAATCAAAGTCTCACCTGCTCGTACTACTCTGGATCTTGTCAAAGATAGGGACGCAGAGAAGAAAATTACCTACTCAAGGATGAATGCCATCAACATCGTGCTTCATAAAATTGTGATCAACTGTCTCAGACCGAAGTCTACGTCAAAGATTTTCGTGTCTCTTTTTGAAGCAAAGTTGATGTACGCGATCAACTCAGGACGGAAGTTCTCTCTCCCGCACACTATTCTCTTCCATATGTACAGAGCAATGTCAAAAGACAAAGGACAATTGCCTTATCACAGTGCAGTGACCAAGATCTTCAGACACATAAATATTGAACCGCCTCAAACACTTTGTGTTCGACCGTGTGATAAGATGGTGGTAGGTTTGAAAATGTTAACGAAGATGCGTCTGCAAGAACTTTCCAAGGCAATGGAGAAATTCAGAGTGAAATCTCCAGTTCAGTCTACTTCAAAGAGAAAAGGAAAGGAGGCCATTGGTGCTCAATTGAAAAAGAAGAAAAGAACTCTCATCCTAGAGGATGAAGATGAAGAGGATGAAGATCCCACTATCCATGCACTGACAAGAACCAGACGCTCTGTGTCTCAACTGACAGAACTTCAACAAAACAGAGAAGAAGAAGAGCAGAGAGAGAAGGAGAAAGAAACAGAAGAAGAAGGAGAAGGAGAGAAAGAAAAGTCTGCTGATGAATCTGGAGAGAAGGAAAATCAAGAGCATGATCATCACTCTTCCCATTTCGATGTCCTAGAGACAGGGGGAGTTGGCGAGCAAGAGAGGTCCACACCTCATGCTGCTGATAGTGAAGGTCTAAGACAATCTCCAGAAGACCCAAAAGAAGTTCAGGTCTCTCAATTGCCTGAAGAAGGACACGATACGTCGACTCCAAATCTGCAGGATTATACAGAAGCTCCATCGTCTGCATTTACTCCATCTGAGAAAGTTCATGCAAGTACACAGACGGACAACTCAGCAGATTTTCGTCGCATCATGGATATTCTTCTGGAAATGCGTGGCCAGATATATGCTCTGGACTGTGAAATTCAAGCCATGAAGAATGCTGGACAAGCATCTTCAGTCACCCTGGCGGATAAAATGAAATACCTCGCTCTGCAACTTCAAACCAATGCCAAAGGAGAGGAGGTAGCTCAACTAAGGGAGGACGTGAAGAGGCTAGAAGGCGTAGTCCAGTCCATGGGAGATTTCCAGATCGTGCGCATTCTCAAGCAGACATGACTCATTTCTCACCCTTTTTAATGATGACAAAAAGGGGGAGAACCAATTTGAACCAACATCTTTCAAAAACTTTTGACTTTAGTGGTTATGTTTATTTTTGAGTATGACTTGAGAACTTGAACTTGGGTGTGAATTTAAATTTGACTAAATTGGCTGTGGATTTTGATACTTGACTGGTTGCATTTATATCAAGTGTTGTTACTCATGAAAGACTAACCAAGTTTCTGTGGATGCAGAGTCTGGTTGTTTTATTAATCTTTATGAGATAGCCATATTGCTTGAGAAATGTTTTTGCAGGTCAAAGTTGTTCAAATCTACAAGAAAGTTTTGTCACCATCAAAAAGGGGGAGATTGTTGGAGAAATCTTTCCAGAATATTTTGAAGTCGACAAAACGTTTCTTTCGATCTAAGTCTGGATGTTCGGAGACCGGCAGTTTAAAGTCTGAAGACTTTGTATTCTCAAGACTCAAAACTCAAAACTCAAGACTCAAGACTCAAGACTCAAGTCTATTCTCACTGACAGTCTTTCTAATCCAGTAACGAAGGAAATCCAAAGCCGAAGTATATGGTTGAGGATTCGATCCTATCCTCTAGAAAAGATTCTTTGGTTGGATAATCATTTAGGATTCTTTGATTCTTATCTAAGATCGATTGAAGATCCGATGGTCGACGAAATATTCTTGGAATGTTCTATTCTTGGAAACCAAGATCCGATTGTATGGGCGAACAGATTGATGGGCTATCATCGAGTTCCTTAAATAGCTCGGATGATCTTCTTGATTGATTCCGTCCAACGGGTAGATTGGAGGAATTCCTTTGGTAAGTGCCAACGGCTATGATAGCATAAAGGAGTATAAAGGAAGACGTTCTAGTTGTTTTAAGGGTGTGATTGATAGAAGAATTCCAGTCGAAGAACCTTGATTGTTAGTCGATACGATTCGAGCGAAATTGTATACACGAGAGTGTTTATACTTGGTGACACCTTGAGTGAGTGTGGTAGATCATCTACACCTAGAAATCAAGGAAGATCAACACTGTAACATCTCTTTGATCATAGTGGAATCCAGCCAATTGGCTGTCAGTGCAAAAGAGTGGACGTAGGCTTGAATCAAGCCGAACCACTATAAACCGCGTGTTCAATTCTCTCTTTCCTTTACTCAGTCTTACGATTGATTTTTCATTATTGCAAATCCTTTAACTGTCTAAGTATTGTGTAATCTTCAAGAAAATTTTTATATACCTATTCACCCCCCTCTAGGTACTCGTACTAGCTATATCAGCATCCTCCTTGACTCCCCCTGTATCCCTTGGAGAAGCCTCACCCTCTCTGTTCGAAAGCTTCTCCATGAAATCCCCCCTCTAATTTGCATTCGTTGTGAGCTCTTTACCTCTCGTGCTGTGGTGAAAAAAACATCAACCCTCTTTGTTAGAAAGCTAGCACAGATCAATGTCGGACATCAACTCTACTTCAACTGAAGCTTGGAGGTTAGTTTTACATTCAACAACTCGAAATTTACATCGATTACTAATCTTCATTTGCTTGCTTATGTGTATGTCTTTCCTTAGGAACCATATCCTCCTTTGCATCATGAGCTCTTAGGGCACCCGGCTTTCTATGTTTCTTGGAACTTTTATTTGCATAAACTTTCACAAAATCAATCCATTTTGATCACGAGTCATTACTCAATTTACGACTTATTACAGGGACCTTTTTTTCTTGATGTAATTATCATAAGGACTTTGCATGTCGTTGATACTAAGCTTTTGATTGCTATTTTGGATTGGCATATAATATGTCGTAATGCAATTTGGGAGAAATTCTCACCATCATGTACACTTAATTTTACTATGTGGATGAGTAAGCTTCCATTGAGCAAGATTTAAGCCCTCCGTACTACAAGGTTGTATTATTTACTTGTACCTTAAATAAATGATTTTAGATTTTGTTGCTATTTTTGGTAGACTCGGAGGACAAGAAGATGCCATCACTGAAAAATTGAAAGATTTCTTGATGTCCTCGCTTAGATGGTCACTTGCTTTGCTTGGAGTCAAGGATTTACTTATAAACAAGCAATTGACCTTTGCCGTGATTTCCATAGCTCTCATAATTCTTTACGGCATCAGTTCGCGAACAACACAAGACAATCGTGGAATGTCATTCATCAATTTTGCATTTCTTATACTTGGATGTCTTATTGTTGGAATAACACTCAACTCGATTGTACCAAATTCTTACATCAAGTGGGCTATCTATGGTATATTCCTTACTATGGTAGTTACAAATCCTGATTATCAACAATTTTTTCAAGAGATGAAACAAATCATCAAGTCTATGTGCGGAGCAACTTATTTGAGACTTAGAGACTTGTTTATTGAATCACTTGGGTTCATCGAAAATCTTTTGAAAATTAATGTTGTAAACCAAGAAGAATCATCGATGAATAATACCATTGCAACTCGATCGGTGGATGGCAACGGTGGTGGAGACGAGGAGGACATTGCCTCGTTGGTCTCGTGATAAAATTCAACGCCCATTTATCTCTTTTTTTTCTCCTTTGCATTGTAAGGTGTTTGAACGATATACGAGGTTTTTCCTCTGTTTACGTGTTTGTACTATATGCAAATGTGTGGTCAAATTATAGTAGTTTTTCGTTCATACATTAGAATTGCAACTTTGCATGTTTACTCCATTTTCATGAAATTTTGATTGATCACTTTTTCTTTCATAGCATCAGTTACATCAATGCTGCGTTTTAAGTTACGGTTTTGATTTTGAACGGTCACATGTCTAGATTTGAAGCAATACTTAATCTATAATAGGAAAATCCATTTTGATGACCCTAAAGTCAAACCTACATAGGAATTGAATGTGAAATCCTATATAAAACAAGCACAGATGCACATGTACACCTGATCGTGTGTATAGTCTCACCTTTTGCACGAGCAATTAATCGGAGGATCAATCAAACCCTCAAATTACGAGCTGGGAAGGCGAAGCTAAGAAGGAAGTTTTGTGAACTCTCAATTTGCTTTTCTCAAGGTTATGGCAAGAGTAAATGTCCGAGCTGAAAAGAAACTGCTATTTGACAAAAAGGAGAACCGTCCGAGCGAGGGCGATTGGTAAATGAGATTGAACTATGCGCGATGACAAAAAGCTAGCATTTTCGTTGACTTGACTCGCTTCAGTCTTTCATTATCTTAGTCAGTTAATCTAATTGATTACAACTAGAGTTGTTAAACGAGTGGGTTAGGTTGGGTTGGGTTTGAATCGGGTCATTAATGGTCCGACCCAAATTAATCCATTAACCAATTTATGCCTAATATAAATTTTTCGACCCGTACCCTGACTCGTACTCGACCCGACCCGACCCATATTAATAAAATGTTTTCATATTTAATCAAATTTAGGAAAACTTATTCTTATGTTTTTTTTAAAGATTATATTACTAAAATACTTCCAAGCAATATAAATCTAATCAATAATTTTTCAAATTTTTAGAATTTTTCAAAAAAATTATTTTTTCTTTTTCTTCTTCTTATTTTTCAAAAAAATTATTTTTTCTTTTTTCTTCTTCTTTCTTTTACTTTTTTTCTTCTACATCCAGAGAGTCTGTTCGCGGCCAACCTATTTTAAACCCATTAAATCGCTAAGCATCCACCGACCAAAAAAAAAAAAAAATGCTAAGCAACCCATTTATGACCCATATAAAAATTGCTTGAGCTGACAACGAAAATTGCTCACTTTCCCATTTTCACTCCCAGTCAAAGAAAATTGCTCGAGCTGACAACGATGTAGGACCATCGGACTAGATTTTCTTGCCCAACATTCCAGTATACATTCAGTGTTTGTACAAAATATACCCATTCAATCTATGAATATGGTGAAACAATGTTGTTCCCGCAGATGTACAAAATATACATCGCCCGTTGTCCATATCTTGATCTTCCCGCAGACGTCTCATTTACGTGTTGGAAGAAGCAACCGAAAATTTGTCAGCCAACGGTCATTGACAGTGGCTTGAAATTCCAACCAAAAACTTGGCTCAAGAAAGCAATCTTGAGTGGTAAAGAATAAATGAAACGAATTTCATTAAATAGTCGGAACAGAGGTAACAGGACACTAGAATTTCCTCGGCAGATTACACTGTCTTCAATGGCAGTTTTCATTTTCAAAGAAATGTCAGAAAACATGTTCATCCCATACCATAATTTCGGCGAACCAATGAATTTGTAAATAGCCTTCATTAATGAACCATTTTTCATGGATTTCAAGGGTCCCATGTGTCTGCAATAATAGAAAACCATACAGCTTAGAGGGAAAAAGAGAGCAAGCAAAAGGAACACTTCACATACCACACCCAAACCATTAGCACCATAGTTTATTGACCAACAAGATTTTTAAAAGTTCAGAATCTCAAATAAACAAAAAAATGCAACCGGGTATCCTAACGACAGAACAGTAATTCCTGAACCTCTAGGACATAAATATTGATCACTGACAAAAATACAAATCGAATTGTATGATCATTAAAAAGAAGTTTGAATAAATAATCCTTGTTCACGCAAGCCGAATCCTCACTGGGTCCTCAAGTAATTGACTAAATCTATAATGTAAATTCTTATGAAGGCAAACCTGTTAAACTACTACATCCACGTCTACACTAAGCAGCTTTAAAATCTGCTAACAATCTGCTATAGATGAATCTGGCACTAGGATTGGTTACCAATACTTGGTAGTAGATATATGAATGTCTCATGATGCTGAAAAATTAGAGGAACGTAGCAAACATAAAGGAAACAACCGGCAGAGCCCCCAAGACAATCGGCCCAATCCTTCAAACTTCCTAACATGGAAGAAAAACATCCAGCAAAGAGGAGGAGAAATGTCGCACATATCATCCTAAGCATATGTAATAACATATACACTCCGTGGCAGCACCGCACTAGAATACACTAGAAATGGTACCGAGACACTTCCAGATCAGAAACAATGCAAAACTGCTCCTAACTTGGATAAATCACACACAATTTCAGAGAAGAAGCCCGACATGCCTCCCAACACATGGAAAACAACACCGAATTATAGCAGAACTCCATCTGCACGAGAGACACTCTGCGATCACGCCACTTTTCCTCGGGTTGATGCGGTGTGTGTTTCTTCTGTGACAATAATAGCAACACGCGATCCTGCCCAATTAAAAAAAGAACAAGAAAAAACTTGGGGACGTGCGATCATTTCAAATGCTCAGCAAATCACACGCCATTCCCACGATCCAGGAGGGAAACCAAAAAACCCAGAAAGCCTATCGACACAGCATCAGCGTCCAAGAACACCAGCAAACGAACCCCACCACACCAACACATCACAACAAAAAAGCCCCGCGAAATCCCGCACAGATCGAGGACTAGAGGAAGACAACAACAGCAGCGAAAATCCATCGGCCGCGACACTCGCATTCCACAAGGATTTTAACTCCACACTCAGCTCCCGCCAACCACCTGCGCCACAAGAAAACAGCCGGCATTGTCGCCGAAGCAGATATTCACTTACCATGATGACTAGTCTGTCTCTCTCCCTCTCTCTTGCTCGAGCTGCACAGCTAAAACCCCACCGCGGGTGGTGACCGGAGTGATTTATCTGCTTGAAACGGGGGTTAGGGTTTGTGAGGAGTGCAGGACCAGCGACACCATGACGATTCAGCTGTCGGACGACCTCGATGGGCGATCGGCGGCAGCAAGGCGGTTAATCAGAAGGGTGGATGGAAACGAAGAGGGAGTCCGAGAGTAATCGTGGCTGTGTCGCTGGGTTCATTTTTAATGAATTGATTAATGGGTTTTAAATGGATGCAAATTAAACCATTTAAGACTCATATATTTTAATCTCTTTATTTTTAGAACTCATTATGGATGTTTTGAGGAATAAGACTTCACACATTAATGACTCACTCAAATAAATGAGTTATATACCCATTTTGACACCTCTAATTACAACACATGCTCTTGATCTAATATAGTGACAGTACTACTACATGCACTATTTTACATTGCTTTATTTGTTAAAAGATAAAATGTCAAATGTAAATATCTAAATTTTCTAATGACCAGAACACTATGACGAAGTATTTATATAAATCCTTTCATCCATACCATTAACTTTTCCAATTTTCATAAATAAAGTATCTTGAAACAAGGAAACACCTTCCTTTTGTCTTTTTTGTTTTTAAATTGTCTCAACAACAAGATAAAAAAATAATAAAAAAGAGTCCAATTGTCCATTTCGATGATAGGCATAACTAACCTGCTGTTAAGCATACTAATTATTCTTTTATAACCTTTAGAACTTCTTTTTTAAAAAATAATTATTAAGAGCAATGGAAGGGAGATGTTTTTGGAGTAATACACCTTCTACGTGGAATTGCCACAACATGGACATTCTTCTGAGCAAAATTTTTCCTCTGCTTAGCCCTACCCTCCTCTTGTATTCGAGTGGTAGGTTTTAAGGGGCTGGACGATTTAATTGACGATAGGTGCTCCTTTTTGGTCCCATAGACTAATTATTATCTTGGCAGATAGGTAAATGTTAAATCATTAGTCCTCAACAATGGCGGACCAAGAACTTCACATTAGGGGCGCTGGACAATAAATTTTAACTAAAAATATACGAATTATATTGTGAAACTATATGGAAATAGACATAATTGATATGGCATGCAAAACATTCGGCAACTTGGAAGTTTTTCTGGACATGATCTTCAAGTTTTTGTTAAATTTGCTGATTAAACGGTTCAAGTTTATCAAATACGAACCGAGCGCGTGTTGACACAAGTTTAATGAATAAATACTTAAACAAACTTTAAATCAAGCGACTTAAAGTAATACTCGGGGCGAGTGTTTGTACCTCGGATGGATAGCGGCTCGGGGGAATCGCGATGGCCCGACAGTGACTTGCGGCTAGGTGGCCGACGGGTGACCAGACTGTGGTAACCGGCACGGCATGGCTAGTCTCCTCGCGGACGTTGCCGGTGGTGAGATATCGTGGTTCACGAAGGTAAGACCGCAGTGCTGAGTTCGTGGCCGAGGATGGTGGTGCATGGCGACGCCGCGAGAAACGCCAAGGGAACCTGCAAGAACAAAGAATCCACAGCTGGTGTGGTTCGGTGATCAATGAATTCATGGCCCACGATGGCTCGGCCGTGATGAGAGCCGCTCGATGGGACTTCTTGATTGAACCACAAAGTCACGATCTTCTCTTGCTTCAATTCCACGTGGTCTCTCTGGGGGAACCCCAGTCAACTTTCCAGCTTTCACACAACAAGAAGAGACAAATTCCACAATCTTTCTTCCTCTTCTCATTATTACTTCTCCACTACCTGCGTTTGTCTTCTTCCCTGCTCCCACCAAACTCCGGGTTTTATTTGCTTTCAAAACCAACGAGGGCAAGATTGAGGGACAGTCGGGGGCACATGCGGGAATCGCGAGCAGGGACACAGTTGGTGGACAGCTTGCTAGCGAAATATCGACGGGCACTGATAGATGAGAGCGATTCGGTGGTAATTGCGGACTGCTGGTCACCACAGTGAGGACCCACCTGGCACGGCGAAATCGCCGGAAACCGCCGCAGGAAGCTCACGATGGCCGGAAAACCTCCAAGAAGGCGAAGCTCGTAAGCGCACGAAGGTTAGATGCGGCTGGGGACAGAGACGATTGTCGCTGCAATTCTACGTGTAGAGTCGTGTCTCCTCTGTATCTTCCCTGCCGTCTCTCACCATGGAGAACATGAGTCCTCTCTTTCTTTGAATCCTACGTGAAGCGGCCCCCTCCTTTCGCTTGCGAACCTATTTAGGCCCACCTCACCGACTTCCTCTTAGAACCACCATATATCTCCTTTCCCCCATCAATCAACTAAGCTTATCTTTTTTTATTTGACCGAATCCTGCCGACACACGCCAGCTGTGACATTTATCCGTCCCTTTTATATTTCGTATCCGCAAAGAATTGTGCACGCAAGAAAATGAAGCCCGGTTCCAAAAATTCTATGATATAATTGCCAATTTACTTCTCATAATCTATCCGAGTTTAGCACCCCCTAGCATATTATATGTGAATTTCCGCCATCATATCCTTTTATGGGCTAGGAGAAACATTTAATCATGTGGTTTAATCTCGTGGACTCAATCAAGCTTAGAACCATTTCTTAAAATCCATTCACCTCGGTTCAACGCAACTATATGAACCTATTACCATTGATGTTATAAAATAAGAATGCTTCCAAAATCTAATTGCAATTTAATTAGTATTTTTTTTTTTGGGGTGGAAATTTAGTCCCTAATTTTTCTATGCAATTTATTAAGTAATCAAATTTAGGTGTGAACACATTTAATTTAAGATGGTCGATTGTGTAAGCACCTATCAAAATCTTGTCGAAGGTATATAATAATCAAAGGCAAGATATCAAACAGGAAATTTCTTTGATTTTTTTTTTTTTTTGGGAAAACATTAAAAAGGTTATATAACGTGTGGCAAAGTAGAGAATGTCCTTGAGTTTTGACAATTCAATTTATGGCATTGTACAAATGTTTTCTACATCGATTCGTATTCAAGTTAAAACGGTCCTAAACCGCAAGGGACTGGATTTGGTCGCCGGCAAGCCACGAACCCAACCTCCGCGCCTCCTCCCGCTATTGCCACTGCCGGAGCCGCCGGCGCTGCATCTCTCCAACTTGGTCGTTTCCTCCACCCGGTTCCTCACTTCCAGATCTGGCAGCAAAGGACTGGATCCATGGCTAAAGCTGCTCTCTCCTCCCACCACTCAACACACCATCCATGGATTGAAAGCGTGCAGGTTTGTTCTGTCACTAGAGGACCAAAACAGAAAATGGTTGTGTAGAACCAGTTCCATTAGTGCCAGATCTGGAGCCTTGGCCACGAGCGGCAACGGCTCGTTCACACAACGACGACGGAAGGGGAGACACGAAGGTTTATGAAGTCCAGATCTGGAACCGTTGTCGCTCACGGCCATGGTTGCAGATTTGGAAGTTCGGCTAGATTTGGAGTCTTGGCTGCGAGCGATGACGGGAAGTTCATGGTGACTGCGGAGGTGGACGCGGAGGTGTGCGCTCAGATCTCTGGACTTGCGGCCGTCCATGGCCGACCGCTGCTCTGCATCTCCATATCTGTGGACGAGCACTCGCGGCCAAGGCTTAGCTGCCGGGACGAGGGGAGAGGGTGGACGCGGGGAGTGACTTTTTGAATTTGCATTCTTCATATTAAATAAAGTGCAAGGTTAAAATTAAAATTTGGGGCTGAAATAGAAAATTAGGGCTTGATGGATGTAGCGAGAGTGGAGATTCCTCTCTAAATCCCCAATTTCAAAGAATAATGTTTAAAAAGGAAAAAAAAAGGGGGGGGAAGAAGAGATATGAAAAATCCACAAATATGAAAGAGTGAGAATTAAATCTTTCAGACATGTTACTCGCTAGATCCTCCATTTCTCACTCTTCTTCTCCGATGGCAGAGCCATGTTTCCTCAATCCCTAGTCACACACAGATCAATTAGGGTGCGTTTGATAACATTTCTATTTCAGAAAACAATTTTTTTTCGAAATAATATTTTTATATTTCTATTCTCTAAAACAATTTCTAAGTAAAAAACGCGTTTGATAATTATACAAAATTTTCATTTTTCGAAATAGAAAAATAATAGAAATACGTTTGGTATAACCCACAATTTCTTTTATAACGTAGAATTTATTTTAATTTTTTTAATTTTTTTTTAGATTTTTCTTTTTTTCCCTCTCTTTTTTTTTCTTGTTCCTCCTCTAGTGGGCAGTGGCAGCGGTGGCCAGTGATCAACGATTGGTGGTGATGGCGGCAAGTGACCGTGGCGGTGACCGATGACTGGCAGTAGGCGATCAGCAGTAGCGAGCGGCAGCGGTGGCAGGCGATCAATAGCAGTTAGGGCTAACGATCAGTGGTGGTGGGTGGTAGCGAGTAGCGAGGGGCGGCGGATGGCAAACGGTGGGGAATGAAGAAAAAAAAAGAAAAAAAGAAAAATACTTATTTTTGAAATTATTCCCATCGACAAGAAACTATTTTTTCTACTTCTTATTTTTGTTCCAAATCTATTTTCCGGATATTTTTCTATTTCGAAGAATAAAAAAAATTAGTTGACGTTATCAAATGGATTTATATTCTTTTTTCTATTCCAATGATCAAAGAACAAAAAATCAATGAATAGAAATATTACCATGTAGACCCTTATTTGCCTACTAGAGATAGGAGAGATAGTGACTGGAGTTTTCAATTTTGGACCTCGAATTGTGAAGATGGAGAGTTCAAGAGGATTTGGAGACTGTTAGGGTGGGAATAGAAGTAGGATTGATCATGTGGGTCCAGCGAAGATACGCATCATAGTGGCCTGCCAAGATACTCGACCTCGACGAGCTCTTCATTGCTGATCTTCACATGCCGTGAGTCGGAACTCCGATCAAGTTTCTCGAAAGACAAGATGCCAATGTGCCTGCCTGCATTCCCCTTCTAAGATCAAAGTTTTCTTTTGCCGCATTAATCTAAGATCATCCATGTTCGACTTAAATTTCTTTGAAAAAAGTCACATCATAATCAAAATTCCACTTAAGACTAATTGTGAGAATAGGCACTCAAGTGAATGGTTTTAAACGTTATCCTTCACCAAAAAAAAAAAAAAAAAAACTTAACTCCAATAATTCCTCCAAAAACTTCAAATGGGAATCTCTAGAGACATAATCATAACTAAAATCACTTTAACTCCAACTTCCAGCACCCTCCTCACTCAGCCAAGAAAAAAAATGTCTTTATGATAAATCCAAGTATGCCTGAAGTGCATTCATTCATTCAATTCACTGCCGACTCTTTGCCTCTCGCGCAGAGCTGAAAGGAAACATCAATTCTCTTTATTGGAAAGCTAGCACAGATCGATGTTTGACTTCAACTTTACTTCTACTGAGGTCAAAGGTTAGTTTTGCATGCAAACAGTCAAAATTTACATTGATTAGATAGAACTCTTCATTATTTGCATATGTGTATCTTGTTCCTTATCAACTAACTATTAGGGATGAAAACTCAATTGTTTAGATAAGTGTGTATTAGGGGATTAGTAGACTCTTGATTAGATAGAAACTGTTCCATGTTTGCATGTGTTATTGTATGTCTTGTTCCTTATGAACCACACAAATCGTGTGCATGATGTCCATGGATTGTGTGAGCCCAGTGCCATACATCGTGTCCATTAAACCGTGTGTGAGCCCAGTGCCAGAATCGTGTCCATTAACCCATGTGTGTGCCCAGTTCCCTGGATCGTGTGCCCCAAGATCATCGTGTCGGTGGCTCGTGTGCCCGATGCCGTGCCTCGTGTCAATGGACTGTGTGCCCATTTAGCTTGCATTGTATCCATGGATCGTGTGCCCGGTGCTGTGCATCATGTAGGGGTGATCCCTGGAACCAGGAATTGATCTTGTCCACCTGAGAACTGGACCAGACTGGTTGGTGCTGGTCTGGTTCCTGGATTAGAACGGGAACAGCTGTATTTTTATTTTATTTTTTGGTTTCTTCTCATACGTACACTGACTGTTCAGAATCAGGTGGTAATTAGTTGAAAAGGCAACATGATTAAATGAAACTGGCGTGGGTTGGTTTGCCTCAGTTATCAGGTAAATCACTCGCCTTTAGAATGTTCATTAATCTGCTGACCAATTTGGTTCCATATGTTGTCGATCCCTAGCTTTATTTGCTTGTTTGGCAAATGCCCACGTTGATCTTTCTCTGGTGTAATTATGATGCCATTCCTGCGTCTATGTTCTGGGCTTGATTCTCATGTGGCAGTCGTGCTTTCACGTAGACCGCTCTTTAATTTGATACTGTGAAGCTAAAAGTAACAGAGACGATTTTCATTGACTAAAGAAGCACATTGGCACATTGAAAGAATAGAAGAAGTACTCGAGAAAGAACCCAAAAATAATTTTAAAAATAGTGAAATTAAAGTAGTCTCATGATCGAGAGATAGGGGCCCCAACCGAATGAAAAATAGACAGGGACTGAACATTGTAATGCAATTTACTAATTTAAGATTTGCTTCAGAATAATAAAATAAAATAAAATATTAAGTAATCTGAGTCAGGCCATTGGTCCGGTCGGGTCTTGAAATCGGAAACCAGACCGATTATTCCTGGTTCCTTGGGGAAACACTTAGAATTGATTGGTTTGGGCTAGTCCAATCCAGTTCCTGAGTTGGATTGGGACAGATGCACACCCCTATCCTCCTTGGGTTAGGAGCAATCAACGCACTTGGCTTTTTATGTTTCTTAGAGCTTTTATTTGTGCGATCTTCGTAAAATCCATCAATATCAATCGAGAGTCATTTATTACATATTGCAATTGATCCGTTTAGACTAATTATATGGACTTTGCATGTCGCCAGTGCTGAGCTCTAGCTTGTAATTTTGGATTTGCATATGACCGGTAGTAATGCAATTTGGGAGAGATTGCCACCATCATATTTCACATGTACAACTCATTGTACATTTTTATCTGTGGATAAGTAGGCTTCCATGAAGCAAGATTTAAGCATGCAGCTGGACAGCTCGTGCTCCGAACTGATATTATTTATTTGCCTCATAAACTAATGATATCAGATTTTTTTTTTTTTTTGGAGGTTTAGAGGACAAGAAGATGCCGTCGTCGGAAAATAAAAAAATTCCTGACATTCTTGCCTAAATGGTCATTTGCTCTTTTAGGAGCTAAGGATGTACTTTTAAACATGCAAGCAACCTTCATCACAATAGTTGTAGTTCTCATTGTGCTCTTTGGCATCAATTCATGAACAACACGAAGCAATCATGGAAATACATTCAGCAATTTTGCTTTTACTAGGATATCTCGTTGTTGGAGTAGAAATTGACTCGATTATATTAAATTCTTATATCAACTGGGTTATCTATGGTTTATTTCTTGTTATGGTAGCTACAAATCCTAATTACTAACAAATTTACAAGGAGATGAAATGGATCTTTAGGTCCATTTGCAAGAATTTTCTTTGAGACTCAAAAAATTGTTTATTCAATCACAATAGATTATCAAAAAACTTTTGAAAATTAATGTTGCTGACCAAGAAGAATTATTGGTGAATAAAAATGATGTGACTCCAGTCGTTGGCAATGACAGAGGTGGAGTTGGAGAGGACATTGTCTAATTGACCTCGTGATGGAATTCAACACCCTTTATCTCTCTTTTTCCATTTGTATTTTAAGATGATTGTATGTAATGTGAATTAGAAGTTCGAGCTTTTTAATATGTACTGTGTTTCTACGATATGCAAAAGTGTGGTCAGACTATAGTAGTTCTTCATTGATGTATTAAATTTGCGACTTCTGCATATCTGTCCAAGATTGACAGCGCAAATTTATTTCCAATCAATTTTGTGCCCTATTGTATTACATTCATTTTTTTTTTCCCGCATGTAGTATGAATCCACAAGGCCCTTCCCCCCAAAATGTGTGATGAAACATGTCATGTTTACTATTTAGGATTATATAGCATCTCAGATGATAAAGGAATCATATGTCGTGTTATAGATATATAATAATCAAAAGGTAAAAGATTCACCATGACTTAGCAACTATCTTAGCGTTATCATAGGATTTCTATGTCTATTTCGAATGCTTTGTTTGAGTAGTTATTTAATCCACTGAGGATAATGTTTCAGAATTGGCAATTTGTCGTCACAGCTCCAAAAGTCACAAGTATCGGGACCTTCTTTTTAGAAGTGATTTGCTTGTGCAACACGCAATTCTTTAGGAAAGTCAAAAAGACCCGAGCATTTGGCTGTTGTCACTTGTTTTAGAGATCAGCATTGTGTTGAAGGTAATTTCTAATCCTTGGAGTAGACAGAAACAATCGAGGAAAAAAGTAAAAAAGAAAAACAAAGTCAGCCAGCCTCGTATCATGATTTCAAAGAGATGTTTTCATCATATTTGAGATTTAACATATAAAAAAGTTTTTGAGTTAGATAAAACTCACATAAATGTCGATGATGTTTACTTTGACTGTTAAGCAAAGTGTCCAAAAGGTGAATCACTCAAACTCCATCAAAAAAGTTGAGATGGAAAGCGAAAAACTCGTACTAAAAATTGAAAGAAAAGCATCGTGTCGAATCTGGAAAGCAGGAAACCCACTTTACCTTTCTAGCACCGAATAAGCCAAAGCCAGCGCAATTGGTGGGAGAGGCCAGTGCGATGGAGGCAAAATCCTGCCTCAAGGGAAAAGCCCCCGGTTGCAGAAAGCTTCCGCCTTCAACGATGGTGGCCGCCACCAGATCAAGGGATCTTGGAAATTAAAACGTCTTTGGCAGCTTAGGCGGAGGCAGTAGCCGTGGTTGCCTTCGCTCATGGCCGTTTGAGGCACTAGCGAAGGCGGCCATGGCCTCGCCTAGGTCTGGGTGGGGTCGAGTGAGGGTCACGACCCTCACTGGCCACAGTGGAGGAAAGAAAAACCAAAGAGGGAAGAAAGGAAAAAAGAAGGAAAAGAAAATAAAAATAATTTTTTTAAAATAATTTATTATTAAAAATTATCAACGTTAGCGTGGGCAAGACGACGATGCTAGTTGGCGTCTGTGTTCACCGCCGGTTAGTCAAAATTAGCTGAATGTACTAAATTGACATAATTGTAAAAAGTTTAGGATTGAATCGGTCAAAAAAAGTTTAGAACTAAATTAACATAATTACAATAAGTGTATGGCTTTTTTGGTAATTTTATCTAATAAAAGTCATTATATTCTATTAGCAGTTATCGACTAACAAGGTATTGATCTAGATGGTAAGGAAGCTCGGTCATCTCCTTTTGATCTTGGGTTTAAATCTTGTTGGAGCCTTTCATGCGTAAAATCCTAAATACATCTGATCAGTATGGGGGAATGGTCCTGATCGTCTGGATAGGTAGACCGGTCGAGAAGTGAGATGATTTGAAAAGTATTTGAAAAATGAGATGATTTGGATAGAGTTGAGGTTTGCGGAAATGGCATGAACATTATGTGATTGCTAAGCCCCAAAAGAATTGAACACTTACACACCGTACATCACAGTGTAATAATACACACCCATAATGATAGAAAACTTTCACTTGATCGAACACGTTCATGAAAATGGATTTTAACAAATCCAAAAATCGAGAGATTATTTTGTGGTATCTAATGAAAATGTGAATTTACTCAATGATACAGTTTGATAAGAATTTCTAGCTCGAAATAGGTACCAGAACGCGAATAGCCACTCTAAGAAAGAATGGAAGATGAAAAGGGACAGAGCAAAGACGAGGAAAAAGGAAGCACACTGGAAACTGCACACTACCCAGACGGCTTTTCTCTCTCCTCTCCTTGTCTTCCTCGGTCTCTCTCTCTCTCTCGAACGATTCTCTCCGGAGCCCCCTTTTCACGTTCCTACATTTGTCTTGTTTCTGAACTTCCAGTCTTTCTCAGTCAACGCCGCTAATTTAGCATATTGTCTCCACGGCAGTTTGTGCAATAAAAAAATCCCACGTGGCATTAACTTATATAAATCTGCCGACATGGCTTGCCGGAAAAATTCAATCAGCAAAAATCATAAGAAGCGACGTCATCTTGGCCCTATTAGTAAAAGAAAAAAAGAGGGTAAACGACTCTCTTGAATTTGCATTTCCTCGTGTTACATAAAGAGCAAAGTTAAAATTAAAAATCAGGGCTGGAGTAGAAAGTTAGGGCTTGCAGGATGTGGCGAGATTAAAGATTTCTCTGTAAATCCTCAATTTTAAAGAATAAAGTTAAAAAGGAAAAATAAAATATAAAAATGGGGAGGAGATGTATGAAAAATCCAACTTGAAAGAGAAGGAATCAAATCTTTCAGACATGTGCTCGCCGGATCCTCCATTTCTAGCTCTTCTTCACCGATGGTAGAGCCATGTTTCCTCAATCTCTAGCCACATTCAGATAAGTTATTTGCTTACTAGAGATGAGGGAGATAGAGACTGGAATTTTCAATTTATGACCTGGAATCGCTAAGATGGGGAGTCCAGGAGGCTTTGGAGACTGTTAGGTTGGGAATGGAAGCAGGATTGTTTGTGTGGGTCTGACGAAGGAACGCATTATGCTGGCCTACCAAGATATTCGACCCCGATGAGCCCTTTCGTTGGTGATATTTGCTTGCCACGAGCTGGAACTCCGGTAAAGTTTCTCGAAAGACAAGATGCCAGTGCGCATGCCTGCATTCCCCTTCTAAGATCGGGATTTTCTTTTGCCACAATAATCTAAGATTGTCCATGTTTGACTTGAATTTCTTTGAAAAAAGCCACGTTGGAGTGAAAATTTCACTCAGGAGTAATCATAGGAAATAGACACTCGAGTGAACATTTTTTCACATTATACTACGCAAAAAACTTTTATGTTAAAAATTTACCCCTGTATTTGAAGATAGCTTCACATTATCTCACACACAAAGAAAGGAAAAAAAAACCTATTTTCTAGCTACAGTTTTCTTTTCATACTATATATATATTCTATTATAGATTTTACCCAAATATTAGAGGTACCAATCATTAACAAGGGCGGCAAAAAAGGAAGAAGAGTTTTTCAATGCAAACTATTCTGATCTATCTGTTGAATTCTTGCTTAAGCCAGCAACAGCATGGAAACTTCAGATACTAAAAGGGAAACGGACAAGAAATTTTCATCTTCATTCTCGTGTGGAGGAAAATCAATCGTGGAAAGGTGTTTAGTTCAATACGCGTTTTGCAACTTTAGAGATTGAGAACAGGAAAGAGAAAACATTTTCATCTTCATTCTTTTGAGAGAAAGTAAGGCCCTATTTGATAATCATCCAAATAGAGCCAAATTCTGATTTTTTATTCCCAGAATCAGTTTGGGCCGAGAATCGCGTTTGGTAAAATTTTTGTTCCCGGGAACAGATTGGGAGTGGAATCAAGAATAGAAAAAAAGTTGATTATTGTTTCGGGAACAAATTTGAGAATCAAAAACCAACTCTTATTCTTCTTCCCTTTGGCCATTTCGTGACCGCCGTCCACCCCCGCTCGCCGCCGCTTGCCGTCATCTGCCACCACTGCCTGCTGCCACCGATTGCCGTCCGCTGGTCTGGTGAGCTCACCAGAGGCAAGCCCAGCCACCGGCGAGGCTCAGCCTCACTAGATTTGGCGAGGCCAAGCCTCGTCGGGGCTAGGCAAGCCTCGCGATGCCCAACCCCGCCAGTGGCCAGGCGAGCCTCGCCCAGCACCGGCAAGGCTCGCCTGGCCATCGGGCTTGGCTGACAAGGGCCGGCCTCGCCGAGGGTCGGCGATGTTCTGGTGAGGTTGCCAGTCCGGCGACCAGCCACAAGAAGAAGAAGAACAACAGGAGAAAAGGAAAAAAAATAGTAGAAAATTTATTTAAAAATAAAAAAAAGATTTGGAACAGAATCGATAAGCATGGTACCAAACGCTTGATTACATTTGAGAATCGAAATTTTGAACAGTTACCAAATGCGTTCTTTTATTCGGAATCGTTCCGGAACAGAATAAAAAATAATCATTTTTATCGAAGCTGTTCTCGAGAACAAAATCGTTACCAAACGCGCCTTAAATAATCGTGGGAAGGCGTTGACACTGGAAAAGGAGAAAAAAGGAAATTTCCATCTCCGAGTGCTTGACTTTTCTGCCGATAATATATTAATTAAGTATTTTGGTAACAACAGACGCGTGTCTTAGAGCACTTGTTAGGCACATTCAATATGGAAGTTTTGATTTATAAGGCGTTCATAATATACCACACGAGAAAAACAGAGTATTAAAAACTGCAAACGTTCTTGACATGGCTTCTCGACAAGTATCGCGGCTTCGACCCCCAAAAAAAAAACGAAAAAGTATCACCGCCAGGGGCACTTTTCTTACGTTTTTATGACAAAATCCCTATGATAAAAGTCATCAAATGGTGTACAATAAAATCCGCAATTTGCTATCTACTAATTGTGTTTTCTCCCTCAAAATTATAATAAATGATCGTTATAGGGCTCGTGGACTCTTTTTGGGTTTCATTATCAAAGGGGGCACTTAGTAGAAAGTTGAATTTGGTATTATGAGATGCTGACAAGCTATAGTTTTCTCTGGATTTGTTCTAACATCACTGAAAATTGATGAAAATATAATAAACGTACTAGCATGGAAGCACCGAATTCATCTGACTTGGCTTAATTTTGTTAGAGATATTACTTATTTGGGGTGATATTATTAACTACAAGACTTTTCTAATACACTAGCCAGTGTATGTTAGCTATTATAGTTGCGTAATGAGTTACTTTAGCTTTTGCAGTCAAGCACACAATATCAATCTGAAAATAAAGCATCGAAACTCTTTGTTTACTTAATTAATTTGCACTAAGCATGGTGTCTCTTTTTTCTGAATTCCTTTTTTTTTTTTTATAAATATATATTCAAAAATTTGGAGAACTCTCCTACTTCATTTGATTTTATTGTGCATTATCTATTTATAAAATTAGAAGTCCGCTTATTTCGCTGGATTTTAAATATATCTATTATTCTTCATCGCCCGTGTATAGGCTATCGTATTACACCTAGAAACTAGCATGATGTGGTTTTTAATGTGTTTATGTAAGGTGTAGGGGCCGTGTGATGCTATTGCACTGGTTGATAACCTTATAATTCCATGCGTCTTTGCGTTGATTTCAAGCCAATTTTACTTGTGGTCACTGTAGTGAAATTTGTGATCAAGTTGCTAGGTTTTGATTTCAATCTCCAAAATATATAATGTTGAACTTTTTTTCCGATTGATGTCCTTTGAAGAAATCGAATTATTTTCCCATTAAAATAATTTTAGAATTGGTGATTTGTTCGGTATGTCTTCTCCAAAAATCAGTTGGTACATTAATTGCAAAAAATCTTACATTTAATTATTGGGCAATTAAATTCAAAGTTTGAGTAACCTAGTTATAAATTTTCCCAATGTGGAGTTTTGTTTTTTTGGTTGGTCCTTCTCTAATCCTACTCTAACACTCACTCTCAGACTTTTGCCTTGCCTCCTTGCAGGGCGTGGGAGTCGAAATCCACTCTTGAAATGAAATCGTCCTCATCCCAATCTCCCCTGAGAAGGTGGGGATTTGAACCCCTCACCTCTCTCTTCTAAGTTGGAAGGGCGGCCACTGAAGCGAACCCTCACTGGTTTATGGTGGAGTTAAATTACCACTAATTTCTATGTGATCACAAGTAACATGACTTTCGCCCCGCAAAATGAAACTTTATTTCTATTTCTGGCCAAATAGCCCGTCTAGTTGTCAACCCAGAAAACTAGCGGATGTCTTTGAGCAAACCGGCCATTCAGGTGGGAGGTGCCAGGTTCCAATCTTTTGGCACATTATCCCAATAATTATTTTTTCCAATCTATTATCAAACTATTTTTTTCTTTCTTTCCTTATTGTCCGCTCAAATATTAATCTAATAATATCTAACAAATCAAAAAAAAAAAATTCCGAGAACTAAACTTTTGTTGTGCTTTGATGTAATTATTGAAGGGTCAATACTATGGTTTATTTTTCAAGATATTGAAAATTAACATGATGAAAATAGACGTATTCTTACTTCGGATGTAAATACATCAACTTTGAAAATTCCTTATGTAATAAATTCTTCTCAGCATCGACCAATACTTCATCCGTGTAATTTTCAAATCCTATATCAAAATTAAAATTTTATTTTGAGACCTTGTCATTGATTATACTCTAATCAAAGCTTGTTAGAATAGTACACACTATCCCAGTTGTGCCATTTTAAATTGCTTTATTGAGAAAATATTAGATGTTAAAGGTAGGTATGCAGTGATTTCTACCAATCATTGGGTACTAACCATGTCAGATAACAGTAGTTCTTTGTTGATATGCTACGGTAACTTTTGAAGATCAGCGAGAAAAGGAGGGTCTGAGCAATAGCCGGGGATTTAATGGTGAGGCTTCTCCAAGGGATAAAAGGGGAGACAAAGAGGATGTTACCATGAAGAAAAATATTCAGGGGAGAGAGTATGAGAGCGATCGGAAAAAGCAGCCTCTCTTTTAAAAGGGAGGCTCCTTTTTCCGGTCGCTCTCATACTCTCTCCCCTGAATATTTTTCTTCCTGGTAACATCCTCCTTGTCTCCCCTTTTATCCCTTGGAGAAGCCTCACCATTAAATCCCCGGCTATTGCTCAAATCAAGCGTGGGAAAAAGAACATCAACCCTCTCTGTGAGCTCTCTGCCTCTCGTGCTAAGGTGAAAGAAACATCAACCCTCTTTGTTGGAAAGCTAGCACAATCAATGTCGGACATCAACTCTATTTCGATTGAAGCTCAAAGGTTAGTTTTACATTCAACAACTCGAAATTTACATCGATTACTACTCTTCATTTGCTTGTGTACGTGTATGTCGTTCCTTAGGAACCATATCCTCCTTTGCATCATGAGTACTTAGGGCACCAGGCTTTCTATGTTTCTTGGAACTTTTATTTTCATAAACTTTCACAAAATCGATCCATTTTGATCACAAGTCATTAATCAATTTAAGACTTATTATAAGGACCTTTTTTTCTCGATGTAATTATCATAAGGACTTTGCATGTCGTTGATACTAAGCTTGTGATTGCTATTTTGGATTGGCATATAACATGTCGTAATGCAATTTGGGAGAAATTATCACCATCATGTACACTTAATTTTACTATGTGGATGAGTAAGCTTCCGTTGAGCAAGATTTAAGCCCTCCATACTACAAGCTTGTATTATTTACTTGTACCTTAAATAAATGATTTTAGATTTTGTTGTTATTTTTGGTAGACTCGGAGGACAAGAAGATGCCATCACTGAAAAATTGAAAGATTTCTTGACATCCTCGCTTAGATGGTCACTTGCTTTGCTTGGAGTCAAGGATTTACTTATAAACAAGCAATTGACCTTTGCCGTGATTTCCATAGCTCTCATAATTCTTTACGGCATCAGTTCGCGAACAACACGAGACAATCATGGAATGTCATTCATCAATTTTGCATTTCTTATACTTGGATGTCTCATTGTTGGAATAACACTCAACTCAATTGTACCAAATTCTTACATCAAGTGGGCTATCTATGGTATATTCCTTACTATGGTAGCTACAAATCCCGATTATCAACAATTTTTTCAAGAGATGAAACAAATCATCAAGTCTATGTGCGGAGCAACTTATTTGAGACTTAGAGACTTATTTATTGAATCACTTGGGTTCATCGAAAATCTTTTGAAAATTAATGTTGCAAACCAAGAAGAATCATCGGTGAATAATACCATTGCAACTCGACCGGTGGGTGACGATGGTGATGGAGACGAGGAGGACATTGCCTAGTTGGTCTCGTGATAGAATTCGACACCCTTTATCTCTCTTTTTTTCCTTTGCATTGTAAGGTGTTTGGAGGATATGTAAGATGGATATATGATGTTTTTCCTCCATTTACGTGTTTGTACCATACGCAAATGTGTGGTTAAATTATAGTAGTTTGTCATTCATACATTAAAATTGCAACTTTGCTTGTTTACTCCAATTTCATGAAATTTTGATTGATCACTTTTTCTTTCATAGCATCATTTACATCAATGCTGCGTCTTAAGTTACGGTTTTGATTTTGAACGGTCACATGTCTGGATTTGAAGCAATACTTAATCTATAATAGGAAAATCCATTTTGATGACCCTAAAGTCAAACCTACATAGGAGTTGAATGTGAAATGCTATATAAAACAAGCACAGATGCACATGCACACCTAATCGTCCCACTTTTTGTACGAGCAATTATTCAGAGGATCAATCGAACCCTCCCATTACGAGCCGGGAAAGGCTAAGAAGGAAGTTTTGTGAACTCTCAATTTGCTTTTCTCAAAGTTATGGCAAGAGGAAATGTCCGGGCTGAAAAGAAGCTGCTATTTGACAAAAAGGCGAACCGTCCGAGCGGGGGCGATTGGTAAATGAGATTGAACTATGCGCGATGACAAAAAGCTGGCATTTTCGTTGACTTGACTCGCTCCAGTCTTTCATTATCTTAAGCAGTTAATCTGATTGATTACAACACATGCTCTTGATCTAATATAGTCACATTTTTACGGCATGCACTATTTTACATTGCTTTATTTTTAAAATATAAAATGTGAAATGTAAATATCTAAATTTTCTAACAACCAGAATACTATGACGATTTATATTGTGATAACGTGCTGCCACCAACTCAAGACGATCCATGTCTTGAGTTGGTTGGGAGGAGTTTGGGACCAACCCAGGATCCATATCCGGTCAAATGGATCTTGCATGGATCCAATGGGGTCCCCTTTGAAAATCAAGGGGGTGTCGTGTCCCCATCAGACGTGGGACATTGAAAATCAAGAGTGTCAAGGGCGTATCGGCGTACCACCATCTGATGTAGAACACTGAAAATCACGAGGATTAATATTAACTACACAAGGCTTCTATGTATACTATCCAACGAAGTGCATGTTCCACTTCCTCTTTCACAAAATTAAGAAAAACAATAACAGGGTTCGTTGAGCTCCAACCTTTCTAGAACATGGTGGATCATAAGTACCACTTGAAAGGTACATAATCCATTCATGCAAATACGCTCTATGAACTCTGCTCAAAACACGGACTAAGTAGCTAGTTTTTTTTTTTTTTTTTTCTTTTGAATATGTTTTTCTTTCAATTAATACATTCTTGATTTGGTAAAAGGACAACTAGTAACCACAACAATAGCAACAACATGGAAGGTTTGACTCAACCAAAAGTTTCCACGTTACATTCACCTTGTTGAAGCTACTTATCATCGCGCATTTCAATTTATAGCCTATTAGGGCGCTAAGTACCAGATTATGCAGTTTTATATTATTAGGGAGGTCATCTATCTCATAGCATTAATCAAAATGACTGGATCCATGAGGGCAAACTCAATAAACCGGTACTTGTCCATTGTTTTTGGGACTCTCTACTCCACATTGCTACTTTAGACGAGCTTGTCTCTAACCATGTGGTAGATTGTCAACATATGCTCATTAGTATTTGCTTTGGCATCATCTTGTACGCTTGCATGAGGTTTAAATTGGTTTTTAGAGATTGTTCAGTCATTAGATAATGTGCCACTTTTCGAAGTGCTGTTCGATTTTTTAAGTTGCAGTAGTCATACTGTATTTGTTATCAACTTGGTTGCATGTATTTGTAATAAATACTCGTGATGTAGAGAAAAAAGCAGGCCATCATATACATGCTCTTTATTTGGTGCACCTTAGTTATTGCCATTATGTCTGCGAATATTAATAATTCAGTTGATTTTTTTCTTGGCCAATTTTTTCTTTTTTTCCTTCTAGTTTCTTTTGTGAAGTGTCTATGAGTTTTCCAGAGATCAATTCCATCAACTCATACTTAAGAGTGTCGCAACCTACCCCTCAATATGGAGGGAATTAAGTTTAGGGTATTGTCTAAAAGACAGGCCTACGACCTTAGTTTTAGACGTGAGCTCTTAAGGTTATACCTCACACGACATTGGGTGTTCAAATTGACATTATGAGAATTTTCTAAAAATGAGTCGCCACTAATCTATTAGGGCCAGCTAGAAACTAAGTGAGGCATAGAAGTATGCCTCACTTCTTAGGCAACTAAAGAATCAAGGGTCTAGTTAATCAATTAGTGCCCTTACGTTCATTTTAGAAAGAATTTGATTAGAAAGTTTGGGTTGATTTTAAACCTATTTACCAATTTGTGAGGTGATTATGCGGGTGCACAATCATTAAAGTAATAATCAGCAACCAAGAAAAGCATTAAATAAATTGCAAGGATGTAACATTACTAAATAGGGAGCATTCTATCTCTAATTAAGCTTAAGGAAGGCCATGTGTTTCAAAATGGAAATGCGCAAGTGACGACACATCATTTGTCTCTAAGAATACTCTAATGATGAAGCCCTAAGAGTTTGTTCGATTTTGAGCATAATTTTTATCAAGGATTTTCATGCAGTTTAAGAGAAAACTATTTTAAAAAAACTATTTTATAAAGTTTTTTTTTTTTAGAAAAAAATTTAATTTTTCGGAATTTTTAATATTTTTAATTAAAAATAATTTTTAATTAGTTAAAATACATATTTTTAATTTTTTAAAATTAATTTTTAATCCGAAAAAGGGGATACGGTTCGGGACTCGGATCTAGTCCGGGCCGAGACCGACCGGAGTCCGCTGGCCTGGATCGCGGGACCCAGGCCCTCACCCAAACTGGGCTCATTATATTGAGCCCAATCTATCCCCAACTTAACAAGAGAACAAACCAGTCCAAATGACACCAACCAGACCAAGCCCAGATTTTCTAACTCACATCAAGCCCAAAGCCTACTCAAATACAGCCCCAAGCCCAACACAATTACATTGGAAATGAATTTAAGCAAGCCCACCCAAGGAACCAATTTTCCTCTTTCCCTTGTCCTGTCTTCCACGCCCAGTTCACATTCCCGGAACCCCGACTTCTTCTGTTCTTCACAGCATCAATTCCCGTACATCAAACTCTCAAGCTCTCTTCTCTATCATTTTTTTTTTTTTTTGATATCAACGTTAAGGCTTGCAAAGAAAGCACCAAAAGATAACCTCGCTCGCCGAAAAGCGCACGTTCGAAAACCATCACTACGCTGGCCGATAATGCCCCAAAAGGAAAGGCGCCTCTTACGACGAAGCAACAATTAAAAATTCATCAGAATCACGTTCAATGACTATAACACAGGTCAGAACAAAACAGAAGCCGAAAACCGAACGAGGCCAAAGCGGATCTTGTTCGGGCATCATGCCAAAATGCCTAGTGGGTGTCAATCGAGGGGGCGCATCCAGAGACATCTGAGACAAAAACCCAAGCCAAAATCATCATATAGCGAACAAACAATGCTCAAGGTAGACTCCCAAACGATCCCTTCACATTAACACATGCATCAATGGCGAACGACAAGCCTCGGCCTCAGTCAAGTCGAGACAAACCGAGGGCGTCGTCACCGGAGATGGCCCTACCCGGCTCGACGACGGCGGATGGCTGGCGAACTGGACATATGTCGGACACAGTCCGTTCGCCACGCACGTCTCGGAGCCGGGATCATCGGGTGAACCGATTTGAAACAAACAGAACGGGGGGCTTCCCGAGAGTATGGGCGCTGAAAAAGGGAACCGCGAGCGTCGGCGTTCATCGGGAGCACACCTCTTCGGCTGCACTTAGCTCACGTTTTCACTCCTTGGCTTAGCTCCCACTCTCCGTCTCACTTGCCCTCTCTCAGTCGTTCTCGCTCCCTCTTGCTCGAATCTCACTCGCGGCCCCTCTCTCTCTCTCTCTCTCTGTCTCTGTTGCCCCCCTCGCTCTCTCTCCCATCATCCTTTTTTCGTCTTTTGTCCTCGAGCCATTGTCCGGGGGAAGGAGAAGAGAAGGGCTGGCCCGCGCGGGGGCAGAGAGAAGGATGGAAAAGAGAAGGGGCCGGGCTGGCCTAGCTTTGACCCGGCCACACTCCATTTTTTATTTTATTTTAAAACTCTTTTTAAATTATTATTAAAAGTATTTATTTAACTTTTATTTTTTATACTAGTAATGCAAATGTCAATAATATCTAAGTGCGATGCATTTTAATGAAAATATATGCAATGTATTTTAATGAAAATTATTTACTTTACCTTTTTTTGTTTAGACTAATCCTTAATATTTTGTGCGATTAAGTCCAAAAAAAATAAGAAAAGGTGTCGATAAAGACAAAAAGATTTGACGAAATGTCAAATTAGAGTGACCAATAGGTTCATCCAGCATTGTAGAAGAGAGACTAATTTTATTGCGAATTGGGCCGCTAAAGCTCACGGACGCAAGACTCTATTTTCAATTTGGGTTTTTTAACTTCCTCTAACTCTGTTGGACCTATTATGTACTGATGCCCAATTATTGGGCCAATCGTTTTTTCCTAGTTGAATGAAAGTTCTTCATTTGGAGGGAAAAAAAGACAAGTTCATCCTTCTGCCATTAAAAAAAAAAAGAACAATTAAGTTCATCCTAGAAACCCAACTCATTGGGCCTCAAACGAAAGGTGAAATATATTAATCAATCATAAAAACAATTAAGTACCATTTTCCCCTCATACATCCAACAATTCCAGACACCAGTCAAGAAAACAATCACACAGACTAATTCCGGATTTCCTAATGAGACACAGCCGACCGAAAGCCCACCTGATTGGCGTCGCTCTCGCCGACCCGGTCCTGCTCGGCGCGCGCCCCGGCCGCGACGACGCGCCGGCGGGCCGGGACCCCGCTCAAGCGCATCCGGACCACGCTCTTGGGCCCATGTAAAAGCAACCCGAGATTGAATTTTGACAGAGGGCGCGTCAGAACCGGGGCGTTCGTAGCAAAGGGTCGGCACGGGCAAGCGCAGAGCGTGGCGAGCGACAGAGGGGTCGGCTTGATTGCCTCGATTCTGACGAAGGGCGCCATGAAAACGCGAGAGAGGGCGGGCCAAAGTCGAAAGAGGATTCAGGAGTTCTTGATTTTCAAGACATCTTGAACATCAAGAGGTTCGGGAATGGAGCGTTGGGTTCTTTGCGGGGTTATCTACGTTTCGCACCGTCCACCACCCATCGGCCATTCCGCTCCGTTTTCCCCGTCGTCACGCTGGTGAAAAAGCACATCGTTCTAATATGACGGTGGGCGTGAATGGTTTATTCCGCAAGTACACAGGAAGAGGGGAAGGTTAAAGACGAAAGGTGGAACAATTACTTTGATGAATTACCTCATCATCAGCGGAGGATTATGTATGAAAAAAGAAAAAAAAAATCTCTTTTTTTGTGAAGGAATTGAATGATTATTTAGTTGCTGTAAATTATGCCGACTTATCCATTTGGTGGCTATGACGCACCGGCAGTTCTCAAATAAAATTATTGCTTGGGCAAATTCAATTTTTAGGTGCTTTTTAGCATTCTGGCCTTCCTTGCTTTTCTTTTTCAGGCCTATCCAAAAGAGAATGGTCATGAATATCTTGATAGTTGTGTATTATGGTATGTTTTGTGTCCGTGAATTTAAGATGGGGATTAAAGCAGGGACGCATAGCCAAGTTCATTGCACAAAAGTTGTCCATTACACTGTGGAATGGACGGATAAGCATTGGCCAAACTCTAATTCGGGCAGCCATTCTTTGGCTCGTCTCTGGCCAGCTTTCGGCTTTGCTCGACCATTTTTTAAAGTTCCCTTGGCCTTTGCTAGGCCACTTTCAGGCCCACATGTTTGGCCAGTTCCACCAAACACCCACACAGCCAGTCCCACCAAATATCGGACAGTCCAAGAACCAACAAAACAAAACATTCGACCAAAAAAAAAAAAAAAAAACCCAACAAAACACACTCTTTTTTTTTGGTTCCTAACCAACAAAAAATAGATGGCCGAATGCTTTTGCAGCATCAAAGCACAGTGCAGAAGTTCTCCATGTATTTTGATTAGCACGGCCAACCTTGGCCAGTTTTCGGCCCATTCTTGGCCAGTTCTACTCTACCGAGCAAAACTGGTTCCACTAAACTGTGGGGGCCATTTGAGACAAGTGTTACTTCGTCGGCTCTTTTGAGATGATGCGTCCAATGTGGGGGGCATATTTTGAAATATTCCCCTAACGTATTATGCGCATCATTAAAAGTTGATGCTATATGAAGTAGTTTTAGTCTTTAGATGTGAGAGTAAACTTGGAACTCGTAGATAGCGAAACAAGAGCCGATCATAATTTTTTTTTTTTTTTGGGTCAATAAAGTTGACTAAGTTTAAATGTGTAGACATAGAAGACATATTTTGACATTTTAGAAGGGGCCATCAATGTTGAGGAGAGCAATTTTTTCTTTTTCATTTGTTTTTGCATGAGAAAATTAAAGAAGCGACAATATGCAATTTTAGAATGTAGAAATAATGGAGTGATGATAATTTTTACAAATGCTCATAATGAACTGACTTATGGAGGGAAACTGTTATATCCAACATGTATGTTCATGGTAAGATTCATGTGATAACATGTCAGCTTCTCCATTTATTTTGCTAAGCAATTTTTTTGAGGTAACGCTTGCATGTACAGCATATTAAAGTCAGCTCAAAATGAAATCACCATTATTAAGTGAATTCGAATAGTTCGGATATCGTTTCCTTAGTTTCGACCTACAACATGGATATTTTCATGTCCTCTTGAAACACGATTTTTTCAGCTTGCTCAGACAAAAGTTCACATGTCAAGTGAGTGTTAAAAGTGTGCAAGTCTTCATCTCATTTGAAGTAGTAAGTGCCTCCCAAATCACCTTGTCTACGATTGACCGTACCGGTCCAAATGCTTAAGCCTCAAAACCCGGTCGGACCGGTGCGACTCGACCGCGCTTGCTATATCGACTTCCCTCCCATTTTCTTCACTCCCCTCGAACCTATGTCATTTCGCGACGCCCAATCGCCATTTTCGTCTCGAGAATTCGCCACGACCGCTCGAATGGCGGCGAAGCGCCGCTCTCCCACTTCCGACGCGGAGCCCGACGGGGCGGAGGCGAGCTCGGGCTCCGAACCGGAGCCTCCGACGCTACCCGACCCGAAGGAGGCGACGCGTGTATCGAATTACGAGAAGCAGAGGCTGTCGAGGATCGCGGAGAACAAGAGGAGGATGGAGGCCCTGGGCCTCCGAAACCTTGCGAGTTCCGTGATGGGTTCGAGTCGGAAGGCGAGAAAGGGCGACGCGAAGGGCAAAAGGAAGGTGGGCGGCAAGGACGACGACGACGACGACGACGACAAAGATGGTGATTACGCGCCTGCTTTGGACGGTGATGGCGGCGATGATGATGATCTTAGCGTCGACGATGAGGAGGATGATCGGGATTTTCAAGTATCTGGGTCTGGTAAGAGAAAGGTCGGTTCTTTTCTATTGGGTAATTCTTTATCTGCTTCTGTTGTTGTTGTTGCGTGAATTAAAGTTCCTAGCGTAGTTGGCCTTTAAGTTGTATGTGAAAATGGGAAGGTGGGTTTAAGACAACGGAGTCAAGAGAAAGAAATGATCACCGAGTTTCTCATTTTTTGAATTTTTCTCAATGAGAATGACAATGGGGCCTTTGAAGTGAATGAAGTGATTCGTCCTCGGGGTTCATTAATTTTTCGGCTTGGCGGCTCTAGCTTTGTTTCATTCCTGTCTGAACTGTTGTGTGTTCACCACAAATTGCGGTCACTTGGAAGTGTCGCCAACAGCACTGTCTTTTTTTTTTGGTAGGATAATTTTTGGTTAATGTTGTTGCCAAGTGCATTCGGGAGCACTTTCTTCCTGAGTTACCTTACTTCTTTAGACTTCTTCACGAAGTGTTTTATTCACAAATATTGCTGCAGTGGCTGCATTGAGCGCCTTCTTAATTAGAATGAATTTATTTATGCTGCAACTGGATTTTATTACTTTGATTGTGACATTCTTGAAACTTCACCGGTGTTTCTAAGGAATAGTTGGCCTAATTAAACAGGACAGGACTGTCATGAGAAGATCCAAGTTGGATCCTAAGTAACCATGAGATTTTCGGCTTGAAGTGGCATTGAATACTTAGTTATGCTGTTTGACTCACCAACATCTCTATAGATTACCCAACTTAAGCAAAACTTTGTGCAGTTGGTTAGAAATTGTGTGAAACTTAAGTTCACTCGCTGGCAGATTAACATGCCATCTTTCCCTTTGTTTTTCCCTTTTCTTTAAATCCTCGAGAATTTCAATTAAATTGTGTACTTTCAATATTTCTTGGCATTTCAAACCTATTACAATTAATTCCAAAATTACAGTCTAATTGTTTATTGGCTACTTATTTTGAATTTCACTATTGCTAATCACTCCAGACTGCTTTTGTGAAGGACGTTAATTTGGTGATACTCTAGTTGCACGTACTGCAGTTGAAAATACCGTTTTCACCAAATTGGTTAAATATTAATACCACAATTGAACAAATGACTTAATTACCAAGTAATATAGTGTGGGCGTTTATAGTCAAATTGACTTATGGCTTTCATTTAAGTTTAGCTTTTCTAGCGCTTTGTGTATCCTCTTGGAGTGGGTTTTGGTGGAAGGCAGTTTTTCTTTCTGTATTTCCTCTTATAGATTTCCATTTAAATCAGGATTTAGACAACAATAGGAAACTATGGATCTGAGGTGCACTTGGAACTTTTAAGTAAGTTGTATATGTATCAGTCTTGGACATGTCATTATAGTAATTGCATTGGACATATTGGACATCTGCAACTTCATGTCCTTGGTTGTTCTATGTTACGTAAGATTAGGGTGTTGTTGTATGGAAGATGCATAGATTCATAAGTTATGAACTTAGAGAATTTGGCTATGATACTTAGTACCAATTGCGACATGCTTAGTTTGAAATCGATATTGTTTTCCTCGTATTTAGTCCTAATCCATTTTAGTATTCAGATCAGATTTCATATATATCACATATCCCAGATGTTGTGACATGAGAAAAGTAAAAGGAGCTAAACCTGAATGTTCGTTCCTATTCTTTATTGTGGGTGGGAGAAGTTTAAAGAATGATGAGAGCACAATTGATTGATCATGTATTATTTTGATATGCCTTCTTATAACCGAGCTTCTTGTCCTTCTTGGGACAATGGACATGTCAATACTTTTGTAATACGTCCGTCTTGCTTTGAAATGTTGTGTTCTGCCTTTTGTGACTATCTCCTGCTCCAGGGAAAAAGAAAAGTGTCCAAACCAAAGAAGAAACCTCAGACCAAGTCACCGAATAAGTTGGATTATGTTGATGATGATGCCAAATTGGCGAAGGTAAATCTAATATTTTCATGATTGTAATATTCTCATTCTAAAGTGAAGCTTGGGTTTCATCTCAGCATGGATTAGAAATCTATTACACGTGTAGTAACTGTAAGATCGATATTAACAAAGTGGCAAAATGCAGGCCATTGTGCTGTCTCTGCATGATTCTGCCGGAGTTTCAGGAACAGTGAGTTTGGGGCCTTCCCAAAATGAGGCGGGTGTAAATCTTAAAGGCAGAGTAGAAAAGACTCAGGAAAATCCTAGAATGCTGAAGAGGAGAAAAACGGTCTGTAACTCTTATACTAATAATTGTTTTAAGAGAATTTTGTTTTCCTCGTCCTTTCTTAGCTGACTGTCTTTGTTTGTTTGTTTGTTTGTTTTCTCGTAAATAATTATCGATATCCAGTTTACCAGCCGGGTGAAGATGACTGAGGATGAGCTGATTATGCATTTCTTTCAGTTTGATGGTAATTGATGGTTAATGGAGTTTCCATTTAGATGCTTGTCAGATGATGGATGCATATTTTTGCACGTTCTTTCCTTCATTTTTTTTTTTTTTTTGGCATTGATGGCTGTGGCAACCACTTTGTTGGTTTCGCACATCAGGTTCACTTGTTCTTGTGCATCATTAGTCCAAATGGCAGGGAGGTTCAGAGAAGCTAATTTATTGTTAGGCTGAAGCATTTGCATCCGGGAAAGCAACATCTATAGTAGGTGTCAATCTGGAGGGAGATATTTATGCGCAGCAAGTGTTCCATCCCTGTCTTTAGTCATGGTTTGAAAAGGGATATTAAAATTTTGAAGGTCTGGCGGATTTTGGTTTGCTAGTATATAGTTGTGAGATACGTTGCTTCTTGATTAATGTGATATCAGAAACTGCCAAAATATGTCACAGAATGTCAATTTTACTAGAAGGTTTTCTCTATGTTCCTCTGGTTACGAACAATGGGAGTTTCTTATGTGAGAATTACACGGACCTTCTTTTTTCTTTCTGTGGCTTGTGATCTTACTGTTAAGTGGGTACATCTAGCCCTTCCTGGACCCCATAATGTGGGAGGCGGGGCCAATAGATGGCCCTTTTTAGCTTGTAAACCTTTTGTTTCTGGAACTGATGAGCTTGCATGTGTCATGCAGAAGCAGGGAAGGGTGGCATCGCTGTGCATGATTTAGCCAAAGTTGCTGATGCTCATGATTTTACATGGACAGACAAGGAACTAGCCAACATGATTCACTGCTTTGATAGCGATGGAGATGGAAAGGTCCAGCCTAGTACTATTTTTGTTTCATCTCCAGTCCTGCACGCTAATCCTTTTGTCAACTGCATTGCTGTGGACTGAACTATTATGAAATTTTGAAAAAAGGTCAGCCTCATTAATTTAGTTGACTGCAGAGTTATGAAATCTCATTAAACATCCATGAGGACAGAGTATCTGTTGTTGAATAGATATATAATTAGGTTATGGGTCTTGTTAATGAGTACCCCGGCAACACTTGTTAACCATACTTAATAAAGAAATGTTTTTATTTCATTTATTATGCATAATACAAGATAGATAGTGCATTGGAAATGACAAACTTTCTTTATTGAGGTTTTAACAAGTGCTTTGGCGGCATTTGTTAATGAAATTCTTAAATTATTAATGCAGATCAAAATCTAGGCAATTTTAGAAATTATCTTGCATTAATGTCCATGTTTCAAGAATCGAACAATACTAAATATGACTTCACTATAACTGTCTGGGAAAGTATCATCAACTTGATTTAATCATAACAATGGGGTAGTGAAAGTAAATGAGGTAATATGCTGGCAAGACTAGTCATGCCCTGGAAAGTGCGGGAAAAAGGATTCTGTTAGGATATGAATTTTTACATAGTTATTTTAAGGTCAATCTCTAGTTAGATCTTTTAGTTAGCCCACTCTTGGCATCGGAGAATGTAAATTTCTCCATCTTCATATATCTCTTTTATTTTTAGATGTCCTTTGCTAGATTGAATAAATTTCTAGTAATGTTATGCAAAGGAAAAAATAATAGTATTAAGGATTTCTTTTCTTGGGAATCAACATAAATTTAATGATGTCAAGTAAACTAGGGATTGAATGGTGATTCTGGTTTTGGGTCTTTAGGAATCAAACTATCTGTTTGTGGCGTGACATATCTGTCTATGTTACAGCTAAGTCTTGATGATTTCTTGAAGATTGTCCATCGATGCAACATGATACAAGGTTCTGAAAGCTCCTGAGTGGTTAAGAATGCCAAGTCTACCTACTGCTCAGACCAGGTATGGTGAGGAATTGGCTATGACTTTTTCCCACCCCTTCACTAGTTAGTGATGATGATATCAGAATTAGTGACCGTACTTGTGGTGATTGTTAGATTTTAAATTCTTGGAGTTGAGGTAAGACAAAGGAAAATGGCTCTCCAATACTTTTTTTTCCTGTTTAAGCTAAGCTGGTACCAATAAATGAGTCACTGATGAAAGATGGTGGATTAAGTGATCTGGAGGATGAGGAAACCAACATTTTCTTGCTACAGAATGGAATGTCCTCTTTAGAGCTCAGATTCGGTGGAGTTTTACTTGCCCTCATGTATTGACTTCTGATTTATGTCTTTATGTTCTACTCCAGGAGGGATTGATCAAGAGTTCATTTTTCTGCCGGGTTCTGTTTCAACAGCAAGAAAAGAGGCACCTAAGTAAGCGAGAGATAGAAGAAAGAAAGTAGCTTGATTCACTAGCTGTAGTGAAGATGTATGTAGTATAAGTTGGAGCTTTCATAGATAACTCACCAAATGCTGGTTGTATTACTATCTTAGACAACAGAATTATCTGTGGCTTTTACAAGCTGATCTATTTGAGATTGGGATTAGTGTAACAGCAGACTATAGCTTGCTTAACCTTTTGGGCCAGTTGAATTATCTGTTGCATTGTTCCATACAAAGAACGAGTACCCTAAAGAAGGTTTGGTCCTGCTGTTATTTATGATTGATCACATCGAGACATTATCTATCCCGTGACAAATATCCTCAAGTTGGTTGGACCGGAGAAACCAAGATGCATTAAAGAAATGCTGCAATATGCACCTTCAGAATAACCAGGTTTGTTAAAGTTGGCATGGAAGTGATGGGGTTTGTCTCAGTCTTGGCTGGTGCCAAGATGTCCCGATGTACTTTAATAAGCTCTGGCGGGTACCTGCGATCGGCTCTCTTCTGAGGCCTTATGGTTTAGAGAGTTCAAATGAAGGCTACACAGAGAGCAGATATAGTGTCGTCAGAAGAGACACAGCAACCATTCCTGGTTTCCACACCTTGTCAGACACTGATGGTGATTCCGTTCTCTTGTTATCCTGAGAAAAGGAACGTTCGTTTTGAAATTTTAATTTTCAACGCTTAATTAGATCATCGACAGGCCAAAAGAGAAAGGAGGATTGGGATCGAAGATGGACTGTCACTGCTGGCCACTTGCCAGACCTTGGGAGAATTACCAAAAAAGCCCTAAACCTATTGCAAATGTGCCAATTCAGTCATAAACTTTTTTTTTAGCCAATTTAGTCCTAAATCTTTTATAATTGTGCCAGTTTAGTCTATCTGGTCAAAATTGGCTGGTCGGCGCTGATGTGGACACCGGTTGTTCTCCTTCCTCTGCGCCGGCCAGAGGCAAGGGCCGGCGAGGCCGACCTCACCGGCCAATGGCGAAGCCCCGCCAGATTTGGCGAGGCTAGCCTCGCCCAGCCATGGCGAGGGCCGAGCTCGCCGGCACTGGTGAGATCGACCCTCGCCATGGCTGGGCGGGATCGAGCCTTGCCAGATCCAAGGCGAGGGTTGGCCTTGCCCAGCTAAGGCAACGGTCCCGCTCGCTACTCCGCGTTTCTGGCGGCTCCGGCTTCCGCAGTTCGTTGTTGTGGAAGCCGAGTTGGGTCATCATCTTCTCCAATCCACCCTCTGCAAAACGAGTCGAAAAACCCTCGGGTCCTCGGCGAGCTCCGATAATGGAGGTAGTGAATAGGGTGCTAGCCGCGCTCACGAAAATCGCTGGCGAGGTCGGCCTCGCCGTCACTAGGTGAGGCCCTGCCAAATCTGGCGAGGGCTGAGCTCGTCAGCACTGGCGAGATCGACCCTCGCCATGGCTGGGCGAAGCTGAGCCTCACCAGATCCAAGGCGAGGGTCGGCCTTGCCCAGCCAAGGTGACGGTCGACCTCGCCATCCATGGGCGAGGCCGGCCTCGCCATTGGCTGGCGAGGTCAGCCTCATCGGCCCTCGCCTCTCGCTGGCTGGCCAGAGGAAGGAGAAGCTGAAAAAATATTTAAAAATATTTAAAAATTCGAAAAAAAATAAAAAAAAAAAATTTTGCTATGTCAACTTTCGCCGGACAATTTGGTTTCCACGTTAGCGCCAACCGGCCAATTTTGGCGGGGATGGACTAAACCGAGACAATTGTAAAAGGTTTAGGACTAAATTGACTAAAAAAAAAGTTTAGGACTGAATTGACACAATTGCAATAGGTTTATGACTTTTTTGGTAATTCTCCCGCCAGACCTTTAAATCGAAAGGAAAATGTCAAACTCACATTCAAGGCCATTAAAACCCATGGTGGTGAAATATAATAGGCACAAAGTACTTTAAGATGCAATAATTCAACCCGAAAGGCCTGTTCTAAGGTTGAACATTGGAGTTACTCCCGATATAATTTTGAGCAAATAATGACTCTCTTAGTAATGTAACTAAAACTTTTATTGTCTGATTTAGGTTTTTTTTTTTTTTTTTTTTTTTTTTTTTTTTGCGAGAGAGTAGCCTTTTTTAGGGGAGCTAAGTAGCTGAAGGAACAATGTTGTATTGTTAAGTTGCATGTACAATTTGTTACCGTGGCATTACATTTGTTCTATGAAGATCATTTACTTTTCTTTGATGCTTTTATGATTTTTTTTTTTTTTTGCATTTAGAGTTGAATATATATGGTTTCAATAAGTCGTTTTATAATGCAATTTCAATTGCCACAATTTTCTTCTCGACAACTAATCATTCCATTTGGTCAATGCAAAGAGCATATTCACACGTAGTAATGTTTTAGGGAGCTTTTTCTTTTGAATTTGCATGATAAATAATGGATGTTCAGAATTTCGAATGTGCTTAGCTTTGTCATATGGGGAAACTTTTTTGTTTGAAGTAACTATAAAAAATCGTGTGGTGATGACTTGAAAAATTAAGAAAGTTGGATTGTTAGATTTGTTGATTAAAATGAAAGTCGAGCAGTTAAGATACATAGATAATAATGAAATGACATGTATTGAAGTTATGATTAAATCAAACGCATTAGTTAAAACTAGTAAAAGATTTTTTTTTTTCATTCTTACTTATGCTTAGGTTTTTTAGAATAATGGTTTCCTTGTACAATATAAAAAGATAAATATAAAACTCATTAATACAATAACTAGTTCGCTATCTATCAAATAAAACTTTTTTTCTTTTCTGGAAAGGAGGGACGGCATTTTCGTCTCCAATAGAAAATTTTGAAAAAGAGGCTAAACAGAAAGAAAACCTTTGGAGCTCAAAAGGACAACAAAAAGAATAAAGAAAAGGTAAGGAATAAGCTCAAATTAAGAGTAACCCAAAAGACAACAAAAAGAATATAAAAAAAAGGTAGGGAATAAGCGCAAATTAGGAGTGGCCCACGCTCACCCTTTTACCGTGCCGGTAGATTTGTAAGTAAGAAATGCCTAAGTCGTGGAAGACCGGAAGTTGCTTGACTTTTGCCTGGTTCAGGTTGCATTTTCTATCCCACGCAAGATGCAAAAGTTGCCAAAGCGTGTTAATGTGGACTACCGTGAATTCAAGGCAGACCAGCAAAAGTTGCAAAAGCATGTTTTTGTGAACTAATTCTCTCTTTGCCTTGGCACCAAGAAGTTTCCTGATGCAAACTGTTTAGTTCCTTTCCTTCTATATTTTTGCATTTTCTATCCCAAGCAAGATGCAAAAGTGGCAAAAGCATGTCAAAGTGGGACCGCAAGAGATCAGAAAAGGAGGAAGGAAAATCAATATTTTCATCTTCATTTGCAAGTGAGGAGGAAAATCACCATGGAAAAGGGTTTGGCGCAATACGTTGTTTGGTTGGCTGAGGAGAGAATTCTTCTTTGACGAACTATATAGATGGATAAATAGATCATAGAACAAAATAGATTAGAGAAAATCCAAATGCTTCGCATCGAAAAATTCTTTTGCCGTTTCGCTCATTGATTGAAATCATGGATAATTGAGAAAATTGTAAAATACCAAAAGTTAGCCTTTCCCATCTAGGGAAACAAAATAGATATATGAGTAAATGAATGCGGAGGAGAAATACGTAAAAAAAAAAAAGAAAATATTTTTTTAATATGCGAACAAGTGCTTGTGCTAGCAGCTCATGAAGAGAAGAATTCTCTGAGCCTATAGCTATAGGATGATGGTCACAAACTCATGATTGAGGAGTGAGCCTCATCCGTTGATTTCACACAAATTTGGGGACGGCATTTGCAAAAGTCAAGTCCACTTCAATTAGATAAACTAATAATTAAAGGCAGAGCTGATGACACATATACGTACACTGCAACCAGTTCTACTTCCTCATTCACAAAAGCAACTACAGAATTCATAAAACTCCAACTTCTCCAGAACATGGAGGATCACGCGATCATAATTGAAAGGTACGTAATTTATTCGTATGAAAATCTCTAAGAACTCTGCTTAGCGTGCGGGTAAAGTACCTATTTTTCTTTAAAATCGGTTTTTCTTTAAAAAATTTGTTCCTGATTCAATACAGAGATGGTGAGCAACTGCAGCAACAGCAACAACAGAGAAGGTTTACTTGACTGTTCATTATTGACATATGTTTATCTCATTCCTTACGAACTGTATCTTGCTTCGAACGAGCATTTGGTTCATTTAGCTTTCTATGTTTATCGGACCTTTTAACTGCACTACTTTCGCAAAATACTTCCATATCAAGATTTATCCATAACTTACTGCAATTAATTTGTTTGGACTTTGCATGTCGTTAAGGCTGAGCTTTAGTTTGTAATGTCGGACTCGCATATGACATGTCGTAATGCAATTTGCTCTCACAATCATGTATTATATTTACAGTTAATTTGACTCATTGTACAGTTTCGTTTGTGGATGAGTAAGCTTCCGTCGAGCAAGATTTTAAGTATGCTGGTGGAACACTTATGCTACAAGCTTGTATTAATGATGTCAGATTTTGTTGTGTGTTTTTCGACAGACTTGCAGAATAAGAAGAAGCCATCTTTAAAATGTGAAATCCTCGCTTACCTGGTCATTAGCTCTTCTCCAGGTTAAGGATTTACTTGTAAATATGCAAGCGACCTTCATCGCGATTTTCATAGCTGTCGTTGTGCTCTTTGGCATTAGCCCACAAACAACACCAAGCAATCGTGGGACAACATTCATCAGTTTTGCGTTTTTTATACTAGGATGTCTCGTTGTTGGAATAGCAATTAACTCAATTGTACTGATTTCTTACTTCAAGTGGGTTGTCTATGGTATGTTCCTTGCTATGGTAGTTGCACCCAATTACCAACAACTTTTTCTTGAGATGAAACGAGGCTTCAAGTCCACGTGCAGAGCAACTTCTTTGAGACTCAGAAATTTGTTCATTCAATCATAAGTGATTATCGAATATCTTTTGACACTTAATTTTGTGGACTGAGAACAATCATCCATGAATAACAACCCTGCGACTCGACCAATTGGCGATGATGGAGGCAGGGTCGAGGAGGACATTGTCTAGTTGATCTCGTGATGGAATTGGACACCCTTAATCTCTCCTTTTCCCTTTACATTATTAGATGTTTTGCTCTGTATTTTATGTTAGTACAGTATGCAAATGTGTGGTAAGACTATAATAGTTCTTCTTTGATGCATTAAATTTGCAACTTTGTATATTTGCTTCTTCTCCATGAAATTTTTAATGATCAAGTTTTTCTTCCTATCAAAATTTACAATAATGCCGTGTTTTATTCTGCTCTCCGTTGACTGCTTGCTTTACATGAATAGTATCTGCCTTATGTAACACGCTGGAATTATCTTTGAAACATGGGGTCTTTCGGTTTTGTCCCTATGGTATTGCTCTTTTTTTGAACTGCCTGTACTACGAATCAACAACGCAATTTCACACCAAGTGACGGTTGCCAATAAGATAAAGAAAGGTGGGGCCATTGATAAAATGAGATTTTTCATTAAAATATTATTTGATTTACTTTTTCCATTTGTCCCCTAATTTTTTTGTCATTATTTGTCCTCTAATTTAACCTGAAATTTATTCTAATCGAATGAACTTTTTCTCCAGTTGTACGATTAATTTAACCTGAAATTAGGAATGATTGGAGGAAGGGCGCGCCCAAATGAACCGACCAAAGTTGCTGAATTGATTGATTTTGAAGCTGGAATTTGGAAGGAAGACCTACTACTATCCCTATTTGATGAATCCCTAGCAACAGCAATTAAGGAAACACCTTTTGGACTCCCAACTACCGAAGACAAGTTGGTTTGGGCAAATAACAAATCCAGAACCTACACGGTAAAGAGTGGCTACTTTTCAAATAGGAAACCAGACATTCATAGAGAATCTACACTAACAACATCACACCGGTTCGACCCACTCATTTGGAAGCTTATTTGGAACTCGTGGTACAACCAAAAATAAAATTCTTTCTATGGAGTGCATGCCGAATGCGCTTCCTACCTTGGATAATCTTTATAGGAGAAAGATGGTACTTGAACCGATATGCCCAATATGCAAGTTGGAACCTGAGACGATTGAGCATACTTTACTGCTTTGCCCCCGGACGACCCAAATTTGGAACGACCCAACCCTGAAAACATGCACAGATCATGTTGGCTTAACAAGATTTGATGATTGGCTGTCTAAATATTTTGTGAGGCAATGTGACTCACATAAGTTTGAACTGGTTGCCACAGTTCTTTGGTGTATATGGAAGGATCGGAATCAATTCATCTTTAGTCATCATACCTTAAACCCGCACCGAACCCTGTTCAAAGCCACCGCATCAAAGGACTGTTTCTCTGCTTCGAATAGAAAAGCCCCAAAAAAGAATCAACGCCGAGGGGAATATGAAAAATGGCATCCTCCAGCCCTTGGAACTCTCATAGTTAATATAGATGCCTCATTTGAAATTATATGTGATACCAGCATGTCGCCGGAACGCTATCCACAGGAAGAAAATAGACCTATAGCACCAAGTAGAGAATCAAGAAGTCCAGCACAGCTAGATGAAGATCATAGTCCACTTGGGATATACGGCCATAGAGCTGAAGAGCAAGGTGGAAATATCCCCCTACACAGCACCCCCTTTACAATGGTGAATAGATCTGGATTATTGGAAACACCGATTGATTCCCATCCCTACAACAGCAAGTTCCCGCCTGCGCTACACAGTGCAGGGGTTGTGGAAGATGGTTGCCTTCACCCGACTTGAGGAATCATCGCTGTCGAACCCTCTACCTCTACAACCGAAGATCATCATCTCGAGCTTTCTACATCTACAACCGAAGATCAAATCTCAGATTCATCGGAGTTGTATACCCAGCACCATTGCAGCATAAACGACTAGCCAAAGATGCCCACCATGGCAAGCCTCGCGCTTTGGATCATAGAGAACGAAGGTCTTTTGCCTCTGCAACTGAGGAAAGAACCCTCAGATCTACCGGGTCTGACTACCCAGTACCACAGCAGCATCTCAGAGTCACTATTGATGCTCAACGCAGCAGGCATTGCGACTCAGAAGATAGGGAAGAAGAAACGATGAACCAATGTACCTATGCTGTGGAAGAAGGCCCGTGTTCCAGACCAGATCTCACCGGTCGCATTCCCCTGACGTGCGGAACCATCGCTGCCGACGATTGTACCCCTGCAACTGAGGAGCAAGCTCTCATATTCATCGGATCTACACTTCTAGCACCACTGCAGCTCAGAAGACCTAGAAATGATGCCCACCATGGCAAGCCTTGCGGTTTGGAAGAGACAGAAGACCTTCCTCTGAGTCTCGGCACCGGCAGCATCGCAGCTACGCCTACTGCCTCTGCAACCAAAGACAGAAACCTCAGATCTACTAGATCTGACTACCCAGCATAGCAGCAGCATCATAGCATCATCACTGACGCTCACCATGGAAGGCATTGCGATTTGGAAGAGAGGGAAGAAAAAATGAACAACCCACGCACCTGTGCTATTGAAGAAAGAGAAGCCCCTCATCTCGAACCTGATCTTACCCAACGAGCTGCTAGAAGACCTCTATCTTTGGCATTTGGCCACACCCCATCCAGATAGACGACGGAAGTTGGCTTCGGCTTTTCCTAGACAAGATCTTCTTCTTTTGGTCCTCAGCATACAAGATGAAGGCCTCCGGCTGCTATTGCTTGTGTCTGCAGAGATTCTTTTGGTACAATTCGAGATGGGTTTGCAAAGCTTATTGAGGTAAGTTCGGCTGAGCAAGCGGAGGCCGTCGCTTTGGTTGAAACCCTAGATTTTATCTCTGCAAACCTAATCCCGAATTCCCCAGAAAAAGAAATACTTTTGTTATCTAATTGTCGGTTGCTGGTGGAGAGTCTATTGTCGTCATCTACTTTAAATTGGTTAGTGCAACCCCTTGTGGACCGGGCCAAGCACAAATTGGAGACTATTTCGAGTCTTTCTTTAGCTCACTGTAGTAGGAATTCTAATCGCGTTGCTGACTGGGTTGCAAAAGGTCGGCGTTTTGATTTTCTTCTTAACAACTGGGCGACTAGTCCCCCTTCTGTTGGAGAAATCCTTCTGAATATTTTGAAGTTAACAAAACGTTTCCATCAGTCTAGTCTGAAGATTTGCAGACTCTACTATTTAAAGTCTGAAGACCTTCGAACTGCCAGACTCAAGACTCAAAGTCTATTCTCATTGACAGTTTCTAATCCGTTGAAGAAAGGCTATCCAGAACTGGATGTTTCATTAAGGATTTAGCCTTATCAAGTGGAGAAGATCTCTTGGCTGGATATGACATAATGGAATCCTTTATTCGAATCAAGATTGATTAAGGATCCGATGATTGGCGAAGTATACTTGGAAGGTTCTACTTATGGAAATCAAGATCTTGATTGTATGGGCGAGCATGATTAATGGGCTATCGACATGTTCCTTTAATAGCTCAAATGATCTTCCTAATTGATTCCGTCCAATGGGTAGATTGGAGGAATTCCTTTGGTAAGTGCCAACGGGTATGATGGCATAAAGGAGTATAAAAGGAAGACGTTTCAGTTGTTGGAAAGAAGGTGCACGATAGAAGAATTTCAAAGTCTGAAGCTCATTGTTCTTAGTCAATTCATTTACTGAGCAAAATCTTGTACACAAAAGAGAGTTCATATTTTGAGATACCTTGAGGAAGTATGGTAGAGTATCTACACTGTGGAATCAAGGGAAAGCATTGCTATAACATCTCTTTTGTTCATAGTGAAATCCAGCCAGTGGGCTGTTAGTGCAAAAGAGTGGACGTAGGCTTGGAATAAGCCGAACCACTATAAACCTTGTGTTTAATTTTCTTTTCCCTACTCTCCGCTTTACTTTGATCTTAATTTGTTTTGTTAGCTAAAGGAGATCTTCCTTTCTATTGTCCGCCTAGTATTGCTTTCGTATCTCGAGAAATTGTTTTTACACCTATTCCCCCCTCTAGATGCTTATATTAGCTACATCACTTTATGCTCTTTTGGATTTACTTTGTATTGATGCTCATGCTGTATTACCTTCGCCTATTATCTAATATTATCAGCTTTGTTTCTCGTCAAAAAAAGAAAAAAAAGAACTAAAGTGTAAGGAGTGATGGAAAAAACAACAACACATCAAATCTCTGTCTTTAACTTGTACGAAATTCTCTTTCTTCATCTTTTTTGGCTTTTTGTTCCAATGCAATTGTTACTGTCGATGCGATCAAATTGATTCTCACCGAAACGGGGATTTAGTCGACAGCATGTGTTGTAACCGATCAAATTTGTAACCGATCAAATTAACTTCTTAAGAAGTAAAACCCCGGCAAGAGGAAGATGAACTCTCCACATGGAATGTGTTTTCTAATGTAATACGTTTGCTTTCTTTTCTTTTTAGATTCCCTTGGTTAATCAATACATTTGAATAAAATCTCTGCACTTGCAAAAATAGCATTGGAATTGTCTGCAATTGTCTGTAGGACTTGAGATTGCAATAATCAAGTTACTACCCACATTGCATAGTATGTTTAACCCTATGATTTTAAGGCAAAGATAAAATATATTGAAACAAGGAAAATATTTTAATTAAAATTTTCTCAACAACTATATCAAAAAAAAAAAAAAAGAAGAAGAATGAGAAGTACTAATTTTCATTTCAATAATTGGCATAACTAAGCATAGCATTCATATGAGATCTATTGATCTAATTATTCTTCAACACTTAAGAATTGTTCCTTTTCATATATAATATGGAGTAGCGAATAGATGTGCTATAAGAGTAAACCATTACCTTCTAGGCGAAATTGCCACAATAAGGACGTTCTTCTGAGGAGAAGTTTTTGTTCCCACAGCCCTATCTTCCTCCTATATCGTAGTGATAGGTTCAAGGGGAATTGCACAATCTAATTCATTATGGGTGCTCTTTTTATGATGCGAGTTCAAAATAAATACCATGTTGAAAATTTAAAGGTAGGAAAAAAACGTCTATGGTAGAAAGTAGAGTAGATATATCAAGTTGGACCCAATACTGAACAACTAAAGGCTTTTAGTGAAATTAAGTATCGGTAACTATGTCAATGAATTCGAACTTTCTGCTCTATTTGAATTCCTCGTTATAAAAATGTTGAATTGTTGTTTGACTTCTCTATTCTTGAAAATACTAAAGTGGTAAATCATCAAGGCTTTTCACAAGTTCGCTACATGTTAATCTGCGATTGAATGTCGTCTTCTTTAATGTTTTTTACATAATATATGTTGCAATGGTGTTACAGATGCATTTTGATGGCCCCGCGTTCGTGGCTATGGACTAAACAGCCCAAAGGGTCGGGAGCTGCCAGATTGCTCTCTGTAGGGACATTAGCCCAATTATTTTTTTCCAATCTTTTTCTTTCTTTCTTTCTTTCATTCCTTTTTATACTTTACAAATTCTACATTAATGTCAAATATATCTATAAGAAGATATTCGAAAAATAAGAATTTATTGAGCTCTGATGTAATTATTAAGGGCAGAGACTGAGGTTTATTTTTTAGAAATTGAAAACTAACAAATGAATCATGGGAGAATAGGCTTATTATTATATTGTTTTTGATGTAAATACGACGTTAACTTCGAGCATTCTTTATGCAATAAATTCTTCTTCGCATTGATTAATATTTCGTTCCAGTCATTTTCAATAGCTCTATCTACACTACAATTTCATTTTGAGGCATTAGTCATTGATTATAATCTAATCAAAGCTTATTAGGCAGGGTATTGCTTTTCCCCTTCTAAGAAGTTTAAAGTCTTACTCTACTCATTCTTTTGTTGAAATATCAAAACAACATTGGATTTATCTTTTCTGGGTAGAATATAATTGATTCACATAATCATGTAGTCCAACACCTCAATTTTGATAAATTTAACATGCAGATACAATGATTGATAGAAGTCCATCAAAACTTTCAAGATTTCTAATCTCTAAAGAAAAATCGTCATGTCAAAAAATTCGTCATATAGTATGCACTCTTTTAAATTGCTTAATTCCTAAAGATTAAATTTGAATTGAACTTTCTTACCTTTACCAAAAAAAAAAAAAAAAAAAAATTGAACTCGACCGACAGCTTGTGATGGTGGTGGCCGGTGGCGTGCTCGCGGTGGATCATGGTGTTTGGCAATGGATAGCAGCGGTGCGAGGAGCCCGGCTAGCTGGGGCTCGCGGATTGCTGCTCGGCTAGGTGGGGCCTGGGCTCAAGCTGTCTGGTGGTGGAGATCTTCCGACGGTGATGCTTTGTCGAGAAACCTGCAAAAATAGAGAACCACCCCGAGGTGGCTGAGCAGTAGTGGTGTCGTGGGATAGGGCTGGACGGCGGGGCAGCAGGGTCGGCGGGACTGATGCAGCGCCAGTGGGGGTTGGGACAGCAGCTGGTAACGCATCGTAGGGAACAGCAACAAACTTGGTGAAGGTAGCGCTAGGTGACGGCTCGGCAAGGATGGCGTTGCAGGATCAGTAGTGGAATACCAGAGGGTCACGGTGATCGTGTATTGGCGTTGCGTCACGGTGCCGCTGATTCGCCGGGACCGAGAGTGGCAGCTTTGGTTGTGTCGCGCGTGGAGGACGACTGCGCGAGAATCCGATCAGCAGGCCAACAAGCGGCGGAGGAGCGACATCGGCATTGAGCGGTCTTGGTGAGGCACAGATGGGAGGCGACTGGGCCAACAGCATGGCGGCGGCGCCGGGGTGAGGAGCTGCGAAGCTCACCGTCAGTCAGTAAGGATGGCAGCCCGGGCATGGGCCTCGGCCAGGTGTATGGGCTTAGCCGAGTGCTCCTTCCTCTCTCTCTTTCTCACGTGTTTGTCTCTAGGGTTCTAAATTTCTAATTGCTGACCTCGAGTTATGAGGCATAGATGCATATTTATAATGCTAACCTAGGTTTAATTTACTCTTGCGGGCTTAATTTCAGCCTAACAACTTGATGGACTCTAATAACCTTAGGCCATTCCTTAATTAGACTTTTAATGGGCTGAATTAAGCTTAAATTAGGCCAATTATGCCCCCCTCTCTACAGAATTTTGGCCACCGCTCTACCAAGGCTTGGCCCGAATTTTTGGCCCTTCCTCGCAGGGTTAGACTATTCAATTAAGCTTAGAACCATCTACCATCGGTCCGATTAAATGCAATTAATCGAATTATGCTTCTAATGACTATAAGCTATTTAATTATTATTTTTGCTAGGGGCCAAAGTCTATCTCTAATTTTCTATGCAGTGAATTACTAAATGGGATGCTAAAATTTATGTGTCAACGTTCATATTACCAAATGAAGAGTACAAGCCCTCCATTATATATAGGGTGAGAGGCAATTAGGTTTAATTACAATTAATGTAAACTACAATTAACCTAACTTTAAATGTGTACCTCTAACACTATCCAATAATGGTGTTTTCTTCCTCAAAATTATAATAAAGGATCATGATGGCTCTCTTTTAGGGTTTCATTTCGCAGCACGCACTTAATAGAAAGTTGAATTCGGTACCACGAGATGTTGACAAGCTATAGTTTACTCTGGATTCGGTCTAAAAGTAACAAAAATTGATAAAAATATGATAAATTCCAAGGGTTTGTTCTAACAGCTCCAGCCTGGATTCGGTTCAAGGAAAATTCCAGCAGATAGATGCTTTTCCTTTTTGATTATTTTAATTTCGAGGTCAGAATTGGAAGTCATGCACGTATAGAAAGTTGATGAACGGTGACTGGCGTGCGCGTGTATGTGAGATGTGAATAAAAGTCTAGGCTTAGCAAGAAATTCTAGGGCAAGACCATTCGTTTCTCAAAGACTATGATATTGGTATTCTTCAGAATGTTATCTAGAAATCGGTGCAAGAAATTAAACAAAATAAGTTAAGAGTGGGCCCAAAAGAGGATGTTTTCTCTGTTTCCAAAGGGTAGGTGGGAAAGGCCTTCGTGACGTGGCATCTAGGCAGTCAAAAAGCAGCATCAGCCGTGAATAAGAGAAAAAAGATCCCCACGGGGTCCCAGTCGCTGCAAATGAAGAAAGAAGAAGCACCATAGTCCCTTCATTGGAAGACATGGCAACAATCCCCCCGGTAGCGAGGAGGTCTATAAAAACCATACCCTATTTTGCAGTCCTTACAAGGGCCTCTGTCGACCCGAACAAGTCCTTAAAAAGCTCAAAGAGGAAACAAGCAAGATAACCGTCTTAGGGTGGGAATCCTTGTGCTGTCTTTTGTGTTTCCTCTCTATCGGGAAGACAAAAATAGACAGAAAATTTGGGGACCTCTTGGTAGGGAAGCTAGACTTCACGTTAGAGCTTACTCTAGCTATCGCCGGGTAGGGTGATATAGTAGCCACCCGCGCTTAGAGTGAGGGAGAGTGGGTGAAATGTCCACTGCTATATTAGCATGCCTTATGGCACTATTCCCAACCACTGGCTAACACAGTACCCCTGACTGTGCCTTATGGCATGGTTCCCAACCATACCCTATTTTGCAGTCTCTACAAGGGCATCTGAAGTGGAGGTTAAAAGAAGCATATAATCTCTTTGTTTTTTTGGAAAGCTAGCGCGGATCACTATTTGACATCAACGTTAGTTCAACTGAAGCTCGGATGTTAGTCTTGCCTTCAAAACAGTCGAGATTTATATTGATTAGTGCTCTTCATTGTTTGCCTATGTTTACCTTGTTCCTTATGAACTACATCCTTTTTTGGGTCACGAGCATATGGGCACTAGGTTTTCTATGTTTCTTGGAATTTTTTTTCCTAGACTTTTACAAATCCATCCGTATACATCAAGAGCCATTTACTAGTATTTCTGTCAAATGAGTGGATAGAGTTAGTTTTGGGTAAGTTGAAATTGGATCTGATACAAATTGGCCAATTTTTATGCTATACCACTTATTTAAATCTGACCCGATACAAATCTAGACCCAACCCAATCAGGACTTCAATTCTTAGCATTTTTCTCTCTTAAATATAGCTTTTCACAAACAACTTATCACAAGGAGGTGACAGTTGCCACTGGCCGCAGGAGTATAGATGAGTGAAAAAATTTATGATTTGGTGGATTCAATGATACTTGTTCTTGAACAATCACAAAACCAAAGAGTTTCTCCTTTTGCGTCTCTTGTTTTGGTTTCCATTTCATAAACCTAACAAACCATGATGAAAAAATTGGATGACATTTTCTTTGCTAAATCTTTTGCCAATTATATTTCAACTAGATGAGATACTCATTTTCAATATTTGATTTACTGAGACTTGCATCATATGTATGTCATTTCCTTATCTGAATTTGTCGCGACTTGCGTTCACTTTGTCCAAAGATTAGAGGGACCCATAATTAACAAGGACGATAGCAAGAGTTTTTGAAAGCAAACCATTCTATCTCTAATATATCTTCATCCCTTTTTCATAGTCTCCATCAAAATAGTTTTTCAACGCGGAATTCTCTCTTTAGCCAGCAACATCATGGAAACTTCAGAGATTAAAAAGTAAAAGGAAAAAAAAAAAGAGTTTGGCATCTTCATTCTCGTGTGCGGAGGATTGTCATGTGAGAAGGAAAATCATCATGGAAAAGCCTTCAGACTTTAAAAAAGGAGGAAAAAGAAATTTTCATCCCCATGTGCTTGTCTATTCTGCCAATAATATATCTATTGAGGGTCTTGAAATCGAGTCTCGTAGCACTTATTTAGTATACTTAATATAGAAGTTTCGATTTATAAAGGGTTGATTACCAACCACACGAGATTAATAGTGCATTAAAAGCTGCAAATTTTCTTTACACGGCTTCTTGGTAAGTATCATGGGCGCACTGTTTTAACAAAATCCATCTAATAAAGTCATCAGATGGTGTAAAAAGAATCCGCCAATAAATAACCCTGGACATGGAGAAACTTTGATCCACAATGGACGGCTCGTGACGGGGCCCCTTTTAGGGTTTCATTTCGAAAAAGCATGCGCCGTCGATCTAAAAAATCCACCCAGATAAATGCTTTTCCTTTTTTGCTTAGATTTGGAAGTCATACAAATATAGAAGTGCTTATGACCAGTGAATAGAGTGTGCGTGAGTTGAAGAAATTCTGGGGAAGGGCCGTAATCATCGCCCTCAAACGTTGATTGACGAATATATATAATATACATATTGTAACTTGTGACTACGTAGTCGTCCCAGTTTTCTGACAAATATCTTGACAATATTTAAGTAGACATCCGTTTTAAGTAAAAGTGGTCCTTCCTTAAGTTATGCGGTATCCCCCCGTACACGAGGACTATGAAAACCAAACACCGATTTGCAGTCTCTACAAAGGTCTCTTCTGGCGCGGAAGTCAAAAAAGGCATCGGCTCCATATTGGAGAGCCTAGCACGGATCAATGTCCGAGATCAACGTTACTTCAATTGAACCTCAGAGCTAAGTTTTGCATTAAAAAAAATCGAGAGTTACATTGATTAGTGCTCTTTATTGTTTGCCTATGTTTACCTTTTTCCTTATGAACTCCGTCCTCCTTTGGGTCACCAGCATTTGGGGCACTAGGCTTTAGATGTTTCTTGGAAGTTTTGTTTGCACATACTTTTGCAAATCCATCCATATCAATCGAGAGTTATTCACTAGTAGTCTTGTTAAGTGCGTGGATCGACTCGGTTTCAGGTGAGTTGAAATTGAATTCGACACAAATTGATCCATTATTAGGCAATACGACTTTAGCAACTTATACTCGACCTGTTATAATTTAAGACACAACCCAATCCAAGCTCCAATTCTTAGCAATTTTATCTCATAAATATATATTTTCATTGAAATCTTATCACAAGGAGGCAACAGTTGTCATTGGCGGCAGGAATATAGATGAGTGAAAAAAATTCATGTTTTAAGCAGCTGAGATATTCATTTTCAATCTTTGATTTCCTGAGATGTGCATCATGATTTTTTTTTTTTTTTTGGTCATTTTCATTATTTGAATTTGTTGTGACTTGCATTCACTTTGTTCAAAATAGAGCTCGGTTCAATTCGTGTCTTCCCTTCCAAATCGAATGGTTTGCTTGCAATAGTTTCCAATTTCTTTAACAAAGTAAGCATCGGATTGCATGGATTTTCCACTAAATCCATCGCATGTCGAGCATCATTCATATTAATGGGATCTTTCTTATTTGACATTGGATTTGGAGTTGGTATATTTAACTTGGGTTTGAGCTCCGTCATAACCTCTAATACGAAGAACTTTACTTTATAGGATGAGCATGTAGAGACCGATCGACCTCTTCTTTTCTCTTAAAAATGATTCAAACGTTCCTTCTAACATCATATACCATTTTCATCACGACCTTAGGAGTCAACTTCATCTAGCTAGTTTGTACTTATTGTCCGTAGCGGTTGTACTTTTCCCTCTCTTCTTGTTATTTCGAAATATTTCAGCACTTGTGCCCTCGAATCCGTTGCCTAATTTTACCAAATAAGATATAAAACCAAAAGAATTATTATCCACTTTGCAGAGCATCATTGCAACATAACGACATATCGGGAGTATTAACAAATGGACAAAAAGGATTCCGTAGAACAGAGGATAATTATTATTAACTGGAAATTATTCATCTAAGTTAAGGTAAATTCTTTTTGACTGAACCACCGTTGAGAGTGTTTGGTTCACCATGCGACACAGTATTACAAACTATGACTTAGAAAAACCTCCTTTTTTTTTTTTTTCGAATTTCGTTACAGTACTATGCATCGTGTAATATCTGTCCAAGCCTTTTTACTAAGACTTGTTTAGTTTTCTACGTGAAGAAACAAGAAACGAAAATGCACCTGCCCGTCCATTAAGAAAAAGCCGTACAGACGTGCCTGATGTTTTTCTTTATATAATATATATTTAATAAGATGGGTCCGAGATAAATTTTAATTGTACTTTGTTTCTTCTAACTCATTTCAACCCATTCATAAAGTCGGAGATGCCCATTTTGAAACTGACCGACAAAGACGAGTGGAAAAATGGGTTAGTACAATATTTTGCCACCCCTAATTATTACTTACGCAATAATCCGTTAGACTAATCATATGGACTTTGCATGCCATGAACGGTGTAGTCTAGTTTGTAATTTGATTTGTACCGACATGTCGTAATGCAATTTAGGAGAAATTCTCACATCACAGGTAATTTTACTAATTGTATAGTAAATTTATGGATAAATAAGCTTTCGTTAAGAAAGATTTAAGCATGCATGTGCGCTGCTCTTGCTACAAGTTTGTATTATTATTATTTTTTTTTGGGTCGAAATAACCGATATTTTATATGAAGAGAGAAATACAACCGGCTAGTAGCGCATCACTTAGTACAATATTCTGGAAAAGAGGAGGTGGGAAGACAAGCCAGTTACCGACTAAGCCGTGGGCCCTATGGGCTTTGGTGGCCCAATCAGCAGCTAGATTGGCTTCTCGACAGACATGGTGTAGCAAAACATTAGGGCATTGAGAGAGCAGATCGTGAAGGCAGGCGAAGAGATGTCGCTCCTGCCATGGCTGCGGCTGCTTCTGTCGAAGGATTTCCACCAATAATAGGCAGTCTGATTCAAACGTGACACGCTAGAGATGAAGTCCCTACTTAATCAGATGCTGGAGAGCCCGAATCAGAGCAAAGATCTCTGCTTGAAATGCCGATTGAGCAGGTACAATACTGGTGAACATATCAGTGAGTTCTCCGTTGACATTCCTATAAATACAGGCTATTGCACCTTGCTGATTTCCTAGTACAAAAGCCCCATCGATATTGCATTTGATTGTGCCTTTATCAGGTGGTTTCTATCATTGATCAATACTGACGCTTGTTTGTTTAACCCTAGGTTTTGGGGGTTGAAGCATCTGGAAAATTCTACGCTAGGCTAGGGCATTCTCCACCGCTTGGATCGGATTTGGATTCATCTTCCTGAAGATGGCGTTGTTACGCTGACGCCATATCTCCCACAACAGATTGGCAATCACTTCAAAAGTTGGGGAGGAGAGATGATGAAGTGGCTCGAGTTGCCAACCATGCCTCTAATCTATGCACTAAGGTGAGTGAGATATGTATCCTGATCTTGGCATTTGTCCATATATCGCGTGTCTAGTTACAGTAGAAGAACAAATGTTCTATAGTCTCTGGAGTATTCTGATCACATAGGTTGCAGTAGGGATTGGGGGAGATATGTCTATGGTAGAGATTGGCTTTGGTCGCAAGGGCATTTTTATAGGCTAACCACAAGAAAACACGGATTTTAAGAGCCGTTTCCATATGTCATATCTTTTTCCATAATTGATCAGGAGGTCGATAGGAAGATGAACCAATGGTGGGGGGGGGGGGGTTTTGTTGACTCGAAAATAAGTAATGATAGCAACTTTTAACTGTGAATATTCCTAAAGAGGTGGCTATCCAGACTAATTGATCAGAACTAAGTGAAGGATTTACAGGGGTATTTAGGATTTCTGCACTTACCTGTCCATTGAAAAAGTTAGAAATAAGCTCCTATTTCCATGTTGCCGAAGATGAGTCTAATATATCTGCAACTTTAATGGGTTCTCCTGGTGCTACTTGACCTCCTAATTTACCAATTGAAAGCCAAGTATCTGTTCGGATGTCAATCTTTGATCCATCTTTCACCAGCCATCGAATTTTTGGAAGAATAGCATCCCGGCCCTTTAAGATACTCTGCCACCCCCATGAAGGTCTATAGCCTAATGTAGCGTTTTGAAAAGAAGATTGTTTAAAATATAGACCTTTGAATAGCTGACTCCAAATAGCAGTAGGTTGTTGTAGAAAACGCCAAGCTTGTTTATCGAGCATCGCTAGATTAAAAATAATTAGATCTCTGAATCCCATGCCCCCAACTGTTTTCGAGTGCTTTACCTCTGACCATTTCATCCAATATATACCTGAATCACTATGATTTTTACTCCACCAGAATGCTGATATCTTCTTTTCCATTACTCTGCAGAGAGACAGGGGGAGCTTAAAGATGGACATCGCATACTGAGGTAATGCTTGGATTACGGCTTTTAATAAAATCTCCTTGCCTCCTTTTGATAAGAAGTTTTCCTTCCAACCAGCTAATTTTGCGTTCATTTTTGCCAGGATCCAGGAAAACATCTCACGTTTTGAACGCCCCCAATCTGAAGGGATGCCCAGGTACTTGCCATATCTGCTCACCACAGGTATTCGTAGTTCTCTTTGTAAAGTATTCTGTAGTGTCATAGGACAGTTCTGACTGAAAAATATCTCAGATTTATTCTTGTTGATAAGCTGTCCTATTGCTTGGCAGTACTGGTTTAATAGATTAGTGAGATTTTGGCATTCAGAAAGTGAAGCTTTGAGGAAGAAAACTGAATTGTCAGCAAAAAATAAATGGGATAGCTTAGGGTAGGCTTGATTAAATTGGATTCCCTGTAAGTTACCCATACTGACTGCTTGCTTAATAACTGTTGATAAAGCATTAGCCATTAAAATGAAAATATAAGGGGATGGGGGTCACCTTGACGGATTCCTCTAGTAGGTTTAAAATATGGTAGCTGTTCTCCGTTGAAGCGAATACTAAAAGAAGCCGTTGTGATGCATGCCATGACCATTGTTACCCATCTATTTGCAAAGCCCAACTATTTCAAATAAGTTGCTAGAAAGTCTCATTCAACCCTATCATATGCCTTTTGCATGTTTGTCTTCATAATAAGGTTGAATTTTTTTTTTTGATCGAACTTTAAACTGGTGGAGTACTTCCTAAACAACCATGATGTTATCTTGAATCTATCTGCCACTTACAAAAGCTGCTTGTTCCGGATTGATCAGTCTAGGTAGCCAACACTTTAGTCTGTTTGCCATAACTTTAGATATAATCTTGTATGCGAAGTTACAGAGACTAATAGGATGATACTGGTCAATGCTTTCAGGGCGATGAACTTTAGGAACCAGGGTCAGAATGGTTTTGTTTAAGTTTGGATGCATGTAACCTGATTGGAAGAAGTCTTGCACTGTTTTAACAATTGTCTTTTTGATGATGCTCCAGTGATGCCTGTAGAAAAGACCATTGAGGCCATCTGGTCCAGGAGCCTTGGATGCACCCAACTGAAAGGTAGCTTGGTAGACCTCCTCTTCCGTTACCATACTCATGAGGTGTTCATTCATTTGTGAAGTAACTATTGCTAGACATTGCATTAGAAATGGGTTAAAGTCTCTGTTTCCCACTGATTGATAGAGTTGAGTGAAGAAATCCTTAGTCATTGTTTTAAGCTGTTCTGGCTCTCTAATCCAGTTCTGGTCTTCATCTTTAAGTATACAAATTCTGTTTCTCTGTCTCCTTTGCACTGTACAAGCATGGAAAAATTTTGAATTCTTGTCACCCCATGTCAACCAATTAAGCCTTGAACGCATCGCCCAGAATTGCTCCTCTTGATTCCACATTTTCTGAATTTCACTTCGAATTGTAGTGGCTAGCTCTTTATCTCCCCTTTGATAGGAATTCCTGTTTGTAATGGTCTGAAGCTGTTGCTGTAATTATAGAATACGCTGCTTGGCATTACTGAAACGAGATCGACTCCAGCTAGTTAGCTTATAAGAGACTATTAGCAGTTTGGAGGGTAAGGAAGTGTGACTTCTCTCCCATACTGATTGAACAACTTCTGTACATTCAGTATGTTGACTCCAGAAAGCTTCATAATGGAAGGTCTTTTTTGGCTTGACAGGTTGATAATGAGTGTGCAGCACAAGTGGGGAATGATCCGAACCGATCGATGGAAGGGCAAACAGTGCTGAAGATGGGTAAGAGAAACTCCAATCCAAGGAGCAAAATACATGGTCTAGCTTCTCCTTCACTAACTCATCCCCGTCTCGATGATTAGACCAGGTAAATTCGCATCCTTTACTGTCCAGTTCTATTAAAGCACAATCATTGAGTAACTTCCGAAAAGATGTCATTCTGGAATAATTAGCTGGTCTTCTGCCTACCTTCTCCCAGGGGTAGAGGAACTCATTGAAATCCCCGATACACATCCATGGTAAGTGAGTTGTTGTATAAATTGTCCGGATCGTATCCCAAAATTCCTACCTAGCTGGATAAGAAGCAGGGGCATGTAGACAGGTAACATGCATCGAGGTAGTAGTCTGAGTATCCAGAACTATCATATTTACAAAATTCTGTCCCGAAGAAATAACTGTAACATCAAAAAGGTCATTCCAAAACACTGCAAGGCCTCCAGATAAACTTGTTGGATCCCTTAAAAAGGAATGAGAGAAATGAAAACGATGCTGAAGGTACTTCAAAACTGATTCTGCATTTTTAGTTTCCATTAAGAACACAAAGTCGGGCTTTTTAGAGGCTACCAAAGCCTTTAAGGCTTGAATTGTCAGGGGAGTGCTCAACCCCTGACAATTCCAACTTAACATTTTCATTTGGACCGTGGGGGCTGTTGAGGGCTAGCCGCCAAAGCCCAAGAGGAGTGATCATCAGCTTCAAATACAGGGGTTTCCAGTAGATGAGTTTCATCCAAATCAGATATATGATTAGATCGAATCTCATAAGGAGAGTATCGCTTAGTTTTCTTGCTTGATCCCACTACTATCTGTGTTCTAGGATTCTTTTATTTTTTCTGTTGCGGGAAGTCTATGGATGAGCTTTGAATACCCTTTAATTTTGCATTGGCAGGTACCAAGTCAGTGGTTATGGGGGTTGAATCAGCTGGTACAGAGGTGAAGACAGGGATCTCTGGGGCAGGAGCGATTGGAGGTAAAGCTGGAAGGGGGGGGTGCATAGTTAGGGGGTTTCAGGTATGGTCTCTTCCATAGGTTCTAAATTAGAGATAGTATTGTAAAAGGCATCCCAATAGGGGCTATGCTGTTTGACCTCTGCCCGCAGCCACGGTCCATATACCATTGTTTCACATCCCTCAAATTGAGCTTCCTCATAAGGGTAATCTTTATATGATGCTGCATAATGCCCTAGTTTCCCACAAGAATAATAGTAGTGGGATAGTCTCTCATACCGAAAATCAAGCCAGAGGGGTTTTCCTGCAATGCTAATGAGCTTTCTTGACTTTAAAGGTTGTTGCAGGTCAATTTCAATGCGAATTCTCCCGGATGTATCAGGTTTTACTTCCAACACTCTACCCATCTGTTGTACTGCTCAACTCAGAAGTTGTGGAGTATTCCATTCCAGAGGTAATCCTATAACATGAACCCATAATAGGCACTTGGAGAAATCATAACAGTGTAAAGGGGTATTTGGTTGCCATGGGCGTAAATTAACTAGATGACCAGAGAATAACCAGGGAGTTCCATCTAATACTCGTCCTTTTTCTGCTTTCATTCGAAATTTGATTATGTAGATGCCACCATCACTTGAAGATATATCCACATGATCAACACGCCATGCTTTCTTCATCGCAATATGAAAAGCAGGTAAATTGATGATAGGGTTTGTGAAAATATTACCCACAAGGATGAGTCGACACTCTTTAATGTTGTCCGTTGCATGTACATCTTCCCAGACTTCCAATTCTTGTTCTGCACAAAGCCGTCCAAGTCAGTGACACGGTGAAGCAATGGGAGATGAATCATCTTTGTCGTCCATAGCCATGATGAAAGAGAAGTAAGTGCTGTAGATTAATGGATAGGTACCCAGGCTAGAGGACAATTTTTTAAGGGTTGCATGTCAAGGATCGACCACATGCCAACGGAGAAACTTCATAATACAACGAGGTAGACATTCAGGGGAGAACATCCATGGGCGGAGGTGGAAGAAAGCGTTGCACTCGAAATTCCATTTGCGATTTCAGAGTTGAAAGATAGAGGAAGCGAGGACAGTCGAAGGAGAAAAGTGAATTGTTCTACTAAAAGACCTGGATAAGGAAGATTAGAGATAAAACTCGAGCATGACGCGAGAGAGAACTCTATCATAAGCGAGAGAGATTTTCCCACAATGCGAAAAAAGTGAATCAAGTTTGTATTATTTACTTGCACCAGATATTGACGATTTTAGTTTTTGTTTGTTCTTTTTGAAAGGCTCAGAGAAGAAGAAGATGACATCGTTAAAAAATCGAAAGAATTCCTGACATTCTCGCTTAAATGGTCATTTGTTCTTCTTGGAGCTAAGAATTTACATACAGACAAGCAAGCGACCTTCATCACAATTTCCGTATCTCTCATCGCGCTCTTTGGCATCAGTTCGAGATTGACACGAAGTGGTTGTGGAATGACATTCATCAATTTGACATTTCTCGTGCTAGGATGTCTCTATGTTGGAATAGCAATAAACTTGATCGAACTGAATTCTTACATCAAGTGGGTTATTTATGGTATGTTCCTTCCTATGGTAGCTACAAATCCTGATTACCAACAGGTTTTTCAAAATATGAAACAAATCTTCAAGTCCATACGCAGAGCAACTTCTTTAAGACTTACAACTTGCTCTTCCAATCACAAAAAATATCGAAAGTCTTTTGAAAATTAATGTTACAGAAGAGAAGAATCATCAATGAATAACAACACTATGACTCGACCAATCGGTGGAGATGGGGACAGAGTTGGGGAGGACATTGTCTAATGGATCTTGTAATGAGTCAATGCCCTTCCTCTCTGTTTTTCTTAATATAATATGAGGTGTTTGTAGGGAAAAGTAGCAAAAAAAATCCTAAACCTATTTTATTGATACCAATTCAGTCATAAACCTTTTAATTAAATCAATTTGGTCCAAAACCTTTTTATATTCAATTCAGTCATAAACCTATTAATTGGACTAACTTAGTCAAAACCATTTCACATTGGTACTAATTCAATCTATCTAGCCAATTTTGGCCAGCCGGTGCTAACGCGGACACCATTTAGTAGTCGGATGTTGACGTGGTAATTTTTAAATATTTTATTTATTTATTTATTTGTTTTTTTCCTTCTTCTTTCTCCTTAGACTTTCCTTGCAATGGCCAACAAGCCGACGAGGGTTGCAGCCCTCGCTCGACCTTGCCCAGGGCCACGAGCGAGGGCTTCACAGCCCTTGCCCGGTGGTCGATGAGTCTCATCGGAGGCTCACTAGCCACTACGAGGAGAGTCCAAGGAGGAAGAAGAAGGAAAAGAAAAGAAAAAGAGAAGAAAAGAAAAAGAAAATATTAAAAATTCGAAAAAAAATAAAAATCATTTAAAAATTGCCACGTCATGGTCCGACCACTAGTTAGCATCCACGTTAGCACTGGCTAGACAAAATTGGCCAAATGGACTGAATTGATACCGATGTGAAAATGTTTAGGATTAAATTGATCCAATTGAAATGTTTTGGACTGAATTGGTATCAATATGAAAATGCTTAGGACTAACTTAATTCAATTAAAAGGTTTAGGACTGAATTAGTACTAATTTAATATGTTTAGAATTTTTTTGATACTTTTCCCGCTATTTGTACTACAAGTGACTACAAGTGAAATGGATGTCTAGGCTTTTTCTACTTGTTATGTTTTATAAAATACGCAAAAGTGTGGTCAACATCATGAGGTGTTTTTCTCCATGTTTTGGCACCATTATGATTGGACTGGGGGTCTGCTTGGACAATTATTCGTTGTGGAATGTCTTAATTTTATGGCGTTTTTTTGCCTGTTCGTGTGAGGAGGAATATTTGAATGAAGACATGCATATTGATAGAGGCGTTGTTAAGCCACGAGAGTTAGGTTCTACACCTTTTGGAAGTTGATTCTTTTTTTCTTTTCAAGCTAGATATTGATAGTGCAAAATCTACTTCCAAATTGATCGTTTCCCCAATGGTATCACTTCTATTTATGCCCTGCCTATAGTATGGATCAACAATGCCATTTCACTCAAAATAACGCTTGTCTTGTATCAATATTACTTCGTTCATGATTGTAACAGGGCCTATTGCATATTAGTTATGGTAATGGATCTTGAATGAGTTTTACAAGATTTACGTGTCAAAACGTGAAGTCGATCCTTGTAAGCCCATCATGGCAAGAAGAGGATTCCTTTCTTGTGCCAACTGAATTAGACATTGGTGATGTCCACATCTGCACTTATCTCAATCTATTCATGAAAATACCAAAGTGGTAAATCATCGACATTTTTTACAAATTTGCTACTTGTTGATCTGAGATTGGATGTTGACTTCTTTAAAATTTTTAGATAATGTACTTTGATGGCCCCGCGATCGTGGCTGTGGACTAAATAGCCCATAGCGAAAACGGATGTTTAGGCACATCATCCCGATTATTATTTTTTCCAATCTTTTTCCTTCATTTGTTTGTTCTTTATTATATTTTACAAATTCTATGCTAATATGAAAATTTACACGAAAATATTGGAAAAACTGAGAATTTTTTGTGCTTTGATGTAATGATTAAGGGCCACGACGAAGGTTTATTGTATTAGATATGGAAAACCGACAAATGACTCATGAACCACAATGAGAATAGGCATATACTTAAATCTGATGTAAATACAACATTAAATCCAAACATTCTTTATGTAATAAATTCTTCTTTGCATTAATTGATATTTCATCCCATTCATGTTCAAATATCTAAACTAAAATTTCATTTGAGACATTAGTCATTGATTATAATCAAATCAAAGATTATTAGGCAAGGTATTGCTTTTCCCCTTCTGTGAAGTTCAAAGTCTTACTCTACTCATTCTTCTGTTGAAATTTGAAAAAAAAACAATGAATTTATCTTTGCTAGGGAGAAAATTCTACAAGTGCAAAATGTTGTAAAATGTTACTTTTTATAATTCCGGTAACATTTTCCTAATACACATACATTATTAATCTTTTCCAATTGTATGAGGTCATGATGATTTGTTATAACTATAATGAAAAATGTCATACAACAAAATTAGAGGATTTTGTGTACCATAAAAATCTCATTTGATAATTTCCAAAAACCCGTCCAATTGCCCACTCTCAAAGAAAAAGGTTTTCTAGGGTCACTATTCGACCGTCATTGAGCGGAAATAAGATCCGGTTTCTTGAAAAGTGTAAAAAAAAAAAGAAGAGAAAGAAGAAATCCAACCAAACAAAAAGGAAAAATGAAAAGGTAATATAATTCAACAGTGGGCCCCCACTCGATCTTGTCGGGGTTTGCTGATGAATGCGGAGGAGGAGGTCCCTGATCGGGAGGGACTCTCCTCCTCTTATCCCATGGGATTAGACGCCCCGTTAGACCCCATGGGACTTCCCTAGTCCTCGTCCCATGGGATCCCAGTTCGGCTGACTTGGAACATTCGCAGTTCCGGATTCCCAGTTCGGCTGACTTGGAACATTGGACTAGGGAAGTCCCATGGGCTGGAGGGCGCGTTTTTCATCAGTGATATTGACCCTCCTCCTTATATATACATATCCCTAGTATTACCCGAAGTGTGCATTCACCAAAAAAACTCTCAGCCTCTAGTGCAAAGCCAAAGGAAGCATCAATTCTCTCTATTGGAAAGCTAGCAACTGACTTCAATTCAACTGAGACTCAAAGGTTAGTTTTGCATTCGAACAGTCATAATTTACATCAATTAGACAAAACTCATCGCTGTATGCACATATGTATCTTGTTCCTTATGAACTGTTAGTAGTGATTGGCTTTACGGTGTGTTGATTCCCAACCTAGGATCAATAACCTATCTTGTCCACGTGAGAATTGGACCAGACAAGTTGGACGGGATCGGCTGTATTTTTTTTCCTTTGTTTCTTCTAATACATGCAGAGACTTTTGGTGACAATTAACTGAAAAGGCAGCATGATTAATGAAACCGGTGGGTTGTTTTGCCTTCGTTATCATGTAAATCACTCCCCTTAAGAATGTTCATTAATCTGCCTACCATTTTGGTTCCATATGTTGTCGATCGCTTGCTTTATTTGCTTGTTTGGCAAATGTCCATTCTGATCTTTCTCCGATACAATTATGCCACTCCTTACTTTACTTCTGAGCAGATGTTCTGAACTTGATTCTTGTGTGGCATTCATGCTTTCACATAGACCATTCTTTGTTTTGATATTGTGAAGCTAAAGTAACCGAGACAATTTTTCATTCACTAAAGAAGAAGAACCCAAAATATAATAAAACAAAGAAATTAAAGCAGTCTCAATCAAGATCACGACACAGAAGCCTACCGAATGAAAAGGAGAGAGAGGAAGACTGAAAATTCAAATGCAATTTACTAATTTGTGATTTATTACAGAATAAGAAAATAAAGAAATTAAGTAATTTTAGTTGATCTGTTGGTTTGGTCTCGCTAGTCGATTCCTCACATGGAATTGGGAATTGGACTAGTTATTTTCGGTTTCAAAATTTTGAAATCAAGAATCGAACCAGTTCTTTCAAAAAACACCCAATTAGCCAGTTTCCAGTGGTTCTTGGGTTGGACTGGGACCGATGCACACTCTTATGAACTATTTCCTCCTGCGGATAAAAAGCAATCTGTGCACTTGGCTTTTTATGTTTGCTGGAGCTTTTGTTTGTGCGATTTTTGCAAAATCCATCCATATGAGTCATTTATTACTTATTGCAATTGATCTGTTTATACTAACTATATGGACTTTGCATGTTGCTAATGCTGAGTTCTAGTTTCTAATTTTGGATAAGCATATGGTATGATCGGTAGTCATGCAATTTGGGAGAGATTGTCACCATCATATTTCATATGTACAATTCATTCTATAGTTTTATTTGTGGAGTAAGCTTCCATAAAGATCGTACTATAAGCTGGTATTATTTATTTACCTCATAAACTAATTATTTCAAATTTCATTGTTCATTATTGTAGACTTGGACAGCAAGAAGATGCCAAAGCTAAAAAATCGAAAGGTTTCTTGATATCTTTGCTTCAATGGTCATTTGCTCTTTTTGGAGCTAAGGATTTACTTTTAAACAAGCAAATAACCTTCATTACAATAGCTGTAGTTCTCATCGTGCTCTTTGGCATCCATTCATGGACAACACGAAGCGATGGTGGAAAGACATTCATCAATTTCACATTTCTCATACTTGGATGTATCGTTGTTGGAGTAGCAATTGACTTGATCATACTGAGTTATTTCATCAAGCGGATTGTCTATGGTTTGTTCCTTATCATGGTAACAACAAATCCCAACTACCAACAAATTTACCAAGACATGAAACAGATCTTCAAGTCCATGTACGAAGAAATTTCTTCGAGACTCAAAAACTTATTCATTCAATCACAAGGGATTATCAAAAAACTTTTGAAAATTATTATTGCAAACCAAGAAGAACCATCAATGACTAATAATGCTGTGACTCGTCCTGTTGGCGGTGATGGAAGCGGAACTTGGGAGAACAATGTCTAATTGATCTCGTGGTGAAATTCCACACCCTTTATCTCCCATTATCCCTTTGTATTTCAAGATGTTTGTATGCTATGTGAAATGAATATCCGAGCTATTTTCTCCATATTATTTGTTTGTACGGTATGAAAAAGTGTGATCGGATGATATATTAAATTTGCAACTCTCGCATATTTGTCCAAGGTTGACAATGCAAATCTATTTCCCATCAATTTTGTGCCCTATGCTATTCACTTTTATTTTTGTCCCTTTGTAGTATGAATCCACAATGCCCTTTTCCGGAAAAATTGTGATGAAAGACCCAATAATGTCATGTTTACCGTTTGGGATTATATAGCATTTCAGATGATAAAGGAATCATAAATCGTGTTTGAGTTTTTTAATAATAGAAAGGTAAAAAAGTCAGAATGACCTAGCTTATCAGAGGAGTCCTATGTCCATTTCGAACGTTTTGTTTGAGTCATATTTTTTTAGTCCATAGAGGACAATCTTTTAGAATTGGCAATCCATTGTTGCAGCTCCACAAAGTTACAAGAATCTGGACTACTTTTTTCGAACGATTTACTCCTGCACTATCGTAAGCAAATTCAAACACGGGACTCTTCAGAAAAAGTCAAAAAGGCCCAAGGCATTTGGCTATGGTCACTTGTGTTACGGATCGTATTGTGTTGAAGATAATCTCTAATCCTTGGAATAGAGAGAAACAATCGGAAAAGAAAAGTAAGATCAGCTAGCCTCATATCATGATTTCAAAGAGACATTACATCCATCATATTCGAGATCTTTGAATTGGGTAAATCTCACTCGATAAATGTCGATGATGCTTACCATGACTGTTATTCAAGTGTCCAAAAGGTGAATCACTTCGTTATTAATTTATGAGGAATCCCAATAAAACAAAAGCCATTATACTCTATTAACAATTATAGACTCACAAGGTACAGGTTTTTGAACAAAAAAAGGGTATAAGTTTATATGGTAAAGGAGCTCGGTCATTCCCTTTTGATGTTGGATTCAAGTTTTGTTAAGAGCATTTCATGCATAAAATCCTAAATATATCTGGCTAGTGTGGGTGAGTGCTCCCTATCTCCCAAAAGGGTAGACTAGTCGAGGTGTGTGAAAATCAATCTAAACACTATGTGACTACTAAATCTCAAGAGAGTTATATACCTAGTTACAAAATGCCACGGTTACAAAAATATAATTAGAGAATGATGGAAAATTTTCCGTGATTAAACACGTTCACAAAAATAGATTTGAACAGATCCAAAAATTGAGAGACTATTTTAGGATATTTAATAAAAAAAAAATGTGAGTTTTATCAATGATACGATATGGCAAGAATTTGTAACTCGAAATAGACGCCGAGAGGGAGAGATGAGAAAGGGGAGAGCAAAAGCGGAGGCAGAAGGAAACGCACCGGAAACTGCGTGCTTTCCTAGACATATTCTCTCTCCTCTCTCCTCTCCCTGTCTACAAGGAATGTCTCCTGAGCCTCCCTCGCCCCTTTCCACGTTGCTATGTCACCGTCTTGTTTCTAGACTTCCCCAACCTTTCTCGGTCGACACCATCAACGAGAGTGGTTTTATTTAAGGGTTACTACTCGGGGTGTCAATGGTTTGGTTTAGTTTCGGTTTTTGGTTTTCAACTTTTAGTTTTCGGTTTCAGCATTTTTTTTTCATTTTTTTCTGTTGTATTTCCAAGAAATAAACTCTTATCGGTTTAGTGGTTCGGTTCGGTTTGGACCAAATTGATAAATATTTTTTTGGTTTTTAATGAGAACCGAATCGAACGAAAACTTAACCGAAAAAAATCGAATTTTCGGTTCGATTTGGTTCGGTTTTGGTTCGGTTTTTGACACCACTAGTTAATACTATTGAAAAACTTCAAATTGATATACTTTTAATAAATTTATTTTAAATTAATTTTTTAACAATTAAAAATTCTAAATTGATATATTTATAATAAATTTACTCACCGTTAGTTCTCATTTTACTGGATTTATATAACAAAAAATCACAAATTATTGCACTTGGTATACCTGTGAAATACCACGTACTATACAACTCAACAATTTGATGATAAAATTTAACAAAAACTAATAAAAGCAATTTGTCGTAATATTAATTCTTTATTTAATTGACCGGATGAGATTTCTTGTTCACCACTCATTTGATTTACTGTATCCACTATCCTCAATTATTGTAGGACCATACTCTTAAAAGTTGCGCAAGAAAGGGGAAGCACAGCTTTTTTTTTTTTTTTTATAACCTTTAGAACTTTTTCCTTTTTAAAAAAAAAAAATATTAAGGGCGATGGAAGGAGGTGTTTTGGAGTAAAACACCTTCCACGTGGAATTGCCACAACATGGAAATTCTTCTGAGCAAAAGTTCTTATCTGCTTAGCCTACCCTCCTCTTGTATGCGAGTGGTAGGTTTTAAGGGGCTGGACGATTTAATTCCCGATGGGTGCTCCTTTTGGTCCGATAAACTAATTTTTCTTTTGGTAGATAGGTAAATGTTAAATAATTAGTCCTCAACAATGGCGGACCTAGAACTTCACATTAGGGGAGCTGGACAATAAATTTTAACCAAAAAATATACGATTTATATTGTGAAACTATATGGAAATAGACATAATTGATATGGCATCTAAAACATTCGGCATCTTGGAAGTTTTTCTGGACACTATCTTCAAGTTTTTGTTGAATTTGCTGATTAAACGCTTCAAGTTCATCAAATACGAACCAAGCGTGTGTTGACACAGGTTCAATGAATAAATACTTAAACAAACTTAAAATCAAGCCACTTAAACTAATACTTGGGGCGAGTGTTTGTAACTCGGACGGATAGTGGCTCGGGGAAATCACGATGGCCCGACGGTGGCTCATGGCCTGGTGGCCGGCGGGTGACCAGACTGTGGTATGCGGCACGCATGGCTAGGCTCCTCGCGGACGTTGCCGGTGGTGAGATATCGCCATTCACAAAGGTAAGGCTGCGGTGGTGAGTTCGTGGCCGAGGATGGTGGTGCACGGCGAGGCCGCAAGGAATGCCACGGGAACCTGCAAAAACAAAGAATCCGCAGCTGGTGTGGTTCGGTGATCAATGAATTCCCGGCCCAGGATGGCTTGGCCGTGATGAGTGCCGCTTGGTGGGACTCCTTGATTGAATCACAAAGTCACGATCTTCTCTTGCTTCAATTCCACGTGGTCTCTCTTTCGGAACTCAGTCAACTTTCCAGCTTTCACACAACAAGAAGAGACAAATTCCACAATCTCTTTCCTCTTCTCATTATTATTACTTCTCCACCACCTGCGTTTGTCTTCTTCCCTGTTCCCACCATACTCCAGTTTTTATTTGCTTTCAAAACCAAGGAGGGCAAGATTGGGGTACAGTCGTGGGCACATGTGGGAAGCGCGAGCAAGGACTCTGGAGGGCAGCTTGCAAGCGAAATATCGATGAGGACTAATAGATGAGAGCGATTCGGTGGTAATTGCGAACTGCTGTCACCACGGTGAGGACCGATCTGGCACGGCAAAGTCGCCGGAAACTGCCACAGGAAGCTCACGATGGCGAAGCTCGTAAGCGTACAAAGGTTAGATGCGGGTGGGGATAGAGACGATTGCCGCTGCAATTCTATGTACTGAGTCGTGTCTCCCCTGTATCTTCCCTGCCGTCTCTCACCATGGCGAACATGAATCTTCTCTTTCTGTGAATCCTATGTAAAGCGCCCCCCTCCTTTTGCTTGTGAACCAATTTAGGCTCACCTCACGGACTTCCTTTTAGGACCACCATATATTTCCTTTCCCCTATCAATCAACTAAGCTTTTTTTATTTATTTTATTTGACCGGATCCTGTCGACACTCGCCAGCTGTGACATTTATCCGTCCTTTTATATTCGGTATCCACAAAGAATTGTACACGCAAGGAAATTAAGCTCGGTTCCCAAAAATTCTATGATATAATTGCCAATTTACTTCTCATAATCTATCCGAGTTTAGAACCCCACGTGCATATTATATGCGAATTTCCGTCATCATATCCTTCCATGGGCTTGGAGAAACATTTGATGTCGTGGACTCAATCAAGCTTTAAATCATTCACTAAAGCCCATTCGCTCTCGGGTCAACGCAACTATATGAGCCTATCACCATTGATGTTATCAAATAAGAATGCTTCTAAAATCTAATTACAATTTAATTAGTATTTTTGTTTAGGGGCTAAAGTTTAGTCATGATCTTTCTATGCAACTTATTACTAAATAAGTAGTTAAAATTTAGGTGTCAACGCATCTAATTTAGGATGGTCGATTGGGTAAGCATGTGTGAAAATCTTGTCCATGGAATATAATAATCAAGGGCAAGACATCAAAAATGAAATTTCTTTGATTTTTTTTTTTTTGGAAAACATTAAAAGGTTATATGACGTGTGGCCAAGCAGAGAATGTCCTTGAGTTTAGATATTTCAATTTATGGCATTGAACAAATGTTTTCTACATCGATTCGTATTCAATTCCAAACGGTCCCAAACCGCAAGGAGCTGGATTTGGTCACGGGCGAGCCATGAGCCCAACCTCCACGCCTTCTTCTGCTGTTGCCACCGCCGGACCCGCCGGTGTGCATCTCTCCAACTCGGTCGTTTCCTCCACTCGGTGCCTCACTTCCAGATCTGGCAGCAAAGGACTGGATCCACGGCTGAAGCTTGTCTCTCCTTCAACCAATCAACACACTATCCATGGATTGAAAGTGTGCAGGTTTGTTCTGTCACTAGACGACCAAAACAGAAAATGATGTGTAGAACCAGGTCCATTAGTGCCAGATCTGGAGCCTTGGCCACGAGCGACGACAGCTCGTTCACACACGAAGACGGAGGGGGATACACAAAGGTTTATGAAGTCTAGATCTGGAACCGTTGTCTTTCATGGCCATGGTTGCAGATTTGAAAGTTTGGCTAGATTTGGAGTCTTGGCTGTGAGCGATGACGGAAGTTCACGACGACTGAGGTGGACGTGGAGGGGGGTGCTGAAATCTGTGGACGAGAGGCCGTCCATAATAGACCGCTGCTCTGCATCTCCATATCTGTGGACAAAGCTCTCGTGGCCAAGGCTTGGTCGCCGGGACAAGGGAGAGGGTGGACGCGGAGTGTGACCTCTTTTGAATTTGCATTTCTGCATATAAAATAAAGTGCAAAGTTAAAATTAAAAACTAGGGCTGAAATAGAAAATTAGGGCTTGTTGGACCTGGGGAGAGTGGAGATTTCTCTGTAAATCCTCATTTTTAATGACTAATGTTAAAAAGGAAAAATAAAAAATGAAAAAGGGGGAGGAGAGATATGAAAAATCCACAAATCTGAAAGTCCATTTCTCACTCTTCTTCTCCGATGGTAGAGCCATGTTTCCTCAATCCATTGCCACACACAAATAAGTTATTTGCTTGTTAGAGATAAGAGAGATAGCGATTGAAGTTTTCTATTTTTGACCTTGAATCGTGAAGATGGAGAGAGTCCAGGAGGATTTGGAGACCGTTGGGGTGGGAATGGGAGTAGGATTGATTGTAATGGGTCCGACGAAGGAACGCATTGTCCATGTTTGACTTGAAAGACAAGATGCCAGTGTGCATGCCTGCATTCCCCTTCTAAGATTAGGGTTTTCTTTTGCCACAATAATCTAAGATTGTCCATGTTTGACTTGAATTTCTTTGAAAAAATATGTCGAAGTCAAAATTTTACTCGACGAATCGTAGGAAGTAGACACTAAAGTGAACGTTTTTTCACATTATACTACATAAAAAAATTTATGTTAAAAACTTAATCTTGTATTTGAAGATAGCTTCACATTATCTCACACAAAGATTAGAGGGACCAATCATTAACAAGGACGGCAAAAAAAGAGAGGAGTTTTTTAATGCAAACCATTACGATTTATTTGTTGAATTCTTGCTTCAGCCAGCAACAGCATGGAAACTTCAGATATTGAAAAGGACACGGAGAAGAAATTTTCATCTTGATTCTCTTGTGTGGAGGAAAATCAATCGTGGAAATGTGTTTGGTTCAATACGCGTTTTCCAACTTCAGATATTGAGAAAAGAAGAGAGGAAATTTTTTCATCTTCATTCTCGTAAGAGAAAGAAAATAACCGTGGGAAGGCGTTCAAACACTGGAAAAGGAGAAAAGAAGAAATTTTCATCTCCGAGTGCTTGACTTTTCTGCCGATAATATATTAATTAAGTATTTTTGTAACAACAGACGCGTCTTAGAGCACTTGTTAGGTATATTCAATATGGAAGTTTTGATTTATAAGGCGTTGATATTATACCGCACGAGAAAAACGGAGTATTGAAAGTTGCAAACGTTCTTTACATGGCTTCTCAATAAGTATCACGGCTTCGACCACCCCCAAAAAAAAAAAAAAAAAAAAAAAAGAGTATCATGGCCTGGGGCACTTTTTTTTTTACGGTTTTATGACAAAATCCATTTGATAAAAGTCATCAATTGGTGTACAATAAAATCCGCAAACATGCTATCTAATAATGGTGTTTTATCCCTCAAAATTGTAATAAATGATCGTGATCGGGCTCGTGGACTCTTTCAGGGTTTCATTTCAATGCGGGCACTTAGTAGAAAGTTGAATTTGGTATCATGAGATGCTGACAAGCTATAGTTTTCTCTGGATTTGTTCTAACATCGCTGAAAATTTATGAAAATATAATAAACTTACTGGCATGGAAGCACCGAAATCATCTGACTTGGCTTAATTTTGTTAGAGATATTACTTATTTAGGGTGATATTATTAATTACAAGACTTTTCTAATACACTAGCCAATGTATGTTAACTATTATAGTTGCGTAATGACTTAATTTAGCTTTTGCAGTCAAGCACACAATATTAATCTGAAAGTAAAGCATCGAAACTCTTTGTTTACTTAATTAATTTGCACTAAGCAGGGTGTCTCTTTTTCTGAATTCCTTTTCTTTTTAATAAAGAAAATTTTGGAGAGCTCTCCTACCACATTATTTTTATTGTGCATTATCTATTTCTAAAAACCGAATTCCGCTTATTTTACTAGATTTTAAATATATCTCTTATTCTTCATCGCCCGTGTATGGGCTATCGCATTGGACCTAGAAACTAGCATGATGTGGTTTTTAATGTGTTTATGTAAGGCGCAGGGGCCGTGTGTGTGCTATTGCACTGGTTGATAACCTTATAATTCCATGCATCTTTGTGTTGATTTCAAGCCAATTTTGTTTGTGATCACTGTAGGGAAATTTGTGATCAAGTTGCTAGGTTTTGATTTCGATCTGCAAAATATATAATGTTGAACTTTTTTTCCGATTGATGTCCTTGAAGAAATCAAACTATTTTTTCATTAAAATAATCTTAGAATTGCTGATTTGTTCGGTATGTCAATCGTTCTCCAAAAGATCGGTCGGTACATTAATCGCGAAAAATCTTACATTTAGTTATTGGGCAATTAAATTCAAAGTTCAAGTACTCTAGTTATAAATTTTCCCAAATTTCTATGATGGAGTTAAATTATCACTAATTTCTATATGATCACAAGTAACATGACTTTCGCCCTGCAAAATGAAACTTTATTTCTACTTCCGGCCAAATAGCCCGTCTAGTCGTCAACCCAGAAAACTAGCGGATGTCTTTGAGCAAATCGGCCATTCAGGTGGGAGGTGCCAGGTTCCAATCTTTTGGCACATTATCCCAATAATTTTTTTTTTTCCAATCTTTTATCAAACTATTTTTTCTTTCTTTCCATATTGTCCGCTCAAATGTTAATCTAATAATATCTAACAAATCAATAAAAGAAAATTCCGAGAACTAAACCTTTATTGTGCTTTGATGTAATTATTAAAGGGTCAATACTATGGTTCATTTTTCAAGATATTGAAAATTGACATGATGAGAATAGGCGTATTCTTACTTCGGATGTAAATACATCAACTTCGAAAATTCCTTATGTTATAAATTCTTCTTGGTATCGACTGATACTTCATCCGTGTAATTTTCAAATGCTATATCAAAATTTAAATTTTATTTTGAGACCTTGTCATTGATTATACTCTAATCAAAGCTTGTTAGGATTAGTACACAGTATCCCAGTAGGTGCCATTTTAAATTGCTTTATTGAGAAAAGATTAGATGTTAAAGTTAAGTATGCAGTGATTTCTACCAACCGTTGTGTACTAATCGTGTCAGATAATAGCAGTTCTTTGTTGATATGCTACGGTAACTTTTGAAGATCAGCGAGAAAAGGAGCGTCTGAGCAATAGCCGGGGATTTAATGGTGAGGCTTCTCCAAGGGATAAAAGGGGAGTGAAGGAGGATGCTACCAGGAAGAAATATATTCAGGGGAGAGAGTATGAGAGCGCCCATGCTGCAGGTGCTGGGGTCCAGTCGCGACGTCCCATGTGACCCTACCAGGAAGAAACATATTCAGGAGAGAGAGTATGAGAGCGACAGGGTAGACTCGTAATGTGACGTAATATAAGAGAGGGTACACGTCATGAGTAGATTGACTCGTAATGTGACGTAATATAAGAGAGCATACACGTCATGAGTAGTTTGACTCGTAATGTGACGTAATATAAGAGAGCATACACGTCATGAGTAGATTGACCCTGTCGCTCTCATACTCTCTCTCCTGAACATGTTTCTTCCTGGTAGCATCCTCCTCGTCTCCACTTTTATCCCTTGGAGAAGCCTCACCATTAAATCACCGGCTATGGCTCAAATCAAGCGTGGGAACAAGAACATCAACCCTTTCGAAAGCTTCTCCGTGAAATCCCCCCTCTAATTTGCATTCGCTGTGAGCTCTTTGCCTCTCGTGCTGAGGTGAAAAAAAACATCAACCCTCTTTGTTGGAAAGCTAGCACAAATCAATGTCAGACATCAACTCTACTTCAACTGAAGCTCGGAGGTTAGTTTTACGTTCAACAGCTCGAAATTTACATCGATTACTACTCTTCATTTGCTTGCGTACGTGTATCTCGCTCCTTAGGAACCATATCCTCCTTTGCATCATTAGCTCTTAGGACACCAGGCTTTCTATGTTTCTTGGAACTTTTATTTGCACAAACTTTCACAAAATCGATCCATTTTTATCATGAGTCATTAATTAGTTTAAGACTTATTATAGGGACCTTTTTTTTCTCGATGTAATTATCATAAGGATTTTGCATGTCATTGATACTAAGCTTTTGATTGCTATTTCGGATTGGCATATAACATGTTGTAATGCAATTTGGGAGAAATTCTCACCATCATGTACACTTAATTTTACTATGTGGATGAGTAAGCTTCTGTTGAGCAAAGATTTAAGCCGTTTCTACTACAAGCTTGTATTATTTATTTGTACCTTAAATAAATGATTTTAGATTTTGTTGTTATTTTTGGTAGACCTGGAGGACAAGAAGATGCCATCACTGAAAAATTGAAAGATTTCTTGACATCCTCGCTTAGATGGTCACTTGCTTTTCTTGGAATCAAGGATTTACTTATAAACAAGCAATTGACCTTCGTCGTGATTTCCATAGCTCTCATAATTCTTTACGGCATCAGTTCGCGAACAACACGAGGCAATCGTGGAATGATATTCATCAATTTTGCATTTCTTATACTTGGATGTCTCATTGTTGGAATAACACTCAACTCGATTGTACCAAATTCTTACACCAAGTGGGCTATCTATGGTATATTCCTTGCTATGGTCGCTACAAATCCCGATTATCAACAAATTTTTCAAGAGATGAAACAAATCATCAAGTCTATGTGCGGACAACTTATTTGAGACTCAGAGACATGTTCATTGAACTACTTGGGTTCATCGAAAATCTTTTGGAAATTAATGTTGCAAACCAAGAAGAATCATCGATGAATAATACAATTGCAACTCAATCGGTGGACGGCAACGGTGGTGGAAATGAGGAGGACATTGCCTAGTTGGTCTCGTGATAGAATTCGACACCCTTTTTCTCTCTTTTTTCCTTTGCATTGTAAGATGTTTGAACGATATGTAAAATGGATATACGAGGTTTTTCCTCTGTTTACGTGTTTGTACTATATGCAAATGCGTGGTCAAATTATAGTAGTTTTTCGTTCATACATTAAAATTGCAACTTTGCATGTCTACTCCATTTTCATGAAATTTTGATTGATCACTTTTTCTTTCATAGCATCCTTTACATCAATGCTGCGTTTTGAGTTACGGTTTTGATTTTGAACGGTCACATGTCTGGATTTGAAGAATACTTAATCTATATTAGGAAATCCATTTTGATGACCCTAAATCAAACCTACATAGGAATTGAATGTGAAATGCTATATAAAACGAGCACAGATGCACATGCACACCTGATCGTGTGCGTAGTCCCACCTTTTGTACGAGCAATTAATCGGAGGATCAATCAAACCCTCCCATTACGAAGCTAGGAAGGAAGTTCTGTAAACTCTCAATTTGCTTTTCTCAAAGTTATGGCAAGAGGAAATGTCCGGGCTCCAAAGAAGCTGCTATTTGACAAAAAGGAGAACCGTCCGAGCGGGGGAGATTGGTAAATGAGATTGAACCATGCGCGATGACAAAAAGCTGGCATTTTCGTTGACTTGACTCGCTCCAGTCTTTCATTATCTTAAGGAGTTAATCTGATTGATTAAAACACATGCTCTTGATCTAATATAGTTACCGTATTACGGCATGCACTATTTTACATTGCTTTATTCTTGAAAGATAAAATGTCAAATGTAAATATCTTAATTTTCTAATGACCATAACACTATGACAATTTATATTGTGATAACGTGCTACCACCAACTCAAGACGATCCATGTGTTTCGAAATGGAAATGCGCAAGCGATAACATATCATTTGTCTCTAAGAATACTCAAATCATGAAGTGTCCTAAGAGTTTGTTTGATTTTGAGCACAATTTTTATCAAGGATTTTCACACACTTTAAGAGAAAACTATTTTATAAAGCTTTGTCTGATTTTAGAAAAAAATATAAATTTTGGGAATTTTTAATATTTTTTTAAATAATTTTTTAATTACTTAAAATACGTAATTTAAAAAAAAAATTAAAATTAATTTTTGATCCGTAAAAGGAGATACGGTTCGGGTCTCGGATCTAGTCCGGGCCGAGACCGACAGGAGTCCGCTGGCCTGGGTCGCGGGTCCCAGGCCCTCACCCAAACTGGGCTCATTATATTGAGCCCAATCTGTTCCCAACTTAACAAGAGAACAAACCAGTCCAAATGGCACCAAACAGACCAAGCCCAGATTTTCTAACTCACATCAAGCCCAAAGCCTACTCAAATACAGCCCCAAGCCCAACACAATTACATAACAAATGAATTTAACCAGGCCCACCCAAAGAACCAATTTTCCTCTTTCCCTTGTCCTCTCTTCCACGCCCAGTTCACATTCCCGGAACCCCGACTTCTTCACAGCATCAATTCCCGTACATCAAACTCTCAAGCTCTCTTCTCTATCCTCTTTTTTTTTTTTTTTTTGATATCAACGTTAAGGCTTGCAGAGAAAGCACCAACAGAGAACCTCGCTTGCCAAAAAACGCACGTTCGAAAACCATCACTACGCTGGCCGATGAGCACACAATGCCCCAAAAGGAAAGGCGCCTCTTACGATGAAGCAACAATTAAAAATCCATCAGAATCACGTTCAATGACTAGAACACAGTTTAGAACAAAACAGACGCCGAAAACTGAACGAGGCCAAAGCGGATCTTGTTCGGGCATCATGCCAAACGCTTAGTGGGCGTCAATCGAGACGAACGACAAGCCTTGGCCTCAGTCAAGTCGAGACAAACCGAGGGCGTCGTCACCGGAGATGGCCCTACCCGGCTCGACGACGGCGAATGGATGGCGAACTGGAGATATGTCGGACACAGTCCATTCGCCATGCACGTCTCGGAGCCGGGATCATCGGGTGAACCGATTTGAAACAAACAGAACAGGGGCTTACCGAGAGTATGGGCTGAAAAAGAGAACCGCCAGCGTCGGCGTTCATCGGGAGCAGACCTCTTCGGCTGCACTAAGCTCACGTTTTCACTCCTTGGCTTGGCTCCCACTCTCCATCTCACTTGCCCTCTCTCAGTCGTTCTCGCTCCCTCTTGCTCGAATCTCACTCGTGGCCTCTCTCTCTCTCTGTTGCCCCCTCGCTCTCTCTCCCTTCAGCTGAAGAAGAAGCCCCAAAAACCGACGGCCCCACGCCAGCAAGCGCCCCATCCTTCTCCGCCTCTACTTTCTCTTCATCCTTTTTTTTGTCTTTTGTCCTCGAGCCATTGCCCAAGGGAAGGAGAAGAGAATGGATGAGCGGGCCGGGCCGGAAGAAGAAGAGATGGACTGGCCTAGCTTTGGCCCGGCCCCACTCCATTTTCATTTATTTTAAAACTCTTTTAAAATTATTTTTAAGAGTATTTATTTAATTTTTTAAATTTTAATACTAGTAATGCAAATGTCAATAATATCTACGTGTGATGCATTTTAATGAAAATATATGCTATGTATTATGAAAATTATTTACTTTACCTTTTTTGTTTAGAGACTAATCCTTAATATTTTATGCGATTAAGTCTTAAATAAATATGGCAAAATTTAAGTGTCGATAAAGAAAGAAAGCCCACGGATGCAAGACTCTATCTTCAAATTGGGTTTTTAAACTTCCTCTTAACTTTGTTGGACCTATTATATACCGATGCCCAATTATTGGGCCAATTGTTTTTTCTAGTTGAATGAAAGTTCTTCATTTGGAGGGAAAAATGACAAGTTCATCCTTCTGCCCAAAAAAAAAAAAAACAATTAAGTTCATCCTAGAAACCCAACTCATCGGACTTCAGATGAAAGGTCAAATATATTAATCAATCATAATAGACTAATGTATTGCTCGGCTTTGCAGTGTATTATCGAAAAATGGCCTCAACATTTTTTATACATTCGGATTTTTTTAGATCATTTTTCCCGTATTAAATAATGAAATAAAAAGATAACGTGAGATGTTTGGTGGAGAGTGGATCGACAGATGATCTTTCTTACCACATAACCTACTGTAGACGTTGAATATCACTAATTGATGACTGGGGGCCAAAAAATTAAAAAAATATATCTAAAGGATAGTCTTGGTAGAGTCTTCGGCTCTTTGTTCTAATTCGCTACTTCGTGCAGTTGGGACCACCATTGCTTGAGATCAATGAGCCCAATGCAATAGCTAGACCTATTAAACGGGTGAATCAGATCGAGTTTGGGTCGGGTCAAAAATGGTCCGACTCAAATCGACCCATTTAATGTTTATGAACCATTTATTATAGTGCGAATTTTTATCCATACCCAACTTATACCCGGATCATTTAACTAAACTTAAAAAACTTATTTTTATGATATATATATATATATATATATATATATTTAAATAGTATTGCTAAAATATTTTCATGCAATGCAAATTTAATGGTCAATTTTTATAATATCTTTGAAAAAATATTTTTTTAAAAAATATTTTTAAAATTGAATTTTTAATTATAATTATTTTTATTTTTTTAAAAAATATAATTTTTAATTCTTTTTTTCTCTTCTTCAAACTGGCCACAAGCAAGCTCGAGCTCGCTGAATCGGGTGAGGTAGAGGCCTTTCTAGTGTCGGGCGAGGCTCGAGGCTCACTAGATTGAAGAGGCTTGAGCCTCGCCTAGCTAATGGCTAGCCGTCGCCATGTTGGCCACTGGTTAAGGAAGAAGGGAAAAAAAAAAAAAAAAGAGGAAAGAAAAAAATAAAAGAAAAATGAAATATAAAAAATAATTTTGATTTTAATTTTTATAAAAAAATATTTTATAAAGTTAAAGAGGGAAGGAGAGAGTGTGGGGCTTGAGTTGGAAATAGGTTCTAAGTCCAACCCATTTAAGACCTATTTATCTTAAGTCTTCAATTTTCAAACCCATTTAACTAGTCTATTCAAAAAGTAAGTGACTCATATATGATCAATTTATGATTAAATGGGTCATGTGTCTAATATCTATTTTGACACCCGTAGCTATAGCTTCATTGACAAGTCAAAAGGGAGGAAATTTCTCCATATAAGGTAGCAAATACTTGAGGTACAAGTTGAACAAAGATTCGCTTACAAGATGATTCGAACTTATAATATCGTGAAAAACAATGAAGAGAGATCGATAAATTTAAGGTAGATTATGATAATATACAAAATGACAGAAATGTTTTTACAAAATAGTTATGATAGAGTCTCCAACTCTTTATTATGAATATGCTACTTCTTACTCTTAGAACCCTAGTGTCCGAGATCGATAAGCCCATTGTCGCAATGCACCAACAAGTTAGAAGTGAGGAAATCTCTTCATATGAGGTGCCAAATGTATATACTTTGCAACCAAGTGCTTGTTCTCGAGAAGCCAGGTCCAAGAAACAATCAAGAAACCAGTCGTTGAAATTGGATCATTGTTCTGATCATTCTCACATACTTTATTTGGGTTTCTAATAAACCGTAATTGGTTAGTGGCGGCTCCAAATTGAGTATAATTGCGTGTTTAATTTGGCTAATTTCTTAATGTCAAGTCGCGATTATTATGACTTGGGAGGGTTTATGCCAAGTCTTCGGATTTAGTAATTCATTAGCCATCTTTAAATAATTCACCCACCTAAAAAATTTGGTCGTGACATCGAGCCTCGCTGGATTTGGCGAGACTCGAGCTCGCCGGTGTCGGGCGGGGCTTGATCTCGCTAGATTTGGCGAGGCCAACGCCTTGTCCGACGCCGGCAAGCTCGAGCCTCGCCAATCGTCGGCGACCTTCAAGGGAGCGGTAGAGGCGAGCCGCGGTGGCGGGCGGTGGAGGCAAGACGTGGCGGCGAGTGGCGGAGGCGGCTCGGAGGCGAGCGGCGAAGGACGAAGGTTAAAGGGTTGTGTTGCTGAGGATTTTCATGTTTTCTTAGGTTTTAAAAATGGGTCTAAAATGGGTCAGAATGTGTGGGTCGAATGTGGCTCATGGCCCATTACAACTTCATAACCCACATTCGACCCATTTGTGAAAAATATAGGTGCGACCCATTTTGCCACCTCTAGCCTTGGGCCTGTGCAAAAAAGAGAAAAAAGGGCTGGCATCAAGCCTAGTCAGCCCCCAAAGCCAATTTTTTTCTTCATATATTTATTTGAAAATATTGTAAAATAGGGAAAAATAAAAATAGAAAATAAAAGTTAGTAAATTCAAATAGTAACTAAGATCCGGGTGATGCGAAAATCATTTTTGTTATGGCTAAATTGGTCCATAATTTTCTATGCAATTTTTATCATAAATATTTAGCTAAAATCTAGGTGTTAACTTGCCAAAGTACTCGGACCACCTTCGTCAACATGATGACAGTGATATGGAGTGAAGCCTCTGCACTTGCAAAGCAGGGACTGAATGAGGTGGCTCCCAAACGGCCAGCCTTGGTGGCTCAGGAATGGCGGTCTCCGGTGACAACTGATGACCGAATTCTCCTTTGAAAGACCCGGTTCCCCTCCTCACTTTTTAATCTCACTTTTTGTTTGTGTTTTCCGGGATGTGTAAGCCCTTTTCCGTGTTCTCTCTTTTGCTTCTCCTTCGTGCGGTAATGCCGCACTCCCTGCCGGTTTACGAATTAGCCCTCACCATATTTACACGATGATACGTGTCCCTCGCTCACCTCATACTTTCCTTTGCTTCGTTCGTCGTTCATGCGGGTGAGCACGTGTGTATTGTGCGAGACTGAGCGCGTGTGCCGTGAGGAGGAAGACAAGCGAGCGAGAGATTTGCCGGGAGAGGGAGAAAGAAACGACTGGGCCGCGAGAGAAAAGAAAGAGGGAGGGACCGGGCTGAAAAAGAGAAGGCTGGAGGGTTGGAAAATGGCTAGGAAATGGGCTGGGAGAGAGTACCAGGCCGCGCGTAAGAGAGCAAGGGAGACCGGGCTGAGCTCTACCGCGGGCCGGTCGCGTTCAGGGAGTTGGGCTTCTCTCTCCCTTTCTTTCCTTTTATTAAGGGACCTATTTTCTAATATTACTTAATATTTTACCTATTTGTCTATTTTGTTGTTTTATGCTATTTTGACCTTTTTATATTATCATGATGGTTTCTCAACCGGCAAAATTAGGTCTCAACATATGTTACGGATCCCGTTACTTGATAAACTAATTGTTTCAAAAAGAACGGTTTGCCTAATAGGATGAGCTATGATCCTAAGCTATAACGATATGGACAAAATTGTAATCCGATGATATAGTTGAGATAATTATCGGAAGACTATGTATGTGAGTCATGCTCTAAACCTGAGCTTAGAGTTCCCTCATCTAAAATCAATCCCCGTGATTGGCATGGGGTTGAGATACCATGTGAGATTTTTAACTCAAGAGTTAAGATTTCATATTCAAATCTCATCAATTACGTGCATACTATTCTAAGTAAAAGCCACCTCCATAAGTTTAATGCCCAACTTTTACAAAAGACTTTCTTACCTACAAATATGAGCTTAAGGATGAACCCAATGACATCTTAAGCAGCTTGATTTGTCTTTGGTAATTGCTGCCTACGAACCTTCCTCACATTTCACTATATGATCACTTACTCTCCACTACTTTTTTGAAAAAGCAAATGTATTCCTCTACCAAATTATCATATGCTAAAAATATCATATTGCCTCTCTTTAATATATCAATCCTCCAAGTTTCCCATAAACCCTCATCTCTCACATCACCCACCATTGTTTGCCGCCGCCGCCACCGTTGCGACACTGGGCACGGCGGCAGCAAATAGCGGCAGCTAAGCTTAGGGTTCAGCGATTACGTTTTTGGTTTGGCTTTGGTGGTTTGGGTGTGGTGGGAAATTTAGGAGTTGGGCGGTGGCATTTGCGGAAAGGAAATGGCATTTTTGTATATAAGGCAAAACATGAACAGGAAAAATGGACTAAAAGACAAATCTCAAGATGTTTATTAGTGTTTTGGAAGTAAACAAACACTCTAATTCTGTTTTTGGTCGGGCAATCCTCTAATTAAATTCAATTGTTTTTGCAGTTTGGTTTTGTTATTTTTAACTTTGTTCAATTAAGTCCTCTAACTTAACAAGATTGTTCAATTAGGTCATCCGTCACTTTCCATTAATTAAGCCTTGCTTGCTAAGGTGGACTTATTTAAATTGGTGACCTCACAATAGGATGGAGATTATGTGTATACTTTATACTTTTGATTTAGGGATGTGGGGACCCTATAATTAGATAAGCTAAGAACTTACTTAATTGACAACATAAAAGTAACATTCTTCAAGTCATCAAATTCTCAGCTACACACTCGCGTGGCTTCTCTGTACCCTCACTAAGTAATTAGTGAAATCAATTATGGTATGCTACGAGAGTTCCATATCCTTATTGGGATAATGTATGAGCAAACTTAGCTGACGATCAAAGAATTCTCGTAATTGTTATTTTAATTTTATTTTTAGGTTTTCTTTTTTGCGCTAAAAAAAAAATCAGATTAGTTCATCAATGCATGGTTAAATCAGATTTAACTTGACATTTTTTTACCCTTGCTCACAACTTCGTCTGAATAAGGTAACAACTTCGTCTCTAAGATCATACCCCCATAAACCTCAAATTTGTGGGTACAGGTCCACTTCAAGAAACTACATAATTTGGTTCAACATCTTGAACATTTTTTTACCCTTGCTTACACGTGCTTGTACACATCTAGTACATTTGGTTTTTGGTTAAATAAGGTTAGGACGCGGCTGAATTTATGAGGCAGTCGAAGGCTGTCTAGAATGAAATTGACACAATAAATCTACAGCCTTCAATTCTGGGCCAACAAAGGGTTGCTTATAATGATTTGTAATTCATTTCCAAGGTTAATACTTCATTAGAACTTCAGGAGATAGTACATACAACTAGCTCTAGCAAGGTTTTACTCACTGACAAGCTATAGCTAGTGTGATTAGCTTTTATGTTCTTTTTGCTGTAGCACTTGATGGTAGGCACTAATATAAACGTTCATAGAAAACACATCTACATAGAATGAAATTTAAAGAAGGTGGCAAATATTGTTTGCATCGTCACAAAAATATCACCTTGGCATCGGGAAGTGGGATTGGATGATATATCGTGAGAAATCGACTATATTCCAAACATTTTCAGGGATAACCAAATTGTCCTCAACTTCTTGCAAGAAAATATCAAATTTTGAGACCATTTTGGTAACAATCACGCGCTTTGGACTCTCTCTAATGCCCTGATCATCCTCCAAAGGGGACTTTGATGTAGGAACTTTGATGTGGAAGATGAATTTCGAACAACATGTTAATGCAATTCATGTAAGGTGAAAGAAACAAAAATATAAATACCCTAAGTGTTTATGTTTCCCTTTCAACAGATTTAATTTCAGATTTTGCTTGTATTTCACTGCTTCAAAACCGTGCACTAGTTGACCCTGACAAGTCACGCATGTGTAGGCATCCACTCTCACATCATGCCCTCTTTAAGTAAGGTATTCTTTCATATTAATGTGCTAGGGGCTTTTCGGATGATGCACTTCTTAATCGGTATTTCCTAAAACTATTAATTGATCAACTTGCTTCTTTTAGATTAACTTAATAATTTTTCATTGAAAATAATGAAGTCAAGATAATTTGGATCAAGATGAGCCTTTTTTAAGCTCGTCCAGAATATTGTCCTATGGTTGATTCTACAGTGCAACAACTGGGCTCTATAAAGGGAGAGAGTGGGCTCTATAAAGGGAGAGAGTGGTTGTTAGTCATAATATGAGGCGATGTCGCCTCATACTTGAAACGCGGAGAGTGATTCATTTGCCTAAGATAATTTGTGAATAGATGTCGCCTCATATTCTGTCCACGACCCGAGTGGGCTTTTATGAACTTTCCCCATTCTAGGGCAAGTTCAAAACGTGGAAAGAAGACGAAGTTACCATGAATGGAAATCACAGCCACCAAAGTTTCCATATTAATCAAATGGCAAAACGTGTGAATCTAATATGGTAGTGCCTATCAAGCTTCAGGAAGTGGGATGGATCATTCATCGTGAGACATTGACTATATTCCAAGCATTTTTAGATAAAATCAAATTGTCCTCAACCTCTTGCCAGGAAATATCAAATTTTGAGATTCCTTTTTAGTTACAATCACGCGCTTTGGACTCTTTCTAATGCTCTAATCATCTTATAAATGGGACTTTGAGGTGGAAAATGAATTTCAAACAATATGCCAATGCAATCCATTTAAGGGTCAAAGAAACAAAAAAATAAATACCCTAAGTGTTTCTGCTTCCCTTTTCAACAGATTAATTGCAGATTTTGCTTATATTTCACCACTTCAAAACCGTGTGCTGGATGGCCATGAGGAGTCACATATGTGTACGCATCCACTCTCACATTATGACCTTTTTAAGTAAGGCATTTCATAAATATGTGCTAGGCTCCTTTTGGATGATGCACTTCTTAATGGGTATTTCGTGGAACTATGAAGTGATCGGCTTGCTTCTTTTAGATAAAATTATCAAGAAACTACATAATTTGGCTCAACATCTTTAACATTTTTTACCCCTACTTGCACGCATTCGCACACATCTAGTACATTCGATTTGTTGTTAAATGAGGTTAGGACGCGTCTGAATTTATTAGAAAGTTGGAAAGCATCTAGAATGAAATGAACACAATAAAACTACAGCTCTAGGCCGATGAAGGGTTGCTTATAGTGATTCCTAATTCGTTTCCTTGGGTTCATACTTTATCAGAACTTCATGAGATGGTACATACAACCAGCTCTAGGAAGGGTTTACTCACCGACAAGCTATAGCTAGTCTGATGAGCTTTTATGCTCTTTTTGCTGTAACACTTTGACAGCGGCAACTAACATAAATGTTCATAGAAAACACATCTACATAGAACGAAATTTAACATCCTTAGCCATACTTACAGAAGGTGGCAAATATTGGTTGCATTGTCACAACAATAACATATTGACTTTGTGAAGTGGGATTGGATCATACATTGTGAGAAATCGACTATATACCAAGCATTTTCAGAGATAACCAAATTTTTGTCAACCTCTTGCAAGGAAATATCAAATTTTGAGAAGCCTTTTAGATTACAATTGCATGCTTTGAACTCTCTTTGATGCTTTGATCATCCTCCAACGGGGACTTTGATATGGAAGATGAATTTCAAACAATATGCCAATGCGATCGATCCATTTAAGGTAAAAACAAAGAAAACTATAAGCGGCCTAAGTGCTTTTTTACCTTTTCATGAGATCAATTGTAGGTTTTGCTTGTATTTCATGGCATCAAAATCATGTGTTGGTTGGCCATGAGGATTCACATATGCATAGGCATCCACTCTCACGTTATGAGCTTTTTAAGTGAGGTATTTCATCTATGTGTGCTAGGGGCTTTTTGGATGATACCCTTCTTAATGGGTATTTCCTAAAACTATGAAGTGAATCAACTCACATCTTTTAGATAAAATTATCAACTTTCATTTAAAGTAATGATGTCAAGATAATTTGATTCAAAATGAGCTTATTTTAAGCATTTCCGCATAATTTTTTCTATAGTTGATTCTATCGTGCAACGGACGAAATCTATTAAGGGAAAGAGTGGTTATTAGTCACAATAGGAGATGATGTCGCCTCATACTGGTGTCACGCAAAGTTCATCACCTCATAGTTGAAAAGCCGTGCAAATGCATGCCTCTTGTCACCATTGTGCCTTCACTTCTATATAAAGGGACGAATACAAGGCAGATGAATCACCACAATTCCCAATCTCAAATTCTCTCGTCGACATTCTCATTTCTCTGCATTCACTTACGTCCACATTAAAGTTTCACTTAGCCACACACACAATTAATCGATATGGGTTTTCATCAAAAGATGATGATCCTTTTCTTTGTTCCTCTTGTGCTATCTCCGTCCGTCTCTGGCTATTCCTTTAGTAACGTGGAGTCATGGTGTAACAAGACACCTTACCCACAACCGTGTAAACACTTCTTGACCCTCAACCCTAATCAAACCCCTCTCAACCAGAAATCCGATTTCTTGAAGGCCTTGATTCAAGTTGCCCTCGAGAGGGCCCAGCTCGCCCGAATCAGCGTGTACTTGTCGGGCTCCAGGTGCCACAACAAGCGCGAGAAGGTCGCATGGGCCGACTGCCTCCAGCTTTACGAGCACGCAGTCTTCAGCTTGAACCGCAGCATCGACCATCAATGCACTCCGGATGATGCACAAACTTGGCTCAGCGCCGCCCTGACCGACCTTGATACTTGTCGGACCGGGTTCATTGAGCTCGGCCTCCCAGACAAGATGTTGCCCTCGATGTGTAATGACATCTCCAAATTGATAAGCAACGCATTGTCCACCAATTATGTGCCATATGTCATGCCGAACTACACCAACGAGTTCCCTACTTGGGTGAGGCCAGGCGATCAGAAGCTCCTGCACTCTTCTTCCGTGGCATCTAAGGCCAATATCTTGGTGGCCCAAGACGGTTCAGGGAACTACAAAACTATTGGCGAAGCTGTAACCGCAGCATCAAAGCGATCCGGTACGGCAAGGTTCATAATCTACATCAAGGCCGGTACATACGAAGAGAATGTTGAAGTTGGATCAGAATTGAAGAACATTATGTTCGTGGGTGACGGCATTGGAAATACCATAATCACCGGAAACAGGAGTGTTGGCGGAGGATTTTCTACCTTCACTTCAGCTACAGTTGGTGAGTTTACAGTAATTAAGTTATTTTTTATCATGTGCATTTTCTTCAGGATAGATTTTAAAGGAAAAAAAGAGAGACAATAATCAAGTGCCAGTTATCTTAGTCTATTCATGTCTCCTTAATATGCCGTATAAAACATTTAGAGGTCTGTTTAGTTTGTGAGATACTATTTGGTTTAGACAAAATCAACAAGTAGACATGCGTACTATTGATCTTTCTCATCTTGAATTTCAGCTATCATTGGTGAGGGATTTATTGCTCAAGACATCACTTTCCGTAATACTGCCGGTGCGGCAAACGGCCAAGCAGTTGCTCTCCGTTCCAACTCAGACCCCTCAGTCTTCTATCGATGTGGCTTTGAGGGCTATCAAGACACTCTTTATGTTTATTCCGGTCGACAATTCTACAAAGAATGCGACATTTACGGAACAGTCGACTTCATTTTTGGAGATGCTACTGCTGTTCTCCAAAATTGCAACATCTATGCCAGAAACCCTCCTAGAAAGGTCAATACCATTACTGCACAAGGGCGGAGCAGCGAAAGTGGAACTACCGGCATCTCCATCCATAATTGCAAAGTCACCGCAGCTTCAGGCTTGAAACTTGTTCAAAGCTCTGTCAAGACATACCTTGGGAGGCCTTGGCGAATTTATTCCAGAACTGTTTTCATGGAAACGTATCTTGACAGCCTAATTGACCCGGCTGGGTGGTTGGAATGGGATAATGACTCTGCCCTTAAAACTTTGTACTATGGCGAGTATATGAACACAGGTCCCGGGTCATCGACTGCAAATAGGGTCAAGTGGGCGGGTTACCACGTCATCAAAAGTGCGATGGAGGCTTTGAACTTCACAGTTGAGAAATTCATCGCCGGTGGGTCTTGGTTGCCTGCCACTGGCGTGCCTTACACCCCTGGCCTTTAAGCTTTGCAAAGGAAGAAAGTTGTAGCAAAGCACAAGTATATGTTGTCGTTTCATATCTTATCGTAATAAAGGAAAATCATTAGTCGTTCTTAAACAATTTCATAATTTGCATAATTATAAAAAATTTCCAACAGTCTCTTTGGTTACTCCATCTCTCAATTAGAATTCTTCCTTTTATTATACCATCTATAGATTTGGGAAGTCAGATTAGCTATTTAAACATATAATTATTTAATTAAGACTGTCCCTTTTGCTCGCATTAATAAGTTATATATTCAATGAAGTCAACATGATCGAACTGATAGTTACTCTAGGATTATAAACTTATATTAAAACAATTTAAATGGGCATAAAGTCCAACACTGTTGCGGATCGGATCTGATTAGACTCCGCAACGCATATTTTCTGACGAGCACGCTTTTAATTGATGTAGCTTGTCTCGAAGTCAAATACTGCTCCTATTGCTTACAAATCAACATCAAGAAACGGTGTAAGTGAGCAAGTAGCGAACTACTGCAATTGCCAGCCCCACGCTTGTTGGTCTATTCGGGAAGATTAGACACCAGAGTCCTTGCTATTTCTGGAATTTCATGGTCCTTTTCTTCCAAACCAAAAGCTGATATTTTAGTGAGAACGGGCCCTTTCCCACATAAGTACAATATAATGGAGTTACATGTTTGTGTTATTATCATACATTTGCACAAAGCATCCTCATCAGCAAATTTATTATGAATGTAATGCTAATACAGCCAAAACACCAGCAAGTATAATATGTACATCCGCATTTACTTAGAGAGTGTAAGTGCAAACACTATTGGGTGAAGCTGTTCATGACACATAACTTTGAAGAGTACGAAAACTAAAGATATATCAAATGTGGATTTTTAGTTGCTCTTACCCAATCCATAAAAATAGTGGTGTGTTTCAAAGATTCCCGATTGACCTCTCTAAATTTAACTTCCCCACCATTCAAATAACACAAACGAAGATTAAGATATACACCATATTATTCTCCATTATTGAGTAATGTTAGGTATCATGTTACTCCGAATTTTGATAAATTTGGGCTAAGCCGGGACCAACCCATCAGATGGAATAATTTGGTCCGGGTTAGTTTTCTGCCCCAAAAAGATGCGGCTAGAAAACTGCGGGTGGGGGCCTATATGTGGGTTGTGGCACATTAGATATATCTCTCTTTCCTCATCATCCTCTAGAACAACATCGAGATATGTGTTGATGCCAACATGAACATTTTTACCTACAAGAATCACAAACGCCTCAATTGTAACTTTTATGCTACAAACATGTAGATTTTAACTCCAGGCATCATCCGACCAAAAAGAACAGAAAAACTCCAAGCATGTTAGCCTATAGCTCTACTCTCCTTTATGTAACCTATAAATATGCATTGCTTTGCCTTCTTATTGGGCTTATCATCACTCATTCGAACACAACCTTAACCAAATATTTTGAGAACATAATTGTCAGCGACATTATTTGACAAGATTTCTTGAAGAGTTTATCGTTCGATTGCAATTGATGGAGATCTATCAAAGAGCTAGCTATAAGCGTATCCGTCAAGAATTTTCCGATCAAATAAATGCTACATAGCATTTTGTGGGTCCTTTCTAGTTACGTTCCACTCATCAACATTGCAACTCTGAGTTGCTATATAAGTGACTGACATTGGCACGGTGTCTCATTACACTTTCCTCTTTGCCATGTACCGTAAGTCTACATATGCTCGATCTTCTTCTTACTAGTCTACATTTGATCAATCTCTCAACTAGTTGAATTTAACGGGAAGAACAGTTCTATGCCTTAACATAAACACCCAAACCTTCCTTTAGAAATCATCAACCATCGTGAACCTAAGCCCAACATTTCACTTTGAAAGAGACTGCAAGACCCTATGCAAATCTAAGTAGTTCCGTAACATTAGTCTTTCCTCTAACTATTATATTAAATTGCACCTTGTTATTTAAGATATGAGATATCGGTTTCTCAATCGGATAGCACATTAAACTCCTTTGGGACTTCTTTTAGTTCATATGCCAAAAATGGGGAGAAGTACACTATCAGTGCCATAAGTAGTGTACAGCGCTCACTTTGGTGCCAAAATTTTCAGCTGGATCACTTAAGTGCCAAAAATTTTGAAAAACGCTCATTTCAGTGCCAACATCAATTTTGTTGGCTGGAAATCCGACGTGGCAATTTTTTATATTAAAATTTGAAGCCGACATAGATCACCGAAGAGTACAATCAACATACAAACAACAAAACGACGCCATTTATCGTCTTTTCTCCCAAATAAGAAACCCTAAATCCCTAAATTTGAGCAGAATCGGAAATTGAACCCTAAATCCCCAATTCGACCAATTTGAGTGCATACTTTGATTTTCTCTCAAAGTTATCAGCTCGCTCTTGTAAATAGAGGGTAGAAGCTTCAGCAGCGGCTCACATTCTTATTAAAAAAAAAAAGCAAATTAGATGGTGAATGTTACTGTTATTGTGGGTTATCGAGTCCGAGAAGAACATCTGGGACTCGGTTGAATTCCAGGAGAAGATTCCATGGGTGTGGCAGATATAGAGAAGGCTTGAAGTGCAAATATTTCAAATGGGTTGATAAGAAATTCTCTAATCGAGCAACAGAGATGATCCTATAGTTACTTGAAGGCCAAAATCAACCTCCACCTACGTTAATGGACGAGTTGGAGGATGCCAACTCAATGCAAGCTCAAATGAAGGATTTAACATCTCTGGTTGACCATTTGAAGAGGGAGGTTTCAAGGCTGAAAATTGAAAGAAACTTTTATCGAGCGTTGATTGTGTTATTATTCTCTTGGATAGTTTATTCAAATGTGAAGTGAGTAATGAAAAGAAGTTTGTATGTCTACTATAGTTGAAGACGTGGAATATGCATTTGTATTGGATTATTTATATGTAAAATGTGTTTTTGATTTACTGCAATTTTTGTATGAAGTAGAAGGTTTTGTTGTAATCTATGGTAGAAATGAAAGGTTGGAGTTGGAAGGTATTAATTGTGAGCACTTAAAAGTTTTATTATTTAGTTGTGTATTATCAATATTTGTTTTGGTTAGTTTTTACTTTAGATATAATGGTTTGCTTGCTGCATTTTTTTTTTTTTTTGTGACCCTGGGAACCTCCGTGCACCGTCTTCGCTTGGAGTAAACCCTGGAGGGAGCATAATCACCACCACCCTTGCTCCCCGGATAAGTCATAGGTTCCCTTCCAATAAGACAGACGACGCAAGGATTTGAACTCTAGACCTCTCGCGAAAGGAACTAGCACCCAACCACTACACCGCCACCATGGTTGGTTGCTTGTTGCATTTTTTATTTGTTAATGGTTTACTGGTTTGCTACAACTGCAAATCATAACGAAATGGAATGTTGGAGTTGGAATACATTAGTTCTGAGCACTTAAAAGTTTTATTGTTTAGTTATGTATTGTCAATGTTTGTTTTGGTTAGTTTTTGCTTCAAATAGAATGGTTGTTGCATTTTTATCATTGTAATGATTTGCTGGTTTGCTACAATTGCAGACCATAGTGAAATTAAGGGATGATGGCAAATTCATGATTGACCATTTCAGTGCCAAAATTTATAAATAGTGATCGCTTAAGTGTCAAGTTTTTATAAAAGTGATCATTTAAGTGCCCAATCGCGATTACAAAGTGATCACTTCTATTGTACAAGTTATAAATAGTGATCGTTTGAGTATCAAGTTTTAAACTTGCACCAGTTGTGGTACATCTTGCATCTTGTTGAACCAAGGCATCTTGTTCTTGTACTAGTTGGGTTGCTGGTGCATCTTCTTGCACCAGCCCATACAAGTGTTGATGCAACAAGATGCATTAGCACCCAAAATTGCATCTTGTTCTTGCACTAGCACATACAACCAGAACCCCACAAATAGCATCCACAACTTCAATCAGCAACACTATATGCACACATCTAAATCTAAAAATGATATTAACATCATAAAAGCATTGCACCAACAACAAAAAAATATACAACATAACTAATAACTGTTTCGCTAGGCTTACTAGCCAAAACCAAGCTAAGAGAAAAAAAAATAGAAACGGCTATTGTCATTGACATTGATTGATTGTTTACAAAAGAAAAGAAAATATGTCAAACTTCACTCCCCAATCACTGAAGGTTCAGCACCCTCTTAAAAAAAAGAAACAATGGCAATATATAGGTAGCAACTATCATCAATGATATAATATCCAACACCCTTCTAAAAAAAGAAAACATAAAAAAAGAGACCATGTCCAGCGCCACATAAAAAGAAACCATGTTCAACACCCTCCCATTAGTCAATATAGACAACACCACAATCTCATTTTCATCTTGAAGCTTTAAATTGATTCAAAATTCGAGCACTCTTTCAAACTAGATATGCAGGTTCTTTAATTGGGCTTTCTATCACCTCCTTTTCCTTATTCTTGACAGCGGCTATTTTTGTTCTAACACGTGTCATATGTTGGTCCATATCATCACTATTGCTCCCAATCGTTGGTTGAGATGGAACTGTTACTAGGTTCTTTTGGATGGTTGTTTTGCAGCTATACCCGATGTCTTCTTCTTTAGAGCATTTTTATTTGGCTACGTCCTTGATTCTTGACTTCGCCCACTTGGAGAGAGAAGTACCTCCGAAGTTCTCCCAGGCTACAAGAACATAGCGATATTGTCAATCAAATGATTTGAAGTACAACAAAGTAAATGCATGAGGCGTGCAAATCTTATATTCAAAATAGTCATTTAAGTATATTCATCTGTATAAATTCCATAATCATATTACCTTAAAAATTTTCCAAGATCCCCTCTTGTTTGCTGTGGTGCATCATTTTCAGCAACAACTAGGGGAGGAACCTCTGCAACTTGTGCAATTGCTCATTTTCTCACCTGAGAAACACATAACAAATTTAAATTTCAGCCCATAAAAGAAAAAAATAATGATGTACAACTTATAGGATATTTTTTTTTCTTGTTTGCTCAATAGTGGACTTAGTTGTTGTTGTTGCTGTCCTGCCCGTTTTAGTCTCTGTTCCTGCACTTGAGCCTACAACATGGCCTATTTCTAGCCCTTTAGTAGGCCTTACAACAATGTATTGTATCAGGATTATGATCAACTACAATGATTTGAATAATTAGATATCTATTAATTTTCATGGTGGGAAACAAATGGAGAAAACTTCTCAAATTACAAATGCATGATAGAGGAAAAGCACAAGAGAAGCCAGTACACTTGAGCAACCATCAAACTCCATCGAATATGAATTGAAAAGTTATTGCGGCAAAGATGATACTTACATTACAATAGGGTTTTCTATTTGCCCTTCAGTAGGCATTACATTATGGCCTTTTGTCCTCCCTTCAATAGGCCTAAGAAGAAGCTCTTTAGTAATGTTGCAACCAATTTTTTGAGTGCACCACCTAGGTTTTGGCTAATTGATTACTAAGTCTCGCTTAGCTCGAGCTCTCCCAAGCTCATACTAATTCGCGACTTATGTTCAAATTCTTAACATGCAAATGATTTTTACTAGGAGTCGCCATTAATTTATTTTTTTAGTGGGTCGATTAGAAACCCAAGTAAAGTAATTGGAGATTTACTTTACTTCTACGAATGAAAGATTGAGAATTCGGGGACTTGGTTACGCTGGATTTCTCTAACGCCCTTTCGGTACCTTTCACTTTTATTTTTGAAAAAATGTTTGGCAAGCAGTTTGAATTGATTTTAATTTATCCCATATCATGTGAGGTGATCATGCGGATGCACAAACCACCAATTTAACACCTAGATAAAATAATGAATAAATTACAAGACTTACCTCATAGTAACGAAAGCATCTGCAATGTTACATCAAAATCCATATCGACAGTCCTATATATGATTTCTAATTAACACGCAATTCTTTTTTTCACTTATTTAATAAAAATCATGCAATATGTAATGCAATATAACTAAATGACCTAATTCTAATGATATGCAATTTCTAATTAAATGGACCTAACAACAATCACTAAATGGCATGCATTTCAATGAATCTAATCCTAATGACGTGCATATGACATTTTTCTTTTTCCTAAAAGAATGCAATTTATCCTTAAAAAAAAAAGAACTAATTTATTCTAAGATATTTTTGTATTTTTTATGAAAATTCGGAATTGGATAAAATGTGAAAATTATCTAACTAGATTAAGATCCTATTCAATTTGTATTAGGAATTAGGTTGAGCCAAATCCTAATTTAAACTAAAATATTATCTTAACCTAAATAATCCTGAAACGCAATCTATTTAAGAAAATACCTAAACTTATAATAAATTAAGAAAAATATTATCTAGAATTAAACTAAGTGCAATTTTACTCTAATATGCAATGACGTACAAAAATTGCCTTAATTATGCATGATGATTTTTTCGTTGTTTTTCCTTTTTTCCATTTTTTAAAATTTACGAAATTAATAATTGCCAAATAATTAAACATGCAATCCAAGTTAAAAACTAGCAACCTAAATTGATTGATTTGATTTTTTAATTCTTTTTTAAATTTTAGAATAAAATTTCTACTCTAAACATGCAAACCCTAAAACAATAAATAAACCTAATTCTAACCTACATTTTGGATTTTTTTTTTATAAAGAAAATTAACTTAAGTTGCACGACAGCAAATCAAGCAACATCGATACCCAAATTGACGAATCATATCTCGCGCATGAGATCGGGTTGGCCAATTTTACATAAATCACGAATTGAATCTCGAGCGCGAAATCGGATTAGTGATTTTTTTCAAGTGATTGCAAGTCAGATTTCGGGCGCGAAAATCAGACTGACAATCACGAATTTCAAGGCTCTTTCTTATCATGCAATTTCAATTTCACATTAAAAGGGTAATTACACTAAAAATGCAACTAATTACCAAAAATAATAAAATAACAATAAACAAATGAAAAAAAAAACCTAGATTTTATTTTGCTTTTCCTTTTTTTCTCTTTTCTTTTTCTAAAAAAGAAAAAGGAGGCTAGCCGGTCGGTGGGGAGGAGGGATCCTCGGCGAGGGTTCCGGTGAGGGGGTTCCTGCGAGACGCCGGATCTAGTGGCGTCGGGACTTCGGGCGATAGGCACCGGCAGAGGTGAGGCGACACGGCCGAAGCACAGGGTCACGGGTAGGGAGACCTCGAGCGAGGGCAGAGGCGAAGGCGGTGTCGGGGCGGCAAAGTGAGACTGATGGGTGGCGTCGCGTTCCGACAAGGCAAATCTGGGCAGAGGCGAGCGGATCTGGAGTGACGACGTTAGGGGAACTCTAATGCAGCGGATCAGGGCAGAGTAAGGCGTCGAGGTGGCGCGAGCGGAGGGTGTTGCTTGCGGAGCAAATCGGCAACGGTCGGCGGCTTGGCATATCAAATGGAATCGACGCGGTGGCGATAGATGTGCGGCGGCTGCTTCTGGGTTTTATGGCATTGGATGTGGACAATGGCGTCGGGACTCCGGGAGTGGTGCGGTTGCGATAGCAACGGTGCGAGCACACGGCGGCGCGGGGAGGGCGGATTGACGACGATGCGGCTTTGGGTCGCCAGTGGCTCAACTGTTGACGATGGGTGTTGCAGGAGGAGGCGCAGTGAGGGGACAACCGGTGCGATACGGGGAAGAAGAAGACCCTTTTCCCTTTTTTGTTTCTGTTTATTTTTTTCTCTCTCTATCTCCCTCTCATGTCCCCTCTCTATTGTCTTTCTTGTTGCTTTACTTTTCTCTTTGCGTTTTCTTTCGACAAAGAATAAACTTAGAAAAAGCTCTTTTGACGTGAAAACTAAAAACCTTGGCCGTGTATTTCTATTGCGAGGCCTCCTAAAACCCTATATGAGTAATATTTTTATAGGCCAAAGATTAGGGTTTTAATGTTTCCAAATCATTACCCACAAAGATTCTTTTCCCAAATGCAATATTCGTTTTGCTGAACGCAATATTCGTTTTTCCACTTGCTCTATCCAAAGAATTTAATCATATCTTGGAAAATTTCAAATTCTTATTTTCACAAGATAATTTCCAATCATTAAAAAAATGGGCTTGGGCCAATTTGCTTGCTTTGTGTGCTTAGTCCGACCTATCGATTTAAAGCTTAGAATCGCTAATTCAAACCCATCCATCACTGGTCCAATAAATGCAAAAAATACAAATGCACCTAAATTTATATGCTATGTAAATAATTAAATATATATATTGAGGGGTTAAAATTAATCCCTAATTTTTTATTGAATAACGAGTCGCCAAAATTTAGGTGTCAACAACTGCCCATCTTTGAAGGTGAGCTCGAAGAGGTTGCCTTCAAAGACAAATTGATACCTAAATTTTGACCATGTACATGCATTGAATGAATTTTTTTGTTGGAAAATAAATTCCATTTTGGAATGCAATTTATATAATGCATGGAAATGCTAATGCAAATGATAATAGAACCTACCTTGAATAACTTACCTTCAAAGAGGATAGAGTAATTCGAGATAGTTGGTGCTACATGTTTAGGGCCCGTATCATTCTATGGTTGCCCAGAATAGTAACATAACTTTACAAAAAGACTACTTTCCCAAGACCCATACCATTCTACGGTTGTCCAGTATGACAGTATTTGGTTGTCTCTAGGACCCGTACGATTTTACGATCGCTTAAATCAGATTAAATCTGGAGAAAAATCTTTGGGGGACAACTCAATTGAGTGTTGATGTAAAGGACTCTAGGCTACGAAAGCATGCCAGATCGATAAAAGAAAATCGGGTTACGGAAGCACGCCGGTTCAATAAAAGGGAATTTGGACTATGAAAATATGCCAAGTCGATAAAAATGGACACCAGGTTACAAAAGCATGCAAGGTCAATAAAAATGGACTCTGGGCTATAAAAGCACGCCATGTTCGAAACTCCGGGCTACAGAAGCATGCCGCATCATAAAAGGAACATCGGGCTACAAAAGCACGTCGAGTCATAAAAGGGACATCGGGCTACAAAAGCACGCTGAGTCGATGGAAGGGACTTTGGGCTATGAAAGCATGCCGGGTTAAGAACTTCGGGCTATGGAAGCACGCCGGGTCTATGAAAAGGAATATCGGGTTACAGAAGCACGCCGAGTTAGAAAAGGACTCTGGGCTACAAAAGCATGCCAAGTTAAGAACTTCGTGCTATGGAAGCATGCCGGGTCAATGAAGGGGACTCTGGGCTACGAAAGCACGCCAAGTCAATTTAAAGGATAGCCTGATTGAGTCAAGTGTCGATGCACTTGAGAGAGAATACCTGCATAATGACAAGTATTTAGAGTATGGGTAGAGATATACTTACCTGATGATATCTCTAATCCTTGGAGATATGTCTTCTGGAACTTAAATATCTTGTGAAGGCCTCTCATCTCCTGGTAGAAATAAATTTTGGAACATCAGGGATGCACCTTAAATGTTTGTGATGGTTTCTCATATCCTAATATCATGAGGCATTCTGAAAGGAACTTGAATATCAGGAGCTCTTGGGTCTTTGAGAAAACATTATTTGTAAGAAAATGCATTCACAAAAAAAAAAAAAAAAGCAATTAAGGCTATTCTAGAATGCACACTTCAAAATTCACTGAAATTTTTATTAATTCAATCGGGGTTCATGCATAATGACCTTTGCATCACCCAAATTTCTACTTGAGAGAATCATCGTTCAAGACAATTTTCATGATATGTATTTTCTAAGAATACTAAATGAGAGACTTTCAATTAGAAAAGACTTTCACTCCCTTTCATTCAGAAGGGCTATTTTATAAGAATCACTCCATCTCACTATTATCATACCAACAAGGGTCCGAGTATTCTCGCAGACAGTACGACCTTACCAATTTGAGAGGTCTTTAATAGGAACCATAATGCGGGCTTGGTCAATGGCTTAACAATTGGACTCTTTGAGTCAATACTATTGGAAGAACAACTTCGCAATCATCTCTAGATTTACAAGTCAAGAACCCTACAAAATAAGAAAGAAATAATTTTGCTCGTACTTCTTCAAGTGATGCTTATAAACATATGAACTCCTATGTGTATAGGGATGTAACGTGAGCTGGGTTCATGGATTAAGACATGAAATGATCATTAGGCTCAAAAATGTGTATAGGGATGAGAGTTGATGATCATCTAGGCATTGTCACTGGTCTTTTCCTTCACCAGAGATTGTCATTATAAATGCACCATTGATCTTGACTCTTTGAGTATTGCTCCATTAGGATACAATCTTTGCAACTGATAGTCATCTATCTTGACTTTTTTTTTTTTCATTTTTCGTTTTCATCTATGGGCATTGGCCTTGCTCTTGCTAGGCATGCCGCTTTTTCATGCCCCTAGTTCTCATTCATTTTTTTTTTCACTTCCTTTTCATGGGCATTAGCCTTACTTTTACCAGCTATACTGTTTTTTCATACCCCTTAATTTTATTTTGATTTCAATTCTTGTGCACAATGCATGCATCAAGCAATTACACTTTGAATGACAGTTGAATTTTTCAAGAGTCTTCATCTACCTTTTGCCTTGTCCCAGTGTGGGGGATGATCACCAACTGGGTTTGAAGAAATGACATTTCTTGTTCATGCTGCCAAGGGCGGAACAAGAAATTCACAAAAGGCATCCTTACGGGCGCATGTGCCGCAAGCACCCAATCCTCCGCGCAAGCACATGCCATGCACATGCCTTCTTCATCACGTGAGGTCATGGCACACCACGTCTCCACCGTGCCTTCCACTGCCCATGTCTCCTCCGATTGCCCACCTAAGACTAAATGAAGTCATGGGTTTTGGAGACCACGCTGGCGTGACCACACAGGCCCAAGGATTGGCGAAAATGGCCAAGAAATCAACCAAAATCAAGTAAAACTCTACCAAACGCAAAGCCTAACCAATGCGACGCGCCCAATTAGTCTCCGACGATCACCGTAATGCGGAATTAACTTAAAGCTTTTCTTGTCCATGGCAGTGTGATCATATTGATCCGAAGCCGGTTGTTGCTCGAATTTGGCTAGAATCGCCATTTTCTCTCTCATCCAGAAAAAAGCCCAGATTTTCAATTCATTCAGAAGCCCACAAACAATCATTGAGGTAGAGATATTATCATGCTTTGCTATCAGCTTCTAGAGATTTGTGAAGATTTGTGAAAGACTGAAGATCTTGATTATTCATGAATAACCAAAACTCATGCATTATTAGGAATTGAATGAGGAAACGTAAAAGATTCCATACCAACCTCCAACAATTGATGAAGTTAGATTGAAAATCAGATTCGCAGAGCCTTAAAAGATTAGTAAACAAGTACTTCTAGTCAATTTCCCTCTCAACCTTGATGATGTTTTTTTTTTTTTTTTTTTTTTTTTTAGGTGTTTGGCTTAGAAGTATTTATATTCCCATTGGCACTCCTTCAGATTACATCTTCCATCAAGACAATTATCTTAAAATTAGGTGAACCATGCAGCTTAATGCGAACAATAAAATGTCAATGAAATTAATGTGAGCAATGATAAACTAAATGTGAGATCATAATATCGATCGGTATGGTAACACTTTTGTCTTCTTACATGGAGTTTTCTCGCACAGATGTGGGGACTTAAAAAAAAAAAAAAAAGAATTGATGTGCTTCAAAGTATTCATTTATAATACAGATTGAATCAAATGAGACTATAATTGAGTAAGTAAAAGGTGCTCCACAAAAATCCTACAAAATGAAGCACTAGATATTCACCACTTTTTCTCTCCTCTGTCCCTGTATGAAACTTGAATTACATTTGAAATAAGGGTGTGCTAGGCCCGATTCAATCTAGATATAGGATCAAACGAACCTGAATTAACTAATTCAAGGTCCTTTTTAAAGGAAATTGGTTCGTTTCACGTTTCCAAGGCTGGAACCGTGGATTCTACCTGTGAATTGGTACAAATTGGTATCATACTAGTTCAGTTTCTGAATTAAAATGGCTTCAAACCAATTTTGAAGCCTCTTTTAGGGAGAAAAAATACTAATGCACCCGTCGAGAATTAGACCATGATCTTTATTATGAATAAACAGCAAAATAACGACTTTGATCAAACTATATAATTGTCTTAAGTATGGGCTTGTGTAACTTATTGGCCCAAACTCTAAAATATGGACCTTTTGGCCCACCAAGTATCAAAACATCATTTGTTTATCTCAAATATTTGAGTTACAACTTTTGTAGCCAATCAATAATTTGTTGTTCAATCGAATCACATGAACTCTATACATATACAAATTTGAGGATATTATCCATTAGTTAATCTAATCTAAATGAAAACAATGTAAAATTCTTTTATTTTTATGGCTAGGTATCAAACTTAAGATTTCTCGCCCTCGCTCCTTCAAATCCCAAATATCGGGCAATATTGTTTAGCATCAAATAGAAACTCCATAATCAATTCGGCACAAACACCAAATCTTGATGACTAATTCGATTGGAATTGACTCATTATGCATTTGTTAGCATTTTTTTTTTATATTTAACTAATATAGCAAATAAACGGCACAAATTAGCAAGCATTGGATATTCAAGTTGAGATGAAGATAGGTGTTAAAAATTCACGTTGATTTTCATTTAAGGAAATTAGTTTCATTCCAATAGTTGTGATTTGTCTATGGGTAAAGGATCTCCACCCATAAGAATCCGCTTGGAAGAAATAGTGTGTTCGGAAAAAAAAAAAAGAAGACTCCGATTACCATGGAGATTCATAAACCATGCATTTATATGTTGGCAAACACACACTTCATTACATCCCTTATTCTCCCCCTAAGAAAATAGCTGTAATAAAAAGGACTATGCTGGACAATTGATAAATGTCATCATTAAGCTTTGTCAGAGGTGGAACCATGCCTCTCTTCCTCGATTCTTGAGTGTCACACGTATCTTCATCAGTTAGAACTGCAATTTGCTTGTGCACTATTGTGAGCGAGCAAGTTCGAACACGCAATTCTTTAGGAAAGTCAAAAAGACCCAAGCATTTGGCCGTCGTCACTTGTTTTTAGAGATCAGCATTGTGTTGAAGGTTATCTCTAATCCTTGGAGAAGACAGAAACAATCGAGGAAAAAAAGAAAAAAGGAAAAACAAAGTCAGCCAGCCTCGTATCATGATTTCAAAGAGATGATTTCATCATATTTGAGAATTAACACGTAAAAAGTTTTTCGAGTTAGGTAAAACTCAGATAAATATCGATGATGCTTACTTTGACTGTTAAGTAAGTGTCCAAAAGGTGAATCACTCCATACTTTTTAATTTTTGACGACTACCTATATATAAAAAGTGGGAGAATTACCAAAAAGTCATAAGCCTATTATAATTATGTCAATTCAATCTTAAATATTTTAATCAATTTAGTCCTAAACATTTTATAATTATATTAATTCAGTCCACTCGATCAATTTTGGTTAGTCGGCTCTGATGTGGATGCCAACTAGCACTAGTTATTTAGCCAACGTTGATGTGAACAATTTTAATAATACTTTATTTTTTTGAATTTTTTATTAATCTTTTTCTTTTTTTTCTTTTTCTTCCTTCTTTGTTTTTTTTTTTTTTTTTTTTTTTAGTGGCTGGCAAGGCTTGCCTAAATTTGGACGAGGCTTGAGGTTGTGGGTGAGGCTAGCCTTGCCATGGCCTCCCTAGCCACGGGTGAAGGCGGCCTCGCTCAAACTCTGTCAGAAAAGTTGAGATGGAAAGCGAAAAACTCGTACTAAAAATTGAAAGAAAAGCATCGTGTCGAATTTGGAAAGCAGGAAACCCACTTTACCTTTCTAGCACCGAAGAAGCTAAAGCCAGCGCAATTGGTGGGAGAGGCCATCGCGATGGAGGCAAAATCGTGCCTCAAGGGTAAAGCCCCCAGTTGCAGAAAGCTTCCGCCTTCAACGATGGTGGCCGCCACCAGATCAAGGGATCTTGGAAATCAAAACGTCTTTGGCAGCTCAGGCGGAGGTAGTAGCCGTGGTTGCCTTCGCTCATGGCCATTTGAGGCACTAGCAAAGGCGGCCATGGCCTCGCCTAGGTTTGGGTGGGGTCAAGTAAGGGTCGCCACCGGCCACTGTGGGGGAAAAAAAAAACCAAAGAGGGAAGAAGAGAAAAAGAGAAGGAAAAAAAAAAAAAAAAAAAAAAAATTCGAAAAAATAATTTATTATTAAAAATTATCAATATTAACGTCGGCGGGACGGCTAGGGCTAGTTGGTGTTCGTGTTAGCGCCGGTTAATCAAAACTAACTGGATGTACTAAATTGACATAACTGTAAAATGTTTAGGATTGAATCAGTCAAAAAAGTTTAGAACTAAATCGACATAATCACAACAAGTGTATGATTTTTTTGGTAATTTTTTCTAATAAAAGTCGTTATGCTCTATTAGCAGTTATTGACTAACAAGGTATTGATCTAGATGGCAAGGAAGCTCGGTCATCTCCTTTTGATCTTGGGTTTAAATCTTGTTGGGGGCATTTCATGTGTAAAATCCTAAATACATCTCATTAGTATGAGGGAATGGTCTTGCTTGTCTGGACAGGTAGACCAATTGAGAATCAAAGCTATCGTTGCACTCTTTGGCATTAGTCCGCAAACAACACCAAGCAATCACGGAACAACATTCATCAGATTTGTGTTTTTCATATTAGGATGTCTCGTCGTTGAAATAGTAATTGATTCAATTGTACTAAATTCTTATTTCAAGTGGGCTATCTATGGTATGTTCCTTGTTATGGTAGCTACACATCCTGATTTTTAACAAATTTTTCTAGAGCTGAAACGAGTCTTCAAATCCATGTGCATAACAACTTTTTTAATACTCAAAAACTTATTCATTCGATCACAAGTGATCATCGAATATTTTTTGACAATTGATTTTGTGGATCAAAGAGAGGACATTGTCTAGTTGATCTTGTGATGGAATTTGACATTGTCTAATCTCTCCTTTTCCCTTTACATTATTATATGTTTTGCTGTATGTTATATATTAGTGTAATACGCAAAAGGGTGGTCAAACTATAATAGTTACTCGTCGATGCATTAAATTTGCAACTTTGTATATTTGCTCCATCTCCATGAAATTTTATTGATCACGTTTTTCTTCCTAGCAAAATTTACGTTAATGCTGCGTTTTAGGTTGTGATTTTGCTCACCGCTGACTGCTCGTTGCTTTACTAGAATAGTATCTGCGTTATGTAACAAGCTGGGATTATCTTTGGAAAATGGGGTCTTTTGGTTTTATCCCTATGGTATTACTTTTGTTTTTGTCCTGCCTCTACTACGAATTAACAATGCAATTTCACGCCAAATGACGGTTGCCCATGAGATAAAGAAAAGGGCTTCCATTGACCAAACGAGATGTCTCATTAAAAAAATATTCGATTTACTTTTTGCGTTTGTCCTTTAATTTAACCCCTAATTTATTCTAACTGAATGAGTTTTTCTTTTCAGTCCTACGATTAACTTTCTAGTTTCAAAATGGTGATTAAATTTCATGTCATTAAGAATTTGGAAAGTGTGAACTAAAGGGCAGGGAAGGATGGAAAAGACAAAAACATATCAAATCTCTGACTCTAACTTGTATGAAATTCTCTTTTCTGGCTTTTCGTTCCGATGCAATTGTTACTGTCGATGCGACCAAAATCGACGGCATGTGCCGTGACCAATCAGATTAACTTCTTACAATGTAAAACCCCGATAGAGGAAGATGAAATCTCAACATGGAATCTTACGTTTTCTAATGCATTTTTTTTTTTTTTTTTGGTCGGTAAATACCATTCATTACTAGAACGTTGCAGCATTACAACTAAGTCCGGATTCCATACATAATAAAGACCATAGTGGGCGGGGGGGATTACGTAACCAACTAAGTGGAAGAGTATTGTCCCAATGGGCTTTTGGGGCCGGACTTGTAATCTTACGTTTTCTGATGCAATTGGTTCGCTTTCTTTTCTTTTAGACACCTTTGGTTAATTGGTACATTTGAATAAAATTTCCGCACTTGTACAAATAGCATTAGAATTGTCTGCAGTATTTTCTATTATGGATAACCCGATTATTTTAAGGCAAAGGTAAAATATCTTGGAATAAGGATTTTTTTTTAAATTTTCTCAAAAACTATATCAAAAATAAGAATGAGAAGTCCAAATTTAGCATTTATATGAGATCTATTGATTGAATTATTCTTCGACATTTTAGAGTCGCTCCTTTTCATATATAATACGGAGCAGCGAATAGAGATGCTGTAAGAGAGACCCATTACCTTCTAGGTGAAATTGCCACAATGAAGACGTTCTTCCGAGGAAGAAATTTGGTCCCCTTTGCCCTATCTTCCTCTTATCATATTGATAGGTTCAATGGGAACTTCTAATTCATGATGGGTACTTGTTTTATGGTGCAAGTTCAAAATAAATACCGTGTTGAAAATTGCAGGCTAGGAAATAAAACGTCCAAGGTAGAATGTATAGTATATATATCTGGTTAGACTCCATACTCGATAACTTAAGGTTTTTTGTGAAATTAAGTATCAATAACTTTGTCAATAAATTTGAACTTTCGGTTTCATTTGAATACCTTTATAAAAAAAATGTTGAAATGTTGTCGGACTCCTCTATCCTGAAAATACTAAAGTAGTAAATCATCAAGGCTTTTCCCAGCTCACCACGTGTTAATCTGCAATTGGATGTTGGCTTTTCAAAGGTTTCTGGATAACGTATGTTGTGACGGACCTGACGGTGTTACGGATGCATTTCGATGGCTCGGCGGTCGCGGCTATGGACTAAACCGCCCAAAGGGTTGGGAGCTGCCAGATTCGAATCTTTAGGCACATTGTCCCAATTATTTTTTTTTTTTCCAATTTTTTTTTTTGTAAATTTTATGTTAATATCAAATAAATAAATAAGAAAATATTCGCCAAACTAAGAATTTGTTGTGCTTTGATGTGATAATTAAGGGCCAAGACTAAAATTTATCTTTTAAGATATCGAAAACTAACAAATGACTCATGAACCATGATCAGAATAGACATATTCTTATTTTTGATGTGAATACGACATTAACTTTGAACGTTGTTTATCTAATAAATTCTTCTTTGCATTAATTGACATTTAATCCCAATCATTTGCAAATGCTCTATCTAAACTAAAATTTCATTTCGAGGCATTAGTCATTAATTATAACCTAAATCAAATATTATTAGGCAAGGTATTGTTTTTCCCTTTCTATGAAGTTTAAAGTCTTACTCTACTCATCCTTTCGTTGAAAAATGAAAACAATAATGAATTTATCTTTGCTAGGGAGAAACTAATCGATTCACTTATGGTCCAACACCTCAATTTTGACAAATTTAATATGTAGATATAATGATTGATAGAAGTCCATCAAACCTTTTAAGATTTTCAATCTCTACAGAAAAATCTGGTAAAAGAATTCATCATACTATCACAGCATGCGCCATTTTAAATTGCTTAATTCCTAAAAGAATAAATGTTAAATGTAAGTATCCAGATTTTCTAACAACGAGAATAGTTTAACGAAATATATTGTGGCAATGCACGGACCCTCTCTGATAGTTCATTAATTGGCTCTATTTTATGGGACAAAAATGTGATTTAACACTTTTTTTCTTACAGTGTGAAAATGAAAGTTGACGTTTTAACTCCAAAAAATTCGTAAAATTTATAATAAATCTAAAAAAATTTGCACACGTAAAAAAATAAATAAATAAAGGAGCTCTTTTCCATAAGAATAAAAATCCCCAGCAAGGAGAACATGGATATGGGGAAGATTTCCTATCTTTAAACTAATTTACTTATCCAATTCAAGCTTAAAGCTCATATTGAGTATGTATTAGAAAGTTTCTGCATTTAGTATTAAATAAAGTTACACTTTCTATATCTTGGACAATTTAATAAGTGATACTTTGGGACCTTGGATAATTGGATAATATGACAGTGATACTTTTGGACATTTGTGTCATTGACGCCAAACACGTTTCAATGACGCCAACGTCATATTATTCAATTGTCCGAAAGTCTCACTTCATCAACACTTTCTCGGACACTTCCTCGTTCACTAAACAAGACCATTATATATATTCTGCAATTAGTGGGAGCTCATTGAGCTCCAACTTCTACAGGAAATGACCGATTATATAGTGACACTCGAAAGGTATGTAATTTATTCATGTACATATGTTTTAAGAACTATGCTCAGAGCACAGATTGAGTAGTTCGTTTTTCCCCAGAATCTGTTTTTCTTTCAAGTGATTTCTTCTTGATCCAATACAGGGACAGAGAGTAACCACAACAATAGCAACTATTGAAAATTTTTGACTTAACGAGAGATTCCACCTTGTATTCGCCTCGTTAAAACTGTTCTTTATTGTGCATTTTAATTCATAGGATACCAAGACACTAAGTTACGCGATTTAGCAGTTCTCTATCACTTGCAAAGTCATCTATCTGATAGCACTTATCATTCCGATCTATCGATATTTGAACATCATTTTTGGGGCCCTTGCCTTAAAGTTGCTTTTTTGTATGAGCTTGTCTCTGATCATGTGGCTAGTTGTCAACATGTGCTTGTTAATGTTTGTTTTGGCATTATCTGATTTGCTTGTACAAGATTTCAACCTGTTTTGGGAGATCGTTCACCATTTAATGATGTGCCATTTTCTGAATTTTAGTTTGATTTGTGAAGCTGTAATCATACTGTATTTGTGTATCGCTTTTGTTGCATGATATTTGTATTAAATACTTTAGATTTATGGAAGAAGAAAGTGTTATGATATACATGTTCTGCATTTGGCGAACCTTGCCTGGTTGCCACGTTATGTACACGAGCATTTTAATTTCATTTGATGCTTTTTCTTTGGGACAAATTGGTTTTTTTCTAATCTAGAAAGTGTCTAAAGAGTTTTCTATAGAAAATTCCTATGACACACGTGTAAGAGCAACAGCTTTCACTAAATGGATCAAATTAGTGTAGCCGACAAGTTAATCCTTCTGCCAATAAAAGGGGAAAAATAGAAAAAGAAAACAAGTTTATCCTTCGGATGGAACTAAGTTCTATATTTCTTAGACCACAAAAAGGGTAACAAAAAGGAATCCCTATTACATTTGGCCAAGAAAAGTACCAAAAAAAGTTATAAACCTATTGTATTGGTATTAATTTAATACCAAACCTTTTAATTTATCCAATTTAGTCCTAAACATTTTCGCATTATACCAATTCAATCCATCCAACAAATTTAGGCCGAAAATCGCCGATGTAGACATCGTCCTAAACATTTTCACATTATCCTTTTTCTTATTTTTCCTTTCCTTTTTTTTTCATTCTTTTTCTTTGGATTATAGCAAGTATTGGCCATGGCCGACGACTAACCCTAGTGACCCTTGCCCAAGCAACAAGGGTCGAACCCTCCCTAGATCCGGCGAGGAGCGGCCTTGCTCGGGCGAAGAGGTCGTGCCCTATGGCCCTGGCTTGTGGCTAGTCACTAGTCATGGCAAATACTGGCTACAATTCGATGAGAAGAAAGAAGAAAATAAAATAAAGGAAAAAAAGATAAAATTTAAAAAGTAATAAAATAATTATTAAAAGATATCCATGTTAGCACTAACTAACGTATAGTAAAATTACCTCGATTGGATTTTTTATTTCCAAAACGGGACCGACACCTCGTGAACGGCGATTTGCGACGGGGTCAGCTTAGTGGCAGTGGGCTCACGACCAATGAACCTGCAAGAATAGAAAGCTTGCGGAATGGACTTGGTTCGGACACGGGTGGGAATAGCGGTTGACGTCGGGGGTCTGGACAGCAAAGGGCGTCGGGAGCGTTGCCAGGGGTAGCGAACGTCGGAGCAGCAAGAGACGTCGAAGCGGTCGAGCTTAGGACAGCGGCGGTGGCGTCAAGCGGAGGTGCGACGATGGGCGGAAGTCCGACGTTGTTGGGCTGGTCGTCGGCAGCAACGGTGGCAGGGCAAACAGCAACAGCTCGTCGTCGGGAGACTAGGAACGACGACGCAGGCGTCGGAGGAACGGAAACTGCGGGCGCTGGACGTGGAGGACGCGGCGACCGGCGGTTCGCGGCGTCGGCTTGGTTGAGCAGCAACAGCGATGGCAAAGCTCGGGCTTGATTGAGCAGCAGCAACAGTAGGCGGAGGGACAGCAGCCGCGGGTGATGGGCGTCGGGTGGAGGCAAGTGCGACGGCACTCGGGGTTGCAACGGCGACGGCGTTCGGAGCTCCGGCTACCACGAAACAGCAGCTGCGGTGGTGGAATTGCAGGCGTCAAACTTGACGCTCGAAGCCTCCCCTGAAGAAGACAACCCCTGTCCTTTTTAAGTATTTCTTCTTTCACGTCCTCTCTCTGTACACCTTGTCAGAGAAAACCCCCCTTTGTTGACCTTGACCCAAAAACAAAAAGAAATCTCTCCTTCCGTCCAATCTTCCCCCTTCTGTTGACTATTGACCTTTTTAAAAAAAAAAAACCTCCACACCTCTTTCGCCCGTATGCGAGCCAATTTATAGGCGATGGACTGAATATTTTATTTCATTTTTCATATCAACATACACTAAGATCACCTCCTGAATATAATATTTCTTTTTATTTTCGACATTTCTTCTAGCCTTACTTGATTTCCTTTGTATCTTTCTATATTGGAACTATGCAAAAATGAATATTTTCCATCTATTTTTGTTGCATATTGCCAAAGATTCAAGATTGTTATAGGATTTTCTCAAATTCCAAATTTTGTAAAGATAAGTACGCAATATCTCCTTTGTCTACTTGCCTTCACCGAGAATATACAAATATATTGCATGAATATACGAAAATCCACCATTATATCATTGAATATTGGAAGAATAATACGAATATTTTCCGAAATGCACCCATCTCCCAACTTGACAAATTAAAGCTTATCCATCACTGGTCCAATGCAAATCCGATAAAAATAAATAAATAAATAACTAATGCTCTTAAAACTATATGTTGCGATTTAATAATTTTGTTTAAGGGCCAAAGTTCAGTCCCCTAATTTTTATGTAATAAATAAATGATTAGATTGTCAAAATTTAGGTGTCAACATTAATGAGGTCAAATGGCAGTATTTGAAGCAGAATTTTAAAATATTAGTGGAAAATCCACTTTGATGACCTCAAAGTCAAGAACACATAGCAATTAAAGGTGACATGTTATATAAAACAACCACAGATGCACATGCACACCCGATCATGGGGATAATTAGCAAAGTAGTTTCAAACATATTAAACAGATACTAGTTTAGTCATATACTTCTCAATTTTACTAATGCAAAGGAGATCAGCTATACTAACTTCTGAAGTTCAGCGAGAAAAGGAGGGTCCTCGGCCTGGGAGAGTGAGACTGTTGAAAGGAAAATAGGAGAGAGAGCACAAGAGCGACAAGATGGTGGAGGCCCATCAACACTACAGTAAGACAACGATCTTCATGTGGCCCAATTCCATTCTCGGCCTCTATGGATCCACCAGGGGATTGCACGTCTTCAAGCATGAAAGTTGAATTTCCCGTGACTCCACATTTGGCATATTTGTCATATATTCAATGCTCGTTATTAAATATGGAAAATACTTAAATGAAGTAAGATACTTAGTCGTGGAGAATTAAGTTGCGGTTATTTAGAAGAAACTCCTTTCAATCAACCCTTCGATTGATAGATTACAAACATATATGATCATCGCTCACATGAAATTTGAATATTGTCAGAATTTTCATCTAATGATAGATAAATAGAAGAAAACACAACCCTTAATTATAGTAATGCTAGCCCTACCATTACAGACAAATGAATTTTTGATAGTTATTATCTAAAAAGCATTATGAACATGGAAAATATTAACACATGCTCCTAGAACATTAGTGAAATTATGATAATTGTACTTTGACCATGAAAATTCGATTTTTAAGTTTAATTTTATGAATATTTTCATGCCAAGTCTTGTATATTATGTCGCCTAGGCAATTGAATCCTCCAATTTTCGAGTATTTCAATTTGCATAATTTCTTCAGTCAAGTAATTTTTGTCATTAATAAATGCAAGAACTTAGAGGTGGTGCTGGCATGTTGATGTTACATTTTTCTTGCTAAAAAATAAAAAATATAAGAAAATGTTTAAATATTCATTATTTCTCATTAACATATTTGAAAATTTTGATGAAAAGAAAGGCAGAAAAGAGAGATGGAAACAAAAAGGGTTGAGGTAAAACTGAAAATTAAGTGCTGAAAATTTAAGTACTAATTTATATGACTTGTTTGATGATAATTTAAAATGAAAGTAAAATATTATCAATCACTTACCAAATATGGAGAAAAGACTATTATTGTTAGGTTTTCCAATATATTTGGTAAAAATCTAATTTCTATAAATTATTTTTCTATTGAACAATTTGGCAACACTTCATTTACTTACTAAATTAAGTGGAATATCGACTTAATTAGGTCATTTAAGTCAATTCTCAAAAAGAGAGAAAGATGGAGAGGGATAGGGCTTTTTTTTTTTGAGGAGAGTGCAGACCCTTGCATTATCTTCTGGTTGTACTTTCTCGACGTTTTAAATATATCCTTTCTTTTCAACCAAAAAGAGAGAGAGAGAGAGTGGTAGACCCTTGCCGAGAGTGTACCTAGCCTACCCAGGGTGAATGATGAGTGGTGAGATTATTTTAGATTGCTGAACATGTTTGATGGAATGAAAATGTTTGATGCGTTAATGGAAAAAAGAACTTCGGGATAGAAGAGTTCACCACCAAGGCATAAATTAATATTCCTCCAAGGATAAAGAAGTCAAAGGCTCATCTCCAACGAGCTGGATAAAGAATCAAAAGAATGACTTAGTAAAAAGAAATTTTTCTGTATTATCAACTCACAAATTTGCATCCATATGACTGAGAGTGCACCTCTTAATTATAGAGGGATTAGGACACTAATATAGGAACATTAGACTAGGAAACCGTAACCTAGGAAACATCAAATTAGGAAAAATAAACTAGAAAACCTACGTATAATAGGAAATATTTGACTCAGCTGAATGATTTTTTATTTTTCAATCTTTTTGAAGCTCCCTCTTTTGGATGCCTTCTCTTTATTAGAACGCTGCTCCCGCGTCGCAAACCACCGACGCTAGCAACATCCTCTGCTATCGCAAGGGCTGTTATCTCTTAGCGATAACAAAGAGTGTGATTTCCACATTCCATCGGCTTTCCCCAGGTGAGAAACTCGAGAGAATAAAAATGGAGGGAAAAAAAGAAGAAATTTTCATCTTCATTTTCAAGTGAGAAGCAAAATCATCATGGAAATGTAGCCGGTGCAATACTCGTTTGGCTGGTGAAGAGGAAACCATGCTTCTTTTTTTTTTTTTTTTTTTTTTTTTTTTTTTTTTTTTTTCAGGGTGATGAAAACTATGCCTTGAATAGCTATAAAACTGGATCTTCCCTCTGGGAATGGAAGTTTATCCTAAGGATCTTCCCTCAAAACCCAAGGAACAAGCCGGGCTCCCGGCAATGAAGAGAATAGGGGAAACAAAGCCCCTGGGCCGGCCGAGCCAAAGCAAGTTGGTCCAAGCAAGACCTTAAAAGGCCCCCCCAAGCCCGTGCGGGGTAAACCACCGGGGCAAGGAGTTATCCTAGTGTCGCGACCCGATCTCGCCGCCCCTCGAAAATGTCCAAGGATGGGAAAGGTCAGGTTTATGGGTACTTTGATCACGAGAGATCACAAGCTCTCCCAAGCTCATACCCCGCGTGACAGCGGATTTATTTATACAATATAGGTATTTAACAACCTAAAAAATATACAGGAGTCACCACTAACCTTATTTTGGGGGTCGGCTAGAAACCCAATCGAGAGTCGGGAGTGTTCCCTCGATTCCTATGTAATCAAATATCTAGATTCGGTGACTTGGGTTAAGCTAATATTGCTATTAGTGCCATTTCAATACCTAAATAGTATGTTGTGTTTTTCCTAACATATCCATGCATTTCTTTTTATATTTTCGAGATCATCAATTCTATACTAAATGATCATGCGTGGTGAATTACTTTCATTCTATTCTATTTCTAAAAAAATGAAAAGAAAACAATCAATGAAATTGAAATTGCAAGCATGAAATAAACAATCAAGAAAAGTAGTAAATTTATCATGCAAACCTAAAAGAAAGTATAAAAGAGAAATATATGGGAAAAAGAGGGAAAAACCCGCAACTCGTTGGGTTTTATATAACAAATGGAGCCCGAGACATATGTCGGGAAAATGGGTATTACATGAAAATGGTCGGAATGGACATCGACCTCCACCATCTTCACGCCTTCTCCATCTTCAAGGTCCTAATCTAAACCTAATCTAAGAAATTTATGACTAGGTGCATATAGTGGAAGGAAACAAACATCACAAGTAAGATCAAATTCATGGTCAAAAAGCAACAATCGCTAAAGCATGCAAATCAATCACAAGCAAACCAAAAAATGATGCATGATAACAGACTTACCAAATCATCTAATCAATGCATGAAAATCATGAAATTTGAACATGACCTAAGGTTAAATGTGAAGAAAAAAGTTTGATTTAGACATTCAACCCTAAATCTATGTACAAAAGGTCGCACAAATCTATTAACATTGATATGTGACTTGTCATTAGAAGCAAAATGCATGACAATTTCAATTGTAGTATATCGACTTGATACATGGTTTTTGCATGGTCAATGATCTTCAAATGAGGCATGCCATACATCATTGCAAAGCTTATGATATGCTCTAAGTATGTCTAGAAAGCATCAAGCATCAAGTATGCTCTTAAGGAACTTGATTGAAAACATTTTCATAGAAACGCAATCAATTAGAATCACAGCAGGAATTACACAAAACATGGATGATATTCATTGAAATGAAGGCATAAAGAAAATCCGTGAAAGTCCAAGTATATAGAAGGAAATGTCCTGATCATCTATCATGAGACATCGAAGTCCTACTTTGTTCACAAAAATCTATATGAAAACACAGAAAAAGAAACAGGGCAAAAATCCAACATTATAGATTGCAGTAACTCAAACGTGACTTTATGGAAGCCATTGACCTTGCTAACGATGACCATTTGATTCTATCTATACCTTGTTAGAAAGCTTATGAAATTTCTAATGACTCTTATGAAAGATTCAACTCCAGCAAAGCATGTTTACTAGCTCAAATTTGAACACACGCATCAGGTCTCAAACAGGACAGATTCTGAACTGAACTTTGGACATGTGAAAACCATACCAAATGAGATTCAATCAGGGCATTCTATAGCTCATTGGAAAGATATTCGAACCATCTTTGACTTTCATGAAGACTTCGAACACAGAAAACCACAACAACCAGCTCATATCAAGTCATTTGCACAGAAGGTCATTCAGAACAGAGAGCAAGTCAGAACACCAAAATTTTCCAGAAAACTGGTGCTAAATGCCGAGCTATTTTCAGGTAGTAAACGACATCAGATCGGAACGTTCTATGGGTCGTTGGAAAGGTCTTTGAGTCGTCTTCGACTCTCGTGAAGACATTGAACACAAAAAACCACAGCAGCTAGCCCACAGAATCCAAGAACAAAATTCAATAGAAACTCAGCAAATAGCAAGCGTGTCCAACAATCACAGCAGCTCAAGTCAGAATTTCAGGACAGTGTGTATATTTTTGAGATGGATTTGAGCTGACAAACAACTTTAATTTAGGGGCTTTAATACACCAAATCAAAGCTTAAGATGTGCACGTCGAACTTCTAGCTCATCACTTCACAAGACAACGGCATTTAAGAGTTCAAAATAGAACTGACAGGAACATACTCATCCATACTCAAAAATCACAGCATCTAACTATAATCTGTTCCAGATCATATAAGCATTGATTTTAACTAGATTTGCAATGCATTCTGGCCCCGAACTTTCAATGTCGAATGTACTTTGACATAAAAGGTTTTCGCCTCATCAGACATTATGATGATCACCAACAACACTGTATAAAGGCAATCGACCGAAGGAAGTACCCATAAGAGAAGCAAGGTCAACTGAAAACCAATTACCTCAAGTATATAATTTGCTGTCTTGCATTTTTTGGCACAAAAATCCCCAACAAAAAGAGATTGATGGGCAAGAGATAGACCAATAACTGCAAAGTTGTACACCTTGTAGGTGACACTTTGATGCTTGATCGAGTGATCCGACCTTCGTGAACACCAACGGATCTATTCTTCAGTCTTGTTTCGTGAATCACCAGATTCGGTTGATTTAATGGCTAAGTTCGCAACTTCAACAAACGAGCGGTGACTTCAAAGGCTGAAATCGATAGGAGGAACATCCTCCATTGTCCGTCGGCGAGAAGAAGCACATACTCGGCGAAATCAAAGCCAGCATGAGAAAACGAAACTTCAGGGGATGGAAGTATGGAAGTATAGAGATGATCCTAAAAAAAAAACTTTGCTAGAAAGAATGAATCGATAATCTCAATGAGATTTACCGAGATCTGAGAGGGAAAACCCTCGGAAATGATCCGATCCAAAGAGAAATTGTTGCTTAGCCTTCTTGTGCGCAAAATCACCAGAAAAGCAGAATAAGGAAACGATCAGAAGCTACCGCCGACGCCGCTGTTGATGCTTCCGTCGATCGGCTTCGGATCTCTATCTTCGGAGCCAAGTCTATACCTCCGAAATTCGGCACGAATCCGAGCCCCAAGCTTCGAGCTCTTCGATCGGCAGCTACTCCGTCTTCTAGGGTTCGAGAAGGTCCGGAGGAAGTCGGGATCGAGAGAGCCCGTTCGATCCAGAAAGAGTCCGCCAGAGAGAGAACGCTTCAGCCCGCCAAACTCCTCGATCCCCCCAGAGAGAGAAGTCGTTTTAGAGAGAGAGAGCGTGCGAGAGAGAGTCCCCCCCTCCCCCGAGAGAGAAACCGCGCGCCCAAAAAATTTTCGCCCCCCAGAGAGAGCGGGAGAGAGCCGAGAAAACCGTTCAGAGGGAGAGCATCCTCTCAAGAGAGAGAATCCCCAAAATGATCGTGACTTGCCCCCTTTTTCTTTTTTTTCTTTTTATTCTCTTCTTTCTCTCTTTTTTTTTTTCTTTCATTATTTCCTTTACTTCTTTTTTTCTTTTTTTCTTTTTGTTTTCTTTTCATTTTCATTTTTTTTATGTTTTCATTCATCCATTTTTTTTAATCTTTTGGGCTCTTTATTCTTTTTCTCTCTTCTTTTTTTTTCCTTCTTTTTTTTTTCTTTTTGCGTTTTTCCTTATTTCTATTTTTTTTTTTTTTATCTTTTCATTTCAAACATTTTTTTTTAACTTTTGCAAATTGAATGTTTAAAACGTCGACAAAAATTTTGTTTGTCAACACCTAGGGGTCTCCCTAAAACCCAAGGAACAAGGCTACGTTGGGGAGGACAATGTCTAGTTGATCCTGTAATGAAATTTGACATCGTTGTTTTTTTCTTTTGTATTGTAAAATGTGTGTCATGTGTAATAAAAAAAAAATGTCTGAGCTTTTTTTTCTTGGTATTATGTGTTGGTATAATACTCAAAGTGTGGTCAAAGTATAGCAATTCTTCATTGATATGCAAAAAATGCCAGAAAAATCTTAGACATTTTATATTGATGCCAATTTAATACTAAACATTTTAGTAGTAATAATTTAGTCATAAACATTTTGATTTATTGCCAATTTAGTCGTTCTGAATAATTTTGACCAGATATTGCTAACATGCACCGACCGGCCTATGTGGGCATGGTTGACAATGACGTGGACAGCTTTAATAATATTTTAATATTTTTCTTGAATTTATTTTTTTTATTTATTACGTTTCTTTTCTTTTGCTTTTTTTTTTTCAAATTGTTTAATTCCGGAAAATGGGACTCATATCGGGTCAGAGAACCCAGCCGAAGGCCCGGTCCGAGTATGGCCTGTTTCCTGGATTTGATGGGCTTGAGCCGCTACAACAATTCAAGCCCGAGGTTATTCAAACTATATGAAGCCCGAGTCGACTAGAATTGTAACAAGCCCATATCTCTCGAGAAACTATCCCAAGCCCATCTCTTATTAAAATTTCATCCAGCCCATTATTCACTTTTCTCTTTTCCCCCTTTTTTTAATTATTATTATTCGTTTTTTATTTCTTCTCTACGCCGTCTTCCTCACGTCGTATTCTGCAAAGAGATTTCTTCAGCTCTCCCATCGACGAACCCAACGCTGAAACTTCATTGAACGAACTAACGCCGGAATCTCAACCGGTCCAACGTCGACAGCCAACCTCACCGACCGTCAAACAGGTCATCACCGCCGGTCATATCTCCGGCCATCGCCGAACTTCACCAGCGATGTTAACGTTCCCGATATAGATAATGCAAAACGGAAGCCATTCCAACAAATCAAACAGATATATGTACACCGAGACAAAAAGAAAGGACTGAAGTTTCTAACTACAGGCTTATCCGGGGAGGGGTATATATTTCTGGCGAGAAGATGTTCATTTATGGCCAACTCCTGCGATATGCAACAAAATCAAAGGAAAACCCACATTCAGAGACAACGCAACGATCTCAGGACCGAATCAAGCATAAAACGAAGCTGTAGGCATCGATTTCTGAGAAGCCATTTCAGCACTTCATTCGGGAATTTCATCCAACAATCCATATACAGTTTGAAATATCAATTCCACGTTCGGATTCAACGTCGTTCATGGTCTGAACATGGTATATCAAGCTCTAAATCAACATTGTTTAACATGAGTCAGTTTGGGTTTTGTACGATTTGCCTAAAATCTCGTCGGTTAAAATCCCACGTTCTGTAAACAGGGGCAGAGTTCCGGAGTTACCTGGTTCGGGAACTCGCCGTGACGAACAATGACTAACAAGTTGGCTTCTGACGAAGGTCGTAAGCGATTCAGGTGAACCACCGGCCATGGCGGGGTGGGAAATCTCTCACCCTCACTCTCTCGTTCTCTCTTAGACCGTCCTCCCGATGTCTCTCTGACTACCCTCTCGGACCGATCGCCTCTCTTCTCTTTTAAGGGCCACCGGTAGGTGCGCATTGTGACAGCCTCCTCTCTTGTCCCACATCGCTTAGGGAGGGAGGTCTTGATTAGCTTATAAGGCTTGGGTCCCTCTAACCTGTATAACGCATTTTAAATCTGGGAAAAGACCATGGCTGAGATGGCGGTTCGTCCGCGCTAGAGCGGATAGCCCAAAGCGGACAATATTACACAGTGGGGCCCGGGATGTTACAAGTGGTATTAGAGGACGCTCTTCTGTTAAGAGGTGGAGAGTGTGACAGCCTCCTCTCTTTGTCCCACATCGCCTAGGGAGGGAGGTCTTGGTTAGCTTATAAGGCTTGGGTCCCTCTAGATGACGATTCGTCCCCGCCAGGGCGGGTGACCCAAAGCGGACAATATTACACAGTGGGGCCCGGGATGTTACACGCATGGCTTCTACCACCGCCAGCCTACCGATGTTACATGCATGGCTTTTGCCACCGCCAGCCTACCGTGGTCGGCTGATCCCTGATCCCCAGATCGCGCTGCGACTTGCTCTGCTCCTTTGGCTTGCACTTCGCTTGCAAAGGCGTGGGAGCGAGGCCAAGCTAGGGAAAAGGGAAAATGGGCCGGCCCGCTCGGAGGAAAAGAAAAGAGAGGAATGGGTTGGGCCGGGTCCAACCAAGAATGAATTAGCATAAGTCAAAAGATTAGGTGTCAATACACATCGGTACACAATCGTGTCACATAAGTTGAATGGTGTCCACCTCAATAATATTCAGACAAAAATTAAGTGGAAGAATTGAATTAGCATAAGTTAAAAGGTTTAGGACAAAAATGACATTAATACAATAGGTTTAATACTTTTCTGACACTTTTCCCCCATTAATACATTAAATTTGCAACTTTGCATATTTGCTCCACATGAAATTTTGATTGATCGCTATTTTTATCTAGCAATATCTACATCAATGCTGCAGTTTAGTTTGTGATTTTGAGTTTGAAAAGTGAAATGTCAGAATTTGAAGCAGTATTTAACCAGCAAGTGGAAAATCCACTTTGATGACCCTTATTATCTAATCTAAAATTGGAAAATCTATTTCCATTTGATTTTGTCCCCCTATGGTATCGCTTTTATTCTTGTTCAGCCTATAACATTGCATCAACAATGCCATTTAACGCAAAAGAACGGTTGACAAAGAGAAAAAGAATGGTGGTATTCAACTGAACGGATGTGATTTCTCATTCTCAATTAATTTTATTGGCTATCTATTGTCAACTAATATTGTAAGACTAGGCATTTAAACTAGTGCACACGTCCTTTTCATTTATGTTGCAATTAACCCACGCCTATATATATAATTCTTACTGTAGAAAAAGAATTTGATCTCAATAGAGAATTTTAAATAAAGAATTCAATTCATAAGGAAATAAAGAAATTAGACAACGGTTTTTTTAATGCTTTCCATGGTCAAGCAAAAGAAATTAAAAAAAAAAACATATTATAGTTTCCTTTATGAACATGACATATGTTTTTCTTTGATTGGTTTGAAGAATATTTCCTTAAGCCCAAAGAAATTGATGTTTTAGATCATGCTTATAAATGGCAACTTGATGATGGCCAAACTATAGAAACTAATCATATTCCTTTGAGAAAGAATGATGGAAGGGGAAGAGAGAAATAAAAAAATTAATTATAAAAGAGGAAAACATAATAAAAATAAAAATAAAGTTGACAAGAGTATTACGAGAAATTTTTACCATATTCATTTGTAAAACTTGTGATTAATTTATATTGATATGACATTTTAACCAAATATTATATATGATACAATATATTCAACTATATTACTACAATCACTAAACAGTAGATAGAATATAGCAAAATTCCCTAAATTTTATATCTTATGATATTCAGTTATATTCTTATTATAAATCGGGAAAATCCTAAATAAGGATCCAAGGTGTATTCATTTTCTCAAAGAGGACTTGGAGTGGAGTCTATCTTAAATAAGGACCAAAAGTGGTCATTTAGTTTTAAAAAAGGACCTTACTCGTTGGTCGGTGAACAGATGCATCTCTGATGCATATTCTGATGGCATGATCAAGGGTATTTTTGTCCATTGTTTTAAAAAAAATTCAGTTGTCTTTTTCTTTTTTTCTTTTTTTTGGGTCAATGGTTGCACTATTCATTATCTTCTTCATCCCTTATTCGTCTTCTTCTCAAGAACATCGGATTTAGGAAGGGCTGGCGAGCGCTGGTTGCTGGGGAGGGTCAACAAGGGTTGGACACCCATTGTCAACAGTGGGTAAGGGCCGCCAAGCCCTCGTTGACCTTGGGTGAGGGCTTGCAAGCCAACCCTCCTAGATCTAGTGAGGGTGGCTTTGACCACGGCTACTGAGGGCTATTCAGCCCTCGCTGGCTGCGAGTGAGGGCTTGCAAGCCCTCGCCAGCCCTTATCAGTGGCCAGTGAGGTGGGCGAGCCCTCACCCAAGGCCGGCGAGGGGCAACCTCCCCCGCCTCCACCCGCCGCTCTACTGACAACCTCGTCTTCTGCTAGGACTACGATTGGAATGCCCACGTCGCATTCTTCATCCCTTCCTCCCACCACCGCTCCCAGATCAACGACTTCTCCGTCTACCCCTTTTGCCCTTGAGGGCCTCTTTGTAGGGCCTCGATTTGGACAACCCCCCTCCCCCACGGCCAGCGAGGGCTCGATGGTCCTCGCCCATTGCCAGTGATAGGCGTCGAGCCCTTGCTCGCTGTCGGTGATGGGTGTCGAGCCCTCGTCGACCCTTACCAGCAGTCAGTGCTCACCGGCCTTTCCCCAAGTTCGGTGTTCTTGATCTAGGTAAGAAGAAGTGAACAGAGGACAAAGAAGACGATGAACAGGGCAACTAAAAATGGAAAAAAAAAAAAAATTGGATGAAAATATCCTAATCAAGCCATTGGAATATGCATTCGAGATGTATTTATTCTTCGACCAGCAAGTGAGGTCCTTCTTTGAGACTAAATGACTACTATGGGTAATTCTTTGAGACAAACTTCACTTCAGGTTCTCTTTTGAGAAAATGATGGCACTTTGAGTCTTTATTTGAGATTTGCCCTTAGAAATCCAAATAGCCAAACGTAGAGCTAGACCTCCTAATATGGTCTTGGAAGAATCATCACATAGGATTCAAAACAAGTATTTTCCAATGCCATTTATGAATGGACTATCGATAGTATCTTTGAAAATAACATTATTAATATTTTAAATCAAATGGCTATGGTAGCAAATGCTTATAAAACTCAACAAAAAGTTTTCGATCATACTGTTGGTAATCTTTTAGCAGTAGGCTTTACAAGGCAATCAAAAGGATGGCGAGAGAATTACCTTACTAATGAACAAAAAACTCAAATCTTAAATGCATATAAATAGATGAGCAAAGAGAGCGTATCAAGGATGCAAATGGACAAGCTATCCAAGATGCTATTTGTACTCTCATCTACTCTATATCTCAAGACTTTATAGGTGACTCAACCCACATAAGAGATGTAAATCAAGACGTTCTCTCAAATATGAAATGTAAATCCCTAGGTAGATTTATAGAGTATAAAGATCTTTTCTTCAAAAGGTTCTAGTTATGCCAGACTGTAATAAACACTTTTGGAAAGTAAATTTTTTAGTAGGATTACCTCGTTTAAACATAAGGGAAAGAGAAAGTTAAGAATATGAAATGACAAGGCCAACCTTATACTATTGAGTGATAGACATTTTTACTAAAAATGGATGATACAAGTGATTGGAACTCAAAACAAGTGATTGGAGATATCTTGAAAAGGTGATTACGGTGATTTGTGGTAATTGGGGAGTGGTTACAAGATTATATAAATGATTATAAAGTGATTTTGGACGAAAGTGAAAGAGAGAGAAAGCCTTAGACGTAAGAGAGCAAATGAACAAGAGAGCTTGAGTGCCAAATGCTTGAAGTGGTGCCCTCTTCTTCTTCTTCTTCTTTTCCTCATTTTATAGACAAGTTTGGACTCTTTCGAATGAAATGAACAATAAATTTTTTTATTATTATTTCATTTTAGCTTGGCCCATCTCGCCTAATGGGATTCTTAGGCAAAAGCTTCAAGTGAGATTTTTCAAAAATTTGCATGATGAGATTATCTTTATCTTCGTTTGATTTTGTCCCTGGTGATTTGGTGATGTAATTTCCTCTATTCATCCTCTTCTTTCTCCTCATTGATGCCGTAGCAATCATCTTCATTTGTGTTGTCATTGTGATGGGATTTACTAAAGAAACTTGGAGATTATATTTTTGTAATGAGTTTTTGCAATGCACTGTGAAATTGTTCTAGTGATTGGATGGCTGCTAAGGGTGCGTTTGGAAAGACTTTTGGGGAAAGCCATTGAGAAAATGTAAAGACCTTTGAGCCTAAATGGGCCAAAACGCAAATCAAAGTGTGTTTAGTAAATTGTATTTGTAAAAGTCCTTTATAAAGTATGTTTGAGCTAAATAGTGTTTGGACAAATTAACTGTGCAAAAAACTTTTGTCATTAAAAAAAAAAAAAAAAGAACTGGCTGGTTACTGCCGGCGAGGGGCAGGCGGTCCGGCGAGGGTCCGGCGTGGAGCAGGCAGTCCGGCGAGAGGCAGGCGATCGACGAGGGTCGCCGCAAGCGGATCGAGCGGCCCCGGCGACCTCCGCACGGAGGTCGCGGCGCGGCGGGTCGCGCGACCGTCCGGCGAGGGTCGCAACGACCCAGATCGTGAGATCTGGGTCGCGGCGACCCTAGCCGGAAGGTCGCGCGACCCGCCGCGCCGCGACCTCCGTGCGGAGGTCGCCGGGGCCGCTCGATCCGCTTGCGGCGACCTCGATCGCGACCAGATCGCGCGATCCCGACCAGATCACGCGATCCCGACCACTCGATTTGGGTCGCCGGAGGTCGCGCGGCCCAGATCTGGGTCGCGGCGACCTCCGGGGACCCAGATCTGCGCGCGATTTGGGTCGCTGGAGGTCGCGCGGCCCAGATCTGGGCCGCGGAGACCTCCGGTGACCCAGATCTGCCGGGGATCGCAGCGTCGCCGAGGTTGCAGCGGTCGCGCGACCTTGCTGCGACCCAGATCTGGCTGGTTGCCGGGGGTTGCAGCGGTCCCGGCGACGCGACTCGCAAGGGTCGCCGAGGTCACGCGACTGGCCGCCGACGGTCGCCGTGACACACCGGCCTCTTGCCGCCTCTGTCCAGCTCGTCGCCGGCCCCTCACAGCTCGGTGCAACGTCGCCGGCCAACCTCAACGAAGAAGAAGATGAATAGTTACGAGGACAAAACCGGAAAAACGAAATGTTAACGAGGACATTTATGAAAGAAAATTTTTATCTTACTCTCCATTCAGCCTTCCGAAAAGGCTGAATGCCCAAGGCAGCCCCCAACCTGCCTTGGGCTTTCAGCCTTGGGAAGGCAAGCATTCCCCAAAGGCAAATAAAAAAACCCTTCCCAAACACTCTTTCCTTGGCCCAAAGGCCTTTAGCCTCCCAAAGGCCCTTGGGAAAGCAGTTCCCAAACGCAGCCTAAGTTAGCTTGAGTCAGTGATTTTTTTTTTTTTTTGGAGAAATTCTGAAGTTTTGTAATCAATGGGTGATTAGGAAGAATTTCATTTATTTAACCAATTTAGGATGGCTTGCTCAAAAAGGCCTTCATTGAACTTAAAATTATCCCACCACTTAGTTTTAAATCTTCTAAGTAGGTTTTGGACTTGTGAAGAGTGAACATGTTGGTGATAATCAAACTTTCAAGCAGTTACCCAAGAGACTTGGAAATTATTGAAAAAATGAATGAGGTTAGAGAACTTTGATTCGTGATTAGTTGATTTGAAATGAACATGGAAAATTTTTAAGCCGTTTTTAAAATGTGGAGGTAAGATTTTAATGACAAGGCGAAAATGACCCTACCATTTTTGAAACCAGAAAGGTAATTGTTTGGTGTTGAAATCAGTTTTAAAATAGAAAAGCCAAGTGTGATGGTCAACTTCATTTTGGTGGAAACCTATTGAAAAAAAAGAAGAAGTGGTTTGTTGAGTTTGGTTTGAACCTTCCTTAGGTGAGATGTGTTAAACTAGTAGTGGTGCAGGCAACAAAACTCAGTAGGGTAGTAAGTCCGTTGGACAAATCTGGTCGATAACCTAGGAAGTGTGAAAACAAACTTATTAAAATGGATTTATTAAGAAAATCAATATCTCATTTTAGTTTTGTATCACATGTCTTTTGATCAAGGTCTTACACATAGAGAATAAATAAATATAGAAGATTTTAATAAATTTACAGAAAATTGGGAAATCCTTAAGTGTTGCGACTAATCTCAAGTACACCACCTGGGGTCGGCTAAATGGACTGCTAAGTGTAAATTTAGTTTAGGCTCTCCCAAGCTCATATCAATTCACAACTTATAGTCGACACTAATCAATTTATAATGCAAATGAATTTTTAGAATGCAAATGAATTTTGATCTAAGAGCCGACACTAATCAATTTATAGTAGGTCAATTAGACACCTAAGTGAAATATAGGAGAATTATTTTACTCTTACAAACTAGATAATTTAGGTACGGGGACTTGGTTACACAATATTTCTTTAATGCCCTTTCGGTACCATCTTTTTTATTTTCAAAAAATATCTTTGTAGGCAATTTGAAAATCATTATCATACAATAAGTGATCATGCGGGTGTGCAAACATTAAAAATAACACTCAATTAAAAAAATGCATTAAATGAGTTTAACACATTGAAGCAAGCAATTATTCTAGTATTTTACCTTATCTTGAAATTAAAACTTACCTATATGACATGCACTTTAACTACATGACTTAGTTCTATTGATAAGTAATTTCTAATTAAATGAACCTAACATCGAAACTATATGACCTGCACATAATATTTTTTGCTTTTTTAATTAAAATTTGTAATTAAAAAAACCTAATTAAACTATCTAAAATGAATAATTTTCTAATCTATTTTGGGGATTAATTTGACTTAAACCCTATCTTATCTTAGAAAACTATTTTTAAAATGCAAGATTTTCTAAACATGCAAGCATTATCTAGAACCCTATCTACAAAAGAAAATGCTATCTAGAATCTATTCTAATCTATTCTAGAATTATCTAAACATGCAATCCTATTCAAATTATGCAATGTTATCGAGAAATCCTATATATCTAACATGCAATCTAATCCAAAAAAAAACATGCAATCCTAATTTAGGAAACTATCCTATCCGATACACAATTTGATTTTTTGGGTGTTTTCCAAAACAAACAATTTCCAAATATAAGTATTATATCCGACCCACTCAAGATATTCGTCAAGAATTCAAATAAAGGGTTAAAATAATTAAAAAAATAATCTATTGTCTCACGGTTAAATTAATAATTATTCTAATCCTAAACATCACAACATGCAAGAAAAATCAATATAATTAAAAAATTGATCTGAAGTCTCATGGATCAAATTAATAATTATAATAATTTTAAAGTTAAATATCATCAATGCACAAAAAGATCAAAATAATTAAAAAGTGATCCGAAGTCTTATGGATCAAATTAGTAATTATAGTGATTTTTTGCCAATAATATCCTATTGGATAATGCCTAAAATCTCAATGAAATAGATGCATATTTATAATGCTATCCTAGGTTTAATTTACGCTTGCAGGCTTAATTTAAGCCTAACAACTTGATGGACTCCAATAACCTAAGGCTATTCCTTAATTAGACTTTTAGTGGGCTGAATTAAGCTTAAATTAGGCCAATTATGGCCCCCTTCTCTACAGAATTTTGGCCATCGCTCTACCAAGGCTTGTCCGAATTTTGCCCCTTCCTCGTATGTCGGTCCGATTAAATGCAATTAATCAAATTACGCTTCTAATGACTTTATGCTATTTAATTATTATTTTTGCTAGGGGCCGAAGTCTATCTTTAATTTTCTATGTAGTGAATTACTAAATGGGATGCCAAAATTTAGGTGTCAACATTCATATTACCAAATGAAGAGTACAAGCCCCCCCTTATATATAGGGTGAGAGGCAATTAGGTTTAATTACAATTAATGTAAACTACAATTAACCTAATTTTAAATATATACATCTAACACTATCCAATAATGGTGTTTTCTCCCTCAAAATTATAATTTGGTACCACGATATGCTGACTAGCTATAGTTTACTCTGGATTCGGTCCAAAAGTAATGAAAATTGATAAAAATATAATAAATTCCAGCGGTTTGTTCTAACAGCTCCAGCTTGGATTCGGCTCAAGGAAAATTCCAGCAGATAGATGTTTTTCCTTTATGATTATTTTAATTTCGAGGTTAGAATTGGAAGTCATACACGTATAGAAAGCTGATGAACGGTGACTAGCGTGCGCGTGTGTGTGAGACGTGAATAAAAGTCTAGGCTTGGCAAGAAATTATTGGGCAAGACCATTCGTTTCTCAAAGACTATGGTATTGGTTTTCTTCACAATATATGGTGAATATAGTGAAGTGTGAATGCATTGATGACATTGATATTCTTAACAATATATGGTGAATATAGTGAACGTGTGAGCGCGTTGATGACATTGATATTCTTCACAATGTTATGTAGAAATATGTGCAAGAAATTAAACAAAAAAGTTAAGAATGGGCCCAAAAGAGGGTGTTTCCAAAGGGTAGGTAGGAAAGGTCTTCGTGACGTGGAATCTAGGTAGTCAAAAAGCAGCATCAGCCATGAATAAGAGAAAAAAGATCCCCACGGTGTCCCAGTCGCTGCAAATGAAGAAAGAAAAAGCATCATAGTCCCTTCATTGGAAGATGAAAACTAAGCAGGAAAACGAAGGCAAAGAGGAGAATCGTGGGAAATTTTCTGTATCTTGTATTGCACAAACTCAATATACATATCCCATATTATAGTACAAATTGTATATAGGAAAAAGGCAACCAAATAATCTACAAATCAGATCTGATATTAAATTGATCTCAATTGAATTCATATATCAATCTTAATTTAAATAATATCTAGAAGATTCTCGCATATCTTCCAACACTCCCCCTCAAGTTGGTGGCTTGTAGATATTATAAGTTTCTTCCTCAGGAATGCATGATATTTACATATTCAAGCAAACCCTTTGTTTGCATTACTAAAGATCAAAACACAAAAATAGAAAAACCAACTTCATTTTAAGGGAAGAATTACTAAAAAGTGTCACCGGGCCCTTGTTCAACCTCACCCACATCTAGACAAGGCCATCACGGTTGTAAACGTTAGGGCGAGGCTAGCCTTATTGATCGTGGGCAAGGCAGCCTTGCCTAGGGTGAGGTTGGCCTCGCCTAGATCTAGGAAAGGTGCTCTCACTTGTGGCTGATGAAGACTTCGCTACCCTCGCCTAGTGGTTGATGAGGCCTTGACGACCTTTGTTGGTCATAGTCAATAAAAAATAGAAAAGAAGGAAAAGAGAAGAATATACAAATAAAAAAAAAAAAATTCTAAAAAAATTCTAAAAAAATTCTAAAAAATAAAAAAATTATCAATGTCAAGACTAGCCGAGTTACATAGAATGGTTGGCATTCATGTCAATGATTTCTAATTAAAATTGATTGAATGGCCTCAATTGATAAAAATACAATAATTTTAGGATTTTTTGGTAATTTTTCAAATTTTAAGATAAAGTGGTGGCCGTCATGAAAGAGAGTCCCAATATTCAAGACCCTTTTGTTTGGGGTGTTCCCACCCTTTGTTTTGTTTTGTTTTGTTTTGTTTTTTATTTTTGATGACCGAGGGATCGCCAGAGATCACCCTTTGGGGATCACACGACTCTCCAGTGCTCGATAGCACCGACGGGGCCTCGTCACAAGCCACTATTTAGATGTAAACCCTCGGGGGCTGGCCCAATAAACCACCACTGAGTTCCCACCCTTTGTACACAAAAGGCACGTCCTTTCTCTTAGAATTTATTGGGGACCTTCTTCTTTTCCAGCGTTTTGACATTTAGTGATGTGAACAAAGTGTTCCCACCCTTTGTTCGCATCACTAAAAGTCAAAACATAAGAAAAGAAAAAGGCGCCCAATAAATTCTAAGAGAAAGGACGTGCCTTTCGCGTATTACTGTAGCAATGGTGGTTGATTAGAAACCGCCACCGGTCAATTCGTAGAGTATCACTTATCAAAACCTAAGACGAACACAACTAGCATTCACTGCAAACTCTTTGCCTCTTGCACAGAGGTCAAAAAAAAAAAAAAAAAAGACTGCTCGAAAGCTAGCACAGATCAATGTCTGACACAAACTCTACTTCAACCGAAGCTCGGAGGTTAGTTTTGCATACAAACAGTCGAAATTTACATCGCTTGGTCCTCTTTATTGTATGCATACGTTTTTCTCATTTCTTATGAGCTATAAAACTACTGCATTTTGGCCCCTTCCAAATGCTGATAATTCAAGGAACTATACTTGACGATGGTTCGATTTGATCTGATCTGGAAATGGTGTCCATGACACACACACACACACACACAGACACACACACACACATATATTGATAGAAGTCCAGTTTTCTTTTCCCCCATCAGAAGCGATATCAGATAAATGCAGAGCGAAAATGTAAGAAAAAAACCGTTCATTCCCCTATCCTTTGAGCAGAAATATTTAAGGACAAAAAAACTCCTTTTCTTTTCCCTTACCTTTGATCAGAAATACTTACAAAATAATATAAAAATCGTTTTCTTTCCCCCACCTTCGAGCAGAAATATTAAAAATAAAATCCCCTACCTTTGAGCGGGGAAAGAAAAGGTAGGGAAAGAAAAACGGGTTTTTAAAAATATTTCTGCTTCATTGTTTAATGTCGCTTCTAACAGGGAAAAGAAAACAGTGGGCTCTGCAATCAAGTGCGTGTTGCACTTCTCATCCACAAAGAATCAGAGAGTTCATTGAGCTCGAGAGAACATGGCGGATCATACAGTTACACTCCAAAATTATGTAATTCCTTCGTATGTATAATATGCTATAAGAACTCTATTTAGAATACGGATTAAGTAGCTATTTTCTCTTGAATATGTTTTTCTTTCAATTAATTCTTTCCCTAATTTTATACAAAGACAACGGGCAACCACAATGCCAGTAATTACAGGATGGGTTTGACTCAACTCTTCATTGTTTGCATATGTTTATATGGTTCATTGTGAACTATATGCTCCTTCGGGTCACGACCATTTAACGCACTAGGCTTTCTATGCCTGTTGGAACTTTTATTGCACAACTTTGGCAAAATCCATCCATATTGATCAAGAGTCATTTATTACTTACCGCAATTAATCTGTTTACATTAATTATATGAACTTTGCATGTCGTTAATGGTGAGTTTTATTTTCTAATTTTGGACTCACATATGACACGTCATATGCAATTTGGGGGAAATTCTCACCATCATACGTGGACATCTAAGCTTCTATCGAGCAAGTATGAGGCATGTAGGTGGACCATAAATTAATTATTTAAGCATGTAGCTCCAGAAAGAGCAATGTTCTATAAGTTTGTATTATTTACTTGCATCACAGACCAACGATTTCTGATTTCGCTGTGCTTTTTTATAGACTCGATGAACAAGAAGATGGCATCACTGAAAAATTGAAAGATTTCTTGGCATCCTCGCTTAAATGGTCATTTGCTATTTGCGGAGTTAAGGATTTACTTATAAACATGCAAGCGACCTTCATCTCAATTTCCATAGTTCTAATGATGCTCTTTGGCATCAGTTTGCGAACAACACAAAGCAATCGTGGAGCCACATTCATCAATTTCACATTTCTCATATTAGGATGTCTCGTTGTTGAAATAGCAATCAACTCGATTATACTAAATCCTTACATCAAGTGGGTTATCTATGTTATGTTCCTTACTATGGTAGCTACAAATCCCGATTACCAGCCAATTTTTCAAGAGATGAAACAAATCTTCAAATCCATGTGTAAAACAACTTCTTTGAGACTTAGAAACTCGTTCATTCAATCACAAGTGATCATCCAAAATCTTTTGAAAACTAGTGTTGCGGAACAAGAAGAATCAACAATGAATAACAACTTTGCAACTCGACCGGCAAGCGGCGATGGAGGCGGAGTTGGGGAGGACATTGTCTAGTTGATCTCATGATAGAATTTGACACCCTTTATATCTCCTTTTCTCGTTAAATTATAAGATGTTTGTACAAAATGTGAAATGGATGTCCGAACTTTTTCCTCTGTATTACGTGTTTGTATGATAAGCAAAAGTTTGGTCAGACTATAGTAGTTCTTCACTGATACATTAAATTTGCAACTTTGCATCTTTGCTCCATCTTCCTGAAACTGTTATTGGTCACCTTTTTTCCATAGCAACATCTACAATAATCTGCGTTTTAGGATGTGATTTTGATTTTGGAAGTTGAAAATGTGAGCATCTTAAGTGGTGTTTAATCTATAAGTGGAAAATCCACTTTAATGACCCTAAAGTAAGAGATACGTAGCAATTAATCGGATGATCTATCAACCCTCCCATTATGAGCCGGAAAGAGCCAAGCTAGTAAGGAAATTTAATTAACTCTAATGTTGCATATAAGTTGGGTAGTTGAAACTCTCAAGTAGCTTTCCTTAATATTAAGACACGGGAGATGCCTAGCCTGAAAAGAAGCTGCTATATGACAAAAGAAGGAGAATTGTCCGAGAGGGGGCAATTGGTAAATGAGATTGAAATGTGCTCGAGGACAAAGACCTGGCGTTTTCATTGACTTGGCTCGCCACCATCTTTCACTATCTTAAGAAGTTCCATCTGATTGATTGCACAAGTTATTGATCTAATACAGTCATAGTATTACAGTATACACTGTTTTAATATTCTAAAACTAAAAGGTTCGTTTTGTTTTGATGTAATTATAGAGGGTCAAGACTTTTTTTTGGTCTAAAGAGGGTCAAGATTAAGAGTGAATTTTTTAGATTTTGAGAACTCTCCAATGACTCACGAACCACGGTGTGAATGGACATATACTTACCTTTAATACAAATAGAATATTAACTTAGAACATTATTTATACAATAAATTATTCTTCGTATTGATTGAAATTTCAATTGATTGACATTTCATCCATGTTATTTTGAAATGTTACATATTAATTAATATTTCATTTTGAGGCATCAGTCATTGAAAATTAAAAAAAAAAAAAAAATGACTCATGAGCTACGAAGAGAATAGATGTATTCTTACTTCTAATGTGAATTCAACATTTACTTCAAATATTCCTTGACTATTAAATTCTACTCACATTGATTGATGTTTTGTCCAATTATTTTCAAATGCTATATCGAAACTAAAAATTCATTTTGAGGCGTTTGTTATTGGTTATAATCTAACGAAAGCAAAGTAGCGAAAATTTCCTTTTCCACTTCTATGAAGTTCAAAGTCTTATTTTACTCATTCTTTCGTCAAAATTTAAAACAACGATGAATTTATTTGTTAGGGAGAAAATAATTGATTCACATGATCATGTAGTCCAACACTTCAATTTTCATGAATTTTGTCTTTGTGATTATATAATTGATAGTAGTCGATCAAACCTTTTAAGATGTTCAATCTCTTAAAAAGGAAAATTCCAATAGCATTGCAGAACGCACTAGTTGTTCATTAATTGGCTGCATTATATGGCACTCAAATCGCTTTTGTTTTCAATCATAATTATTAATCTCGGTTTATGATCTTACATTAATAGAGATTGTGTAATGATCTAGATTTTATTAATTAGTTACTGAATAATTAAGAGTTTTGCCTTGAACTGGCTTTTTATGATAAGCAAAAAGAGAGAGCAAATTATTACACAATATTCTACTTGGATCGTCTTGCCTAAAATTATCTTATCATACTAATTCAGTAAATTTGATAACAAATTGTAGGCATGGTAAAAGGGAAATAATGAATTTTCCCACTCTTGCAATTAGAGATTTATTGATTTTTTTTTTCATTTGTGTCGCCATAACCACCTTGTGAATTGACTCCATGATTAAACTAATTCCTTCTTTTTTAATTAATGAATGCTGAGGAGAGATATTAGAAATAAGAAATATTAAAAAAAGTTGTTATAGCGGAGTCTAACTCATTGAATGCTTAAGCTTAGAAAAAGAATACGATTAAGGTTAGAAAATTAAATGCCACATCGAATGTGTAAAATTAAAAAATTAAAATTTTTGTGACACAAAAATTATTTTGAATTAAATGTATCGCGTGTGTGTATTAAATTTAAATTTTTGGTGGTATTACTTTGATGTTGAGAGATCGAGCTCCAGATCTGACCATTTGTCCGACCATGGAATGGTTGGAATAATGTAAAAAAGTCTTTTCGATGGAATGATGTAAAAGAAGTTTCTCAGCGACCTGCGAAGTTGCTAGTCTTCAACTCAACAAGACCTCTATATTGTCCGCTAACAATCATAGAATTCAATGAGCTCCAACTCCTCCAGGACATGGCAGACCAAGTAATAACACTGGAAAGGTACGTACGTCATTCCTGTGAATATGCTCTAAGAATTTTGTTTAGAGTGCAAATGAAGTAGCTAGTTCTTTTCCTTTTGAATCTATTTTTCTTTCAATTAATTTTGTTGGACTTTAAGTCGGTGGAAGACGACTTACCTGATTTCAATGCGCAAACAACAATTAACCCCGGAACGAATGTTGAATTGTGGATGAATCACGAACAAAACTATCTCACGTTAGTCTGAATGCAATCACGAGGAAAGCATTCGATTTCCATAGCGTAAATGCTTATTGTTCTTGCAAAGGAGAAAAATGGAACGCCTTCTTTTTCTTTTGATGGAAAGGGGGGAGAAAAGGAGCGTACGTTCTCTCTAAGCATATGTTCTGCCAAGCATCATCAACGGTTGTCTTCAGGAGGCTTTTATACATCTCCATTTATACATTTTCAATGGTGTCTTTCCATCGTAACGTATCAAGGTGAAACAGTACATTCCAATCGCACCCCATCATGAACGTAATAATAATAAAATACTACAAATTTCATCCTGATTACTTTTTGGAATTACTTAGCTATTGAGAGATTGAGCTCCAGATCTGATCACGGAGCTTCTTTGCAGCCATGGGAGACCTCTAGATCTGGCCATGGAGCTCCTCCATGATTGAGATCCAGTCTAGCTCATCACCATGACAAGCCCCGTTAGTGACAAGGAGACAAAGCTCAATGTGAAGATGTGGGTGGTCCCCATAGTTGGGGTAGAGGGGACAATGAAGAGATATGAGAGTAAGACGTTTCTAATCCACCTTTTATCCCACCCACACATGGAATTATTTTATCTTAATTATATTTCTTTATATCCGAGCTTATCTTATCTCAGGCAACAATCGAAACATCGAATAAGATAAAATTAATCATATCTTGACTTGTATCCTCGTTTTTCAATTCCATTTGCACTTTTGGTTTCCTGTCATTTCCATTTGTAGTAGTTCAATTTCAATTTTTATTTTCATTTCACTTAAATCTAAAATTCGATAAATGGTGATTGGAATTGAACCAAGTGATAACTTTTTCAATTTGAATCATCTAAAAATCAGATTACTCAAGCTTGGTAAATTAAGATGAACACTGAGGATTCTTTTTGTCCGGATTTTGAAAATCCGTGAAATTATGTTGACAAGTTTTATTTGCCATTTAACCTTAATTAGTATTGTGAGGTTATCAATTGCAGTTAATCTCATGTCATGGTTATATATCATGTTCAAAATAGAACGTTTTTTTTTTTAACAAATCAATATATTAGTGTTCACACACAAAAGTGACCAATTTTGATAAGCAAATGACAATCTTAGTCAATAATAGCAAAGTTTTGTGAATAAAAGTTATAGAAGAAAAAGACAGTCATCAACTTGAAGAGTAGTGACAACTAACTTGTGAAATCATCGACAACGAGCAATCGACACAAAAACGTAACTGTTAGGGGTGAAAACAATTTCCGATTATCACAATACCCGAACCAAACCAAACACGAAGAATAAAAGCAAACCGTAACCCGAACTGACCCGAGAACCGAATATCTGGGCGTGAATGGTTTTATTCCTCGGGACATAGGAAGAGGGCAAGGTTAAGACATAAAGTGGAACAATTACTTTCGTGAATTTAGCCTCAACATCAGCGGAGGATTATGTATGAAAAAGAAAGAAATCTGGTGTTTTTTGGGAAGGAATTGAACGATTATTTAGTTGTTTTTTGGGACTGGTGCGACTAGACCGTGCTTGCTTTTATATCGCTTCCCTCCCATTTTCTTCGCTCCTTCGAGTTCGAACCTCGCTCATTTCGCCACGGCCAATCGCTATTTTCGTCTTTGAGAATTCGCCGCGACCGCTTGAACGGCGGCGAAGCGCCTCTCTCCCACTTCCGACGCGAAGCCTGACGGGGCGCCGGCGAGCTCGGGCTCCGAGCCGGAGCCTCCGACCGTCCTCGGCTCGACGGAGGCGGCGACCGTATTGACTTACGAGAAGCAGAGGTTGTCGAGGATCGCGGAGAACAAGAGGAGGATGGAGGCCCTGGGCCTCCGAAACTTGGCGGGTTCTGTGATGGGTTCGAGTCGGAAGGCGAGAAAGGGCGACGCGAAGGGCAAAAGGAAGGTTGGCGAGGACGACGATGACGACGACGACGACTATGAAGATGGTAATTACGCGCCTTCTTTGGACGGTGATGGTGGCGATGATGATGATCTTAGCGTCGACGATGAGGAGGGTAATCGGGATTTTGAAGTATCCGGGTCTGGTAAAAGAAAGGTCGGTTCTTTTCTATTGGGTTATTCTTTATCTGCTTCTGTTGTTTTTGCGTGAATTAAAGTTCCTAGCGTAGTTGGCGTTTAAGTTGTATGTGAAAATGGGAAGGTGGGTTTAAGACAACGGAGTCAAGAGAAAGAAATGGTCACAGAGTTTTTCATTTCTTGAATTTTTCTCAATGAGAATGACAATGGGGCCATTGAAGTGAATGAACCGATTCGTCCTCGGGGGTCATTAACTTTTCGGCTTGGCGGCTCTAGCTTTGTTTCATTCCTGTCTGAACTGTTGTGTGTTCACCACAAATTGTGGTCACTTGGAAGTGTTGCCTATCTGTTTTCTCCAAAGCACTGTCTTTTTTTTTGTAGGATAAGTTTTGGTTAATGTTGTCGCGAAGTGCATTTGGGAGCACTTTCTTCCCGAGTTACCTTCGTTCTTCAGACTTCTTCACGAAGTGTTTTATTCACAAATATTGCTGCAGTGGCTGCATTGAGCGCCTTCTTAATTAGAATGAATTTATTTATGCTGCAACGGGATTTTATTACTTGGATTGTGACCTTGAAACTTCACTGGTGTTTCTAGGGAATAGTTGGCCTAATTAAACAGGACTGTCATGAGAAGATCCAAGTTGGATCCTAAGTAACCATGAGATTTTTGGCTTGAAGTGGCATTGAATACATAGTTATGCTGTTTGGCTTGCCAACATCTCTATAGATCACCCAACTTAAGCAAAACTTTGTGCAGTTGGTTAGAAATTGTGTGAAACTTAAGTTCACTCGCTGGCAGATTAACATGCCATCTTTCCCTTTGTTTTTCCCTTTTCTTTAAATCCTCGAAACTTTCAAATAAATTGTGTACTTTTAATATTTCTTGGCATTTCAAACCTATTACAATTCATTCCAACATTACAGTCTAATTGTTTATTGGCTACTTATTTTGAATTTCACTATTGCTAATCACTCCAGACTGCTTTTGTGAAGGACGTTAATTTGGTGATACACTAGTTGCATGTACTGCAGTTGAAAATATCGTTTTCACCAAATCAGTTAAATATTAATACCACAGTTGAATAAATGACTTAATTACCAAATAATATAGCGTGGGTGTTTTTAGTCAAATTGACTTATGGCTTTCATTTAAGTTTAGCTTTTCCAGTGCTTTGTGTATCCTCCTGGAGTGGGTTTTGGTGGAAGGCAGTTTTTCTTTCTGGATCTCCTCTTATTGCTAATAAGATTTCCATTTAAATCAGGATTCAGACAACAATAGGAAACTAGGTATCTGAGGTGCACTTGGGAACTTTTAAGTTGTATATTATCAGTCTTGGACATGTCATTATAGTAATTGCATTGGACATATTGGACATCTGCAACTTCATGTCTTTGGTTGTTCTATGTTATGTAAGATTAGGGTGGTGTTGTATGGAAGACGCATAGATTCATAAGTTATGAACTTAGAGAATTTGGCTATGATACTTAGTACCAATTGCGACATGCTTAGTTTGAAATCAATATTGTTTTCCTTGTTTTTTGTCCTAATCAATTTTAGAATTCAGATCAGATTTCAGATATATCACATATGCCAGAGGTTGTGACATGAGAAAAGTGAAAGGGGCTAAACCTGAATTGTCGTTCCTATTCTTTAATGTGGGTGGAAGAAGTTTAAAGATTGATGAGAGCACAATTGATGAGCTGAATTCAGCAAATTATTTTGATCTTGTATTACTTTGATATGTCTTCTTATAACCGAGCTTCTTGTCCTTCTTGGGACAATGGACATGTCAATACTTTTGTAATACGTCCATCTTGCTTTGAAATGTTGTGTTCTGCCTTTTGTGACTATCTCCTGCTCCAGGGAAAGAGAAAAGTGTCCAAACCAAAGAAGAAACCTCAGACCAAAAAGTCACCAAATAAGTTGGATTATGTTGATGATGATGCTGAATTGGCGAAGGTAAATCTAGTATTTTCATGATTGTAATATTCTCATTCTAAAGAGAAGCTTGGGTTTCATCTCAGCATGGATTAGAAATCTATTACATGTGTAGTAACTGTAAGATCAATATTAACAAAGTCAGTGGCGAAATGCAGGCCATTGTGCTGTCTCTGCATGATTCTGCCGGAGTTTCAGGAACAGTGAGTTCAGGGCCTTCCCAAAATGAGGCTGGTGTAAATCTTAAAGGCAGAGGAGAAAAGACTTAGGAAAATCCTAGAATGCTGAAGAGGAGAAAAACGGTCTGTAACTCTTATCCTAATAATTGTTTTAAGAGAATTTTGTTTTCCTTTTCCTTTCCTAGCTGACTGTCTTTGTTTGTTTGTTTGTTTGTTTTCTTGTAAATAATTATCGATATCCAGTTTACCAGCCGGGTGAAGATGACTGAGGAAGAGCTGATTATGCATTTCTTTCAGTTTGATGGTAATTGATGGTTAATGGAGTTTCCATTTCTATGCTTGTCAGATGATGGATGGATATTTTTCACGTTCTTTCCTTCTTCTTCTTCTTCTTTTTCTTTTTTTTGGGGGGCGGCGGGGGAGCGGGCATTGATGGCTGTGGCAACCACTTTGTTGGTTTTGCACGTCAGGTTCACTTGTTCTTGTGTATCATTAGTCCAAATGGTAGGGAGGTTCAGAGAAGCTAATTTATTGTTAGGTTGAAGCATTTATGCGCAGCAAGTCTTCCATCCCTTTCTTTAGTCATGGTTTGAAAAGTGATATTAAACTTTTTAAGATCTGGCGGATTTTGGTTTGCTAGTATATAGTTGTGAGATACGTTGCTTCTTGATTACCGTGATATCAGAAACTGCCAAAATATGTCACAATATCAGTTTTACTAGAAGGTTTTTTCTATGTTCCTCTGGTTACTAACAATGAGAGTTTCTTATGTGGGTATTACACGGACCTTCTTTTTTCTTTCTGTGGCTTGCGATCTTACTGTTAAGTGGGAATATCTAGCCCTTCCTGGACCCCACAATGTGGGAGGCTGGGGTAATAGACGCCCCTTTTTGGCTTGTGAACCTTTTGTTTCTGGAACTGATGAGCTTGCATGTGTCATGCAGAAGCGGGGAAGGATGGCATCACTGTGCATGATTTAGCCAAAGTTGCTGATGCTCATGATTTTACATGGACAGATGAGGAACTAGCCAACATGATTCACTGCTTTGATAGCGATGGAGATGGAAAGGTCCAGCCTACTACTATTTTTGTTTCATCTCCAATCCTGCACGCTAATCCTTTTTTTCAACTGCATTGCTGTGGACTGAACTATTATGAAATTTTGAAAAAAGGTCTCAGCATCATTAATTTAATTGACTGCAGTGTTATGAAATCTCATTAAACATCCATGAGGACAGAGTATTGATAAGCATTGTACATATGCTAAGTTGAATTGGAACTATGAAATTTGCAAGGTCTAATGTGAGATCCACATGAATCCCATTAAGTCGATTTGACGTTAACACACTTTCCGAATAATTTTTCACTCTCTGCATTTTTCAAAACATTTTAGGTTTTTTTAATCTTTTTGAATTTCTTTTTTTGGTGTCTTTCTAATTAATACTGCAACGTTTAGACTTTTCTGAATTTTGGAATTTTCTGAGAATTTTTTTAATTTTCCTTAATTCTCTAATTTTTCTATTTTTAATTAATTTTTTTAAAAACTCGTTTTAATTTTTTTAAATTAATTTTTAATTATTAATTTTTATTTTATTTTTTCAATGATTTTTTAATTCTTTTTTTTTTGTCTTTTTCTCACAGCGTCCTTTTCCCTTCACACCCGCTTCTGCGATTCCTTCCCGAAGCCACTTTTATCTTATTTTCTCTCTTATTTTCTGGTTTTTTTTTTCCTTGTTTTTTTTTTTTTATTCTTTCTCTCCTCGCTTTTGGCCTCTTTCACCGAACACCCCCACTACTGTCCTTTCTTCCCCTTTTCTTAGGGTTTTCCTCTTCTTCTTCTTTTTTTAAAATTATTTTTATTTTCTGATTTTTATTTTTTCCTTTTTTTTTTTTTAATTTCCCCTTTTGCGTTCTTCTTCACGTGCCTTCTTCTCCGTGCGTCTTCTTCTTCCCCGGCGCTTCTTCCTCATTTTGCGTCATCCTCACCGAACTAAAATCAACACCACGGTGAACCCTCACCGGTGTGTTCCGACCGACGATGACCACTGCTGGCCGCCTACTCTGGTGACCACTAACTCATTTTTTGGTGCAAAGAAAAAACCCCATCGACTCGAATACACATGAATATTTCCCGCAAACGCTACGAAAACACCATAAATACGAGCAAAGCAAGCAGGACTCAGCAGGCATGGGGGCAAAAACGAGTTGGTCTTGCGTTAAAACATACACTGCTCTTCGGTTTTTCTTTTTTTAAGGCATTTCATCAAACACATAAGACGCACTAACTAGAGGGGTAAACATAGACTCATTCGAGGCTCGGGTTCAGGCCAAGATCATCACGCGATACACAAGCACTATTCCAGATTGGCTCAGGGACAAGTTTATCAGCATTTAACTTGAGTTTGAACAAAAACAATAAGTCCCGGCCATAACACCGAACACAAACAAATATTTGCATAAAACACTACAACAAGCACACGTACGCTGTGTGAGGAATGAACATGAGTTTTCGGGCGAGGACCGAGACTGAAGCTCAAGCGAACTGGTCAAACACAAGCTCCGGCCCGACGCCCCGGAAAAAAAAAAAAAAAAAAGAAGGCAGACATACTCGGGAATGACCTAGTTCGAAGGGAAGCGCTGCGGCGGATGGCGGCTGATCAATGGGCACCGGCGACGGTTGACCACCTTCTCGAGCTCCCTCACTCTCTGGTTCTCTCCCTCTCACTTGCTCAAAACTCTCCTGAGCTCCCCCACTCTCAAACCCCCCTTTCTTCTCTTGCTTGGTCTCTCTTTTAAGCTCGGCCAATGACAGGAGCGCATGGCTTCCGCCACCGCCAGCCTGTGGCGGCCGACTTGATCCCCGACCCTGGGGTCACGATTTCTTCTGCCCTCGCGATCCTCTGCCTCACCCCCTGGTTTGTACCTTTCTTTTTCTGCGAAAGCCAAAGCAGTGTGGGGGCGTGGGGGAGGAAGAAGAGCCACGCGTGGGCTAGGCTGAAAGCTAGGCCAGTCCGCTCGAAGAGAGGTGGGCCAACCCCATTCGATTTTCTTCTTTCTCTTTTTATTTTCTTTTCTTTTATGGTCATAATTTCCAATAATGATAATATATATTTTTTCTTACTCTCTCTCTCTCTCTCTCTCTCTCTCTCTCTCTCTCTGTGTGGCAAATTTTTTGGTAAAATTTAAAAATTACCATTAGTTATGCAAATATTCCTAATGCTAATACGCAATGCAATCTAGCAATTTTTTTTTGCTAGGGTTTAAAAATTAATCCCTAATATTTCTACATGATTAAGTCCTAAATAAAATGATAAATTTAGGTGTTAACAATACCTTGCAACCAGTGGGATGTATTTGAGCTCCAAAAATGGCAGATCATATTGTGACACTTAGAAAGGTGCGTAATTCATTTGTGTAAATATGCTCTAAGAACTTTGCTCAAAATGCAAATTAGATAGCTAATTTTTTCCCCTTTAGATTCTATTTTGTTTCAAGTGATTTCTTCTTGATTCAATATAGAACGACGAGCAATTACAACAGTAGCAACTATAAAAGCAGTTTGATTCAATTGAGAGATTTCACATTATATTTACCTCGTTAAAGTTGCTCTTCATTACACATTTTAATAAATAGAATCTTAGGGCACTAAGCTTTGTGGTTTAGCAGTTTTACATCCTTGTAAATTTATCTAGCTCAAAGCACTGGTTGAAGTGATTGAAATTGCGAGCCAAAATTGCATATAATGGTACTTGTACATTATTTTTGAAACTCTTGGCTCTGACTTACTTCTCTGCATGAGTTTGTGTTTGGCCATGTGGTTGGTCGTCAATATATACTTGTTAGTGTTTTTTTTGTCATCATCCAATATGCTCGCACAAGGTTCCGACTTGTTTTAAGAGATTGTTTAGGCGTTCAATGGTGTGCCATTTTACAAAGTTCAATTTGATTTTTGAAGCTCCTACAATCATATTGTATTTGTGTATCACTTTTGTTGCATAATACTTCCGGTTTAAGGAAAGAAGAGTGTTATCATATCCATGTTCTACATTTGGGGAAGGTCAAGAAAACCAGTTAAAGGGGAGAGCTATCCTACAATAAGTTTTGGCAATCCAATTGGCCACTTGATTTTCTTCTTTTGGACAATGGGCCAATGTCATTGGGCCAAGCTTTTATGCAGTCGTCAATAATAGCATGTATCCTCCATGGGCTTTGATAATTACTCATGATCAGCCCACAACTTGATAACCCATCACTTCCAAGTCTCACCTCCAGGTCATCTCCTTCGTTCAGACTGGAGTACGGTGCTAGGAGAGAGTAAGGGGCTGTTTGTTTGTATTTCTTTTTTCTATTTATGAACAAAAATTCTGTTTTGTTGTTCCGAGAAACAAAAAAAGAACAAAAACGCATTTGTTTACATTTTTGTTTCAAATTTATTTTTTTGTTCCTGAGAACACATTTGGAACAGAAAAAAAAAAACTTGTTTCTTATTTCTGGAATAACTTTTAAGAACAAATTTTTCTCTCCTATTTTTTTCTTCTCTTTTATTTCTTCTTCTTTTCTTCTTCTTTTTTCTTTGGCCGGTCGCCAGCCTTAACCATGGCCGGCAATCGGCCGTTAAGGGCCAGCGATCTCGCCGGAGCATCGTTGGCGCGGGCAAGGCTCGGCCTTGTCGGGCCACCGCTAGGCAATGCCGCCTAGTTGTGGCCCGACGAGGCCCAGCCTCTCCGATGGCTGGGCCAGCTCGAGCTCGCCCAGCTAGGGCGAGGCTGGAGAGCCTTGCCGTGGCTGAGTGAGGCCGCCACCAAAAGAAGAAAAAAAGAAAAAGAAAATAAAAATGTTAAAAAATTAAAAAAACACAAATTTACCAAACGTGTTTCATTCTTTTTTTAATTTTATTAGAACAAGTTTATCAAATACGTTTTCGGTCAAAAATTGTTCCATGGAATAGAAATAATTTTTTTTTCTATTTTTGTTTCCCGGAACAATTTTTGAACAGAAACACAAACAAACGCATCCTAACCTTCTCTAACAAGTTTTAGCAATCCGAATCGGCCACTTGATTTTCTTCTTTTGGACAATGGGCCAACGTCATTGGGCCAAGCTTCTTCTGCAATTGTCAATAATTGCCTGTATTCTCCATGGGCTCTGATAATTATTCGTGATCAGCCCACAAATTGATAACCCATCACTTTAAAGTCTCACCTCCAGATCATCTCCTTCGTTCAGACCGAAGTACAGTGCCAGGAGAGAGACACCTTCTCTCATAGCCAAGGCTTCCCCCATTTCAGACGTCGATGCACCGACATATTTTGCAAACCCAGCGACTATGATTCCTCTTGCGGCATACACCCGCAATCGCTCCTTTCGATTCTACCTCGACGAAAGATCCATCCACGTTCAGTTTAAAGGTGCCCTTTTAAGGCGGTGACCCGCGAGTGGGTGCGCCTTCTTTCTTCTTAAAGTTCAACCTTTTCGTATGATTCCATCGCAAAGAACATTTTTCACAGCGTGTGTTGCCTTTAGAATTAGGTTCGGGTCCCTTTTTCTTCATTTGTGTTTAAACTGTTAAGATTTTTTTTTTTTTGTAACCGAGAATTCCACCATGGGCTCCCGTGCCTGGACAGCACCGAAAGGTTGAGCCCCAAATCTCAAGGGAGATTAGTACAAGATCTCACCACTATGACTCTCTATTTAAGACGCTAGTACCTGAAGATTCGAACTTGTGACCTCGGCGATGAGGAGCAAGTCCTGAACCATCACAGCTGCCTACCGATGGGTATACTAGCTACATATTACCTATGCATCTATGGAAAAAGAAACACAAGCATCTGATTCTACTCCACTTCAATAGATAACCTCGCCATTGTTCCTGTGACAACTCCAGAATCATTCCGTGTCTGGGCACCTCTTGTGAAGCTATGAGGAAATAGACATAATTAATATGGCATGTCAAACATTCAGCATCTTAATAGTAGTTCTGGCCACTATCTTCAAGTTTTTGTTGAATTTGCTATTTAAATGGTTCAAGTTCATCTGATACGAGCCGAGCGAGTGTTGACACGAGTTAAATGAATAAACACATATGCATACTTTAAATGAAGCCATTTAAACTAATGTTCGGGGCAGATGTTCGCACCCGTTTTCCCCGAATGCTTTCCTAGACATGATTGATGTTGAATGTAGTACCCTAAATTATAAATATATATCTCCTATGAAGCATTTTATACATATTATGTATTGCCACTTTATTTAAGTGTTGACGTAGTTAGAACAGTGGAAATGAATTTACTCTATAAAGAGCTCAATGTAGGGCTACGTAAAGCGAAGAGAACATCAATTTTGTTGGTCAAAGAAAGAGCCCAAGGCACAAGCAGATCAAAATGGGTCAAACTTCCAAAACCCAAGCCGCGCCTAAGAACTTCACGAAACCGACCAAAACAGCTTGACCACATTCCCCGTGTTCCATGAAGCCTAGGAGCTCAAAATGCAGGTAAAAGAAAGGATTACACTCGTCACGGCGAGAGCCACAGGGAGCAAGAGAAGACGGAACCGAAGCATCGGCAGCCGGCTCGGCTCGGATTCACCACTAAAACGGAAGGAAAACCGAAACGCATTGGAACAACAACGATCGAAGAGGAACCGTGAAGCACTCGCAATCGAGCAAAACAAGTGACGTTCTCTACACAATCGCGACCCCTTGGCCAGCTCGGTGCTGGCGCCCACCGATTCAGGCCCAGGGGTTCGCTCGACCAAATTGGCGCTGGTGCCTGTCGATTCGAGCCCAGGGGGTCACTTGGCGAGCAACTCCTCGGCCAGATTGGCATGGGCGCCCACCGACTCGAGCTCAGTGGCACTCCCGCCAGCCATTGCAGACAACGAACAACGGCGATGGTGAGCGAGCCGTTACCCAGATCAGCCGACAACCACGCTAGCTGTGAGTGAAGGGAACTCACCTTGAATGAGCAGCTTCAACGATGAAGAAGCGACAGTCACCGTCGCCGTTCTTGAGGAGATAATGAACCTGTATGGGATGGGAGAGAACATCGAGCAGAGGAGAGAAGAAAAAGAAAGGGTTTGAGCAAAGGAGAGAACGTATGGGATGGGAGGAACGTGGGGCAAGAGGGTATGTCGAGCAGAGGAGAGAGAGCCACTTTTTTATTCTAAATTTATTCCAAATTTGTTTAGGGAACAAAAATTTTACCAAATGCGATTCGGGCCCAAATTGATTCTGGGAAAAAAAATTAGAATTAAGTTCTATTTGGATGGTTACCAAATAGTGCCTTAGTTTATGTTCTTTTGAATTGATATCATGAAAAATCACAAACATCTATATATGTAATAAACGGAGAGTAAAATCTTAAATCGGTATCTCCATTAATTATCACGTGTCATTCAACTCAATAATTTAATGACAATGGAAAATAAATTTATCAAAAGTATACTAATATGAAATTTTTGGTAGAGATAAATTAATTAGAAGTGTATTGACATGAGATTTTTCAAGGGATTAATTAAAAAAAAGGGGGAGATATAAGTCTAGCGTGGGCCCCGTTTTTATTTCGGTCACGGTAGAATCGGGCGACGGGGGGAGTCAGCCACTGCCCGCTGTACCGCAGGTTAGAATCGCATGATGTCACGACGGGCCGCGAATGAGGTGGGAAGGGCGTCAACAGAGGAGGTTAGTCAACGCCGAAGGCTAGTCAACCGCGCTTAATCGAGTGTTGAGGGATAAAAATTGCCTTTTATAAAAGCCTGAAGTATGCCTGCATTCGGCAATGCATTATTCCCTCGCATGCCCTTTGCCCCTCGCGCAGAGCTGAAAGAAGAAAACATCAACTCCTCTTTGTCGGAAAAGCTAGCACCTATTGATGTCCGACATCAACCTTACTTCAACCGATGCTCGGGGGTTAGTTTTGCATTAGGGCAGACATAGTTTACATTGATTAGATAGAACTCTTTCATTGTTTGCATATGTGTATTTTGTTTGTCATGAACCATTATGGGTCATCGGTTCAACAATTCATCGGTTCCCACTTTGGAAACGAGAATCAATCTTGTCTATATGAGAACCAAAGCAATTGGTCGTGGTGTAGTTCCAGAGTAAGATCAGGATTATTATTATTATTATTATTATTATTATTATTATTATTATTATTGCTTCTAATACATGCCCTGACTTTTAGAAAAGTCAACACGATTAAATGAAAGTGGTGGGTTTGTTTTGCCTTGGTTAGCATGTAAAACACTCGCCTCTAGAATGTCCATTAATCTACTGACCATTTGTTACCATATGTTGCCAATCGCTTGCTTTATTTGCTTGTTTGGCAAATGCCCATTCTGACCTTTCTCTGATATGATTATGGCACTCCTTCATGTACCATTCTTTGATTTGATACTGTGAAGCTCAAGAAACGAAGATGATTTTCATTGACGTAAAAGGCAGATTGTGAGAAAATATTAGATACCACAGTGGTGCCATGTCAGCCGTGCACAGAGTGGTGCCAAGTCAGCCATGCATGAGTCCATTCATCGGGTGCCATGTGTTGCTCGCGGCCCACTTGTCCCCTCTTTCTCTCTCTTCACTGTTTTTTGCCCCTTTGTTCGCTCTCTCCCCCCCTCCCCCTCCCTTTACGACGAGTTTCGGGGTCGTGAAATCACTAGCCGAGGAATGAAACCCGGAATGGAGTGCAGTGAAGCCACTTTGAAGGCTGGGTTTGGGAAGGAGGCAATGCTTGTGAAGCTGATAAGGCCATATGCCTTCTTTGAGAATTGGACGGGTTATTCCCAATTCCCCTAGAAACTACCAAGAATTGATCAGTTCGGTTCAGTTACTAGATTGGACTGGGACCAATGGACACTCCTATGAACTATATCCTCTTTTGGGACTGGAGCAATCAATCCACTTGGCTTTCTATGTTTGTTGGAGCTTATGTTTGTGCAATTTTCGCAAATTCCATTCATATCGATCCAGAATCATTTATTACTTTCTAAAGTTGATCTGTTTAGACTCATTAAATGGACTTTGCATGTTGCGAATGCTGAGCTCTAGTTTGTAATGATATGGACTAATTATATGGGCCGGAAAAACGCAAGTTGGGAAGATTGTCACCATCATATTTCATATGTATAATTCATCGTTCAATTTTACTTGTTGATAAGTGAGCTCCCATAAAGCAAGATATAAGCATGTAGGTGGACAGCTCCTGTTGCAAGCTGGTATCCTTTAATTGCCTCATAAACTAATGATTTCAAATTTCGTTTTTCTTTTGATAGACTCCGAAAGCAAGAAAATGCCACTATTGAAAAATTGAAAGGTTTTTTTGACATTCTTGCTTAGATAGTCATTTGCTCTTTTAGAAGTTAAGGACTTACTCTTAAACATGCAAGCGACCTTTGTCTCAATAGCTATATCTCTCATTATGCTCTTTGGCATCAGTTCGTGAACAACACAAAGTGATGGGGGAAAGACATTCATCAACTTCACTTTTCTCATGCTAGGATGTCTTGTTGTTAGAGTAGTAATTGACTTGATCGTACTGAATTCTTACATCAAGTGGGTTATCTATGACTTGTTCCTTATTATGGTAGCTACAAATCCCAATTACCAACAAATTTATCGGGAGATGAAATGGATCTTCAAGTCCATGTGCGGAGAAATTTCTTTGAGAATTAGAAATTTGTTCGTTCAATTATAGAGGATTATAAAAAATCTTTTGAAAATTAATACTGCGAAACAAGAACCATTGATGAATAACAATGCTGTGACTCAACCGGTTGGTGGTGATGGAGGTAGAGTCGCGGAGGACATTGTCTAGTTGATGGAATTTATCTTTCTTTTTCCCTTTTTATTTTAAGATGTTTGTGCATTATGTGAAATGAATGCCCACAAAAGTGTGGCCAAACTATAATAGTTCTTCCCTAATATATTAAATTTGCAAATTTCTGCATATTTGTCCAAGATTGGCAGTGCAAATCTATTTCCAATCAATTTCGTGCCCTACGGTATCACTTTTATTTTTGTCCTGCCTGTAATACGTATCCACAAGGACCTTTCCCGCAAAAATTGTGACGAAAAGCCCAATCATGTCGTGTCTACCATTTCAATTTATATAGCATCTCCGATGTAAGTCGTGTCAGAATTTTTTTAATGATCAAAAGGTTAAAAAAAATAAAATTCACAGTGACTTAGCTTATCATAGGAGTTCTATGTCTATTTTGAACGCTTTATTTGATTCATAATTAATACGGAAGATAATCTTTCAGAATTGGCGATTTGTTGTTGCAGCTCCACAAAGTTACCAGCATTAGAACCTTCTTTTTTGAAGCGATCTGCACCTGCATTATTGTGAGAAAGTTAGAACACGTGCCTCTTTATAAAAAGTCAAAAAGACCAAAGCCTTTGGCTATGGCCACTCGGCTTAGTGATCATTATCGCGTTGAAGGTAATCTCTAATCCTTGGCGTAGAGCGCAAAAGAAAAACGAAATCAGCCAACCTCATATCGTCATTGACAGATCATTTTAGGATATCTAATAAAAAATGTTACATTTTATCAAAGATACAATTTGATAAAAATTTGGAACTTGAGATTGATACCCGCTAGAAGTGATTGGTTTCCAATCCGATCTGATCTCACCTAGAATTAGGAATTGGACCACTTGGTCTTGAAACCGGACTGGAGTCACCGAGTGGACCAATGGAAGGCATCTAAGCAAACGGCATTTGAAGGGTGTTTCAAAGCAGAGGGTCCTTGGATTTTTTGAGTTTTGACCCACTGGCTTTGACAACGGTCCTCGATCGGAGGGCAACGAACGGCTCGATCCTTCCCGGACGAAAATAGAAAAGAGAAAATTATCCTTCGATGCAGTAAGGAGTCACCTCCTGTTCGTCTTCGGGGAGGGAAAAAAAAAACTTCTGTTCGTGAAAAGCCGATCATCACATGGACGGATGATAGTATGACGGGGAAATAGCACATAACTTGCACTTGGCCCAGTAATAATTTCAAATTGATTTTGCTTAATAATCACATATGTTTAATTGGTCCAGCCCCGTTTTCACCCCGGAATCGGGAACTGGACTTTCCGACACCAGTTCCAATTTTATGGAATGAGAACTGGACCAGCAATAATAGAAGTTGCCTAGAATGTACCGATCTGGTCTGATTCAGGCGATTTTCAATTCGGGTGGTTCCTGCTCCACACTTCCAATTATCAAGTGTGAATAGCTAGTCTAAGCAAGAGTGGAAGATGAAAAAGAAGAGACCGAAGAGGAGAAAAAGGGAGCACACCAGAAACCGCGTACTTCCCATATGTCTTTTCTCTTGCCTCTCCACGTCTTCTTCCTGGGTCTCTCTCTCTCTCTCTCTCTCTCTCTAGAACGACTCTCTCCTGAGCCTCCCCCTTTCACGTTCCTACATCACTGTCTTGTCTCTTGGACTTCCACAATCTTTCTCCGTCAACGCCTGAGGTGGGGAACAGGCGTTTGAAACTTGCACAAAAAAGGGGAACCACAACACGTGGTTTTAATTTATTCGCAATTTGTCCACACCTTATATCCTCCCATTCATACCGTTAACTTCGCCAATTTCAATTGACAAAGTATCTTGGAACAAGGAAATACCCTCATTTATCTCTTTTGATGGAAATGGAATTCTATGTAAATTTTGTTTTTGTATTTCATTTCATAAATGATGTTCGAAGATTTTAAGGAAGGAAAACGGAATTCAAATAAGAAATAACGGTACTGTAGATCTCTAAACTTTTCCAAATTGTTTAATCTGGTCCATAAATGTATTTTTTTTTCAAAGCAATGAGGTCCATCAAAGTATTTGTGTTTTTCGTTCAATTTGATCCTTCCTTTAAAACAAAAATGAATATGCTGAAGTGGAATGCCACACTGATGTCACATCAGCACTTACTGGACAACTGGTATCCACACCTTATCAATCATATATCATATGGGAATTTTTTCCTTCACCTACCAACTCAAATGTACACCTCATCATTAATCAAGGTATCTTTAATACCAACATCATCTCAACTCGAATTTACACCTTAGTTCGTGTTTGAGTGTGAACCTATTGCAACCATGCTAAATGGGGTGAAAGGGAACAGATTACAATGTATGCCAAATACTCTGTTCAAGTCCTCTCAAACCCTACTGATCATGGCATTGGTCGACTCATTCAATTATGAAAACTTGGTCTATCCATAGACGTCTCTACAAGTTTATTAGAGGATGGATAGGAGTAAGTGGACGGTTAGGAGTAAATTGAAACGAGAGAAATCGTTTCACTTTTGTGAACCGGATAATGTAGTGCTGGTGTGTTTAGTCAAATTGAATTATGGCTTTCATCTAAGTTTAGTTTTCCGGTGCTTTGTCTATCCACTTGGAGTGAGTTTTGGTGGAAGGCAGTTTTTCTTTCTGCACCTCCTCTTATTGCTTTTCAAGTAATTAGTTTTGCATTTAAATCGGGATTTAGACAACTATAGAAAACTATAGATCTGAGGTGCACTTAGGAACTTTTTATTAAGTTGTCTATATATCAGTCTTAGACATGTCATTATACTAATCGCAATGTACATATTGAGCATCAGGAACTTCTTCATGTCCTTGGATGTTCTTAGGTAAGATCAGGGTGGTGTTTTATGGATGGTGCGTAGATTCATATGTTATCAACTTAGAGAATTTGGCTGTGATGCTTAGGGCTGATTACGACACGCTTAGTTTGAAATCAATATTGTTTTCCTCGTTCTTACACCTAATCTATTTTTAGTATCGGATCAGATTTCAGATACATCACATATCCCAAAGGTTGTTATATTGATGTGAAATAAACAATGAGATCAGTAAAAGGAGCTAAACCTGAATTGTCGTTCCTAGTCTTTAATGTTGGTGGAAGATGTTTAATGATTGAGGCGAGCAAAATTGACGAGCTGAATTCAGCGAATTATTTTGATCGTGTATTATTTTGATATGTTTTCTTATTGTTGGAGAAATCTTTCCAGAATATTTTGAAGCTCGACAAAACGTTTCTATCAGTCTAAGTCTGGATGTTTGGAGACCGACAGTTTAAAGTCTGAAGACTTTGTATTCTCAAGACTCAAGACTTAAGACTCAAGACTCAAGACTTAAGAATCAAGACTCAAGACTTAAGTCTATTCTCACTGACAGTCTTTCTAATCCAGTGATGAAGGAAATCCAAAGCCGAGGTATATGGTTGAGGATTAGATCCTATCATTTGGAAAAGATTCTTTGGTTGGATAATCATTTTGGATTCTTTAATTCTTATCTAAGATCGATTGAAGATCCGATGGTCGACGAAATATTCTTGGAATGTTCTATTCTTGGAAACCAAGATCCTGATTGTATGGGCGAACAGGATTAATGGGCTATCATCAGATTCCTTAAATAGCTCGGATGATCTTCTTGATTGATTCCGTCCAACGGGTAGATTGGATGAATTCCTTTGGTAAGTGCCAACGGCTATGATGGCATAAAGGAGTATAAAAGGAAGACGTTCTAGCTGTTTTAGTAGTGTGATCGATAGAAAAATTCCAGAGTCTGAAGAACCTTGATTGTTAGTCGATACTATTCGAGCGAAATTGTATACACAGAGAGTGTTTATACTTGGTGACACCTTGAGCGAGTGTGGTAGATCATCTACACCTAGAAATCAAGGAAGATCAACACTGTAACAGCTCTTTGATCATAGTGGAATCCAGCCAATTGGCTGTCAGTGCAGAAGAGTGGACGTAGGCTTGAATCAAGCCGAACCACTATAAACCGCGGGTTAAATTCTCTCTTTCCCTTACTCAGTCTCACGATTGATTTTTGATTATCCAACTGTCTAAGTATTGTGCAATCTTTAAGAAAATTTTTATATACCTATTCACCCCCCCTCTAGGTACTCGTACTTGCTATATCACTTATAACCAAGCTTCTTGTCCTTCCGGGGCTAATGGACGTGTCAATAACTTTGTAATCCTTCCATCTTGCTTTGAAATGTTGTGATTTACCTTTTGTGACTATCCCCTGCTCCAGTGAAAGAGAAAAGTGTCAAAACTGAAGAAGAAACCTCAGACCAAAAAGTTATCCAATAAGTTGGATTATGTTGATGATGATGCCGAATTGGCGATGGTAAATCTAGTGTTTTCATGATTGTAATATTCTCATTCCATAGTGAAGCCTTGGTATCATGTCAGCATGGATTGGAAATCTATCATACGCGTAGTAACTGCAAGATCAAAACTAACAAAATCAGTGGGCACATGCCGGCCATTTTGCTGTCTCTGCATGATTCTGCTGGGGTTTCAGGAACAGGTAGTTCAGGGCCTTCCGAAAATAAGGCTGGTGTAGATCTTAACGGCAGAGTAGAAAAGAACCAGGAAAATCCTAGAATGCTGAAGAGGAAAAAAGGGTCTGTAACTTATCCTATTAGTTGTTTTAAGAGATTTTTTTTTTCCTTTTTCTTTCCTAACTGATGGTTTCTTTCTTTGTTTTCCTGTAAATAATTATCGATATCCTGTTGACCAGCCAGGCAAAGATGACTGAGGACAAGCTGATTATGCACTTCTTTCAGTTTGATGGTAATTGAAGATTAATGGAGTCGCCATGTGTATGCTTGACAGATGATGGATTCCTATTTTTTTTCACGTCCTTTCCTTCTTCTTTCTTTTTTGGCATTGATGGCTGTGGCAACCACACTGTCGGTTTAGCACGTCAGGTTTACCTGTCCTTATGCATCATATTTTCCAAATGGTACTGAGGTTCAAAGAAGCTAATTTATTGTTAGGCTGAAGCATTCGCATAGAAGAAACCAGTATCTATAGAAGGCTAATTTGGAGGGAGATACTTATACTCAGCAAAACTTCCATCCCTTTCTTTAGTCATGCTTTTGAATAGGGATGTTAAACATTTGAAGATACGGTGGATTTTGGTTTACTAGTGTATAGCCGTGAGATATGTTGCTTCTTGATTGCCGTAGTATCATAAACTGCCAAAAGATGGCACAGAATATCAATTTTACTACTGTTTTTTCTATGTTCCTCTGAATACTAACGATGAGAGTTCCTTAAGTCGGTGTTGCGCTGCAATTCTTCTTCTTTCTGTGGCTTATAATCTTATTGTTAAGTGGGCACATCAAGCCCTTCCTGGACCGCACGATGTGGGAGGCTGGTGCAATAGACGCCCCTTTTTGTTTCTGGAATTGATGAGCTTGCATGTGTTATGCAGAAGCGGGGAAGGGCGGCAACTCTGCGCATGATTTAAGCCAAAGTAGCCGATGCTCATGATTTTATGTGGAAAGATAAGGAACTAGCCAACATAATTCACTGCTTGGATGGCGATGGAGATGGAAAGGTCCAGCCTACTACTATTTTTGTTTCATCTCCAATCCTGCATGCTAATCCTTCTGTCAACTGCTTTGCAGGGGACTGAATTGTTACGAAATTCTGAAAAAGGGGCCCGGCATCATTAATTGAATTAACTGCAGTGTTAACCATCCATTATGACAAGGTATTTGTAGTTGTATAGATACGTATGGGTCTTGTTAAGGATCTTGTTAACGAGTGTTCTCACAGCACTTGTTAAGCATACTCAATAAAGAAATGTTTTCATTTATTTTATTATGCTTAACACAAGAAAAATAGTGCATTGGAAATGATAAACTTTCTTTATTGAGGTGTTTAAAAAGTGTCCTAGTAGCACTAGTTAACAAAATTCTTAAATTATTAATGCCGAACAAAATCTGGGCAATTTAGAAATTATCTTGCGTCAATGTCCATGTTTCAAGAATCGAACAATATTAAATATGACTTCACCATAACTATATGGGAAAGTATCACCAACTCGATTTAATCATAACAATGGAATAGTGAAAGTAGATGTGATAATATCGTGGTAGGACCAGTCATGCCCTGAAAGTGTAGGAGAAAGGCTTCTGTTATGATATGAATATTTACAGTTATTTTCAGGTCATTCTCTAGTTAGATCTTTAGCTAGCCCACTCTTGGCACGGGAGAATGCAATTTTCTCCATCTTCATCTATCTCTTTTATTTTTTTTGGGTGATGACATAAACAATCCTTGGACTTTGACCCAATATACAATTTGGTCCATAAACTTTTTATTTATTTAATGTGGTCTCTAAACATTAACCTAATGTGCCATATGGTCCCTGAATTTTTAATTTGTTCAATGTATTCCATAAATTTTTGTTACATACCCTAAGTTTGTTCAATATAGTCCTTGGTCTTGAATAATTATGTAAGAACTATATTGAACATTTTCATACAATTCAGGGACTATATTGAACATGTACTAAAAGTTCAAGGACTACATTGAATAAATTAAAAGCTCATGGACTATATTAAACAAATTAAAAGTTCATAGATCAAATTGTACATTGGGTCAAAGTTCACAGAATATTTGTGTCAATTTCCCTTATTTTTAGATCTCTTGCTACATTGAACAATTTTCTAGTAATGTTGCAAAGGAAAACTATTGCTGAGAATAGTATTAATGATTACTTTTCTTAGGAATCAACATAAATTTAATGATGATAAGTAAACTGGGCATCGAATGTTGATTCTGGATTTTTTGTGTCTTTAGGAATCAAACTATCTGTTTATGGCGTGACTTGTTTCTGTCTATGTCACAGCTAAGCCTTGATGATTTCTTGAAGATTGTCCATCGATGCAACATGATACAAGGTTCCAAAAGCTCCTGAGTGGTTAAGAGTGCCGAGTTTACTTACTGTTCTGATCAAGTATGGTGGGGAATGGGCTACGACCTTTTCCACCTCTTTCACTAGTGATTATACTCGTGGTACTTGTTAGATTTTAATTTCTTGGGGTTGAGGAAAGACGAAGGACAAATGGCTCTCTGACCCTTAATTTTCTTGTTTAAGCTAAGCTGATATCATTTTTCTTTTCCTATTGAACAATTTGGTAACCCTTCATTTACTTACTAGATTAAGTGGAACATTGACTTATTTAGGTCATTGTAGTCAGTTCTATTTAAGATAATCAAAAAAGTTTAATCTCGTCACATTCTGATTCTTAGTTTTTAAAAGCTAATTGAAATATCAAACAAGTTCAAAAAGAGAGAAAGAGGGAGAGGGGTAGAGCTGAGTTGGACAATCGCCACTCACTAATGAGAGTAGTAGACCCTTGCTAGGAGTGTATCTAGCCCTTCTTAGGGTGAATTGATGTGTGGTGAGATTATGTGAGATTACTGAGTGTATTTGATGGAACGATTTTTTTTTTTGAGTGATTGAGAACTTTGCCACATGCCCCCTGTGCCTGAATGGCTCCTGTGGACCGGACCCTTATACCTTGGGGAAGACTAACACGGCAACCCACCGCCAAGGCTCCCCGCTTAAATCACTAGCAACTCAGGGTTTCGAACTCTCGACCTCAGCGATGAAAGAGGGATTCTCAACCAACTATGCTACCCACGGATGGGTAAAAAGAGTTGTGAGATAGAAGAGTTCACTGCTGAGGCATGTTTGACATGTTTGAGGGAAAAAAAGAGTTTTGAGATAGAAGAGTTTAGCACCGAGGCATAAAAAATAATCCTCTGTGGATAAAGAAGTCAAAGGCTCACCTCCAATGAGTTGGATAAAGAATTGAAAGAATGACTCACTTGAGAGAAATTCTCACATATTATCAACTCACAAATTTGCTTCCATATATTTGGGAGTGCACCTCTTAATTATAGTGGGGTTAGGACACTAAAATAGAAACATTAAACTAGAAAACCTCAATCTAGGAAACATTAAACTAGGAAACCAACTTATAATAGGAAACATTTAACTCAACTGAATGATTCTTTACTCTTCAATCTTTTTGAAACTCCATCTTTTGGATGCCTACTTTTTATTACAACTTGCTACTCCCGAGCCGCGAACCACCGAAAGCTAGCAACGTCCTCTGCTATTGCAAGGGTTGTCCCTTAGCCACTACAAAGAGTGTTCTTCCAGCCTTACAGTGGTCATCCCCAGGTAAGAAACTCCAGAGAGTAAAAATTGGAGAAAAAAAAATTTCATCTTCATTTTAAGTGAGAAGCAAAATTCATCAATGAAATGTGGTCGGTGCAATATGTGTTTGGCTGGCTGAAGAGGAAACCATGCTTTTTTTTTTTTTTTTTTTTTGGGACGTGAAAAACTATGCCTTGAAAAGCTATAAAGTATAGAGATCAGAGAATAGGTATGGTTTGCATTGAAAAAACTCTTTTGCTATCGCATTCGTATTCTAGAATATTTAAAATTTAGAAAATGGTAAAATACCAAAAGTTTGCTTTTCCCACTAAGAAAAATTAGATAAATAAATGAATGCATAGGAGAAATATTTCAAAAAGGAAAGAAATCAAACCTATATATCACGTCCTTTTGGAATACATTAAGGCCTCATTTGATTTAAGGAAAATGAATGATTTGAAAAATATTTTTCAAAAGTCTTCGCTCATATCACTTGAAATAATTAATTAATGATTTTTTCATTACCAATAATAATTTATGTCTAATTTTTTTCGCATACAAAGAAAATATTTTTGATAATGAATTTTTTTCCAACGACTAAGTATTTCAAGAAAAACAAACGGAGTATAAGTGATACTTTTTCAAGCTTTGTTTGTTTTGCAAAAATATTGATTCAATTTTTTTCTAAAATTAATTATTTATATTGTTTACAAAAATGAATGGACGAAAAATATTTTCATCATCCAATAAAATGTCTAGACATAAATTATTATTAAGAATGCAAATATTTTCCATTAACTAATTATTTCAATTGATACAAGTCATTATTTTTAGGAAAATATTTTTTAATTTATTTATTTTTCATGAAATGAATGCACAATCAAGTGACATTTTCATGTCGAAGGTTTGAAATGATCTGAGTTGAAAACAGTGTCCTTGAAATATATAATCTCCATTAGAATTTGGCCAGTTTCCTTTTATTCTTTAAAAGCACCCTTCGAGATGAAATAATTTAACTTTGATTAGGCTTGGGGATTCATCCTGGTGCCAACAAATGTTCTCTCTCTCTCTCTATCTATCTTTTTTTTTTTTTTTTTCATTTCTTGTCATTTTCTATTAAGTATTGAGCATGGTAAATATGCCATGTTGAATCTAAACTATTAAATGTGAGGCCCACATGGATCCCACTAAATTTGTCTCATGTTAACACACTTTCAGAATAATTTTTCATTCTCTATGCCTTTTCTTTTCGAACTCAAGGTTACTTATGTTCTTTTTATGCTGAAATTGGGTGATTGCTAATTCTTATTGTTGGTTTTCCATGAAAATATTTCAAATCAAACTACAACTAGTTACGAAAAATCAGTTCATTTATAATTAAATAGAATATTAGAATTTCTTGTTCCAAATTTCCTCCCTTCATATAGCTCTTCGGATTACTATTAGGTTCACCCATAGTATAATAATAAGTTGGCAATCCGCCAGAAAATTTTTATTTTTATCTTTTGGAAAGGAGGGATACCGGTTTTCATCTCAGATGGAAAAAGAAACATAATTGAGTAACACGATGGTTCCATCACTTTTGCCGATAAATTCATTATCCGGTATGAAGAGGAAGTAGGCTTTTATATATGTTGAAAATCACAGCATGAACTTTCACTCCAAAAGAGAAGAAGAAGAAGAAGTGGGTTTATTTATTTATTTATAAAAGTGGGACATCCACCATTTTCAAATAACTAGAATTATAGGGAAAAAGCAAATTAGGCATTCATAGTGGTTGGGAGGTTGGAGTATAGACGTTAAAGTCTAAGGATCAAACCCTAGCAAAAAAAAAAAAAAAAAAGGAAAAAATGATCCAGTTAGTTCTAAACCTATTGCACATATGTTAATTCAGTTCTAAACTTTTCAATTTTATTAATTTTGATTTTAACATTTTTCTGAAATTTTAGTATAGTGCTCGTGGTCAATATTTACCGAAATTACTAATGTGATGATATGCCGGGTAAGATGATTGGCAATGACTTCTTGGAATCACATTTGAGTGTGGATAGGTCATCATCTAATTTAGGATGGTTAATTATGTAAGCATGTGTCAAAATTTTGTCCACACTATATGGTAATCAAGTGCAAGACGTCAAACATGAAATTTCTTTTTTTTACAAGACATTAAAAAGGTTACATAATGTGCTGTCATGGTCAAGTAGAGAACCTTGTTGAATCTAGATATTTAAATTTATGAAATTGCACAAGCGTTTTCTACATCTAATTGTATTCAAAATAAAATAGTTCTAAACTGCACAATTTTTTAACAACATTTTGCCAGTCGAAACTAAAAAGCAAAATGTTTGTAAAATAATTTTTGTACTTCACAATGTCACGATATTTAGTTATAACCAAGTGCAAATATGATTCTTTTGTGTGATTTATGATATTTTACAAAGACTTAAGGCGTTTTTGCCATAGACAAGTGCAAAATGTTCCAAAATGTTATTTTTTATAATTCACGATATCATAACATTTTCCTGATCCTTAGTTAGTATCAATTTTTTCTAACTATATTGAAAAATGTCATAAAAAAATTAAAGGATTTTGTGTACAATAAAAATCTCATTTGATAATTTCCAACAAAGAAATGTTTGGATGGTAGTTTTTAATCTATTGTAAGAATAACAATTATAAATTATTATGAGTTCCACTCCTTCAAGAATTTATAATTCACAATAAATTATTATTCTCATAATATCCCAAAAACTATTACGTTAGTAAAGTCCTTTTCAAAACCCTTTCACTTAAGGCTTTTCTACCGTCATTGACAAAAAATGAAGCGCATATACCTAGAAAGGTTAAAGAAAAATGACATATTGAATATATCCAATTAAACAAAAGGAAAAATGAAAATGTGATAATATAACTCAAGTGGGTCGTAGGGGTATGTAAAAGTGCCAGGAGTGGCTCAGACTGCTTGGAATTGGACCGGACGGAAACCAGCGGTTCCCATGGGAGTCGGTTTGGTTCTCAATTCCAATTTATTGTGATTGGTAGGAACTGGTCCAGTTCTCGATTCTAGGTGTGGAACCGCCCACCCAAACTAGACCGCTAATATATAAATATATATTTAATTTTAAAGAAAATTTTAGACTAAAAAAATTTAACAAAAATGAAAATCCTAAAATCCCTAATTTCAAGCTCAATTCTCATTGATTCTCAACTTTTAGTATGAGTGTGATCTTTTTATTGATCTTATTAAGAATAGGGCAATTATTTGTTTTTTGCTTTACTTTGGCTTGCTCAAAAATGTTGAACTAGGTGAGTAAAGCTTGGTGGGTCTAATTCCATGGACTCACCCATAATCAGATTGGACTGGAGGTTCGATTCCCAGGTGGATCTATGAAACCAAATGATGGTTCCTGGTTCTAATTTTTTTGAAATTGGCCCTCAATGGGCGATTCCCGATTTTAAGGTTAGAATTACTCGCTCGAACCATGCCCACCCTTAGAGGGTCCCATTGGATCTTGTTTTGTCACTTCAAGCAGGGGCGACATAGAGGTGTCAAAATGGGTACACAACCCATTTCTAAACCCATATGTGTTTAAATGGGTCGTTGAGGCAAGCAAATATGACCATTACCTCTATCAACATTATCTAGCAACATAGCATCCCGCCTAGTGAGAACTTTTTCTTCGGACAGAAATTCCCCTACATGCAGCATCCGAGATGGTAATTTAGGTTAGATTGTCACATTGCACAAGGCCAGAGTCATGATCATTCCTTGGCTGTCATTTTTTTTTATTTTTTATTTTAGAAGATGTGCATGTGAAACCATTTCTTGTGCTCTTTGCCTGTGCAGGGTTGTCAAGAAAAGGACATGACTCAGGAGACTTTAGTAGAAACCTTGTGCTGTTGCTTCGTTCAAGGCCATTTGATCGAGCGATTTGCTGATAGTCAGTGTGTTAAAAAAGAGAGGTGTTTGAGCCCTAGGATTAGAAAGTCCATGATCCCAAACAAGAGATTGAGATTGATCATTGATTAGTCATGAGATTTTAGAACCATCCATGATTGCAGTTATTGATCCAAAATCATGAGTGCTTTGGGAATTAAGGCTTGACCTATTAATGCCCCACTCAATGTCAGTGAGCTTGATCTCGCCTGTGGCCGGTTGCCAGCTGTCGTCATGGCTGGTGGTCGGCCGTATAAGAAGAAAAAGAAAGAAAATATTATTAAAAATTGAAAATTATATTTTTTAAAAATAAAATAATTAAAAATTATATTTATTTAAATAAAAAATCGATTTTTTAAATTTAAAAAGAATTATAAAATTTTTCCATTAAATTTGTATTGCAAATTTTTTAAAAAAATTTGTATTTCATAAAAATGTTTTAACAATACTTTTTTTAATAAAAAAATCATAAAAATGAGCTTTTTAAGGTTTAGTTAAAAAATTTCATGTTACAATTTTTAGTTATTCAATGGTATGTTCACTTACTGTCGTAACCAAAATTTCGGGTAAATCACCTAAAATTTAGCTAATATATTGCTAAGTCCAGACTTAGCTTGGGCTCTTCAAAGCCATACCAATTCGCGACTTAGGTTCAAATATCTAGCATGCAAAATGGAGTCGCCACTAATCAGTTTATGGTAGTCGATTAGACACCTAACTAAAAAAATGGGAGAATTATTTCACTTCTACGAACTGGAGATTTTGGGTACGAGGACTTGATTACGTTAGATTTCTCTAAAGTCCTTTTGGTACCTTTCTCTTTTATTTTGAAAAATATATGGCAAGCAACTTGAATTGATTTTAATTTATTTCTCTAACATGTGAGGTGATTATGCAGGTGTGCAAATCATCAATTTAACACCCAAGAAAGCAATGGACTTACCTCATAGCATCGAAAACATTTGCAATATTAGATCATAATTCACATCGACAATCCTAGATATGATTTCTAATTAACATGCAATCACTCAATTTTTTTTTGTTCTATTTATTTAATGAGAATCATGCTTTATGCAGTACATGCCACTAATCTAACATGAAATGATATGATATAGTAATATTGCCTAAACTATATGAATGAGTAAAATAATTTTTGTTTTTTCTTAATGACCATGCAATAATTAAATATGCAATCTTAAATAACCAAAATGACCTAATCTTATTGATGGACAATTTCTAATTAAATGAATCTAGCAATAATCATTAAATGACGTGCATTTCATGAACCTAATTCTATATGACGTGCACATGATTTTTGTTTTTCTTAATAAGCATGCAATCTATCCTAATATGCAATGACGTGCAAAGAATGCTCTAATTCTAATTTTTTTTCATTTTCTTTTATGAAATTCGAAATTAAAATTGCCAAAAAATTAAACGTGCAATTCAATTTTTTTTTTTAAACTAACATCCTAAATGAATGCATTTTTTTATTTTTTTAAATCGAAATAAAATCCCTATTCTAAATATGCAAGATAACAAGAAATATTCTAAAACAAACATAATCCTAATTCAAATATTTTTGATATTTTTTTACAAAAATAAAATTGATTCAACCAACATGACGGCAAATCAGATAAGATAGGATTGATATCCATAAATTGGTGAATCATATCTCGCGCATGAGATCGAGTTAGCCAATTGTAAACTAAATCACAAATTAAATCTCGAGCGTGAGATCAGATTGATGATTTTGCAAGCGATTGCGAGTCGGACTTTGAGCGCAAAAATTGGACTGTCAATCCCAAATTTCAGAGGCAATTTCATGTTTGTAATTTCAGTCATACATTAAAAAATAATTCTACTAAAAAAGTAAACTATATAAAAATAATAAAAATACCGTAAATAAATAAAAAAACTACCTAATTTTTTTTTTTTTTTGCTTTTTTTTTTTTTTTCTTTTCTTTATTCCAAATAGGGCTTGGTAGCTTGTGGTGGTTCACCGGTGGTGATGGGTTGCTGGCTCGGAGCTCCGGCAAGGACCGGCGGGCGGACCGGCGATAGCAGCCATGGCTGGTCGTGGGTCAGGTAGGAAAGGAGCGGCATCCGGCCAATAGGGACAGCCAACGAAGCTAGGCGTTAGTTACAACGACACAGGCGAAGGACTACAGTGTTGCCGAGGCAGAAGGGGCTGCGATCCGGCTTGGGTCTGGCTCTGGCAGAGGTGAACGGGTCGGGCTGCAAGTCCCAGGCGAGGCGGAGACACGAGCGTCGGGGGGTCGAGTACTCGGGTGGTCAGAGGCGCAACGATAGCAGAGGTGCAGCGGGTCGGCTCGATGTTGCTGGGCGTCAGTGCTGGGTCACCAGCGTTGCTCGTGAAGGGGCTCGGTAACGTTGCAGGGGGTAAGTGGAGGAGTTGAAGCAACAGGACAAAGTTGCGTTGGTGCGGCAAGGTGACCAGCATCGAGCAACAGGGGGCTGGCTGCTGCACAACTGAGTGGACGTGACGAGTAGGTGTTGCGAGGCTGGTGGAACGACAGTGGTCAGTGATGCGGCTTCCAGTGGGCAGTGGACGAAGCGCAGCGGTGTTAGGCAATAGCGGCTTCATGGGGGGGGACAAGGATGATGGCGATGGAGCTTCGGGCGGTCGGAGTTGTCGGGTTGTCGTGACCACAACAAGGGCGATGAGGGGTGGTGCGAGCTCGTGGGTGGTGCTCGCTCGGGGGTGGCCGGCAATGTAGTGGCTTGGCTACTGGTGCACCGGCGAGCGCAGCAACACGGACGCAGGTGGAGTAGTAGAAACTGGTGAAAATCCAGCAGCAAAAAACTCCTGGAGAAGATGAACAATAGGGCTACGTTTGGTCGTCTGGATTTCTAATCGGGATATGACTAGATATGATATGATATGAAATTTTGAGATTTTTTTATATCCTGTTCATTATCGGTGAATCACATGATATTAAAGTCGGATATGTTTTCATTATATCATGTACATTTTTTATTTATTTTATATAAACAACATATCATTATAAATGAACTTAAATGTTCATAAACGAAGATTGTGAAAATCTCCCGTAACACTATTCCTTAATTTATTTTTATTTTATTTTCCTCTTTTTTATATTATTTTCTTTATTATTTCTTTTTTCCCCTTTCATCATTCTTTAATAAAATTTTATCAAATAATAAATTGTACTAGCATACCTAAAATACAAAAATACCTAAAATATATAATAAATATAAATATTTAATTTATAGATTGAATGTTTATTATAAGATAGAATTAAAGTTGAATATATAAATTAAAATATGATTAATTAAAAATGAGTTTTTATTTTTTTATTTTTAATTTCTTAAATTATAATTCAAATATTATTTATATCGAAATATATTTTTAATTTTATTAATTTAATAAGTTTGTTATTCGAGAGAAATAACTTTCCTAATATGGACATTAGAAATCCTATCCACTTTTATCTTATCTCCCGTGTGATAATTTTATTCTATTTATATCCCTTTATATCCAACTTTATCCTGTCTTAAGTGAGCACCAAATGTATGATGGGATAAATCACGCCCTATCTCAAATTTTATCCCGACTGCCAAACGCAATCTGCGTTTGGTCGTCAGGATAATAATCAGGATAGGATAGGATAAAGTAGGATATTAAATCCTCTGGGTAATAAAGACGGACATATCTAATCCTATCAAGTGTTTGGCACACTTCAAGATAAGATTAAAAAATAAACATGATATTCAATTAAATTATATAATTAAAAAATAGAAAATTCAATTAATTAAAGGCCATGGAAAAGCCCTAGATCTAGGAATTGTGGCCATCTCTCCAGTGGCCACCATTGAAGACGGCGAGCACCACAATCGCCGTGCAACGGCAACGCAAATCGGTAAATCTTAGACTACGAGAGAGAGGGGGGTGGGGAAATTTTAGGGGACCACCGAAGTAGTCTTTGCATTGCCTCAAATCGATCGAGATCCCAAATTGTCAATGATACCAATGATTTACAGCTGCTTCATCACCATCTTCCCCTCTTCCTTTGAGACATCCAACGTACTTGGTCATTAGATTCAGCAAGTCCATGATCCAAAGGAAGGGGAACCCAATTGCTGGCGTATGAGAAGCGAAGATGGGAGAAGAAGCGGAAGAAGAGGGTTGACAAATGAATCTAAGAGGTGGAGGCATCCATTTGACATATATACTTATGATATCTTCTCTTTTTGTTAAGTTCTTTCTTTCCTTAAACATTTTTTTTATCCAATCCGGGCTTATCCCATCCCCTCCACCAGATTTTTTATCCGGCGTTTTATCCAGATGTATCCGGGTTTGTCCGATCCAGTGGACATTCCCAAACATCGAATAGGATAACAAATTATCCTATCCAGACTCAAATTCGGACTACCAAACGCAACCATAGGGTTTTAGGGGTTCTCCTCTCTTTTTTAGGTCAAAAATTTAACATAAAAGGGAGAGATTTTTTTTTTTTTTTTTTGTTCCTTCCTTGGGGTGCTTCTCTTCAAAGGAGCAATTAAAAAGTTTTTTTTAAATCAAATAAAAGGAAAAAAAAAATAGAGGGGACGTGAGAAGACAAGAGAGAGAGAGGGGGAAAAAGGAAAAGGCAAAGACAAGACCTATGTGTTTAACCCTTTTATAGGCAAAACAAATGTAATCTATTTTAGAATATTTCATCTCTTTTCAATATACATGAAGATTGCCTATAACCTCCTCGATCACAAAAATCCTTTTATTTTCCCCATCTCCTGAATATTCTCCACTGATTTTATCACCTATTGCTAAAGATAAGATTGCAATGCGATTTTATGAAATTCCAAAATCCATCTTAATATTATATCGAATCTCCATTTCTCAAAAAAAAAAAAAAAAAAAAAAAGGCTTGGGCTAATTTGCTCCCTTCGTGGGCTTAGTCTAGCTTATCAATTTAAGACTCATAACCACTAATTCAAAACTATTCGTCATCAGTCCAATAAATAAATACAAAAAATGTAAATTAAAAATAAATGCACCTAAATTTATATGCTATGCAATTAATATTTTTTCAAGGATAAAATTAATCTTTAATTTTCTATAAAATAAATAAATGACCGGATTGCCAAAATTTAGGTGTCAACAACTTCAAATAAGAGAAGCATGTGCATGGTCTAATTCTTTATAAATATGTCAATTTATAGGTTTTTTATTTTTATTTTCTTTTATTTACTATTTTAAATTTAATTTGAAGTTTTAATCTAATTAGCATATAGTAGAGGTGCGTTTTCCTAGAATATTAATAAGTTTTAGCAATGCGAGTCGGATATGGGTTGTGTATGGATCAGGTCAGGTATGGGTCACTTGATTTACACTACATAAATATGAGTCAAAACGGGTTAAATGGGTCAAATATGGATCGACTCATTTTCAACCCGACCTAAACCTAACCCGACCCACCCGTTTAATAGCTCTAGGTTGACATGGTTGAAATATGCTTGTATGGATTTGCATATAGAAGAGGAGGGATAGTATCGTCACTTCGAGAGCGATCGTGAGATAGATGCGAATTATACTGTATTGGGTAGTGCCTTCCGTAAAAACCCAAGTGTGCCTGAAGTGCATTTGCTTCACCACAGACTCTTAGCCTCTGGTGCAGAGTTGAAAGAAACATCCACTTCTTTTTGTTGGAAAGCTAGCATAGATCAATATCTAACATTAACTTTACTTTGACTGAGGCTCCGAGGTTAGTTTTGCATTCGAATAGATAGAATTTACATTGATTAGATAGAACTCATCCTTTGTTTGCGTGTGTCTCTTGTTTGAACTATTAGGGGTGATCGATTCTACGGTGAGTTGAATTTCACCCTAGAACCAGGAACCTATCTTATCCATTCAAGAATTGGACTAGACAAGCTGGATGGGAATTGGCTATATTTTCTTTTCCTTGTTTCTTCTAATACATAATTAAACTTTAGGTGATATGATAAATGGAGCTGGTTTTTTTTTTTTTTTTTTTTCCGGTGGTTATCATGACCTAAATGAAGTGTGAATGCAAGCTATGTAAATAATGATCATATAGAGTATCTAAAATTTAGGTGTCAACATGTATATACAATAGAAAGAAGAATATGTTTGTTCTAATCATGGTTTATAAGTCATTTGTTAGTTTTCAATATCTAAAATGATAAACCTTAGTCTTGACCCATTTCATCAAAGTACATAGAATTTTTAGTTTGTATATTTTTTTAATTTTTTTTATTTTTATAGATTTGTGAATATAATAAGGAAAGAAAGAAATAAAAGTAAGAAAAAAAGATAAAAGACTAAATGGGATAATTTGCCTGATGATAAAAAATACAAAACTTCCTTACAATGCTCATTTGCTTCTTGACAAACCGGTCAAACCGGTGTGAACACTCATCAGAGACGGCATCTTTTGATCATTCACCATTTTCTTTTTTTTTTTTTGGTCGGTGATCATTCACCATTTAAGACGTTGAGAAAAGAGAGAGGGAGTGCTTCGTTCTTTGCCGTGCAGAGAGGAGACATAGATATCTTCAATGATATTTGATTGGTACGTCTAAGTATGTCACGTGTCACTCGCTAAATGGACTTGTGTGAAAATGACGTGGCACAACAAAATAATATAAAATAAAACTAACTACATTTAAAGGGAAAAATTACTAAAAAGTGTCACTGGCCCCTCGTTCAGCCTCACCAACATCTAAACGAGGCCATCGCGGTTGTAAAGTTCAAGGTGAGGCTAGCCTTGCTAACCGTGAGTGAGGAAACCTTGCCTAGGGTGAGGTTAACCTTGCCCAAATCTAGGAAAGGTGCTCTCACGTGTGGCTGATGAGGGCTTTGCTACCCTCGTCTAGTGGCTAATGGAGCCTTGACAACTTGTGTTGGCCATAGTTAAGAAAAAACAGAAAAGATGGACAAGGGAAGAAATTAAACAAAATTCAAAAAAAGTAAAAAAGTTATCAATTTCAACACTAATCTTGTCATGTAGGACGGTCAGTATCCATGTCAATGATTTTCGACCAAATTTGATTGAATGGACTCAATTGATAAAGATGCAATAATTTTAGGATTTTTTTGATAATTTTCCCAAATTTTAAGATAAAGTAGTGGCTCTCATGAGAGAAGGGGGAATCCTTCAAGACCCTTTGTTCACATCATAGAAAGTCAAAACACAAAAAAAAAGAAAAAGACCCCCAACAAGTTCTAAGAAAAAGGATGTGCCTTGACAACCTTTGTTGGCTACGGTTAAGAAAAAACAGAACGAGGAAAAGAAAAGAAAATTAAAAATTAAAAAAATTCGGAAAAAGTTAAAAAGTTGTCAATGTTAGCACTAGCTGTGTCAAGTAGGACAGTCGGCATTCAAATTAATAATTTCCAATTAAATTTAGTTGAATGGACTCAATTGATAAAGATACAATAATTTTAGGATTTTTTGATAATTTCCCCAAAATTTTAAGATAAAGTGGTGGCTCTCATGAGAGAGAGAGAGAGAGAGAGAGAGAGAGAGAGAGAGAGAGAGAGGGTGGGGTTCCCAAATTGAAGACCCTTTGTTCGCATCACTAAAAGTCAAAAAAAAAGAAAAAGAAAGAAAAGGAATAGACCCCTAACAAATTCTAAGAAAAAGCATGCGCGAACTGTAGCAATGGCAGCTGATTGGAAATTAACATCGGTCAATTCATAGATCAATGTCTGACTAAGAAAGAGCATGCGCGAACTTACCAAAATCTAAGACGAACACAACTTGCATTACTGCAAACACTTTGCCTCTCGCGCACAGGGGAAAAAAAAAGAGACTGCTCGAAAGCTAACGCAGATCAATGTCTGACACAAACTCTACTTCAACTGAAGCTCAGAGGTTAGTTTTGCATGCAAACAGTAGAAATTTACATTGCTTGGCTCTCTTCATTGTTTGCATATGTCTATCTCGTTTCTTATGAGCTATAAAACTCCTGCATTTTGGCCCCATCCAAACGCCGATAATTCAATGAACTATACTTGACGATGGTTTGATTTGATCTGATCTGGAAATGGTGTCCATAACACACACACACACACACACACACACACACACATTCCAATTTAGGACTTGACCAGTATCATTTAATCCTTCAAAAGGACCCTTCGGTGAAATGAGATGTATACTTCGATCGGAAGTTGGGGATCTGATCCTGGTGCAACATACAACCTTTTTTCCTTTCCTAGTCATTATCTCTGAGCAAGTGTGGAGTGAGTATGCTATTTGAATCCAAACCGTTAGATCTGAATTGTCTTACGTGAGGTCAACGTGCGTCTCACTAAATCAATGAATGAGGAAGGGGAACAAGTACTTGGTTGCAGAATACCTATCGAAGTCCAGTTTTCTTTTCCCCCATCAGAAGCGACGTCAGACAAATGCGGAGCAAAAATATAAGAAAAAACCGTTCTTTCCCCTATCCTTTGAGCAGAAATATTTAAGGGAATATTTAAGGGAAAAAAAAAACACATTTTCTGTCCCTTACCTTTGATCGAAAATACTTAAAAAACAATTAAAAAAATCGGTTTCTTTCCCCCACCTCTGAGCAGAATATTAAAAATACTTTTTTTTTTTTTTAACCTTTGAGCAGGGAAAGAAAAGGTAGGGAAAGAAAAATGGTTTTTTTTTTTAAATATTACTGCTTCGATTGTTTAATGTCGCTTCTGACAGGGAAAAGAGAACAAGACCTCTCTGTGTAGGCTCTGCAATCAAGTGCTTGTTGCACTTCTCATCCACAAAGAATCATAGAGTTCATGGAGCTCGAGAGAACATGGCGGATCATACAGTAACACTCCAAAAGTATGTAATTCATTCGTATGTGTAATATGCTATAAGAACTCTACTTAGAGTACGGATTAAGTAGCTATTTTCTTTTGAATATGTTTTTCTTTCAATTAATTTTTTTCCCTAATTTTATACAAGGACAATGGGCAACCACAATGATAGTAATTACAGGATGGGATTGACTCAACTCTTCGTCGTTTGCATGTTTATATGGTTCATTGTGAACTATATCCTCCTTCGGGTCACAACAATTTAACGCACTAGGCTTTCCTTTTATTGCACAATTTTGGCAAAATCCATCCATATCGATCAAGAGTCATTTATCACTTACAACAATTGATCCGTTTACACTAATTATATGAACTTTGCATGTCGTTAATGCTGAGTCTTATTTTCTAATTTTGGACTCACATATGACATGTTGCATGCAATTTGGGGGAAATTCTCACCATCATACGTGGACATCTAAGCTTCTATCGAGCAAGTATTAGGCATGTAGGTGGACCATAAATTAATGATTTAAGCATGTAGCTCCAGAAAGAGCAATGTTCTATAAGTTTGTATTATTTACTTGCATCACAGACTAACGATTTCTGATTTCGCTGTCCTTTTTTATAGACTCGGTGAACAAGAAGATGACATCACTGAAAAATTGAAAGATTTCCTGACATCCTCGCTGAAATGGTCATTTGCTATTTGTGGAGTTAAGGATTTACTTATAAACATGCAAGCGACCTTCATCTCAATTTCCATAGCTCTAATGGTGCTCTTTGGCATCAGCTTGCGAACAACACAAAGCAATCGTGGAACCACATTCATCAACTTTGCATTTCTTATATTAGGATGTCTCGTTGTTGAAATAGCAATCAACTCGATTATACTGAATCCTTACATCAAGTGGGTTATCTATGTTATGTTCCTTACTATGGTCGCTACAAATCCCAATTACCAGCCAATTTTTCAAGAGATGAAACAAATCTTCAAATCCATGTGCAAAACAACTTCTTTGAGACTTAGAAACTCGTTCATTCAATCACAAGTGATCATCCAAAATCTTTTGAAAACTAGTGTTGCGGAACAAGAAGAATCATCAATGAATAACAACTTTGCAACTCGACCGGCAGGCAGCGATGGAGGCAGAGTTGGGGAGGATATTGTCTAGTTGATCTCATGATAGAATTTGACACCCTTTATATCTCTTTTTCTCATTAAATTATAAGATGTTTGTTCAAAATGTGAAATGGATGTCTGAACTTTTTCCTCTGTATTATGTGTTTGTACGATAAGCAAAAGTTTGGTCAGACTATAGTAGTTCTTCACGATACATTAAATTTGCAACTTTGCATCTTTGCTCCATCTTCCTGAAACTTTTATTGGTCACTATTTTTCCATAGCAACATCTACAATAATCTGGGTTTTAGGATGTGATTTTGATTTTGGAAGTTGAAAATGCGAGCATTTTAAGCAGTGTTTAATCATTAAGTGGAGAATGAACTTTAATGACCCTAAAGTAATAGATGCGTAGCAATTAATCGGATGATCTATCAACCCTCCCATTATGAGCCAGAGAAAGCCAAGCTAATAAGGAAATTTAATTAACGTGAGGTCAATATGAATGGAGATATACTTACCTTTGATACAAATAGAATATTAACTTAGAACATTATTTATACAATAAATTCTTCTTCGTATTGATTGAAATTTCAATTGATTGACATTTCATCCATGTTATTTTGAAATGTTACATATTAATTAAAATTTCATTTTGAGGCATCAGTCATTGAAAAGTAAAAAATGACTCATGAGCTACGAAGAGAATAGATGTTTTCTTACTTCTAATGTAAATTCAACATTTACTTAGAATATTCCTTGACTATTAAATTCTACTCACATTGATTGATGTTTTGTCCATTTATTTTCAAATGCTATATCGAAACTAAAATTTCATTTTGAGGCATTTGTTATTGGTTATAATCTAACGAAAGCAAAGTAGCGAGGGTTTGCTTTTCCACTTCTATGAAGTTCAAAGTCTTATTTTACTCATTATTTCGTCAAAATTTAAAACAACGATGAATTTATTTGTTAGGAAGAAAATAATTGATTCACATGATTATGTAGTCCAACACTTCAATTTTCATAAATTTTGTCTCTGTGATTATATAATTGATAGTAGTCGATCAAACCTTTTAAGATTTTCAATCTCTTAAAAAGGAAAATTTCGATAGTATTGCCGAACGCACTAGTTGTTCATTAATTGGCTGTATTATATGGCACTCAAATCGCTTTTGCTTTCAATCATAATTAATAATTTTGGTTTATGATCTTACATTAATAGAGATTGTGTAACGATCTAGATTTTTAAATTAGATACTGAATAATTAAGAGTTTGCGTTGAACTGGCTTTTTATGATAAGCAAAAAGAGAGAAAATTATTACACAATATTGTACTTGGATCGTCTTTCCTAAAATTATCTTATCATACTAATTCAGTAAATTTGATAACAAATTGTAGGCATGGTAAAAAGGAAATAACGAATTTTCCCACTCTTGCAATTAGAGATTTATTGATTTGTTTTTTCATTTGTGTCGCCATAACCACCTTGTGAATTGACTCTAGGATTAAACTAATTCCTTTTTTTTTTAATTAATGAATGCTGAGGAGAGATAATAGAAATAAGAAAGGAAAGAAGAAATATTAAAAAAAAGTTGTTATAGCGGAGTCTAACTCATTGAATGTTTAAGCGTAGAAAAAGAATACGATTAAGGTTAGAAAATTAAATGCGACATCGAATGTGTAAAATTAAAAAATTAAAAATTTTGTGACACAAAAATTATTTTGAATTAAATGTATCACATGCATGTATTAAATTTAATTTTTGGTGGTATTACTTTGCTGTAGAGAGATCGAGCTCCAGATCCGACCATTTGTCCGAAGTGGTCCCATGGAATGGTTGGAATAATGTAAAAAAGTCTTTTCGATGGAATGATGTCAAAGAAGTTTCTCAGCGACCTGCCAAGTTGCTAGTCTTCCACTCAACAAGACCTCTATATTCTCCGCTAACAATCATAGAATTCATTGAGCTCCAACTGCTCCAGGACATGGCAGACCAAGTAATAACGCTGGAAAGGTACGTACGTCATTCATAAGAATATGCTCTAAGAATTTTGTTTAGAGTGCATTTTAAGTAGCTAGTTCTTTTCCTTTTGAATCTATTTTTCTTTCAATTAATTTCTTCCTGATTACTTTTTGGAATTACTTATCTGTTGAGAGATCGAGCTCCAGATCTGACCACGGAGCTTCTTTGCAGCCATGGGGGGACCTCTAAATCTGGCCATGGAGCTCCCCATGATTGAGATCCAACCTAGCTCATCACCATGACAAGCCGCAACATAAACAACGAGACAAAGCTTGATGTGAAGATGTGGGTGGTCCCCATAGGTGGGGTAAAGGGCATGAAGACGACGTAGATACGCGACGTTTATGGCGTACGACACGCCATAGCGTTATTTCTCAAAAATAGAGAATTCGACACGTTTCGACATGTTATATATTAAATATATATTTTTATATATAAATGCAAAAATAAATAAATAATAAAAAAAAGAGCATAGAGTTAATTTATACTAAAAATATTAATCCAACATTTGTTAATATCATTCATTGTTTTAATTTGATAGAGATTGAACAAGAAATTCAAAAATTGCAAACATGAAAGAGTAAACTTGAAAGAACATGTCCTATTTTTTTTTTTATACTTGTCGGAGATTAGTGAGATTTCTTATAGTCTTAGATAGAGTTCGGAGTTCATGTCGCGACCTCTCTTTTTTCGGCGCCCGCAATCGGGTACGAGCGCCTAAGGAGGCTAATGGCTCGGCTGAAATTAATTAAAGCCCGGACTCTCCCAAGTCCACCAATTCACGACTTAATGGTTCGAGTTTTTTAACCTGTAAATCAATTTTTAAAATGGAATCGCCACTAATCGATTTGGGGTAGGTTGATTAGAAACCCAAGTGAAGTATCGGGAGAAATACTCATTCTGCGCAACCCAGAGAAATTAGGATCGGGGACTTGATTACACTAGTTAATCACTAATGCCCTTTCGGTACCTAATCTTGTTTAAACCCTGAGGTTTTTGGATGTTCGAGGGATTTTCCATGCATTTTTGGGAGGAAAAACATTTTCTAGGTCATTTTCTAATTTTTGGACACAAGAGGGGCTTTTTGGGATTTTTGGGAAAATACAAATCTTTTTGGCTTTTTCTAAATTTTTTGGCTTTTTCATGAATTTTTTTTTTGGATTTTTCTCGATTTTTTAGAAAATAAAAACATTTTTCGACATTTTTAAATATTTTTCGATTTTTTGGAAATTAAAACATTTTTAATTTTTATTTATTAAAATATTATTTTTATATTAAAATAACAAAATAAAACCGACTGGGTCGGATCCGCGGGTTGGGTCCGACCCGGGGCGCCGACAAACGCGGACGGGCCCTCAACGCAGGCCCGACTCGGATTTTTCATCTCTTTTTATTTTTATTTATTATTTTTTTTACTTACTAAAACGACGCCGTGGCCGGGCGTTTGGGGACGCCCGGCCCGGCCCGACGACCCGGGTCCACGACCCGCTCCCTGCGAACCCTACCCAGATCCGACCCGAATCGCGACCCGGTCTTCCGCGGTGCCCGCAATTTGCGGAATCCCCACCCGGTTCCCGATCCGGGTCCGACCCGACAACCCAGGGTCGTGACCCGGAAAATCGGGAACCCTAGGGTTCCCGAATCGCGGCACCGAGGCACAACGGCGACGACGGCGGCGACGGCGACGACGGCGGCAACGGCGACGGCGGCGACAGCGACGGTAGCAACGAGGGTTGGACTTCGGAGGGGGGAAGCTATGGCGACGGCAACGGCGGCGGTGGCGGTAACACTACCTGCTCGTGGCGACGGCGTCCGGATGGTGGTGGCTGGGCAACTCGGTTTCCCGATCTGGCGTGGCGTCGGCGAACCGATCACGGCAACGGCTTCGCAGGCGGGGCACGGCAACAAGCCGTCAAAGCAACGGCGTCGGGACTGAGGCGAACGGCTGCGGCACGACGTCTGGCGGTAACAACAGCAGCAAAAAAAACCAGATCTACTCGGCCGGACCCTCCTCGGCCTTGATTCCTCCTCACTCAGGCCACATCCGAGCCTCCACCGGCCGGATCTGACCTTCTCGAAGTCACTCGCCGCCGGCCTTCCCCGAAGTCTCTCGGTGGAAGGTGGGCTGAGCTCGCGACTCGAGCTCTCTCTTGCGCTCGCCCTTCAACCCTTCCCGATGTCTCTCAGTGAAGGATTTCCGAGCTCGCCACACCCTCCGACGATGCTTGCGGCCACCTATTTATAGGCGAAGGAACTCCGGTCGACGGAGGGGTTCGGTTGCCGGCCTCCGGCTTACCCATCGGTTCCGCTCGGCCGAACCGGTGTCTCATCGAGCTTTCTAGCGAAGCTCGCTCGGCATTAATGGCGCCTGATCTTATCCTCTCCGGCTGACGTCGGCCTACTCCCCTCGGCCGTAGGCCGTCCCGCGCGCGTCGCCGGCCACCACGCGTGAACTACGAGAGGCGGAGAAAGATGGAGCGAGGAAGAAGAAGAGGGAAGAAGCAAAAGGAAGGAGGGTGGGGCCAAGCCGCACAAGCCCACGTGAAGAAAATGGGGGGTGCTTTTGTTTTCTTTTCTTTTGTTTTTACTATTTTTTGTTGTTTGCTTATTATTTCGAAAAGACAAAATAAATAAAAACTTAATTAATAAACATAATAAAAATTGAGGTGTCAACAGCTGCCCCTCTTTGAAGGTGAGCTCGCAGAGGTTGCATTCAAAGACAGACTGATGCCTCAATTTTATCCATGTATGTGTAGCAGATTATATTTTATTTAGGACCTATTACTCTATGCGGAAAAGAGCAATATAACATTACATATACTAATACAGATAAGAAGATACCTATAGTTACTTACCGGGAATGAGTGAGATAGGTGTGAACCCCGAGTTTGGCAAGTATCAAGGCGTCATCTTACCTGGTGATATGAAGAGGTTGCTTTTCCAAGGCTCGAACTATTCTTCGGTTGCCTGTTAAAACAATCAATGATTTGTCTAGGACCCGAACCTTTCTTCGGTTGCCTTGACGGGAAATTGCTCTTCCAGGACCCGAACCATTCTTCGGTCGCCTGTTAAAACAATCAATAGTTGTTTGTCTAGGACCCGAACCTTTCTTCGGTCGCCTTGACGGAGAATTGCTTTTCCAGGACCCGAACCTTTCTTCGGTCGCCTGTTAGAGCAATAAGTTGTTTGTCTAGGACCCGAACCTTTCTTCGATCGCCTTGACGAGAGATGCGCCGACCTTTCTCAGGGCATCTGTTTGTGGGTGCCTGATCTGTATTGAGGACACCAGTTGGTACCCGACCTTTCTCGGGAGATGCGCCGACCTTTCTCAGGGCATCGATTTGCGGGGTGTCTGTCTTCTGTCAAAGACACCAGTTGGAACCCGACCTTTCTCGGGAGGATGCACCGACCTTTCTCAGGGCATCGATTTGTTGGGGGTGCCTGGACATTCACAAGCATTGAAAGAGTACCTGGATATTCACAAGTACTAACCTGAAGGATATTTGGGCCTTTGCAGGCATCGAAGGGGTACTTGGATGATCGCAAGTACAAAATCTTGGAGGATACCTGGCGTTCGCAGGTATCGAAGGAGTACCTAGGATATTCATGAAGGTCTTTCACCTCATGGTAGTGGGAATATTGAGGATGGATCTCGCATATTCAGGAAGGTCTCGCACCTTCTGGTAATTGGGAATATCAAGGACGTACCTGGGATATTCATGAAGGTCTCTCACCTCCTGGTAATTGGGAATATCGATGGCGTACCTGGGATATTCATTAAGATCTCTCACCTTCTGGTAGTGGGAATATCGAGGACGTACCTTGCATATTCGTGAAGGTCTCTCACCTCCTGGTAAATGGGAATATCGAGGACGTACCTGAGATATTCGTGAAGGTCTTTCACCTTCTGGTAGTTGGGAATATCGAGGACGTACACAGGATATTCATGAAGGTCTCTCACCTTCTGGTAGTGGGAATATCGAGGACGTACCTCGCATATTCGTGAAGGTCTCTCACCTCCTGGTAAATGGGAATATCGAGGACGTACCTGAGATATTCGTGAAGGTCTTTCACCTTCTGGTAGTTGGGAATATCGAGGACGTACCTGGGATATTCATGAAGGTCTCTCACCTTCTGGTAGTGGGAATATTGAGGACGTACCTCGCATATTCGTGAAGGTCTCTCACCTCCTGGTAAATGGGAATATCGAGGACGTACCTGAGATATTCGTGAAGGTCTCTCACCTCCTGGTAATTGGGAATATTGATGGCGTACCTAGGATATTCATGAAGGTCTCTCACCTCCTGGTAATTGGGAATATCGATGGCGTACAGGATATTCATGAAGGTCTCTCACCTCACGGTAATTGGGAATATTGATGGCGTGCACAGGATATTCATGAAGGTCTCTCACCTCCTGGTAATTGGGAATATCGATGGCGTACCTGGGATATTCATGAAGGTCTCACCTCTTGGTAATTGGGAATATCGATGGCGTACCTGGGATATTCATGAAGGTCTCTCACCTCCTGGTAATTGGGAATATCGAGGACGTACCTGAGATATTCGTGAAGGTCTCTCACCTCCGGTAAGTGGGAATATCGATGGCGTACAGGATATTCATGAAGGTCTCACCTCTTGGTAATTGGGAATATCGATGGCGTACCTGGGATATTCATGAAGGTCTCTCACCTCCTGGTAATTGGGAATATCGATGGCGTACCTGGGATATTCATGAAGGTCTCTCACCTCCTGGTAATTGGGAATATCGATGGCGTACCTGGGATATTCATGAAGGTCTCTCACCTCCTGGTAATTGGGAATATTGAAGGTGTACCTGAGATATTCGTGAAGGTCCCTCACCTCCTGGTAATTGGGAATATCGAGGGCATACCTGAGATACTCGTGAAGGTCTCTCACCTCCTGGTAGTTGGAATATCGAGGACGTGCCTCATATATTCGTGAAGGTTTCTCACCTCCTGGTAATTGGGAATATCGAGGACGTACCTGAGATACTCGTGAAGGTCTCTCACCTCCTGGTAATTGGGAATATCGAGGATGTGCCTTGCATATTCGTGAAGGTCTCTCACCTCCTGGTATTTAGGAATCAGAATGTGGTATGAGGCTTACCTGGATTGTCGCAGGCACTTAAAAGGGGTGGGACACCTGAGTAGCCGTAGGTGTACAAAGTACTGGAATACTTGGATGAACACGAGTACTTAATGATATGATTTGGGACCACTCAGTTGGTCCAAGTGTAAGAAAGCATACCTGAGTAGGCGCAGGCACACAAAGCAGTGGAATGCTTGAACAGCTGCTATTATTTGGGGACAACTCGGGCAAGTTGAGTGTCATGAAAAGGAAATACCTGGACAACGGTGAGTACTTGATGATATGGGGATACCTAGATGATGATGAACACTCATTGATGATGGGATACTTGGTTTGTCTCAAGCGTCTAAATTCCGGAGATGACTCGAACAGGTCGAGTGTCGATAGGAGGGTACCTAGACAGTGGGAGGTACCTAAAAATAAAGGGATACCTGGCAATATCTCTGATCTCTGAGAGTATGTCTGCTATTTGCACAATATGCACACATGATTGTATATGCTGTAAATTCATGAGTTTAAATGTGATTTATGCATGACAATTTTGTCAGTTTTGCATCATCTAGGTTCCACTGGGGAAGATTTTGAAAGACAACCTTTATTTGGAATATAGATGTCTTGAGCATGCCAAATGAGGGACTTTCAGTCTGAAAGGACTTTTCGCTCACTCTCATGGAAAAGGCTATCCTGACCATTGATGCAGGATTCATAAGGATCACATTATCTCACTGTCATCATGTCAGCAGGGGTCCAAGTATTCTCACAAACAATACGACTTTACCAATGTGAGAGGTCTTTGTTGAAACTGTGATGAAGTCTTGGTCAGCGGCTCATCGAAGGGGACCATCAAGGTCAAGGCTTATGAATGGAGTGCCGCATGATTGTCTCCGGATTTGCAAGTCAAGAATCCTGCGAAAAGAGATAGAGTAATCTTGCTCGTACTTCTTCGAGCGATGTTTATAGACATATGGAATTCTACGTTAATTGAAGTGCCTTAGTTTGAAGAGACTTTTACAATGGGATGTAACGTAGACTTGGCTCACATGTAAGAAGGTGAGAATTGGTGACTGTTTTGGCATTTGTCACTAATCTTTCTTGTCAGATGGAGGTTCTATGGACCACAACAACAACTTTTCTTGGCTGTATTTTTGTCTGGGGGGCATTGGCCTTGCTTTTACCAGGCACACCGCTTTTTTCATGCCCTATTTTTATTCCAGTTCTTCTTTTATGGGCATTGACCTTGCTCTTACCAGGTACACTGCTTTTTTTTTTATGCCCATGTTTTTTTCATTCTTGTCATTAAAGGAACTAGCCTAGGCAAGTTCAATCACGACACTGTTGTTAGACTCTTGAGTCTTCGTCTTCAGCTAGTGCTCTGAGCTATGTTGTTCAAATGGTAGTAACTTCTGTTTTGTCTCGATGTGAGGGTAAGATTACAGACTCACTTGAGTTGTACAATGAATACAAGTGCGTAGAGAAAGAATTGCTCTTCGTCATTCTAAGGCACTTAAATTAACGTGAGTGTTCATATGCAATAAAGACACCCGAAGATTGATGCAAGTACGAGCAAGAAAATTTCTATCTCTCTTCTCACCTTGTGATACTACTTCGCCTCCGATCTTCCCTAGTGTAGGGTAGTTCTTGACGGGGGTAGGACAGAAATTTCACCAGTGTATGGAGCTCAAAGGGGTGAGCAATGGAATGCCTCTCACTATTTTGGTTATCGTACCATTCGCGAGAGAACTCTTTACCCTGTAGCCATGGAATCTTCTGCACTCATCTCACAAGTGTATAGATGGGGGACTGTGTGTAGGATATGGCTTGCCTTTCATCATTCTGACGCACCTCATCCAGCATGCTCAATTTAATCTTGTATTCTTCACTTAGCTGTTTATTTTAATAATCCTCAGTGGAATCAGTGACTTAGACAGGCAAAATCATCATGCAGAATTCATCTGGAAACGTCATGCAACATTTCGAATATGATGGAGTTTGAATTCTTCAAAACAAGTGAATGGTCTTGACTCAAAAAAAAAAAAAAACCTTCTTGGTAGCTTTAAAGGTCAACAGAATAGTATTGTTAAGCTTTGAACATCAAAAGGGTTATTCACAAAGGGGTGTCGATGGTTGTCCCTATTGATTAGGGATATGACACATGAATGATCAGCCGGGGTCGAGAATCTAATCGGGCATCTTTGTTTCTTTTTCCTTGCTTGGATCACTTAGGGCCTGTTTGTTTGCACTTCTTTTTTTTGTTTTTAAACAGTTTTTCTGTTTTTTTGTTCCTGGGAACAAAAAAGGAACAGAAACGCGTTTGGGTGCGTTTCTGTTCCTTTTTTGTTCTTTTGTTCCCAGGAACAAAAAAGAAACAGAAACAAGAAACACAAATTTCTTGTTTCTTGTTTCTGAAACAGAAATGAGAAACACTTTTTGTTTTTTTTTTTTTTTCTCTTAATTTTTTGTTCTTTTTTCTTTTGGCCGGTCGCCGGCCTCGGCCATGGCCGGCGACCGGCCGACGAGGGCCGGCGGCCTCGCCGCCGGCCCACGGCGAGGCTCGCGGCCCCGGCGAGGCCGAGGCTCGCCGTCCCGGCGAGCCCGAGGCTCGCCGTAGCCGGGCGAGGGTCGGCCTCGCCATGGTCGGGCGAGCTCGAGCTCGCCCGGCCATGGCGAGGCCGACTCGCGCCGGCCCGGGCGAGCCCGATCTCGCCCGGATCCGGCGAGGCCGAGCTCGCCCGGCGGCGGCGAGCCTCGGCCTCGCCGGATCGGGGGCGAGATCGGGCTCGCCAGCCGGCGCGAGGTCGGCCTCGCCAGATCCGGCGAGGCCGACCTCGCCCGGCGGCCGGCGAGCCTCGGCCTCGCCGGGCGGTGGCCCGGCGAGGCCGCGCCGCCCGCCGCTGGGCGAGCTCGGCCTCGCCAGCCGGCCGGTCGCCGGCCATGGCCGAGGCCGGCGACCGGCCAAAAGAAAAAAATAAAAAGAAAAAGAAAAAAGAAAAAAAGGAAAAATAAGAAAAAAATAAAAAATAAAAGAAATAAAAGAAATAATCCAAATTTACCAAACATGTTTTGTTTATTTTTTATTTCCGGAATAAGTTTACCAAACGCCTTTTTGTTCAAAAATTGTTCCCGGAATGTAAAACACTTTTTTCTATTTCTGTTCCCTGGAACAATTTTTAAATAGAAACACAAACAAACGCGCCCTTAGTTTGCCTTGTTTAACCACTTGATCTGGCTCTTGAATTCCAATGCCTCCTGTCAGTATGAGTTCAGAGAGTGAGTGTTAGAAATGATGCCAAATTACCTTTCCCTCAGAGTTTATTTGTGCTGGTTCTTAGGAAAGTTGCTGACGGCCTCTTTTACATTTCAATGCTTTCCTTCTGTGGAATTTTTCCTTCTGCCTTTAACTATATGACCATTAGCAGCATTGAGCAAAGTCATGTACTTCAAGCTTCTATGGAATCTGAGATGGACAATCAAAACCTCCAATTCTCCAACGGTAATTACTTCTTGCAAGAACATGTGTCTAGAGCAAGAAGTGAGGCCTCCAAATTCTAAGATTATTGACTGGGACAGAAGATTCCTTTTGACCAGATGGATTCTTGAATGACGCGTCCCTTACACCGAGCTGGATGAAATTGTCATGGATTACTCTTACGCGTCTGCTTGGGTAATGTCGATTTGCTCAAGTTATGCCATTGAGTTTGCTACTTGATTTTCAATACTTCCTTAAATGCTTATGATTATCATTCATTTTTCTTCATTGAGTCAACCCAAACACATGGTTTTGATGATAGTGTAAACACATCACTCATATATAAAGGTGCATAAGCATTTTCATTATGATAGAGAAATGCTTGGCAATGCCAGACAATGGACATCTTTCAAGGGTAGTACTTTTTCACAGCATCGGAATTAACTGGTTTAGTGAATTCGCGCCCATCCATCTCAGTCAGAATCAAGGCTCCTCCGGGAAGTATCTTCTTTATTACATAGGGACCCTTGTAATTTGGGGCAAACTTGCCTCCAGGCTCTGGAAAGATTTGTAGTATCTTTCTCAAGACTAGCTCGTTTACCTCAAAGTGCTTGGGTCGCACCTTTTGATTGAACGATCGAGCTACCCTCTGCTGGTAACATTGACCATGACAGAGTGCTTTCAGTCGTTTTTTGTCGATCATATTCAGTTGCTCAAACCTTTGTTGTGTCCATTCTTCCTTGGACAATCCCGCTTGTGATAAAATTCGCAAGGAAGGGATTTCTACTTCTACAGCAAAACCGCCTCCATGCCATAAACCAAGGAAAAGGCGTTACCCCGGTGGAAGTTCGAATCGAAGTTCGATATGCTTTGTTAGTGCGAAGGGTAACCTCTCATGCCGTCGCGGTAGTTTTCAGCTGTCTTGGATAGGATTCTCTTGATGTTCTTGTTAGCGGCTTCCACGGCTCCATTCATTTGTGGACGATAAGGGGACGAGTTCAGATGTCGGATTTTGAACTCAGAAAACAATTGATCAATCAACCTGTTGTTCAGGTTTGACCCATTATTAGTCACGATAGCTTCTGGTACGCCATAACGGGCAATTATGTCACATCTGATGAATTTCATAACGTTTCGTGCAGTTACGCTTGCATAGGATGCAGCCTCAATCCATTTTGAGAAGTAGTCGATTGCGACCAAAATGAATCGGTGCCCATTTGATGCCTTCGGATTGATTGGGCCAATTACATCAATACCCCACATTGAAAATGGCCACGGCTCAGATAACTGATGCAATTCAGTTGGAGGGACATTTATCTTGTCCCCGTGAATCTGACAATGATGACAGCTTCGCACATGTTGAGCACAATCACTCTCTAAAGGGAACCAGTAATAACCCAACCTCATAATTTTCTTGGCCAACATACGTCCATTCATGTGAGGGCCACATACTCCCCCATGTATTTCTTGCATTATTTGTGTGGCTCCATTTGCATCCACACACCTTAGCAGGACTGAATTATATGATCTTTTGTACAAATTTTCACCGCTAACGAAGAACCTCGAAGCCATTTTCATCAGGTATTTTCAATCAGAGGGAGTGCTTTCTTCAGAAAATTCTTGCTTCTGGATGTATCTCATGATGTCATAATACCAGGGTTTCCCGTCGGGTTCTTGAATTATAGTCATGCAATGGGCCTGTCTTGTCAGGACTTCAATTTTCAAAGGCTTTACTTCTAATCCCTTCGTTACTTGCAACATAGATGATAGTGTTGCTAGTGCATCAGCAAACTGGTTATGAATTCTAGGTAGGTATTCAAACGAGACGTCCTGGAATTCTCCTACCAATTCTTCCAAATAGTCATGATAAGGCACTAGTTTGGCGTCTCTTGTCTTCCATTCGCCCCATCCTGGAGGATAATTAAGGTGGAGTCACCGAACACTTTTAGTTTCGACACTTCCATTTCAATAGCCGCTTGTAGGCCGAGGATGCATGCTTCATATTCGGCTATATTATTGGTGCATGGAAACATCAATTTTGCAGCCACGGGATAATGTTGTCTATTTGGGGATATCAAGACCGCCCCGGTGCCTGACCCTGACAAATTTACAGCTCCGTCAAAGAACATAGTCCATGTGTCCTCTTCTACTGTTGAAATTCGATCGTCTGGGGAATGATCCTCGCATAGTTCTTTAGGGCAATCTGCTAACATATCAGCAATCACTCGACCTTTAACTGATTTTTGCGACATCACTTGGATGTCGAATTCTGAGATTAGGATTTGCCATTTGGCCAATTTTCCCACCAAGGCCAGGCAACTGAGCAAATACTTGATTGGGTTATTCTCAGTTACAAGGAATGTCTGGTAATGCAAAGTATACTGCCGGAGTCTGTGCAACACCCATACCAATGCAGCGCATGTTTTTTCTGACTTGGAGTAGTTTTGTTCCGACGCAGTGAACTTTTTACTCAAATAATAAATGGCTCGCTCCTTCCCATCATGGGGTCCTTTCTGTGCCAACATTGCACCTAGGGATTCACTGTTGATGGTAAGGTAGAGGGTCAAAGGGTGTCCTGGAGTCAGGGGTATTAAAACCGGGGGTTTCATCAGGTATTGCTTTAGATGTTCAAACGCCAATTGGTAGTCATCATCCCATTTGATTTGTGCATCTTTCTTGAGAAGTTTAAAGAAAGGTTTTACAGTTTCGGAAAGCTGGGAAATGAATCGCGCAATGTAATTTAATCTTCCTAGGAGACTCCGGACTTCTTTTACAGTTGAGGGAGGAGGCATCTCAAATATTGCTTTAGTTTTTGATAGGTCCACTTCTATCCCTTCACAGCTCACAATGAATCCAAGTAATTTGCCAGAAGTTACCCCGAACACACATTTTGCTGGGTTCAAGCGCAACTTGAATTGGCGAAGTCGATTGAATAATTTTTCTAAGGTCTCCACATGGTCTTCTCCATGTCTGGTTTTGGTGATCATGTCATCGACATATACTTCAATTTCTTTGTGCATCATGTCATGAAAAAGGGTGACCATGGCACGTTGGTAAGTTGCTCCAGCGTTCTTCAGGCCAAAAGGCATGACCTTATAGTGAAAAGTCCCCCATGGAGTAATGAATGCTGTCTTTTCCTTGTCTTTCTCCTTCATTTTTATTTGGTTGTATCCTGAGAACCCATCCATGAAAGAGAAAAGTTTGAATCCAGCAGTACTATCCACAAGAACGTCTATGTGAGGTAGCGGGAAATCATCCTTCGGACTTGCTTTGTTCAAATCGCGGTAGTCAACACAAATCCGGATTCGACCATCTTTCTTCTTCACCGGTACAATGTTTGCTACCCAACTAGGATATTGCGAGACTTCGAGGAAGCCTACTTCGGGAGCTTCATTACTTCTTCTTCAATCTTTTTTGACATTTCAGGCTTAGCTCTTCTTAGCCCGCTTCTTAGGGGCCACATCGGGTTGGTTGGCAAGCTATGCTCCACGATCGTTGGATCGAGGCCTGGCATATCGGCATATGACCATGTGAATACATCTTGATACCTTTTTAGGAGGGTAATTAAGCTTGCAGCTTCTTCTTTAGGGAGGTTCGCGCCAATCTTTATCTCCCTTGGATCTTCTATGCTGCCTAAATTGACAATGACGGTGTCTTCAGTAGTAGGGGGCCTTGTTTCTTCGTGGCGCTTCCAATTCTGTTGAATTTCGCCGGAATCATCAAAATCATCATCTGAATCATCAGAATTGCTATCATGGCTACTTATGGTGTTGGTTTGGACCGTTCCCATACCCTCGCCTGCCGCTAGATTATTCCTGTGTCATAGAGTAGAGAGGTTAAGGGAACAAACAAGGCTAACAGCATGAATGCTTCTTTCTTTTGAAAAGGTGATAAATTGTTCTTGAAGATTTAGGACAAGGAAACATGAGGAGACCCGGGCCTCAGATTTCTTCTTTCATTTGACGGCTGGCTATCATCAACGGGCCGGTTTGGTGTGTCTCCTCATGCCCTCAAAATGTTTTCAACTTTATTTATTAGTAGACGGATTTACAAGGTGATTTCAAAAAATAGTTCCTTGAGTGGAACTGATGTTGAAAACAAGCCAGACTTTAAGAAATATGTACGGGCTCCCACGTAGGGGAGTATGCAAAGGAATTAAAAAAGGGTTCTACTCGAGCGGGCCTGCACCCATTTCCCCTGACGGTCCTTCGTTGATAGCGCCCACGAAGAAGTCTTCATACCAGTCACCAGTCACGCCTCTTTGTGCTCCCAACTTTGTGAATTTCAGATCGTCCATGCCTCCCCATCCATCAGGGACGATGCTCTGATGATGGTCATAGAAACCTTGGGGAATCGAATAGTTGACATAATAGTCGAATTTACCACTTGGTTGGCCCAAAGTGTCCATGATTGCCTTTCCTCTATGTGCTTCCTTAGCATGCTCATGGAGCATGGTATGGGTGCTAGGTACCACGAGAAGGTCATCTTTGCCATAACATAGCCACGGGGAGCGGAACGTGAATAACCCAGCATCCAAAAGATCTTGGACCTTGTCTCTCAGGATGGTGCAATCATCTAGCGAGTGTCCTAATTCCCCTGAATGGTAATCGCATTGCTTGGATGGATCATAATCAACGAAGTACTCGGGGGTAGGATGGTTTAATTCTCTGCCGATTATCCCTTGCTCTAGGAGGATGGGGAAAATAATGGCCATTGATTTAGGAAGAGGTGAATATGGTCGTGTGCTTCTTAGGGATAAGGGTAGCCGTGCCCCTCGCCAGGTCGTGTCAGTAGGATCCTCTTCATTTATCACCAGCTCCTCATTGTGACGAGAACGGAATGCACGGGTAGCTTGAGCAAAGTTTTCTGTCAAATGGTGTACAGTCTTGCGTAGTTCTTCGACTTGGTGTCGAAGCTGGATGAACGAGAAGTTATCGCCTGCTTCTTCTAGCTGTTCCTCCTCAATGGTACCTACGAAAAGGTCCCCAAACATGGTGGTCACGTCATCTAGCCCTTCTTTCTTTGTAAGTACGGGCTGAGTTATGCTCTTCTGACCCATGCCCAAATAAATGGGAAGCTTCATGCTTTCATGGTTGAATTGTTTTGGAACGCTGATCATTTCTTCTTCCTCATGCATCATCTTTGCAGGACCTGGGAAGGTTTCCTCAAGGTGAGGGTATACAAGGCCAGTCTTCTTTTTTGCTTTTCCTTCACGGTATTGCTCCTGATATCCTAAACCTATGGTGTGAGGTCTCCTCAAGGCTTTGATAGGCTCGCGGATGCCTTGGTTTCCCCTACCGAGCCCTTGACCAGGGATAAAACCGTATCCAGTCATGATTTTCCCTACCATGATTGCAATGCTTGATATTTCGGGGACAAGAGATGGAGTCCCTCGAGTTTCGTGTATAGTAGACACAAGCTCGAACGATTGATAGCTAGATTCATTTTTGTCACCAGGTTCAACATAAGGAATGGCCGTCTCATGGTAGATGCGGTGATCTTCTTCTCCACGAATCGTGATCAGTTTTCCTCCAATCACGAACTTTACATTTTGGTGGAGGCTTGAAGGTACTGCTCCAGCGATGTGAATCCATGGGCGGCCTAAGAGGAAATTGAACGCAGTAGGGATATCCATTACCTGGAACAAAATTTTGAATATGGTTGGCCCTATTTGAACGTCAAGCTCGATCTCTCCCACCGTTTCCTTCTTTGTTCCATCGAATGCTCGAACGGAAGTCTTGGGTGTCTGGATTCGTGATGTCTCTATTTTAAGACGACGGAGTGTCGCTAATGGACATATGTTAAGAGCAGATCCGTTGTCAATCAGCACTCGAGCGACATGAGATGCGTTGCACTTGACTGATATGTAAAGGCCCTTGGTGTGTCCTCTACCCTCCTCGGGAATCTCTTCATCAGAAAATGCCATTTGATCCTTTAGAAGGATGGTACTGACAAATTCCTCGAGTTTGTCATGCTCAATAGTTTCAGGGACATGTACTTCACTTAATACTTTCATGAGGGATTTCTGGTGCTTGACAGATGTCTGAAGCAATTCCAATAGAGAGATCTGCGCCGGTGATTTTCGTAACTGTTCCACCACATTATATTCGCTGGCCTTAACTATGGCCAAAAACTCCTTGGCTTCTTCGTCAGTGACGAGCTTAGCAGACTGAGTATTTGCTTGACCATAGGTTCGCCCAGATCTTGTGACCAAACCAACATCAAGGTCATAAGACCATGGTACCGCATTGTTGTATTTGTATTTGTAAGGTTGGGGAATCTCAATGACTATAGCTGTTTCTGCTGTTGATGCTTGAACAATGGCTCCTTTCCTTTCAAAGACGCTCTCGGGTAAGGTGGAATTATTCTTCTCCTTTTCCGCATTTAGTGCCGCAAATTCTTCCTCCCAATTGATGAGGACTTGGGATATGGTAGAAACTATGTTGGCGTGGCCGGCGTGCACAATTATCCCAGCCTCTATCATTCTTAATACCCTTTCCTCCATTATTGCGAAAGGCGGTATTTCATTGCCCGGATAATACCCAGTTTCTACTAGCCCTCGATAGATGTCGACCATATGTGCATTGACATTTCTGATTTGACCGGCTTCAGAACTGAATATCATGTTTACTTTGTCGCATGATCGGGAGCGGATTGCTTTGGACATTCGGCTTCGCGGTTTGGAATGAGAAGGCCTTAGTATCCAAGGGTTCGGATTCGATGCTTAAGGACGAAACACTCATCGTTGAATGGCCTACTTCTCCCATGTGATAGTCACATTTTTGGACGGGTCATAGCTGGAGAAGTTTTCAGCATTGGGTCGTCTTGGCTCGTTGAAAGGAGGCTCTTATTTCGGAGGATTGCCAAAACCCGGGAGGGAGATCCCTAAGCGGAGTGAATTGTCTTCGATTGTTGTAGCGCTGGGGTGGACGGCTATTAGTCTGTTGCTGGCCTGCGTTTGTCCGAGCAAGTCGGGAGATGACCGGTGTTTGCAAAGTGTATGTGGCATTGACATCGATCAAGGATTCTTTATCTTTTTCATGTTGAGTCTTTCGCCGACGGGGGGCTCGGTGAACCAGCCATCCCTTAAACCTGTCTCAATCCGCTCTCCCACTTTGGAATGAGTTGATTGAATGATTCAACGATCGTAGTCACCATCCGATTGCGGTATTCGAAAGGGAGAGTTTTGATGAACATTTTTCTCAATTCAAAGTCAGTTGGCTCAGGACTGATCTGGGCGGCGAGATTCCTCCATCTAATGGCATATTCTTTGAAGGATTCTTGCTTTTTCTTTTCCGTGCGATCAAGATCCTCGCGAGAAGGGGTAATGTCCATTATGAATTTGTACTGTTTGAAGAATGCTTCACTCGCTTCACTCCATGTCTCGATGAGGTTTATATTCTTTTTTATGTACCATCTCAGGGCGGGACCTATCAGGCTTGACTGGAACAACTGGATCATTAAAGGTTCATTATTAATGTACTGGGTCATTCGAACCAAGTACATCTGCAAGTGAGCTCTTGGGCAGGTCGTGCCATCGTACTTCTCGAACTCAGGCATTTTGAATTTTTCCGGCATTTTGACCTTAGAGTAGATGGAGAGGTCTGTTGGAGTAGGATCTTGAAGGCCTTGCAATTGCTTTAGCCTCTCTTCAAGCTTCTCAAGGCGTTTGTCATGTTCAGTCTTAGACAAACTGTTGGGCTTTGCTTTCTCGACTACGATTTGGTGCGTATCGTCCTCCAATTCGGGCATGTTATCATCGGTATCTCTTCCCTGATCACCTCGGGTAGACGATTGTGGTAACAATACTTCGATTGAGGCTGGGGCGGGAGCCAATTTGCCTTGGATTGAATCTATCTGCTTTGAGAGTTGCTGAAGCACATTGAAGACTTGTTTCATTTCATTTTCCATAATCTCGACACGGCTTGGTATGTTTTCTTCAGCCATTCTAGCTTTTGGATTTGGCAAATGCGACTATGATGTGATTACATCAAAAGTCCTGCCGCCCATTTTTATATGCGATGGGAAGTTCCAGTCTTGTGGAGCTGCTTGCTTCTTCGTACTAGCTTCGATACGTGTCTCCTGCTTGTCTCTAAGCTCTTTTCAAGAGATTCGATTCGCCCTTGCAGGGTAATTTTATCAACTACATGGGGGATTACTGGTTGCAAGTCCTCGGGAATTATATGGTTGAGGATGTAGAATGTGGATGCATGATGAGCCTTTTCTTGTCCCTTTAACCTTCTGGGTATGACAATCTTTTCAGCGTGACATCTACTCCATGCGTTTTGAATTATGCGGATCTCCTCCAAGTAGTTGTAGTCTGTACGGGTGAAAAAGATTCGGAACAATCCTGATTTGAGCGGTGGCGGGATTTCTTGGAGGACCCTGTACTGACGAGCCACCCTATATGGATAATATGAGGTAGCTCCGGAGATGCCCAGCGACGGGATGGGGTCGTAATAATTAAGCGCAAAGCGCGCCTCTCCTGCAAAGAACCACTTAGCTCGCCATAGGAATGTTTCAGGGACAGGGTTTCTTAATAAGTTAATCCATCGAGAATATTCCTCGTTGGGAGAGTATTTTTCCAAGCTTTGAAACTTTTGCAATGGGTGTTTGAATTCATTGATTTCAAATATTTGCATGAAGTGCCCGAATCCTTTGATATGGGAAAAGAACCAATTTGTAAAATTTCTGGGGCGGCCCTCATGATTTTTTCTTTTTTTTCTTTGAAACGATTAAGGGATAAAAATGTTTCGGCTAAAACCATGTTTACATACCCTGCTCCAAAAATGACTTGATTTACCACCCATGTGATTGAAGGATTTATAGCATTCTTTCGATGGGGAAAAATAATAAAACCAAAGAATGCTAAGAGGAAGATCTTGGCTTTTTGGGTCATTGATTGTTTTTCAAAGCATTCGGTTAAAGATGACAGTGGAAAAGCATTGTTGTTGGCTTGAACAATTTCTCTTACCGAATGATTTTTTAGAAACCGTGATAGACTAACCATAGGATTGATGCCGATTGGTGGCGTGGCAAGCTCGCTTCCCAAGGGCATTCCTATGGCGAGACTGTACTCTTCTAAAGTCGGAGTCAGTTCAAATCTGCCAAACATGAAGGTGGATGTTTCATGGCACCAGAAATGTGGTAACGCTTGCATGACCCCAGAGTGGATATTGATTTGGAGCAATGGGAGGAGATGACCGATTCTTGTTTTGACGCATTCTTGGCCAAGTTGATCTAGCTGCTTCCACCATCTGAGGAGCTCTCCCTTTGGTGTAGGAATGAACTGGATATCAAATCTTCCCATCGCATATAAGAACGGGAAATACACAACCTGACCCTATTTTGCCATCAACCAGAAAGACTGAGTAAAAGTAAATAAATTACTTTGCTTTTAAAGAAAATGGCAAGCACAAAGACATACAGATGGGACGTGTGGCTCGATTTCTAACTCAGAAGGCTTGGTGAGATTAAAAGGATATCCGCCCGTCGTAGTCTCGCGTTAGCAGCATACCCTCCTAACCTCGGCTAAGAAATTCGGGGAAAAGAAAGGCAACCTCTACATCGCAGTCTCGCGTTCGAGGTCGTATCTTTCTTAACACCATCCTAGAAATCCTATGGCGGCCCAGGTCCGGCGGCCGGGTTGTGTGTGCCATGTGTAGTGTTAAAATAGTAAAGCATGTACAACAATTTATAATCACAAGATAATCTATTTTAAACAAAATTAAAACAAATTTCTAAACTACTGACCTGCATAAAGAAAAAATAAAAACAAGTTAGTAAAGAATTTAAACAAGACAAAAATGGCCTAAGTCCTCATTATTTCCCCAGCGGAGTCACCAAGCTGTCGCGACCTCTCTTTTTTCGGCGCCCGCAATCGGGTACAAGCGCCTAAGGAGGCTAATGGCTCGGCTGAAATTAATTAAAGCCCGGACTCTCCCAAGTCCACCAATTGACGACTTAATGGTTCGAGTTTTTTAACCTGTAAATCAATTTTTAAAATGGAGTCGTCACTAATCGATTTGGGGTAGGTTGATTAGAAACCCAAGTGAAGTATTGGGAAAAATACTCACTCCTGCGCAACCAGAGAAATTAGGATCGGGGACTTGATTACACTAGTTAATCACTAATGCCCTTTCGGTACCTAATCTTGTTTAAACCCCGAGGTTTTTGGATGTTCGAGGGATTTTCCATGCATTTTTGGGAGGAAAACATTTTCTAGGTCATTTTCTAATTTTTGGACACAAGAGGGGCTTTTTTTGGGATTTTTTGGGAAAATACAAATCTTTTTGGCTTTTTCTAAATTTTTTTTGGCTTTTTCATGAATTTTTTTTTTTTTGGATTTTTGGCATTTTTTGGAAAATATGGAATATTTTGATTTTTTTGATTTTTTGGAAAATAAAATATTTTTAATATTTTTCAAAATATTTCTGGAAAATAAATTATTTTTTTTGGATTTTTCTCGAATTTTTTAGAAAATAAAAACATTTTTCGACATTTTTAAATATTTTTCGATTTTTTTGGAAATTTAAAACATTTTTTAATTTTTATTTATTAAAATATTATTTTTATATTAAAATAACAAAATAAAACCGACTTGGGTCGGATCCGCGGGTTGGGTCCGACCCGGGCGTCCGACTCGGATTTTTCATCTCTTTTTATTTTTATTTATTTTTTTTTTTACTTACTAAAACGACGCCGTGGCGGGCGTTTGGGGACGCCCGGCCGGCCCGACGACCCGGGTCCACGACCCGGCTCCCTGTGAACCCTACCCGGATCCGACTCGAATCGCGACCCGGTCTTCCGCGGCGCCCGCAATTTGTGGAATCCCTACCTGGTTCCCGATCCGGGTCCGACCCGACAACCCGGGGTCGTGACTCGGAAAATCGGGAACCCTAGGGTTCCCGAATCGCGGCGCCGAGGCACAACAGCGAGGATGACGGCGACGGCGACAACGGCGGCAACGGCGACGGCGGCGACAGCGACGGTAGCAACGAGGGTTGGACTTCGGAGGGGGGAAGCTATGGCAACGGCGTGGCGGTAACACTACCTGCTCGTGGTGACGGCGTCCGGATAGTGGTGGCTGGGCAACTCGGTTTCCCGATCTGGCGCGGCGTCGGCGAACCGATCACGGCAACGGCTTCGCAGGCGGGGCACGGCAACAAGCCGTCAAAGCAACGGCGTCGGGATTAAGGCGAACGGCTGCGGCACGGCGTCTGGCGGTAACAACAGCAGCAAAAAAAACCAGATCTACTCTGCCGGACCCTCCTTGGCCTTGATTCCTCCTCACTCAGGCCAGATCCGAGCCTCCACCGGCCGGATCTGACCTTCTCGAAGTCACTCGCCGCCGGCCTTCCCCGAAGTCTCTTGGTGGAAGGTGGGCTGAGCTCGCGACTCGAGCTCTCTCTTGCGCTCGCCCTTCAACCCTTCCCGATGTCTCTCAGTGAAGGATTTCCGAGCTCGCCACACCCTCCGACGATGCTTGCGGCCACCTATTTATAGGCAAAGGAACTCCGGTCGACGGAGGGGTTCGGTTGCCGGCCTCCGGCTTACCCATCGGTTCCGCTCGGCCGAACCGATGGGTAAGGTGCTTTTGTTTTTCTTTTCTTTTGTTTTTACTATTTTTTGTTGTTTGCTTATTATTTCGAAAAAGACAAAATAAATAAAAACTTAATTAATAAACATAATAAAAATTGAGGTGTCAACAGTTCATGATATGGACTAGCTTGGAGCTCCTCTGCAAAACAAGGTTCGAGAAAAATGAAAATCTAGGACAAGAACCGTTGAAGTATAACCAAAAGAAAAGGAAATCACTAAATTTGTCATAGAAAATGTGAGAGATAACTCACAAGCCAATAACATAGACTAAAAGAGATAACTTGAAGCAATGCTTGTGAGAGGCGGAAAGAAGCAAAAAAAAGTATAACTTTAAGTATATGGGGGCAAGGGAACAATGTCGACGAGAAGAGGGGCGTTCCATCATCACTCATGGGAAGATCAGAACTTATAAGTGAGAAACTTGAGAGTAATAATTTTTTTCTTTCCCCTTTATTTTTGTTATTTTCATTATTTTTTCACATATTTACATTTTGACTCCTCAAGTATTGAAAATTTTTAAAATTGACTCCGTGTGTGTTGGAATCTCGTGTCGGAATTTCAGACTCTCATGTCGGAGCGTGTTGAGAAAAGTTGACCACGTGTTGGATTTTTTGACACTTGTTGACCACGTGTCAGAGCGTGTCGGAGTGTGTTGGACACGTGTTGAAGTGTCAAACATGACATGAAGGCTTTCGGAGAGTGTCGGTACTTCTTAGGTAGAGGGCACAATGAAGAGATATGAGAGTAAGACGTTTCTAATCCACCTTTTATCCCACCCTCACATAGAATTATTTTATCCTAATTATATTCCTTTATATCCGAGCTTATCCTATCTTAGGCAACAACCGAAACATCGAATATGATAAAATTAATCATATCATGACTTATATCCTTGCTTTTCAATTCCATTTGCACTTTTGGTTTCCTGTCATTTCCATTTCTAGTAGTTCAATTTCAATTTTTATTTTTATTTCACTTAAATCTAAAATTCGGTAAATTGTGATTGGAATTGAACCAAGTGCTAACTTTTTCAAATTTGAATCATCTAAAAATCAGATTACTCAAGCTTGGTAAATTAAGATGAACACTGAGGATTCTTTTCGTCCGGATTTTGAATATCCGTGAAATTATGTTGACAAGTTTTATTTTCCATTTAACCTTAATTAGTATTGTGAGGTCATCAATTGCAGTTAATCTCATGTCATGGTTATTTATCAGGTTCAAAATATAATGTTGTTTTTTAACAAATTAATATATTAGTGTTCAAACCCAAAAGTGACCAATTTTGATAAGCAAATGACAAACTTAGTCAATAATAGCAGAGTTTTGTGAATAAAAGTTATAGAAGAAAAAGACAGTCATCAACTTGAAGAGTAGTGACAACTAACTTGTGAAATCATCGACAATGAGCAATTGACACAAAAACGTAATTGTTAGGGGTGACAACAATTTACGATTATCACAATACTCGAACCAAACCAAACACAAAGAATAAAAGCAAACCGTAACCCGAACCGACCCGAGAACCGAATATCTAGGCGTGAATGGTTTTATTCGTGGGACATAAGAAGAGGGCAAGGTTAAGACAAAAAGTGGAACAATTACTTTCGTGAATTTAACCTCAACATTAGCGGAGGATTATGTATGAAAAAGAAAGAAATCTGTTGTTTTTTGGGAAGGAATTGAATGATTATTTAGTTGGTGTGAAATTTGCCCACTTACCCATTCGGGTGACTTTGGCGCACTCGGCGTTCCAGAAATGATTACTATGGTGTCGAGCGAATTCAATTACTGGGTACTTATTAGCTTTCTAGCCATCCTTCTCCTTTTAGGGTCCATCGAAACTATTATGAATATCTTGACAGTTGTGTATTACCATGATACGGTGCTTTTTGTGTCCGACTGTCCGTGAATTTATGATGGGGTTTGAGGTGCGACAAATGCTGCTTCATAGCGAACCATCAGGCGATATTTAGCCTAGTGTAAAGCAGAAATGCATTGCACGGTGCAAAAGTTCTCCATTACATTGTGGAATGAACGGATTAGCATTGGCCGAACTCTGATTCGGGTGGCCACTCTTCGGCTCGCCTCTGGCCAACTTTCGGCTTTGCCTCAACCATTTTCTTTCGGCTTTCTTGGCCTTGCTTGGCCACTTTTAGGCCCATATTGCTTCGGCCAGTTCCACCAAACATACGCACACACAACTAGTTCCGCCAGTCCAATGAACCAACAAACAAATAGCCTGAGTGCTTTTGCAGTATCAAAGCACGGGGCAAAAGTTCTCCATGTATTTTGATTAGCATGGCCAACCTTGGCCAGTTCTACTCTACCAAAGGAAACCGGTTCCGCTAAACTGTGGGGGCCGTTTGAGATGAATGCTACTCTGTGGGCTCCTTTGAGATGATGCATCCAATATGGGGTGGATTTTGAAGTATTCCCCTAATGTATTATGCACAACATTAAAGTTATTATATGGTACATTTTTGACTTTTAATGCAAGAGTGAACTCGGAACTCACCGAAAGTGAGATAAAAGCCGACTCTATTTTAGTTTAAATGTATAGATATAGAGAACATATTTTGACATTTTATAGGAGGCACCAAAGTTGAGGAGAGCATCTTTTTGTTTTTTTTCGTTTATTGTTGCACTAGAAAATTAATGAAGCAAAGACACGTGATTTGGAATACGGAAGTATCAGAGTGATGGTAATTTATGCAACCCCTTATAATGAGCTGCCTTTATGGAATTCAACATGTATCTTTCTGACAAGATCTATGATAATATGTCACCGCCTTGATTCATTTCACTAAGAAAATTTTGTGAGGTAATGTTTGCATGTATGACACATTAAGGTCCGCTCATAATGAAAATTACCGTTCTTAAGTTAATTCAAATGGCTCGGATATCATCATTTAGTTTTGACAAATGGCACTTGAAAATTTTAATAGTATTTCGAACTAACTCAAATTGAAATTCACATGTAAAGTCAGTGTGAAGTACTAAGTGCAACTAAATCACATTGTGTACCCCAAAAAAAAGAAAAGAAAAGAAAAGAAATCACCTTGTCTATGACTCGGTCCGGACCGGTCCAAATGCTTAAGCCTCAAAATCTGATCGGACCGGTGCGACTAGACCTCGCTTGCTTTCATATCGCTTCCCTCCCATTTTCTTCACTCCTGCGAAGTTCGAACCTCGCTCATTTCGCTACGGCCAATCGCCATTTTCGTCTTTGAGAATTCGCTGTGACCACTTGAACGGCAGCAAAGCGCCTCTCTTCCACTTCCGATGCGGAGCCCAACAGGGCGCCGGCGACCTTGGGCTCTGAGCCGGAGCCTCCGACCATCCTCGGCTTGACGGAGGCGGCGCCCGTATCGACTTACGTGAAGCAGAGGCTGTCGAGGATCACGGAGAACAAGAGGAGGATGGAGGCCCTGGGCCTCCGAAACTCGGCAAGTTCTGTGATGGGTTCGAGTCGGAAGGCGAGAAAGGGTGACGCGAAGGGCAAAAGGAAGGTTGGCGAGGACGACGACGACGACGACGACTATTAAGATGGTAATTACGCGCCTGCTTTGGACAGTGATGGTGGCGATGATGATGATCTTAGCGTAGAGGGTAATCGGGATTTTGAAGTATCTGGGTCTGGTAAAATAAAGGTCGGTTCTTTTCTATTGGATAATTATTTATCTGCTTATGTTGTTTTTGCGTGAATCAAAGTTCCTAGGGTAGTATCTATCCGCGGGTAACGCAGTTAGTTGAGAATCCCTCCCTCATTACTGAGGTCGAGAGTTCGAAACCTTGCGTTGCTAGCGATTTAAGTGGGAGGTCATGGCGGTAGGTTGCTGTGCTAGTCTTCCTTGAGGTATAAGGGCCCAGTCCTCAAGAGCCTTTTGGGCACACGGGGCATGTGGCGAAGTCATCGGTCACCAAAAAAAAAAAAAAAAAAAAGGTTCCTAGCGTAGTTGGCGTTTAAGGTGTATGTGAAAATGGGAAGGTCGGTTTAAGACAACGGAGTCAAGAGACAGAAATGATCACCGAGTTTCTCACTTCTTGAATTTTTTGCAATGAGAATAACAATGGGGCCATTGAAGTGAATGAAGCGATTCGTGCTCAAGGGTCATTAATTTTTCGGCTTGGCAGCTCTAGCTTTATTTCATTCCTGTCTGAACTGTTGTGTTTTCACCACAAATTGAGGTCACTTGGAAGTGTTGCCTATCTGTTTTTTCCACAGCACCGTCTTTTTTTAGTAGGATAATTTTTGGTTAATGTTGTCGCGAAGTGCATCCGGGAGCACTTTCTTCCTGAGTTACCTTAGTTCTTTAGACTTCTTCACGAAGTTTTTTATTCAGAAATATTGCTGCAATGGTGCATTGAGCGTCTTCTTAATTAGAATGAATTTATTTATGCTGCAACTGGAATTTATTACTTTGATTTTGACATTCTTGAAACTTCACCAGTGTTTCTAAGGTATAGTTGGCCTAATTAAACAGAGGACTGTCATGAGAAGATCCAAGTTGGATCCTAAGTAAACGTGACATTTTTGGCTTGAAGTGGCATTGAATACTTAGTTATGAGGATAAGTACACTAATAGTGCCATAAGTTGTGTACGGCGCTCACTTTGGTGCCAAAAGTTTCCGCCATATCACTTAAGTGCCAAATCGGAGAAAAACAATTACTTTGGTGCCACCGGTGAGAAATTCCAGCCAAAATGATTACGTGACATTTATATTTAAAAAAAAAAAAAAGTTGCTCGGCTTTTAAACGACATCGTTTTCCATCCTCTTCAAGAAACGACGTCGTTTTTCCCTTATACATGGACACCCTCGCAAAAATGACGCCGTTTAGCTCGTACGTGGATTGAAATTAGGGTTAGGGTTTCTTCCTCACCGCTCGGCCACCGTTGTTTGCCCGCTAATGCTTGGCCACCGTCGCTCGGCCACCATTGTAGATGCTCGATCAAGTGAGCGAGGAGAGAATGAGATTGTTGCTCAAGCAAAAAGTGGCATAAATAATAGGAGGTGAGGGAGGAGAAAGAGGAGGAAGAAGAGGGGTCGAAGGTGCCGCTACTGGTGTGCTGCCGCCGCTGCCATTGGTGCCATTGTTGGTGCTATTGGTGCGTTGCTGGTGTTGCTGTTGGTGTTGCTCTTAAGGGAAGAAGGGCGCGTTTGGATGGGCATTTAGAAAGCCCATCTAGCCCCCAAAGCCCCTTCAGCCAAAATAAGGGTGTTTGGCAACCTCCTTGAAGGAGCTTTCAAATGAAAGTAAGTCCTTGGAAATGCTGAAAGCCCAAGGCTGGTAGGGACCAACCTTGGGCTTTCAGCATTCTACCAAATGCTGAAAACATTTTTTTTCTTCCTAAACGATCCTCATTAATTTTTCATATTTCCGTTATTACCCCTTATTTATTTATTTTTTAAATGAAAAAGGAGCAGCCCTTCGCCGGACCGGCAAAGGGCGACGATCGTCGGCGAGCTGGCTGGGTCATGCAACCCTCGCCGAGGGTCGCCCGAGGTCGGGTGACCTCCGGTGGCCCTCGGCTAGGTCGCGTGACCCTCGCCGGAGGTCGCATGACCCTCGCCGAAGGTCGCGTGACCTTGGGCGACCTTAGCCGACGGCCGCCGGCGCCAAATCTGGCTCGCCAGCGGTCGTAGCCCTTCGCCGGTCCGGCGAAGGGTTTAGCTGAATTTTCAAAAAAAAAAAGAAAAGAAAAAATAATACCCATCAAAAGCCCCTTGCAAAAGTTTTATTTTACCAAACACACATTCAACTCAAAGTCCATTTGCAAAAATTTTTTACCAAACATAACTACTTTTATCCCAAATAGCTTTGGGCTTTCAACATTTGCATTGGACTCAAAGCCCATTGCAAATGCTGAACCAAATGCAGCCAAAGACGACATGCCTCCTCTCTCTCTCTCTCTCTCTCTCTCTCTTTCAATTTGGGGATTTAGGGTTTCGATTTGGGGGAAAGAAGCCAAACGACGTTGTTTTTGTGGTTTAGATGCTAATTGTGCTCTCCGGCAAGCCATGTCAGCGTAAAAAATAATTAAAAAATGCCACATCGGATTTCCGGCCGATCAGATTGCTGTTGGCACCAAAGTAAGCGTTTTTCAAATTTTTTGGCATTTAAGTGATCCGACGGAAACTTTTGGCACCAAAGTGAGTACCGTACACAACTTATGACACTATTAGTGTACTTATCCCCTTAGTTATGCTACTTTACCAAAAAAAAAAAAAACTTAGTTATACTATTTGACTTGCCAACATCTCTATAGATTACCCGGCCTAAGCAAAACTTTGTGCAGTTGGTTAGAAACTGTGTGAAACTCAAGTATACTCGCTAGCAGATTAACATGCTATCTTTCCCTTTGTTTTTTCCCTTTTTTTTAAGTCCTTGAGAATGTCAATTAAATTGTGTAATTTTAATATTCCTCAGCATTTCAAACCTATCACAATAAATTCCAAAATTGCAGTCTAATTGTTTATTGGCTACTTATTTTGAATTTCACTATTGCTAATTACTCCAGACTGCTTTAGTGAAGGACGTTAATTTGGTGATACTCTAGTAGCATCTACTGCAGTTAAAAATACCGTTTTCACCAAATTGGTTAAATATTAACACCACAATTGAATAAATGACTTAATTACCAAATAATATAGTGTGGGTGTTTTTAGTCAAATTGACTTATGGCATTCATTTAAGATTAGCTTTTCCAGTGCTTTGTCTATCCTCATGGAGTGGGTTTTGATGGAAGGCAGTTTTGTGTGTGTGTGTGTGTGTGTGTGTGTGTGTGTGTGTATCTCCTCTTATGGCTTTTTAAGCAATAAGATTTCCATTTAAATCGGGATTTAGACAACAATAGGAAACTATGGATCTGAGGTGCACTTGGGAACTTTTAAGTAAGTTGTAAATGTATCAGTCTTGGACATGTCATTATAGTAATCGCAATGGACATATTGAACTTCTGCAACTTCACGTCCTTGGTTGTTCTATGTTAGGTAAGATTAGGGTGTTGTATGGAAGACGCATAGATTCATAAGTTATGAACCTAGAGAATTTGGCGATGATACTTAGTACCAATTGTGACATGCTTAGTTTGAAATCAATGTTGTTTTCCTTGTTTTTAGTCCTAATCCATTTTAGTATTCAGATCAGATTTCAGATATATCACATATCCCAGAGCTTGTGACATGAGAAAAGTAAAAGGAGCTAAACCTGAATCGATGTTCCTATTCTTTAATGTGGGTGGAAGAAGTTTAAAGATTGATGAGAGCACAATTGATGAGCTAAATTCAGTAAATTTTTTTGATCGTGTATTATTTTGATATGTCTTCTTATAACCGAGCTTCTTGTCCTTCTTGGGACAATGGACATGTCAATACTTTTGCAATACATCTGTCTTGCTTTGAAATGTTGTGTTTTACCTTTTGTGACTATCTCCTGCTCCAGGGAAAGAGAAAAGTGTCCAAACCGAAGAAGAAACCTCAGATCAAAAAGTCACCGAATAAGTTGGATTATGTTGATGATGATGCTGAATTGGCGAAGGTAAATCTAGTATTTTCATGATTGTAATAATCTCATTCTAGAGTGAAGCTTGGGTTTCATCTCAGGATGGATTAGAAATCTATTACACGTGCAGTAACCGCAAGATCAATATTAACAAAGTCAGTGGCAAAATGCAGGCCATTGTGCTGCCTCTGCATGATTCTGCCGGAGTTTCAGGAACAGTGAGTTTAGGTTGTTCCAAAAATGGGGCTGGTGTAAATCTTAAAGGCAGAGAAGAAAAGACTCAAGAAAATCCTAGAATGCTGAAGAGGAGAAAAACAGTCTGTAACTCTTTATCATAATAATTGTTTTAAGAGAATTTTGTTTTCCTTTTCCTTTCCTAGCTGACTGTCTTTGTTTGTTTGTTTGTTTGTTTGTTTTCTTGTAAATAATTATTGATATCCGGTTTACCAGTGGGTGAAGATGACTGAGGACGAGCTGATTATGCATTTCTTTCAGTTTGATGATAATTGATGGTTAATGGAGTTTCCATGTCTATGCTTGGCAGATGATGGGTGCATATTTTTCACGTTCTTTCCTTCATTTTTTTTTTTTTTTTGGTGGCGTTCATGGCTGTGGCAACCACTTTGTTGGTTTCACACATCAGGTTCACTTGTCCTTGTGCATCATTTGTCCAAATGGTAGGGAGGTCCAGAGAAGCTAGTTTATTGTTAGGCTGAAGCATTTGCATCTAAGAAACCAACATCTATAGAAGGTCAATCTGGAAGGAGATACTTATAAGTCTTCCATCTTTTTCTTTAGTCATGGTTTGAAAAGGGATGCTAAACTGTTGAAGATCTGGCGGATTTTGGTTTGCTAGTACATAGTTGTGAGGTATATTGCTTCTTGATTGCTGTGATATCAGAAACTGCCAAAATATGTCACAGAATATTAATTTTACTACACGGTTTTTCTATGTTCCTCTGGTTACTAACAATGAGAGTTTCTTATGTGGGTATTACACGGACCTTCTGTTTCTTTCTGTGGCTTGTGATCCTATTGTTAAGTGGGTACATCTAGCCCTTCCTGGACTCCACAATGTGGGAGGCTGGGGGCAATAGACACCCCTTTTTGGCTTGCGAATCTTTTTTTTTCTGGAACTGATGAGCTTGCATGTGTCATGCAGAAGTGGGGAAGAGCGGCATCACTGCGCATGATTTAGCCAAACTAGCTGATGCTCATGATTTTACATGGACAGATGAGGACCCTGGCAACACTTGTTAAACGTACTTAATAAAGATGTCACGACCTCTTTTTTTCTCTCGGCGCCCGCAATTGGGTACGAACGCTTAAGGAGGCTAATGGCTCGGCCGAATTTAATTATGCCCGGACTCTCCCAAGTCCACCAATTCATGACTTTAATAGTCTAAATTTTTAACCTGTAAATCAATTTTTAAAATGGAGTCGCCACTAATCGATTCGGGGTGAGTTGATTAGAAACCCAAGTGAAGTATAAGGAGAAATACTCACTCCTACGCAACCAAAGAAATTAGGATCGGGGACTTGATTACACTAGTTAATCACTAATGCCCTTTCGGTACCTAATCTTGTTTAAACCCTGAGGTTTTTTTTTGGATGTTCGATGGATTTTCCATGCATTTTTGGGAGGAAAAACATTTTTAAGTCATTTTCTAATTTTTGGACACAAAAGGGATTTTTTGGGATTTTTGGTATTGTTTGGAAAATACAAGTCTTTTTGGCTTTTTCATGGATTTTTGGCTTTTTTGGATTTTTGGCATTTTTTGAAAATATGGAATATTTTGATTTTTTTATTTTTTGAAAATAAAACATTTTTTAACATTTTTAATTATTTTTCGATTTTCTAGAAATTAAAACATTTTTTAATATTTTTCGAAAATAAATTATTTTATATTATTATTTTTAAATATTATTTTATATTAAAATAATATAATATTAAAAACGACCCGGGTTGGATTCCCAGGTTGGGGCCAACCTGGGTCATCGAACCGCGACTCGTTGCGGGCCCGACTCGGATTTTTTTAGTTGTTTTTCTTTTTAAATGTAAAAGCCCAAACCCATTTTGACCTACTTTATAAAAATTTTCAGGCCAACATCAGCCCACGTGTGCAGGCCCGACCCAAGCGGAAACCCTACCTGAGTGAGGAGCACCCAACCCGGCTTCTAACCCGACGAGCGCCTCTTTCCACGCTCGCGTCTTCTCGGCGCTGACAGAGGGGTTGGGACGGCAGATCGATGGCGCTATAGAGGACAGTAGTGGTGCGGCGTGGCGGCACGATGGCGGCGAGGGGTGGAGATGTAGAGGGAATGGCAGACAGAGCGCAGCCGAGGACCGGATCCCGCGGTGGCTCGGGGCGGCGAGGAGGGTTTCGAGCGGAAACGGCGATGCCAAGCGGGGTTGATACCTATCTATGGAGAGGGCATGGCGCAGCGGCGTTGCTGGTTGGCGAGACGGTGTCGGTGGTGGAGGCAGTGGTGACGGGGCAGCGACGGTCGCGATGGCGAGGCCTCGGCTTCCCAGATCTGGTGTGGCGTTGGCGAGTCAATCTCGGCACAGCGTCGGGGCGGGGAACAGCAGCAGCATAACCTCACTTCTCCGGCTAACCTTGCTCGGCCTCTACCCTGAGATTTGACCCTTCACGCTCAGATCTCTCTCTCTCAAGCTCACCTACTCGCGGATCTGGGTTCGCTTGCCGCTGGCCTCCCCCGATGTCTCTCGGTGGGAGGTCGTTTAGCTTGCGACCCGATCCTCCGCCCTCTTGGCTTGCTCTTCGATTTCCCCCTTAAAGTCTCTTAAAGGGAAGATCTCGGAGTTCGCCCCCTTTTGCCATCGTCAGGAGAAGCCTATTTATAGGCGAGGAGGAGGCCGGTCGATGGAGGTTCGGCCGTCGGCCCTCGTACGCCGACCGAACACCCGCGGCTGAACCGGCGTCCCATCCGAGCTCCTTAAACAGGCGTGCTCGGCATTGAAGGAAACCAATAATGGCACTTGAGATCTGTCCCTTCCAACTGACGTCGGCCTACACTCCTCGGCTGTAGGTTCCTTCGTGCGCGTGAGTTGTAGAGGCGGAAGAAGGAGGAAGAAGAAGGAAGAAGAAGAAGAAGAGAGAGAGGGCCAGGCTGGAGGAGAAGGAGGTTGGGCCATAAGGGCCCATGTGGGGGGAGAGAAGAAGAAGAGGGGCTGGGCGCAAAGGCCTAGCCCCAATGGGCTGCTTCTTCTTTTTTTTGTTTTTTCTTGTTTTTATTTATTTATTTGTTGTTTTTGTTATTTATTTTTTATTATCTAAAAAAAGAAAATAAAGAAAATAAGACCTAATTAATAACCTAATCAAAAGTTTGGTGTCAACAAAAGAAATTTTTTATTTCATTTATTATGCATAACATGAAAAAGATAGTTTATTGAAAATGACAAACTTTCTTTATTGAGGTTTTCAGGAAGTGCTCTAGTGGCACTTGTTAACGAAATTCTTACATTATTAATGCGGATCAAAATCTAGGCAATTTTAGAAACTATCTTGCATTAATGTCCATGTTTCAATAATCGAACAATATTAAATTTGACGTCACTGTGACTTTCTGGGAAAGTATCACCAGCTTGATTTGATCATATCAATGGGGTAGTGAAAGTAAATGAGGTAATATGCTGGCAAGACTAGTCATGCGCTGGAAGTGTGGGAAAAAGGCTTCTGTTAGGATATGAAGGTTTACATAGTTATTTTAAGGTAAATCTCAAGTTAGATCTTTCGTTAGCCCACTCTTGGCATAGGAGAATGTAATTTTCTCGATCTTCATCTATATCTTTTATTTTTAGATCTCCTTTGCTAGATTGAATAAATTTCTAGTAATGTTAGGCAAAGGAAAACAATTGCCAACAGTAGTATTAAGGATTTCTTTTCTTAGGAATCAACATAACTTTAATGATGTAAAGTAAAATGGGGATTGAATGTTGATTCTGGTTTTGGGTCTTTAGGAATCAAATTATCTGTTTGTGACGTGGCTTATCTGTCTATGTTACAGCTAAGTCTTGATGATTTCTCGAAGATTGTCCATCGATGCAAAATGCTACAAGGTTCTGAAATCTCCTGTGTGGTTGAGAATGCCAAGTCTTCCTACTGTTCACACCAGGTATGGTGAGGAATTGGCTATGACTTTTTCCACTCCTTTCACTAGTTAGCAATGATGATATCAGAATTAGTGACAATACTAGTGGTGCTTGCTAGATTTTAAATTCTTGGGGTTGAGGAAAGACAGGAAAATGGCTCTCCAAAATTTCTTTTCTTGTTTAAGCTAAAGCTGATACCAATAAATAAGTCAGTGGTGAAAGATGGGGGATTAAGCGATATGGAGGATGAGGAAACCAACATTTTCTTGCTACATATTGGAATGTCCTCTTTGGAGCTTGGGTTTAGTGGAGTTTTACTTGCGGATTTCCTCATGTATCGACTTCTGATTTATGTCTTTATGTTCTATTCCAGGAGGGATTGATCAAGAGTTCATTTTTCTGCCGGGTTCTGTTTTAACAGCAAGAAAAGAGGCACCAAAGTAAGCGAGAGATAGAAGCAAGAAAGTAGATTGATCCGCTAGCTGTTGTGAAGATGTATAAGTCGGAGCTTTCATAGATAACTCACATAATGCTGGCTGTATCACTATCTTAGACAACTGAATTATCTGTGGCTTTTACAAGCTGATCTATTTGAGGTTGGGATTCGTGTGACAGCAGATTATAGCTTGCTCAACCTTTTGCGCCAGTTGAATTATCTGTTGCATTGTTCCATACAAACAACTACTTTATAAACTGGTCTTATAGTGAAGGTTTGGTCCTGCTGTTATTTATGATTGATCACATCGAGACATTGTCTATCCCGTGACAAATATTCTCAAGTTGGTCGGACCGGAGAAACCAAGATGCATTAAGGAAATGCTACAATATGCACCTTCAGAATAATCAGCTTCGTTAAAGTTGGCATGGAAGCGATAGGCTTTGTCTCAGTTTTGGCTGGTGCCAAGATGTCCCGATGTTCTTAATAAGCTCTGGTGGGTACCTGCGGTCGGCTCTCTTTTGAGGCCTTACCTCTTTCTGAGGCCTTAAAGTTTAGAGACTTCAAATGAAGGCTACACAGAGAGCAGATATAATGTTGTCAGAAGAGACACAGAAGCCATTCCTGGTTTGCACACCTTGTCAGACATTGATAGCGATTCCATTCTCTTGTTATCCTGAGAAAAGGAACGTTCATTTTGAATTTTTAATTTTCAAAGCTTAATTAGATCATCGAACGGGCCACAAGAGAAAGGAGGATTGGGATCGGAGATGGACCGTCGCTGCTGGCCAGTTGCCAGACCCTAGGGCAAACCACTGCCATTTGCGAGGGTTGCCATCTCCTGAGCGACTACCAAGAGTGTTTCTCACCCTTCTAGTAGTTAATGCCCCCTCCTTATTCTTAATTACTAAAAACTAAAACATTTTCTGTCTGGTAGCTAAAATTTCTATGCCATATACCCCATGGCACACAATACATGTTTTAACAATGTTCTTTCCAGAGTTGCTTAAAATTTTTCAAATAATCAATTCAACCTTCCTTGATAGTGCCGTCTTCCCCGTTTCATTACCCTCTTTAGTCAAATCTGAGGACAGTAACCGCAGCGGCTTGTTGGCCATCTTCACGCAATGGCGGCGGCTGCAGCGGTTCCATCATCATCTTATTAGGCTCATTGTCAACAGAATGACACAAGGAATGACTCAAATTGTAAGATGTATATATTCTCTAAAAACGTCTTAGAATATTTGCTATGTTCTTCTAACTTTAATTAAGCCTGCTATAGATTGGTGAATCAGTCTAGAGAGAAAGGAAACATTCATCTTTTATTTATCAACTGTGGGGTTGACAATGAAGCATGAGCCCATCTTTTCAATTGTTTGTCGACCAAAACATGTGTATATTGGACCTCATGGATTTTGTCGATATTGTAACAGCACGGATGCTTTGGTTTATGACAAATATAAGAACCATGTCTATGTGGGTCATTCCTCTCATTTATGGCTTTGGAGAAAATATTGGGTGCAACTGGGATAGCCACCTCAGCATTGCACTAGTCCATTCTACGAGTGACATGTGTTGCTTGAGGGCCCACCTTGAAGTCCCTCTCTCTCCTTCGTTTTTCTCTGTTTTTTTCTTTTCTTTTCTTTTTTGCTTTCTTTCCGGTGGCCAGCGACCAGCCACATGTGATGGCCAACGAGGGTGTCGTGGCTCATCGGATTCTCCATCCCGACACTATTGGAGCTAATTGGTTCGAGCTTTGCATTTTCGAGAGAGGTGATGTTTTCGACATTGATCGCAACTTCTTCGATCTCCCGGAGAACTCGACGGGTGTCAACGGGGGTCTTCACCGCGCTCGATGGAAGCAACTCGAGGCTTGAGAGAGAGAAGGTTGGAGAAGGAGGAAGAATTGAGCAATTTCGACAAGGTGAAGGGATAAGCGAATGCAATGCAAGAGAGAAGGCGGAAGTCTATGAGTGGGTTTTGGAGGGGGAGAGAGAGAGAGAGAGAGAGAAAGTGAAAGAGAAACGAAGGAGAGAGAGGGGAGTTGCAACTTTTCTTCAAGCTGGGCCTACAGGCGAGACGTGTTACTCGCAGAATGAACTACTGCAATGTTGAGGTAACTACCTTGACTACACCCAATATTTTCTTATGGCTTTGAGTTTCTTCCATATGGCTAAATCCTTGTTCTAAACCTATAAAGTTTCCATTTTGTTATTAGACGTATTTAAACGAGCAACCTCAATGAATTTTTGCTGTATATAACATCACTTTTATGTGTGATAACTATCCTGTTGAAGTTTGTGGCTATAAAAAGAACAGATTAGGATCACTCAAAGTATTGAATATATTACACAATCATGATCCTCTGCGTGATACGTTCAGAAATCCTAATTGTTGTTGCTTTCTATAGTTGAAGATTTGCATGTTAAAGAGATGTCTCAAACAAGTGTATTTTATTGCCCAATTACATTCTTCCTTGAGACAAAGTAATCCCAATATTCAAGCTATTGCTCAAACTATTTGCAACATGAAAGCAAAATCTATGATGAAAAGCTGAATGGTCGCTTTATGGTCCAAGCTTGATTGGATGAGCTTAATCGATTCATCTACAAATTTAAACATGATGCCAAGGGTCGCTTTGGGCACTTGTTTTTCTCTTTAACTTATGTCCATGGCATTGACAAAGAGTTTATCAAATGCCTCTGTAGTCGATTGCACTTACAAGACTAATTGATACAAAATGCTTTTGTTGGATATGGTTGGAGTTCCTAGCTTTAATGCTTTTGTCTACTCATGCTTTGTCCTTTTGAGAAAGGAGGAAAAAGAAGACTACGGATTGGCTTTTGACAATGTTTAGCAGCATATTGGGTGTTGATTGTCAACCCCTAGCTTTCGTCATTGATAGAGAAGTTTGATGCACTTTTCCTAAAAGAGCCAATTTGTTGCGTGTTTGGCACATTGAAAAGAATAATGTGATAAAATGTAAATCTCATTTTGAAGATGGAATGAATTGGAATTCTTTTATATCTGATTTGTGCAAGGTTCTGAACTCAAAGAGTGAAGTAGAATATGGTCAAAAAAGTCAGCAATTTGAAGACCATTGTAAGAAGAAGCCATCAATTCTTAGTTTATAAAAAAAAAAAAAATTGGTTCCTGTCAAAGAGCTTTTGTGCCTGCTTAGACAAACTTGCTCATGCATTTTGGGAATTGTGTTACTTCAACTACTAAAGGGTTACGTTCAATTTTGAAAGTATATCTACTAGTTTCAACGAGAAATGAAGAGGTGAAAAATAAACCGTTCATTGCAGTTGAGAATTAGTTTTCGAAAAGTCAAAATGAAATTGTCAAGTGAGAAGGTAAGAGTTCCTCATCATTTTCATATTCTACTTTTCATCAACATTTTTAGATGAGCTTTACAAGCAATACGAGATTGCTAAAAGTAGGGTTAAGCCACCTACTTGTATTGGGCATTTAAGCAATTCATGGACCTTCCATGTATGCATGATGTAAGATTTAGGATTTTCAATGGTCTATCTCTAGATATAACTAATCCACATTAAAGGCTTGATATAAGGTCCTATTTATCATGATATTACTCAAAAAAAAAAATGGAGATGATTTATTTAAGGTCCTTTTTTTTTTATCATGATATTACTCAAAATAATAGAGATGATTTATTTAAGCAACTATTTCACGAGTTGGAAGGAAATATCAAGAATGGCTAATATTGAAAAAGGAAGTTCTTGAAAAGCAAATTGAGCATTTTGTACAAACAAGTGATTCCTTCTTATATGAGCCCTTAACTACATATCATAAAGGTTGGAGTTAAAACAATAATGGAGAAGCAACTTCTAAATGACATGATCCTTTGTCATTTCAAATTGTTGAAAAAGGGAAAATATGTGGTACTTGTAAAGGTTATGGGCGAAATAGCCGGGCATTTGAATCGAAAGGTAAATGTGAAACTCACATTCAAGGCCATTAAATTTCCACGGTGGGTGAAATATAATAGGCAGAGTACTTTAACATGCAATAGTTCAACCCGAAAGGCCTATTCTAAGGTAGGAGTTTCTCGCACTCTAACATTGGAATTACTCCCCATTATATTTTTGAGCAACTAATGACTCTCTTAGTAATGTAACTAAAACTTTTATTGTCTGATTTAGGTAAAATATTTTTTTTTTTTCCCGAGAGTAGCCTTTCTTAGGGGAGCTAAGTAGCTGAAGGAACAATGTTTTATTGTTAAGTTGCATATACGGTTTGCTACCATGGCATTACATTTGTATTATGAAGACCATTTACTTTCCTTTGATGGTTTTATGAAAATTTTGATGCATTTAGAATTGACTATATATGTATATATGGTTTCAATAAGTCGTTTTATAATGCAATCTCAATTGCCACAATTTTCTTCTCAACAACTAATCATTCCAATTAATCAATGCAAAGAGGATATTCACATGTAGTAATGTTTTAGGGAGCTTTTTCTTTTGAATTTGCATGATAAATAATGGATGTTTAGAATTTCTAACGTGCTCAGCTTTGTCATATTGTGAAACTTTTTTGTTAGAAGTAACTATAAAACAATTGTGTGGTGATGACTTGAAAAATTAAGAAACTTGGATTGTTAGATTTGTTGATTAAAATGAAAGCCGAGCAATTAAGAAACATAGATTATAATGAAATGACATGTTTTGAAGTTATGATTAAATCAAATACATCGGTTAAAACTAGCAAAAGATTTTTTTTTTTTTTCCATTCTTACTTGTGCTTAGGTTATTCAGAATAGTGGATTCCTTGTACGAAATAAAAAAGATAAATATACAACTCATTAACACAATAACTAGTTCGCTATCTATCAAATAATTTTTTTTTTTTTTTTTTTCCAGGGCGCCGGGGGGGGCGGGGAAGGAGGGACAGCATTTTCGTCTCCAATGGAAAAAACTTTAAAAAGAGGCCAAACAGAAAGAGAACCTCTTGGAGCTCAAAAGGACGACAAAAAGAATAAATAAAAGGTAAGGAATAAGCTCAAATTAAGAGTAACCCAAAAGACAACAGAAAGAACAAAAAAAGGTGGGAATAAGCGCAAATTAAGAGTGGCCCACGCCTATCCTTTTACTGTGCGGGTAGATTTATAAGTAAGAAATTCCAAAGTCGTGGAAGACTGGAAGTTGCTTGACTTTTGCCTGGTTGAGGTTGCATTTTCTATCCCACGTAAGATGCAAAAGTTGCCAAAGCATGTTAAAGTGGTCTACGGAGAAATCAAGGTGGAAAAGCAAAAGTTGCAAAACCATGTTTTTGTGAACCAATTTTCTCTTTGCCTCGGCACCAAGAAGTTTCCTGATGCAAACTGTTTACTTCCTTTCCTTCTATATTGTTGCATTTTCTATCCCAAGCAAGGTGCAAAAGTTGCAAAAGCATGTCAAAGTGGGACCGCAAGAGATCATTAAAGGAGAAAGGAAAAGAAAATTTTCATCTTCATTTGCAAGTGAGGAGGAAAATGGCCATGGGAAAGGGTTTGGCCCAATACGTTGTTTGGTTAGCTGAAGAGAGAATTCTGCTTTGAAGAAGTATATAGATGAATAGATAGATCATAGAACATAATAGAATAGAGATAATCCAAATGGTTTGCATTGAAAACCTCTTTTGCCGTTTCGCTCGTTGTTTGAAATCATGAAAAATTGAGAATATAGTAAAATAACAAAAGTGAGCTTTTCCCGTCAAGAAATATATATATGAGTAAATGAATGCAGAGGAGAAATATAAAAAAGAAGAAAGGGAAAAATAAACAAGACCTATATATAATAATAATAATAATAATATGCAACCAAGTGCTTGTGCTAGCAACATCATGAAAGAAATTCAGAAAATAGAAGAATTCACTGAGCTTATAACTGTAGGATGATGGTCACAAACTCATGATTGAGGAGTGAGCCTCAACCGTTGATTTCACGCCAATTTGGTGACGGCATTTGCAAAAGTCAGGTCCACTTCAATTAGATATACTAATAATTAAAGGCACGGCTGATGACCTATATATATATACACACACACACTGCAACCAGATCCACTTCCTCATTCACAAAAGCAACCCCAGAATTCATAGAGTTCCAACTTCTCCAGAACATGGAGGGTCATACAATCATGGTCGAAAGGTATGTAATTCATTCATGTAAAAATGCCCTAAGTACTTTGCTTAGAGCACGTATAAAGCAGCTATTTTTCTTTGAAATAATTTGTTTTCTATTTAGTACAGAGACAGCGTGCAACCACAACAACGGCAACAACAGAGAGGGTTTGACTCAATTCTTCATTGTTCACATATGTTTATCTTATTCCTTATGAACTATATCCTGCTTTGCCTTGCGAGCATTTGGGGCACTTAGCTTTCTATATTTATTGCAACTTTTAATTGTATTACTTTCACAAAAATCCTTGCATATTAAGAGTTCTTTATAACTTACTGCAATTAACTTGTTTAGACTAACTATATGGACTTTGCATGTCTTTGTAGCTGAGCTTTAGTTTGTATTGTTGGACTCGCCTATGACATGTTGTAAAATCAATTTGCACTCAGAATATGTCCAGTTAATTGTATTCATTGTACAGTTTCGTTTGTGGATAAGTAAGCCTCCGTCGATCAGGATTTAAGCATGCAAGTGGACCACTTCTGCTACAAGCTTGTATTATATAATATCATCATAAATTAATGATTTCAAATTTTGTTGTGTTTTTCTTTTGTAGACCGAGAGAGCAAGAAGAGGCCATCTTTGATAAATTGAAAGATTTCTTGAAATCCTCACTTACCTGGTCATTAGCTCTTCTCCAAGCTAAGGATTTACTTGTAAACATGCAAGCTACCTTCATTGCGATTTTCATAGCTGTTGTTATGCTCTTTGGCATTAGTCCGCAAACAACATCAAGCAATCGTGGAACAACATTCATCAGTTTCGCGTTTTTCATACTAGGGTGTCTCGTTGTTGGAATAGTAATTAACTCAATCGTTCTGAATTCTTACTTCAAGTGGGCTATCTATGGTATGTTCCTTGCTATGGTAGCTACACATCCCAATTACCAACAATTTTTTATGGAGTTGAAACAAGTCTTCAAGTCCATGTGCAGAGCAACTTCTTTGAAACTCAAAAACTTATTCATTCGATCACAAGTGAGTATCCAATATCTTTTGACAATTAATTTTGTGGACCGAGAACAATCATCCACAAATAACAACCCTGTGATTCGACCAATTGGAGATGATGGAAGCGGAGTCGGGGAGGACATTGTCTAGTTGATCTTGTGATGGAATTTGACACCCTTTATCCTTCCTTTTCCCTTTATATTAGTAGATATTTTGTTCTGTATTATGTTAGTACAGCATGCAAGTGTGGTCAGACTATAATAGTTTCTCATCCATGCATTAAATTTGCAACCTTGTATATTTGCTCCATCTTTATGAAATTTTATTGATCACATTTTTTTCCTAGCAAAATCTACATTAATGCTGCGTTTTAGGCTGCGATTTTGCTCACCGTTGACTGTTCGTTGCTTTACACGAACAATATCTGCTTATGTAACACGCTGGGATTATCTTTGAAACATGGGGTCTTTTGGTTTTGTCCCTACGTTATCACTTTTGTTTTCGTCTTGACTCTACTACGAATCAACAACGCCATTTCACGCCAAATGACGGTTGCCGATGAGTAAACAAAGGTGGGATTCCGTTGACCAAATTAGATTTCTCATTCAAAGATTATTCGATCTTTTTCCATTTGTCCTCTAATTTAACCCGTAATTTATCTAATCGAAGGAGTTTTTGTCCAGTCGTACGATCAGCTTTTAATTTCAAATGGTAATTAAATTTCATGTCAGTAAGAATTTGGAAAGCGTGAGCTAAAGGGCAAGGAATGGGGAAAAGACAACATGTCGAATCTCTGACTTTAACTTATACCAATTCTCTTTCTTCATATTTTCTGGCTTTTCGTTCCAATGCAATTGTTTCTGTCGATGCGTTCAAATGGATCGATGGCATGTTTTGTCACCATTCAGATTAGCTTCTTGCGACGTAAAAAGCCAGTAGAGGAAGATGAACTCTCAACATGGAATGTTATGTTTTCTAATGTAATAAGTTTGCTTTCTTTTCTTTTGAATTCTTTTCGTTAATCAATTAATTTGAAGAAAAATTTTGCACTTGCGCAAATAGCATTTGAATCGTCTGGGATTGTCTGTAGGACTTGAGATTGCAATAATCAAGTTACTACCCACATTGTTTCGTATGTATAAGCCGACAATTTTAAGGCAAATATAAAATATCTTGGAAGGAGGAAAATCCCTTTTTAATTTTTTTTCTCAATGAATATATCAAGAAAAAGAAATAGAAGTCCTAATTTTTGTTTCGAGTATTGGCATAACTAAGCATAGCAATTATATGAGATCAATTGACCAAATGATTCTTCAACCCTTTATAATTGCTCTTTTTCATATGTAATATAGAGCAACGAATAGAGGTGTTATAGTAGTGGCCCATTACCTTTTGGGTGGAATTTCCACAATAAGGACATCCTACTGGGGAAGAAATTTTGTTCCCTTAGCCCTATCTTCCTCCTGTGTTGTAGTGATATGTTTAATGTGCTGTGGTGATATGTTTAATGGGAACTGCATAATCTAATTCACGACGGGTGCTCGTTTTATGGTGTGAGTTAAAAAAAATGCCAAGTTGAAAATTTGAGGCTAAAAAAAAAATGTCTAAGGTAGAAAGTAGAGTAGATACATCTAGTTAGACCCAATACTCAATAACTCAAGGTTTTTAGTGTAATTAAGTATCAGTAACCATGTCAATAAATTTGGACTTTAAGCTCCGTTTGAATCCCTTATCATAAAAATGTTGAAGTGTTGTGAGACTCCTCCACACTTGAAAATACTAAAGTGACAAATCATCAAGGTTTTTCACACGTTCACTACGTGTTAATCTGAAATTGAATGTTGGCTTTTTTAATGCTTTTCGATAATGTACGTTGTAATTGTTAGGGCTAGATGGATCACCAAGAGGGGGAGAATTGGTGATTTTGCAAAATGAAATAAATTTAAATGATTTTGCAATAGAACAACTTTTGATCATAACCCGAATAACTGTTAGATCTTACTAGTGTGCAAATAACCCTTAATACAGATAAAATAAATAGAGTAAGGGATAGAGAAATTGCACACAAATGATTATAATGGTTTGGCTTTGGAAACCCTACGTCCACTCTCCCGTACTAACATTTGATTGGCTAGATTTGTGGCATCCTAAAATCTCGTGATAACCTTTGGAGTACCATGAACCATGATTAGGTAATGGAAGTGCCGTTTGATTTTGTATTAGCCATTGAATTAATGAATTTCAATTAATTTAAGGCCGAGCATTGTAATGAATGATTGTCTGGATGGAGATGTGTCTACAAGTGACCTAAGGATTTTATTAAGGTGCAAATTGATATAGAAATCTTATTCTTGGTGGTGCACTTTATAAGTAGAATTTTATTGATTTAAATTACAAAGTTTTGTGGGTTTATAAGTTGAAATTCGGTGTTAATTTAAATGAGGGTTAAATGGAATAGGAATAGGAGAGGATGGGCTGATTTTTAGGCCCAAAGACCGTCCAACCAGCCCACGCCAGCCCCCTCTTCGACCGGCCCATGAAGGCCCAAGACCGGCCCAACATGGAAGCCCATCAACCTTTGCATGTGAATCGCCAAGTGGCATGGAGGAGAAGCCAAGTGCAGCTGCCCCCATTGGCTTCTTTGGGTGGCTACATGCAATCAAATGATTGCAAATGATTGTAGGGGAAGGAAAGTAAAGAGAGGGAGGCGGATTGATGAGGGGAAATCGACCGAGAGAGAGAGAGAGAGAGAAAGAGAGAGAGAGAGAGAGAGTGTGTGTCGTCCGAGAGAGAAAGGGAAACCGAGAGAGAGGAAGAGGGAAAGAGAGGAAGCGGGCGTGCAAGAGGAAGGAGGAGGATCGTCCGCCTAGCTCGCCGCCGTCCGTTCGCCACTTTGCCCGCCATCCTTGTTGCCGTTTGTGCTTAAGTTTAAGGCAAGTAAAGTCCTAAAACCTACCCCTTGCATTGCTGTGTGTATGTGTAGTAGATGGTAAATCTTGGTTGTGGTAGATGGGATGAAATTTCGGAGCTTTGGAGAGAGATTCGTTGGCCACGCATGCTGTTTCTGGAAAGACCAGTCCGACCATCCATGAGTTTGTGTGCTGCATGCAACTTTTTAGTTGGAATCTTGTTTCAATTTCTTCATGAAGGTTGTAGACAACACCTTGAGGAACAACATACTAAAATGTGAGGCAAAACGAACAAGTATTGGTTAGTGAAATGATTTTTCTTTGGAGAAATTAGATCTGGAATTTGTTGTGCTGACCTTTAGAGATTTCGTGGTCTGTAAAGTAACTTTCTTGTAAAAATATCACTTTGATCTCTTAATGAAAGTTGTAGTGTACTTCTTGGGGTAGAACATATAAAAAATTTAGAGGAAATAAACAAAAATAGATCAGTGAAATCGTTGTTCTTTGAAGAAACTGGATCTGGGAAAAATGTTACCTTGACCCAGTATGATTTCGTGATTTTTATAAAATCATACCGTTAAAATTTGATCATATGTCCTTAATAAAAGTTGTAGGCAATATTCTGAGGAATAACATACTAAACATTCAGAAGAAATGAACATATGTAGGTTGGTGAAATGAGTTTCTTTTGAAAGATGATAATCTGGGAAAAGATGACACTGAGAACAAGGGGAATAAATCGTCTATATTTATTAATCTAGAACGATTTGGGTTCCGATGTCTTCATGAGATATTTACCTCTAGGACTTGTCTATAACATGTCAAAATTTCAGAATTTTTGGAGTTCATTTGGGTATTTAATTTAAATTACTCCCGAAACTGTGCAAGCTGAAATATTGAAGTTTGAAAACTATGATGCATGGACCATACTATTTTGTGTGAGATTCTTTTGGTATGGAGTTATTCATGAGATATCTGCCTTTAGGTCTCTTCTATAATTTGTCAATTTTTCATAATTTATTAATACCATTTACTAATTTTTCTGGAGTTTTAATTAGAGGAATGCATTATGATTTATCCGAAACATTGATGTATTTTGAAAAATAAATGAATTTACCCATGTGATGTAATACTTTGGGTGGTTGATCTTGCTGCATATGTGATGACATATGGCATGTTATATGGCATGAAAATTTGGTTGAGATCTTTGATATTATTGCATCAAATACCATGTTGAAATTGAGATACATGTGTGAATATAACATGAGAAAATAATGAGATTGTCGGAGGTGTGAGCCGACAATGCCCTGAGAGTGTTGGGATGCCCGGAGTGTATGTGCCGGATGTCCCTGGGCATTTCGAGATGCCTGGAGTGTGTGTGCCGGAAGTCTCGGAGGTGTGTGTCGGGGGGATACTTCGTGATGCTAGTTGGGGTACGAGATGCCCGGAGTGTGTGTGCCAGATGCCCGGAGGTGTGTGCCGGAGATTCCTCATGATGCCAAGTTGGATACGGGCGATAAATTGTGGGATGCAAACACTGGTCCCTGGAAAGATAAAAATTTAGACTGTATTGTGCACATGGATATGCATGAATGCTTGATGATAATTGCATTGTGGTATATACACATATGGCATGGTGATATATGCATGAATGTTTGATGATAAGTGCATGGTGGTATATGCACATATGGCATGGTGATATATGCATGGCTATAAGGTAAGGTATGCTTGAATGCATGAATGATATGTGTTTTATTCTTGATTGTTCTATTTGACGCATTGAGAAGTGTTGTGGATCTTTATTGCTGAGTGGTTGTACTCACCCCTTTGGAGATTAACATTTCAGATTAAAAAGATGCCGTTGCGACCAGTTGCACGTGGTACTTACTATGGCATACCTACTGATGTTGATGTGGAGTGTACGGAGCACATCTATGTTGGTGCTCTTGGTTTAGTTTTTGTTCGAGTCCGTGTCCTGGTGATGTACGATGTGGGTCGAGCCGATGGTCCGGTTATCCAAGAGTTTATATTTGTCCATGTCTGACATGATGGAGTGATGTTAGGGATTTTACCGTCGCCGCCACCCGATGCACCGGATTAGGTATGATGGCGCATATAGCTGATGGGAGCTGACACTTTTTGGAGATAGCCAACGCTTGTTGATGGAGAGTGGTACATGTTTGATGTAGAGTCAAGTCCTTTTTGGGTGGTAGCCAAGTATAGTTAAAATCTTGGCCTTTTTGTTGTATCGACCTTGATGTCCATCATGAAAATATAAATAAGAGTGAATCGGCTTTATATTTTCTTATGGTGCGTAGTTGGTGTGCATTGCATTATGGTCATTAGAGGGAGAGATGGTGAGACTTGTTTATGCTTCCACTAATAAGCTGCGCTAGGACCGCTTTCAAAAAAAAAAAAATCCCTTGTCAAAGGGTATCGGTCTATGAAGTTATATGAGATCGAGTAATTAAAAGAGATCACCTGTGGCGACCTCAGGCGAATCGGGGGTGCCACAAGATTCCACTAGATCAATCTATCGGAGATTACAAGGTATGAGTAATGAATGCTCAAGCTCGTGCGACAAATTCCTTACACACCCTCAACCTCTAAAAGATTATAGTGTATAGCTCTTGGAGATGAATATTTATGATTAAAGATCAATCAAAACTTAGGAATTATGAACTTAAAATTGTTAGCTATATTCACCCTTTTAGTATCTCGAATCAAAGCTTATCGCTTAGCCAATCTACTCGTTAGACTCGAACTTTGTCAGAAGATTTGATTACTTCGAGGTTACTGAGATTGAAGTCTCTCGTTGATTTTGCCACCCATACAACAGATAGAGTTTCCATAAGAAGAGTGCTTAATTTGGAAAGAGTATTTCGCCTTTTGTAAATTGATTTATCCAAGATTTGCTAAATTCCATCTTGAGAGATTGGATATGATATTCTTTCCTTCTTGGATAGATCTCTTAATAAAAGCAAGGAATCCACCAATTTTGTGGTCGTTGTGTGAGGATTGTCTTCTAGAATAGTATCTTGATAATCGAATATCAAAGATTGAATTACATAAAAAAAAAACCTAGAGTCTGATTTTCTAAGTCTGGTGAGTAATGTTTGATAGTGCTCATTAGAGTTTCCACCTATAAAATCTTATCTTCAGAATCAAAAACTATTTAAAGAAAGTTTATTTAATCATCAAAACTAACAAGGGAATTTTCCTTAACAATAATAGTGTTACAGATGTATTTTGATGGCCCTTCGGTAGTGGCTATGGACTAAACATTTGACATCCTCAATTTGGACCCCTATCTCAGGCGCGAGGAATGGATTAGAGATCGGTACGTCGATAATGAGAATGGACTGTGAGTTGATCCTAGGGATTATTCATGAGGCAACTTGTTGATTGGGGACAACATGACTCGGGATCAAGATGACATTAGACCAGAGTGTTTGACCATAAAAAAGCCGCTCGACTATAAGATTGATGTGGATGATCACACGCTATCATGAGTTGATCAATGGATGGTATGAATCAATTCAAGTCGAATATATACCGATCGCGGGCTACTCTGCACGATCACTATACCGTTCGTGAATGACCCTAAACCAATTTTATGCAACTGTGAGTCAAGGCAAGTCAATCATTTTTACAAGATTACATAATAACCGAAGGTCATTCATGGATCGACTAGGCTCAAACATTGGTTGGTTCCAAACCAACCATGGGTCATGCATGGAACCCTAGACAAGTGTTGAATTCGATTTGGGTTTGGCCTCCCGAGCACTGTCGAAGCCACCCAATTCGTGTAGGCCATGTTACGGCCACTTTCGATCAAAACATAGTCACAAACCTCAACCCGATTATTGGTGTCAATTATGGGTAAATTCGAGATATCCCTGTCTGGTTAAGATGACATTTAGCTAATCCTCATTATTTACTTTTGTCCTCTTGAATTTGGAACAATTAAAAGTGAATAATTATTAGAGGCCAAGGAAGCCCACACGCCTAAGATTGGGAGGGGACTTGAAGATCAAGTTGTTTTGCAAAGTTTAAGCCCATCCTTAGTTTTGGAAAATAGTCCATAAGTGCAATAGTTGAGTCATGTGCTTATTTTAGGATTTAGGCAATAACTACCCCAAAGGTGAGACTTAAAGAGCCATTTAAGGACAAGTTGAGGAGAGACTATTGGTTGGTGGCCTTGCAAGTGGGGAGGGTGCTACTTTTAAAGAGGGAAAGGAGAAGAATAAGTCTAGTTAGTGTGACCAAGTTAGTTACCCTTAAAACTAAATAATGATTAACCACCTTGAGGTTTGGAGGATGAGTTGGCCAATATTAGTTCTTAAATTGAAAATTGGATGGATATGATTTAATCTTGTAAATCAATAAAGGAGAATCATTATTAACCATCATTACTAATCAAATTATTGAGCTTCTCTTATGAGGGCCTAGAATGACTACTCTCTCTCTCTCTCTCTCTCTCTCTCTCTCTCTTCTTCCCCAAGCTTACTCATCTCTCTCTATCTCTCCCTCTCTCTCTCCCTCACATGCCCTCTCTCTCTTAGTCTCCTTTCTACTTGCCTGTCATGAGCTAGCATTACCATCGCTCGCCATTGCCGTCGTTGCCGCCTGCTCACTGTAAGCTTCTCGCCATCCACCGTTGTTCTCATTTCGATTTCATAAGTAGATTCCCTAACCATTGGTTAGACCGTTGCATTACATTGTTCGAACATAGATTAGGTTCTTGTTGTTGAATAGGGTCATGCCATCCTAGGTAGAGTAGGTTCATGTACTAATTTTGTATGGTTTGCTCATATTGTGCTTGAGTTATGAGGTCTAAGAATAGGTTAAGATGTTGCTATGTGATTGTTGAGTTACAAGGATTTGTTGTTATTCAGTGGATGCGGTTTGTCTATATGTTATTGTCTATACTTGAAATCACACCTCGAGCATCTGAAAAGAGATTCATGTTGGTCTTAGACATGCGTGGAAGCACGCTAAAACGGGTCTCTCTCTTGGTTTGGTGATATTGAGGCTTATTGCTTCTGAGCCGAGTTTGGCTTAAGTTGGTGCTTGAACATAATGGGTGAAACCATGGTTCTCATTTTGTGCTTGGCATATTGTAATAATGCAGTTTTGATAAGTCACGACACACACTTCGCTTGGCATGCCTTTGAGGAACTCTTGCATCGGACTAAATTAAAAATAAGAACTAGTTGTGTGCTTGTTTGCTTGTGTGATCACATGAGGGAAGCCGTCATTGATGGATTTTAGGATGATACTCAATGGATTTCGAGTGCCGTCCTCAATGGCTTTCAGGATGTTGCTGTGCCCGATGGGGTGGGACAATATCCGCTGGATTTTGGAAAAATTGACCTTGTGATGGACCTAGAATGGGGTAACATGTCAAGTATCCGCTTGGGATCATGTCTTCTGATTTCGGTTATGTATGTAATAAATGGAAGTTGTGTAATGGGTTATTGATGCTCGTGTGCATAAATCGTGGAATATCATGTGGCTCTTGAGCGTGAATTGCATTTTTTAAGCATTGGAGAGTCACGTAAATGTTTTAGAAGTCATTAGTTTGACACATGCATATTTTATATAGATTATTTGGGACTTGAGAGGCATGTGTAATGGATTATTATTTAAAACTTGAGAGTCATGTACATATTTTAGAAGTTTTTATTGTTGGGGCTAACAATACAACTTAGAGGGAGTGAATAGGTTGTTTTCAAACTTTGATAATCTTTTGTGAAAATTAGCTTATTGCTAAGTAAAAATCACCTTACCTCAACCTAATATTTATGTAAATACTCACTAACCGTATACCAATATATATGAAAAGATGAAAAATAGTGGGACATAGAGAATTATAGTTTGGCTTTATCCTTAAGCCTGTGTTCACTCTTTAGACTAACAGCCTTGAGATGGGCTAAATTCCACTAACAATTTGTTTGGAAAGTTACAAATGGTTAGCACTAATCCTTTACACAATAGATCCCCTATCTAGACTTAGTTGCTACTCTTACACTTGTACACTTAATCCTTAGCATAATTGCTAAACAACATGAATATCAAAACAAGAAGATAGAGAACTTTTGTTAAGAACAATAGTACTTAAGCTACTTATGTTTTTTATATCGCACTCTTTTTGGTTCTTCATGGTTTTCGTTTTATACTCTTCATCAGCCTATCCATTGAGGATGATTTAGAGAAGTAGGTGATCATTGAAGAGTTTTTCGTTGAGCTGTTGTTTAAGAAAGTATTGCCCATACAGATTCTTTCCTTGGACTTCTGTAGGTTAACAAAAAAATAGCAACTACTGCTAACTTCTCACTATTGTTTCTAACTGACTTGTCTGACAACCTAGCTATTATGCCATTTGCTTTATTATGATTTTTCTACTGTACGAATCCATATATTTCAACAACTCTTTATTTACATTTATGGATTCTTCCACTAAATTTGAATCTTTGTTAAAGACACGGCATCAGACTTCCTAATGTTGAGTAACCAAGAAAAATACCTTCATTAGTTCATACATCAGACTTCCTGATGTTGTCATTTGTATTCTTAAGAATGAAACATTTACAACCAAATATATGGAAATAATGCAGAGTAGGCTTTCTTCCTTTGTATATTTCGTACTGAGCCTTTTCTACCATAGGTTTCAGTAACATTCTATTGAGTGTGTAACATGCGGCAGCAACAGCTTTAGCCTAAAATCGGTAGGTACACCACTTTTGATCAACATTGTTCTAACCATTTCTTGCGGTGATTGATTTCTTTTTTCTACCATCCCATTATGTTAAGGAATATAAGTAGTGGATAAGTTGTTTTCTACTCCATTTTCATCACAATACTCAACAAAATTTTGGTTGCCTAATTCTCCTCCATGGTCAATTCTAATAGTGGTGATGTTATATCCCTTCTCGTTTTGAACTTGTTGAGCAAATTTCTCAAAAAAATAAAATGTCTCATTCTTATGTAATAAGAACATTACTAAGTGAATCTTGAGTAGTCATCCACTATGACCAGACAATATTTTCTTACTCTTGGACTAATTGTCCATGTTGATCCGAACGGGTCCATATGCAATATCTACAGAGATCTACTAGTGGCAATAGCTTTTGTAGATTTAAAAGAGATTCTTACCGATTTTCCCAGCGTGCATGCATTATATGAGTCAAACTTACTCTAATTGATTTTTGGTAAATCACGAATTAAATCTTTAAATGATATATTTTAGATTTACTTTTCATTGATATGATCTAATTTCTTGTGCTATCATGTTCTTTCTTGATAGACATCAAACAGTATGATTCCTCAAAGTTGATATCAAGTAAGTAGATGTTGCTATGCTTGTTTCTAGTGAAGGTTTGTGATTTGTCCTTGTTAATGCCAATACATTTACCTTTTTTGAATTTTATCTTGTATCCATTGTCATAGAGTTGACTTATGCTTAGGAGATTGTGCTTTAGCCCTTGTACAAGTGAGACATCTTCAACAACTAGGTTTCCCATCTTGATGTTTCCTTCTCCGTTGATTCTTCCTTTATCTTTTTCACCAAATGTGACCATGCCTCCATCTATGGTTGTAAGCATTACAAACTTCTTGTTGTCTCCAGTCATATGTCTGGAACACTTGTTGTCTAGGTACCACTTGTTTTTTCTTTAAGATAATATGAAATCAAAGTGAATCTCGTCTTTTCTTTGGTACCCGTACAAGCTTGGGTCCCTTGTGGTTAGGTTTTGATTCAGGACCAAGAGACCAGCTAGTCTTCCTAAATTTCTTTTGTTGTTTTGGATAGTCCATTTTGAAATGACCATATCTTTCGTAGTTTGAACATTCAGGAACTTTTTTGCCAGTAGCCTTAGTAAAATGTTTAACAAAATGGGACTTGTAAAGGCATATAGGAGGTCTGTGCTTTAATCTGTTTTTTGTTTTTGGAAAAGGATTTGTCTTGTTTTCATTTCTTTCACATTCGAGACCATTCTTGTTGTAGTGAGAAATTTAAATAGAGAGAATGTGTTGTAAGATTTTTGAACCAAGAGAAAATTTGGTGCTGATTTTTGAAATTTCATCCTTGACATTCTCATTTTTAACTTGCAAGAGCTTTACTTGATTTATTTGAAGATCGAGCTCTTCTTTTACATTGTCAATGAGAGCTTGCCAGGAGCTTTACATGAACCTCCCTTTTAAGAGTAGATATTCTTTTTGAAACCTTTTGATGTTCTTCAAACATTTCCTTTGAAAAATCTTGCAATTCATCATAAGACATTTCAAAATCCTTTACCTCAACTTTTTCTAGTTCTGAGTCAGCCATGAGACAAAGATTTATTTTTTCTCCATCATTTGACTCATATTTGGTGTCACTTAATATTTCAACTTTCAAAGCCTTTTTTTTTCTTCTTGAATTTCCCTTTCTTTTTTCTTGATCAATGGACATTATGGTTTTATGTGTCCAGGTTTCCTGCATACATAGCACATGATATCCTTATCTTTGGATTCTTCCTTGTTCTTATAAAGCCTTTTTCTTCAAAATGTTTAGATGATCATTTTCCTTTGTAGTTTCCTCCTTTTTTTCATGAAGCTTTTAAACTTCTTTGTTAGTGATGCCATGTCTTCATCACTTTCTTCATCATTAGAAGATATTTTTCCATTTGTATCATCATAGTTAGCTTTAAACACAACGACTTTCTTACCTTTGGAGTTGCTTTCTTCACTTTGAAGTTCAACTTCATAGGACATGAATGTTCCTATAAGCCTGTCCATTGTGATTGGTTGAATCCTCATGGTTTCCCGTAGTGAGGTCTTCATGGTATTCCATTCTTTGGAAATAGCTCGTAGTAACTTGTTTACTTTCTCGGTATCTATGTAAATTTTTTATTGAAGAGCAAGCCCATTTACTATTTCAATGAATCGTGTGAACATCTATGTTACTATTTCATTATAATTCATGTTAAACAGCTCATAGTTCCCAAGCAAGATTTTTAGCTTTGTTTACTTGACTCTTGCTATTCCTTCTAATGTCAACATGATGTGATCCTAGATTTTCTTTGCAGTATCACAAGAAGAAATTCTATTAAACTCAAAAGGTGATAATGCACAATATAGGAGGTATTTAGCTTTAGCATTAAGAGCAGCTCTTTTCAGGCTTCTTCTATATTGTTAACAGTTTCTGCTTCTTAACCTTCTTGTCGATCAAGAGTTGGTACTTCTAGATCATTGCAACTACATCCCACATATCCAACTTTGCAGCTTCAATTTATGACTTCATTCTTTGCTTCCAATAGCCATAGTTACTTTCGTCGAAGCATGGTGGCTTGTCGGGAGCTTGAGCATCATTAGTAAAAAAGCTGCGAAGGTTAGCCATAATAAAATATTTGTATACTTAGAAGAAATGCAATTTAGATAATGAGCAACAAAGCTTTGATACCAATTGTTGGAGCTAACAATACAACCTATAGGGGGTGAATATGTTGTTTTCAAACTTTGATGATCTTTTGCAGAAATTAGCTGATTGCTAAGTGAAGATCATCTCTACCTAATGTTTATGTAAGTATTTACTAGTTGTATGACAATGTATATAAGAAGATGAATAACGGTAGGACATAGAAAATTATAGTAGTATGGCTTTATCCTTAAGCCAACATCCACTTTTTAGACTAACAACCTCAAGATGAGTTGGATTCCACCAAGAATTTGCTTGTAATTTACGAATGACTTTATTGATTCTTTATATGATAGATCCCACTATTTGGACTCAATTACTGCTCTTTCACTTATACACTTAATCCTTAGCACAATTGCTAAACAACATAAACATCAAAATAGTAAGATAGAGAGCTTTTTGCTAAGAACAACACACGTAAGCTACTTGATTTTTTTTTTTTGTGTCGCACTCTCTTTTGGGTTCTATTAAGCTGCTGTCTAGGAAGATATTGCCCATACAGCTTCTATTCTTGGACTTCTATAGGCTAACCAAAAATAACAACCGCTGTTGTCTTCTCACTGCAGTTTATGACTAATTAATCAAACAACCTAGCTACTATGTTACATCCTTTATTTTGATTCTGCTGCTATGTGAATTCAGATCTTTCAATAGCTCTTTAGCTGACCCAACATATATCATTTGCTTTATTTGGTTGTTACTTTACCATCAACCTAATCTTTACAGTTTCGACATAAACATTATCAGTCGCTGATCTTTTTGGTTAACTGGTGCTGTTGTTATAACGGGACATTTGCAAACTTCTTTCTAATGGATCACACCATGAATGTTGTGTAGTCCTTTAGTCTAAACATCTACAATCACTATAGTAAGTGATATACTAAGGATAGTATGGGCATCATCAAAATCACTTGAAGATGTTTTTTTTTTTTTTTTCCAACAATTGGCACATACATGCTTTATGTGTCATTATTGGGAACTTAAGAGTTGTGTACATATTTTAGAAGCTATTATTTGGCACATACATAGTTTATATGTCATTATTTGGGACTTGAGAGTCACACACACACACACACACACACACACACACACATATATTAGAAGCTATTATTTGGTCCGTATATAATTTGTATACTTACGAAACATTTTGTGGGTCCTTGGTCATGTCAGCATTTTTAGTACTTGAGAACTCCCTTTCATGTACATAGTTAAGGTAAAGTAAGGGCTTTACTATTGATCTACTATCGACTTATTAGCGTCAAGTATTTGTACGATTCTGATACGAGGCATCTATTTATACAAGATTTAAGTGATTTACTTATTGAGTGTTCACTCACTTGTTGTTTTTCCTTTTTTAAGCCTGTAAGTATAAGTCTCATTCCTCTTTGTTTTGGTTTGCTTGTACAGATGGAAGTGGTTTTTTTTTGGATATAGAGGAAATGAGAATTGATATCACGTGCCAAAAGCACACCGCTACGATGTGAGTGGATGAGGGCTTAGGATACCTAGTTCCGCATCAGTACAAGGCGTGGTTTGTTTGGATCAACAAGGAGATCTTTGGGCTAGTTCGTGGATTTCATGGACCATCTAGTGGCCCCAATGGATCCTCAGCGAGCCCCGTGGTGGCGAATCCTCTCGATAGTACTATGGACGACCTCGACTTCAATCCTGACTATGACCTCGAGCTCGAGTCTTATAGAGCTGGCCTTCTGATGGAAACCATTTTTGGAAGTCACTCTCATAGAGGAGCTAGGACTAACTCCTATCTCCTTTTGGATGTAATTGAAAACAACCCCAATTAAGTAGGCTTGTAAATAGAACTTCTAATCCTAATAATGCATAATATAAGAAGTGTGTTTGTATATGTGTTTTCCTTACTATCTATTTATTATTCGTGTTGGGTGATATAGTTAAACGCTTCTACATGTACTTAATTGAAAGATAAAAGTAACAGGATGACGACATCTCTTGGGATGTCACAAATTAATCCCGTGGATGTTGCGTTCTAACGGCTTGGGGAGGTTCGAGGCGTGACAAAACAGCTCATAGAGTTGGGAGCTATCAGATGCCAATCTTTAGGCACATTATCCCAATTAATTTTTTCCATTCTTTTTTTCTTCTTTTTTTCATTCCTAATTATATTTTACAAATTGTATATTAAATGTAAAAAAAAAAAAAAATCTACAAAAAAAATTTCAAAAACTAAGAATTTGTTTCGCTTTGATCTAATTATTAACAGCCAAGACTAAGGTTTATTTTTTTAGACATTGAAAACTAAAAAATGACTTATGAACCATGATTAGAATGGGCATATTCTTATTTTTGATGTAAATACAACATTAACTTTGAACGTTCTTTGTGTAATAAATTCTTCTTTGCATTGATTGATATTTCACCCCAGTCATTTTCAAATGCTCTATCTAAACTAAATTTTCATTTTGAGCATTAGTCTTTGATTATAATCTAATCAAAGATTATTAGGTAGGGTATTCCTTTTTCCCTTTTATGAAGTTCAAAATCTTACTCTACTCGCTCTTTTGTTGAAATATGAAAACGACAATGAATTTGCCTTTGCTAGGGAGAAAATAATTGATTCACATGATAAAGTAGTCCAACACCTCAATTTTGATAAATTTAACATGCAGATATAGTGATCGACAGGAGTCCATTAAACCTTTTAACATTTTCAATCTCTAAGGAAAAATCGTCTCGTAAAAAATTTTTTCATACTATTACAGCATGCACCATTTTAAATTGCTTAATTCCTAAAAGAATAACTGTTAAATGTAAGTATGCAGATTTTCTAACAACAAGAGTACTTTAACGAAATATACTGCAGCAATGCACGGACCCTCTTTGGTCGTTCATTAATTGGCTCTATTTTAGGTGACAAAAATGTGATTTAACGCTTTTTTTCAATAGTGTGAAAATGAAAGTCAACGTTTTAACTCCAAAAAAGTCGTAGAAGTCTAAAATAAATCTAACACAAATTGGCACTCGTAAAAAAAATAATATAAAGGATTCTTTTCCATCAGAATAAAAATCCCCAGCAAGGAGAACGTGGATATGAAGAATTCCTATCTTTAAACTAAATTTACTAATCCAATTCACGCTTAAAGCTCATATTGAGTACATGGATTACGAAGTTTCTGCATCTAGTATTAGATAAAGTCACAATTTCTATATCTTGGACAATATAATAAGTGATACTTTGGAACCTTGGACGATTGAATAACATGACAATGATACTTTTTGACATTCGTGTCATAGACACGGAACACGTTTCAATGACGCCAACGTCATATTAGTCAATCGTCCGAAAGTATCACTTCATCTACACTTTCTAAGACACTTCCTCATTCACTAAACAAGATCAATATAGATACTCTGCAATTAATGGGAGTTGACTGAGCTCACATTTCTACAGAAAATGACGGATCATACAATGACTCTTTACGTAATTTATTCATGTAATTATGCTCTAAGAACTCTGCTCAGAGCACAGATTAAGTAGTCAATTATTTTCCCCATTAACATATGAATTTTTTTTTCAAGTGATTTCTTCTTGATTCAATATAGGGATGGTGAGCAACCACAACAATAGCAACTACAGGACATATTTGACTTAATTGAAAGATTCCTTATTATTTTCGCCTCGTTAAAGTTGCTCCTCATTGCACATTTCAATTCCTAGAATATTAGGGCACCAAGCTCCACGATTTACCAGTTTTATATTACTTGCAAAGTCATCTATCTCATAATACTAATTGAAGTTACCGGAATTGCAGGCTCAAATCAAATATATCAGCACTTGCACATCATTTTTTGCACTCTTAGCTCTAAGTCTCTTCTTTATACGGGCTTGTCTTTGGTCACATGGCCAGTTATCAATATGTGCTTGTTCGTGTTTGTTTGGTTTATCTGACTTGCTTGCACAAAGTTCTGACCTATTTCGGGAGATTGTTCACCGGTTTGATGGTGTCATTTTCTGAATTTCAGTTTGATTTTTAAGCTGATATGACTGTGTTTGTATATCACTGTTATTGCATGTTATTTGTATTAAATACTTCTGATACATGGGAAAAGAGAGTATTATCATGTACATGTTCTGTATTTGGTGAACCTTGTCTGGTTGCCACGTTGTGTAAACGGGCATTTTAATTTCATTTGATGCTTTTTACTTGGGCAAAATTGGATTTCCTTAATCTGGAAAGTGTCTAAGAGTTTTCCATAGATAAATTCCTATGACACACGTGTAAGAGCAACAGTTTTTACGATATGGATCAAATTAGTGTAGCCAACAAGTTCATCCTTCAGCCAATGAAAGAAGGGAAAAAAAAACCCTAGTTTATCCTTCGGATGGAACAAAGATTTATGTTTCTTAGACCACAAAAAGGGGAACAAAAAGGAATCCCTCTTTTTAACATTTGGCCACATCTTCGAGATATAATAGCGGCAGAGTACTCCGTGCTTTACTAATCCTGTTGAACGTATAATCTGCATTTTACTTGTGCATCTGCTAATGATGCACACATTAATAGCATTTGATTATTCTTTTTTTTTTTTTTGATGATCCGGGGAAACCCGTTAGCCGACAGCCTGCGAGTAAACCCTGGGCCCACGGAAGAACCCACCACTCCTGTGAAGCGGGTAAGTCCATCTGCGATGTGCATTTGATTATTTTTTCAATCCCAAAACATCATAGATTATACTCTACTTGGATAGATCAACCGGTAAATCTTTTTGTGACAACTAAAGAACTCCTCGTCCGCGCACCTCATCAGACATTGCTAGTAATTGCATTCCAGAGAATGTTCCCGTGGAATGTTATTACTTGGCTTGGCTCGTTGTGTCTTGAAGTTTTAACATATGCCTTCAACTCTAACCTATCCCCATTTCTCAGTGAAAATAAGCTGGTAGCAATGTGATTTTGCCCTGGTTATCTATTTATGTATATGGACTTTGTTTTCCCCTCTGAACGTATGAGAGCTGTTGCAGCCAGCATTGGTGGATCGACAGCGGCTACTGGTGGATCGAGAGTGATGGAGGAGTGAAGATAAAAGAAAACCACTAAAAATTGATGATCCACGAGAGAATTTCCTGAGCTCCCCCGGTTATATTTTGTGCTTCTCTGGTGTTATTGTGACCGTGAGTGGTTGTGGTGATGAAACGGATTCCATTAGATGGGGGAGAGAGAGAATCAACTCAGGTGTCAACAACCCGTACAGGGGTAGTCATTGTTCTCTTCATGCACTTTGACTTTTATCACAGGTGTCAATCAAAAATCTTTTGAAAAGTAGTGTTGTGGACCGAGAAGAATCATTGATGAATAACAACCCTACGACTCGATCGGTTGGCAGTGGCGGAGGTAGAGGCGGGGAGGAAGTTGTCCGGTTGATCTAGTGATGAAATTCAACACTGTGCGGAATGGATCTCCAAGTTTTTCCTCTATATTATGTGCTTGTATGATATGCAAAAATATGGTCAAACGATAGTAGTATTTCATTGATATATTAAATTTGCAACTTCATATGTCTGCTCCATCTTCATGATTTTTTTATTTTATGGATCACTTTTTTTTTCCCATAGCAACATTTACATAAATGTTGCGTTTTAGGTTGTGATTTTGATTTTGGAAGGTCAAATGGTAGGATTTGAAGCATCACTTAATCTATAAGTGGAAAATCCACTTTGATGACCTTAAAGTAAAGGATACATAGCAATTAAATGTGAAATGTTATATAAAACAATCATAGATGCACATGCACATCCGATTGTGGGGATAATTATCAAATAATTTTTAAATATATTACACATATGCTAATTCAATTATAAATTTTTCAATTTTACTAACATAATCTTAAATCTTTTCGTCACGAGGAAAATGGCCTTAGTGGAGGGAAAAGAGATCAGCTAAGTAACTTCTGAAGTTCACGGGAAAGGGGCGCCCAACCGCCCGGGGGGGTTGTGTGGAGACCACCATCTAGGACCAAATCCATTCTCGTCCTCTATCGATCCACCATGGGATTGCCCGCATACCCGTCTTCAAGCATAAAAGGTTGAATTTCCCAGTAACTCCACACTTGCCATATTTGTAATTTATTGAATACTCCTCATTGGATGCGGAAAATATTTAAATGAAGCAAGATACTTGGTCATGGAGAATTAAGCTGTGGTGACTGATGATTTAGTCCTTGCATGTATGGATTCTAGATAGGCTAGGAAATTTAATGATAGATTCAGGTTTGACTCCAATTCTGATAAGAGGAAACTCCTTTCAATCAACCCTTCAATTAATAGATTACAAATATGTACATGATCATCGCTCACATGAAATTTGAATATTGTCGGAATTTTCTTCTAATAATAAATGAACGGAGGAAAACGTAACCCTCAATTATATTAGTGCTAGCACTACTATTACAGACAAATGAATTTTTGATAATTATTACCTAAATAGATTTATGAAAATGGAAAATATTAAGACGTGCTCCTAGAACATTTATTGAAATTATTATAATTGTACTTTGTCTATGAAAATTCAATTTTTACGTTTAAATCAGAGAATACTTTTATGTTAAGTCTTGTATTTTTTGTCGCTTGGGCAATTGAATCCCCCAATTTTTGAGTATTTCAATTAACATAATTTCTTTAGTCAAGTAATTTTTGTCACTAATAAATGCAAGGAATTAGATGTGGCATTGGCACGCTGATGTTACAATTTTCTTGCTAAAAAATGAAAATTACAGGAAATGTTTAAATATTCATTATTTCTCATTGACATATTTGAAAATTTTGATGAAAAGAAAAGTGGAAATGAGTGATCGAAACAAAAAGGGTTGAGGTAAAACTGAAAATTAAGTGCTAAAAATTTAAGTACTGATTTATATGAGTTGTTTGGTGATAATTAAAAATTAAGGGTAGAATATTATCAATCTCTTACCAAACATAGAGAGAAAACCATTATTGGTAGGTTTTCCAATATATTTGGTAACATTCTAATTACTGTCAATTATTTTTCTATTGAACAATTTGGTAAACCTTCATTTCTGACTAGATTAAGTGGAATATCAACTTAATTATGTCAATTTAAGTCAATTCTATTTAAGATTATCAAAAAAAAATTCAATCTCATTACATTCTGATTTTTAGGGTGCGCATGACAATGCTTCTTGGCTAGGGAGAGTTTTTTTTTTTTTTTTTTCAGAAATAGTTCTTTTCTATTTCTATTCGGAGAACAATTTCCGAGTAAAAGAACATGCTTGGTAACTACACAAAATTTCTACTCTTGGAATAGAAAAAGAATAGAAATGCATTTGGTAACACAACAAACTTTTTTTTTTTGTATTTATTCATTTTTTATTCTTGCTTACGGATCGTCGACCGCCAACTGCCACCGCTCGTTGCTGGCCGGTGGTGGTGAGCAGCGGCGGCGGAGGCCGGCGGTGGCGGCGGCGAGTGGTAGCCGGCGGCCGGCGGTTGGCGGTGGCTCCGAGCATTTGAAGGTGGCCGCGGCAAGAGAGAAGAATAAAAGAAAAAAAATTGACTTATTTCTAGAAATTGTTTTCGGGAACATAAGCAATTTTTTTTTTTTGTTTCTCGTTTTTGCTCCAAATCTATTCCTAGGCTAACTTTCTATTCCCCGGAATAGAAAACAACTTGGCTTTATCAAACAGGTTTTTGTTCTTTTTTTGTTCCGGGGAACAAAAGAACAGAAATTGGGAAAAACAAAAATGTTACTATGCACGGTCTTAGTTTCCAAAAGCTAATTGGATTATCAAACAAGTTCAAAAATAGAGAAAGAGGGAGTGGGATAGGGTTGAGATGGACTATCACTGCTCACTAAAGATAGTGGCAGCCCTTCACCAGAGAAGTACCTAGCCCTCCCTAAGAATGAATTGATGTGTGGTGAGACTACGTGAGATTGCTAAACATGTTTGATGGAATGAAAATGTTGATGTGTTTGAGGAAAAAAATAACTTTGATACGGAAGAGCTCACCACCAATGCATTAAAAAAAAAAAAAAAAAAAACTCCTCAAAGGATAAAGAAGTCAAAGGTTCACCTCCAGCGAACGGGAAAGAATCAAAAGAATCACTCACTTGAGAGAAATTCTCATGTATTATCAACTCACAAATTTGCATCCACATAACTAAGAGTGTACCTCTTAATTATAGAGGGATTAGGACACTAAATTAGGACACGTCTTGTATATTTTCAATAATGAGAACTTCTTCAATTGACTAATTATTTGAAGTGAAACACACGAAGACTAAGTAATATTTTCTTTTAGGCTCCGTTTGTTTAACAAAAACGATTGATTCGGCAAACATTTTCCCCAAAATAATTATTTATATTGCTTACAAAAATAAAATAAAATATTTTCATTATCTACAAAAATGGTTAGACTTAAATTATTGTTGATAATGAAAACACTTTTAATTAATTATTTCAATTGATATAAGTGATTATTTTTAAAAATATATATTTTTTTAAATCATTTATTTCTCGTGATAAACACATCCTAGAAGAGAAAACCAAGTGAGATTTTCAAGAGCATGTCTTCTCTGCCAAATGGACTGTACTTGCCGAAGGTTCATTATGATCCGATTTGAAAGCAGTGCCCATGCTCTATATAATCCCAATTAAAATGTGGCCAGTTTCCTTTTATTCTTCAGAAGCACCCTTCAAAATGAAATAAGATAACTTTGATTAGGGTTGGGGATTCATCCTGGTGCCAACGACCATTTTTTTTCTTTTTCTTTTTTTCCATTTCTAGTCATTTTCTATTTCGTATTGATAAGCATAGTACATATTCTAAGTTGAATATGAACTATTAGACTTAGAAGGTCTAATGTGAGGCCCACATGAATCCCACTAAATCGATATAATATTAGCGCACTTTCAAAATAAATTTTCACTCTATATGCATTTCCTTTTCCAACTTAAGGTTGCTTACGACTTTAGCGGCTGAAATTGGGTGATTGCTAATTCTTATTGTTGGTTTTCCATGAAAATATTTCAAATCAAACTACAACTAGATACAAAAATTAGCTCATTTATAATTAAATAGAATACTATAATTTCTTGTTTCGAATTTCCTCCGGGTCATATAGCTCTTCAGATTATTATTAGGTTCACCGATAGTAATAATAAGTTGGCCATCTGCCAAAATAAATTATTTTTTTGGGAAAGGAGGGACACCAGTTTTCATTTGAGATGAAAAAAAAAAAAAACCGAAATTGAGTAACGTGACGGTTCTATCACATTTTCCGTCTCCGCTATTTAATTTCCCCTTGGAACCGGGTAACTTGATCATCCAGTGTGAAGAGGAAATAAATTTTTATATATGTTGAAAATCACAGCATGAACTTTCACTCAAACAAAGGAGAAGAAGAAGTAGCAGTAGTGGGGTTTCTCAAATAATAATAATAATAATAATAATAATAATAATAATAATAATAATAATAATAAAAACTGGGATATCCACCTTTTTTTATATTACTAGAATTATAGGGGAAAAGCCAATGAGACATCTGTATTGGTGGGGAGGTTAGGGTGGAAACGTTAAAGCCTAAAGATCAAAGCCTGGTTAAAGCCAAAAAGAAGAATAATAATAATATGAAGAAATTATCTAGTGCATGAAGAAATTTTGTTTTTAACATTTGTGCGGAATTTTAGTGAAGTCATTCTGACCAATATTTGCCGAAAATCACTAATGCGGAGATGTACCATATAGGATGATTGACAATAACTTGCTGGAAATCACATTTGGGTGTCGATATGTCATCATCTAATTTAGGATGGTTAAATTTTGTAAGCATGTGTTAAAATTTTGTCCACGCTATATGGTAATCAAGTGCGAGATGTCAAACATGAAATTTCTTTTCTTATGATACATTAAAAAGGTTACATAACGTGTCGTCATGGCCAGGTAGAGAATGTTGTTGAATCCATATATTTAAATTTATGAAATTGTACAAGTGTTTTATACATCTAATTGTATTTGAGTTAAAATGGTTCTAAACCGTACAATTTTTTTGACAAGATTTTGTTTGTCGTAACTAAAATGTAAAATGTTTGTAAAATAATTTTTGTATTTCACAATGCATGATATGGAGTTATAACCAAGTACACGTATGATTCTTTTGTGTGATTTATGATATTTTACAAAGACTTAAGGCATTTTTGCCATAGACAAGTGCAAAATATTGTAAAATGTTATTTTTTATAGTTCACCATATCGTAATATTTTCCTAATACATAGACAGTATCAATTTTTTCAATAGTTTGTTATAGCTATATCAAAAAATGTCATAAAACAAAATCAAGGGGCTTTGTGTACAAAAAAAAATCTCATTCGATGAATTTCCAAAACCCCTTCAGTTGCCCATTCTTTGAAAAAGGCTTCTCCATCGTCATTGACCGGAAATGAGGCGCGTTTTCCTAGAAATAGTCAAAGGAAAAACAAGGGAAAGAAGGTATCCAACTAAACAAAAGGGAAAAATAAAATGCTAAGAATACAAGTCAAGAGTGGGCCCCATTGGGTCTTGTTTGGTCAGCTGATGTAACGATACTATCGTCACTTCACGAGGGAGGGGTGACATGGTTGAAATATGTTTGTACGCAGATGCATGTAGAATGAGGAGGGATAATATCGTCACTTCGGGAGCGGTCGTAAGATCGAGTCGAATTCTACCGCTCTGGGCAGCGCTAGCCGTGAATAAAAGAAAAACCAAAAATGCCTCCTGTGAATACCCAAGTATTGCCTGAAGTGTGAACACTGCAAACTCAGAGCCCCTGACGCAGAGCTGAAACATCAAACTCTCTTTGTTGGAAAAGCTTGCATAGATTGATGTCTGACATCAACTCTACTTCAACCACGGCTCCGAGGTTAGTTTTGCATTAGAACAGACGTATTTTACGTTGATTAGATAGAACTCTTCACTTGTTTATACGTGCATATTTTGTTTGAATTATCAAGAGGTGATCGATTATGCAGTGAGTCGGTTTCCACCATATAATTTGGAATCCATTATGTTCACTTGAGAACCGAACCGGACAAGTTGGATGGGAACCAGTTATATTTTCTTTTCATTGTTTCTTCTACTACATGCTCAGACTTTAGGTGACAATTAGCTGAGAAGGCAGCATGATAAATGAAACTCCTGGGTTATCCTATAAATCACTCACCTTTGGAATGTTCATTAGTCTTCTGACCATTTAGTTACTTGCTTTATTTGCTTGTTTGGCAAACGCCCATTCTGATCTTTCTCTGATATGATTATAGCACTCCTTCATTACTTCTTAGGCTATGTTCTGGGCTTGATTCTCTTGCGGCTGTCATGCTTTCACATAGACCATTCTTTGATTTGATACTGGGAAGCTAAACTAACAGAGACGATTTTCACTGAGTAAAAAGCAGGGTGCCATGTTGAAAAATTAGAGGAATACTCAAGAAGAACCCAAAAAAAAAGTAACAATAATAAGCGGTGAAAATGAAAGCCGTCTCAATCAAGATCGAGAGAAAGGTGCCCACGGAAACAAAGAGAGAGAAGATCGAAATGCAATGTACCAGCTTAGGATTTATCTTAGAACAAGAAAAAAAAAAAAAGTTAAGTAACCTGGGTTGACCCGTTGGTTCGGTTTGATTTCTCACGTGGAACCGGAAATTTGACCAATTATTTTTTGCTCCAAATTTATGGAATCGAGAATGGGACCGTTTCTTCCGGCAGCCACCCAAAACTAGCTGATTTTGTTTGATTCCCAGATTAGACCAGGACAAATGCACACTTTTATGAACCATTTCCTCCTTAGGATCAGGAGCAATCAATGCACTTGGCTTTCGATGTTAGTTGGAGCTTTTATTTGTGTGGCAAAATCCATCTATGTCAATCACGAGTCATTTATTATTTACTGCAATTGATCTGTTTAGACTAATTATGTGGACTTTGCATGTTGCTAATGTGGAGCTCTAGTTTGTAATTTGGATTAGCATATGAACGGTAATAATGCAAATTGGGAGAAATCGTCACCATCATAAATGGATTCATTGGTACAATTCATCGTACAGATTTATTTTTGCATAAGCAAGCTTCCATAAAGCGATTTAAGCATGCAGGTTGATAGCTCGTAAGACAAACTGGAATTATTTATTTGCCTCATGAACTAATGATTTCAAATTTCGTTGTTCTTTATGGTAGATTGGGAGAGCAAGAAGATGCCATCTTTAAAAAATCAAAAGGTTTCTTGACGTCCTCACTTAAATGGTCATTTGCTCTTCTAGGAGCTAAGGAATTACTTTTGGACAAGCAAGTAACCTTCATCATGATAGTTGTAGCTCTCATCGTACTCTTCAGCATCCATTCGAGAAGAACACAAAGCGATGGTGGAAAGACATTCATCAATTTCATGTTTCTCATACTAGGATGTCTTGTTATTGGAGTAGCAATTGACTTGATCATACAGAATTCTTACATCAAGTGGGTTATTTATGGGTTGCTCCTTCTTATGGTAGCAACAAATCCCAAGTATCATGAAATTTACCAGGAGATGCAATGGATCTTCAAATCCATGTACCAAGAAATTTCTCTCGGACTCAAAAACTTGTTCATTCAATCACATGGGATCATAAAAAAAACCTTTAAAAATTATTATCAAAAACCAAGAAGAACCATCAATGACTAATAATGCCGTGACTCGAACTGTTGGCAGTGACGGAAGCGGAGGGGGGAGGATATTGTCTAGTTGATCCCGCAGTGAAATTTGACACCCTTGATCTCTCTTTTCCCCTTTGTATTTCAAGATGTTTGTACGTTATGTGAAATAAATGCCTGAGCTTTTTTCTTTGCATTATTTGTTTATACAATATGAAAAAGTGTGGTTAGATGATATGTTAAAATTTGCAACTTTGGCATAGTTGTCCAAGATTGACTGTGCAAATCTATTTCTTATCAATTTTGTGCCCTATGCTATTCACTTTTATTTTCGTCTTGCCTGTAGTATGAATCCACAATGCTCTTTCTGGCAAAAACTGTGATGAAAAACCCAATCATGTCATGCTTATTGTTGAGGATTATATAGCATCTCACATGATAAAGGAATCATAAGTTATGCTAGAGTTTTTTAATAATAAAAATGTAAAAAAAGTCACAACGACCTAGGTTATCATAGGAGTCCTACGTCCATTTCGAACTTTTTGTTTGAGTCATATTCTTTTAGTGCACCGAGGAAAATCTTTTAGAATTGTCAATTCGTTGTTGCAGCTCCACAAAGTTACGAGCATTTGGACTCTCTTTCTTGAAAGGATTTGCTCCTGCATTATTGTGAGCAAAATTCGAACGTAGGACTCTTTAGAAAAAGTCAAAAAGACCAAAGCTTCGGTTATGTTCACCTATATTAGAGGTCAATATTTTGTTGAAGGTAATTTGTAATCTTTGAAATAGAGAGAAACAATCGAAAAAGAAAAACGAAATCAACCAGCCTCATATCATGATCGGGAGATTATTTTAGGGTATCTACTAGAAAAAATGTTAATTTTGATGAAAGATGCAATTTAATAAGAATTTGTAGCTTGAGATTGAGACCCCGCACGTGAAAAGCCAGTCTAAGAAAAAAAGGAAGCACCCCGGTAAACCGCGTACTTCCCGTGTGTCTTTTCTCTATCTTCTCTCCCTTGTCTTCTTCCTGGGTCTCTCTCTCTCTCTCTCTCTCTCTCGAACGATTCTCTCCTGACCATTCCCCTTTCCCTTTCGTATCACATTGGACTTCCACGACTTTTCTCGGTCAACGCCACAGGAGCAGGCGTTTGAAACTTGCACAGAAAACAGGTTTTTAATGAGTGGCCGACCCTTGGAATATCAAAAACTGACACGGAATGATATTTAAGTGCCAAAAGTTACAAATGCGACATTTAAATGTCTTTTAAAAAAAAATGAGACACTTATATGCCAATTTCAGCAAAAATGGTTGGAAATCTTACATGACGATTATTTAATAATATAATTCTCCTACATGGCACACTAGAGAGTTGAGCCAACGACGAAAAATCAAAACGACGTCGTTTTATCTTTTTTAATTTTTAACATAAATATTAATTTAATTAAAATATTTATAAATATTTTTTTTTTAAAAAAAAAAGAGAGAAAAAGGAGGAGGAAGCATAAGGTGAGGGCTGAGCCATTGCCACCGTTGCCTCCCCACCATCATCAGGAAGGGCTGACGACGGTGAGGAGGTAGCTGTGAGGGCTCAGCCCTTAGTCGCTTGCAATCTTCATCTTCTTCCCTTTTTAATAAAGATGTAAAGAAATTTAGTTTAAAATTTAATCCACATCAATAAAAGACTTCATTTTTTCACTTATTTAACCACGTCAGTATTGAATGTCACTTTTTTAAAAGATTTTTTTCACGCTGATTAATTATTCAGCCGTGCTATTTTTAAAGGTTACATCTAAATTAAAATTTCATTTTGAGGCATTGGCCATTGAAAACTAATAAATGACGGCTCACGAACAACAATAAGAATAGACACACTCTTATCACTAATAAAATACAACATTAACTTCGAACAATCTTTATGTGATAAATCAAATGCTATGTCTAAATTAAATTAAAAATTTTATTTTGAGGCATCAGTCATGGATTATAATCTAATGAAGCTTATTAGGGAGGGTAATGCTTTTCCCCTCTATGAAGTTCAAAGTCTCACTTTGCCCATTCTTTTATTGATATATGAAAACAACGAATTTATCTTTGTTAGGGAGAGAATAACCTACTCATATTATCATGCAGTCCAACACTGCAGTCTTGATAAATTTGACATTCTTATCATATGATTGATAAAAGTCCATCAAACCCTTTAAAATCTTCAATCTCTTATAAAAGAAAAATCATCGTAGTATTCCAGCAGGCACCATTCTTATTTGCTTTATTCGTAAAAAACATTACATGTTAAATGCAAGTACGCAGATTTTATGGCAATCATAATACCATGACTACTTATATCATGCCAACGCGTTAACCCTCCTTTGTAGGTCGTTAATTGGTCGTATTTCTTGGTGCTGAACTCGCCTTTGTAGGTTTCAACCATACATTAATGTGAGTAAACAAATTTTTTTTTTGCTTACCTTGATAAGTGAAAGTTGGTGTTTTAGCCTCGGAAATTCGTACAAATTATAAACAAATCTAACACAAGCCACGCCAAGAAACCAAAAGGAGTTCCTTTCCATTACAATGGAGATCCCCAGAAAGGAGAAAATGGATATGAACAAGACTTCCTATCTTTTAACTGATTTACTTTCCAATTCAAGCTTAAAGTTCATTTTGATGACAAGCCGTTGTTTTGTTTTATTTATTGATTGACAAAGGGGGTGCGGTGAAAGGAACAAATAGGTAGTGATTAGCACTCTAATGGACAATAGGGCATTTCCAACATTCTTCACGATGTTTTTCAAGTGGATCATTCTTTTAAAAAAGAAATGGAAATGTTGATGTGGACTGACACACTAATGCCACATCAGCATGAGCTGGACAACCGGTACATCCACACCTTATCAATTATATGATATGTGACCTTCTTCCTTTGGTTAAAAATGCAAATGCACACCACAATATTAATTCAAAAAAGGAAAATTCTAAATAAAGGCTTGAAGTGCCTTTATTTTCTCAAATAAGGGCATAAAAGTGACATTATTTCAATTAAGTGCCTGAAATGTTATTATTTTTTTCAATAAGATCTGAAGTGAACCTTATTTCAAATAAGGGTTTGAAGTGCATATATCAGTTTCAAAGAAAGGCATGAACTCACCAAATGTGAAGGGTAGTTTCGTCTTATTAATTTTTTAATTTTTCTTTTTTCTTTTCAAAAAAACTACAAAAAAAAAAAAAAGCAAACACATGCGATGGTCGCCGCCCTCTCGTCGGTGGGGCAATAGTGAAGGTCGATAGGGTCATTGGTGTTTGGGTGAAGGCTAGCAACCTTAGCCAACCAGAGGCGAGGGCCAACAAGCCCTCGCTAGAGACGAGAGACGGCTCACCTGATCTAGCAAGGGCAAGTGTCACCCTCACTTGGGTAGGCAAAGGTCACCCTCCTTGGTGTCGAGTGCAAGCGTCCTCACCGAAGGTAGCACTTGGGAGAGAGCCACTGATCTTGGCCGACCAGAGGCAAAACCTCGCCAGAGGCAAGAGAGGGCTTACTTGGGCTGATGATGGTGAAGGTTGCCCTCACCAAACATAGAGAAAAAACCATTATTGGTAGAATATTATCAATCTCTTACCAAACATAGAGAACAAAAAGAGTGATTGAAACAAAAAGGGTTGAGGTAAAACTAGAAATTAAGTGCTAAAAATTTAAGTACTGATTTATATGAGTTGTTTGATCATAATTAAAAATTAAGAGTAGAATATTATCAATCTCTTACCAAACATAGAGAAAAAACCATTATTGATAGGTTTTCCAATATATTTGGTAATATTTTAATTACTCTCAATTATTTTTCTATTGAACAATTTGGTAAACCTTCATTTCCTTACTAGATTAAGTGGAATATCGACTTAATTATGTTATTTAAGTCAATTCTATTTAAGATTATCAAAAAAAGTTTAATCTCATTACATTCTGATTTTTAGTTTTCAAAAGCTAATTGGATTATCGAACAACTTCAAAAATAGAGAAAGAGGGAGAGGGATAGGGTTGAGATGGACGATGGCTGATCACGAAAGAGAGTGGCAGGCCTTTGCTAGAGAAGTACCTAGCCCTCCCTAAAAATGAACGAATGTGTGGTGAGACTCCATGAGATTGCTAAACGTGTTTGATGGAATGAAAATGTTGATGTGTTTGAGGAAAAAAAGAACTTTGATATGGAAGAGTTCACCACCAAGGCATAAAAAAAAAAAAGAAAAAAAATACTCCTCCAAGGATAAAGAAGTCAAAGGTTCACTTCTAGCGAACTGGAAAGAATCACAAGAATCACTCACTTAAGAGAAATTATCATGTGTTATCAACTCACAAATTTGCATCTACATAACTAACAGTGCACCTCTTAATTATAGAGGGATTAGGACACTAACATCGGACACGTCTTGTATATTTTCAATAATGAGAACTTCTTCCATTGACTAATTATTTGAAGTGAAGCACAAGGAGACTAAGTAATATTTTCTTTTAGGTTATGTTTGTTTAACAGAAAACGATTGTTTCGGCAAACATTCTCCCAAAAATAATTGTTTATATTGCTTACAAAAATAAAATAATATATTTTCATTATCCACAAAAATGGTTAGATTTAAATTATTGCCAATAATGAAAACACTTTTAATTAATTAATTAATTTAATTGATATAAATGATTATTTCTAGGAAAATATTTTTAAATTATTTATTTTTCGTGAAATAAAGACGCCCTAGAAGAGAAAACCAAGCGAGATTTTCAAGGGCATGTCTTCTCTGCCAAATAGACTGTACTTGCCGAAGGTTCGATATGATCCGATTTGAAAGCAGTGCCCATGACATATATAATCCCAATTAAATTGTGGCCAGTTTCCATTTATTCTTCAAAAGCACCCTCGATGAAATAAGATAACTTTGATTAGGGTTGGGGATTCATCTTGGTGCCAACAAACAATATATAAAATATATATATATATATATATATATATATATATATATATATATATATTCCTTTTATAGTCATTTTCTATTATTAAGTATTGCTAAGCCTGGTACATATGATAACTTAAATACGAACTATTAAATCTGGATGGTTTAATGTGAGGTCCTCATGGATCCCACTGAATCGATCCAATGTTAATGCAATTTCAGAATAATTTTTCATTCTCTATGCCTTTTCTTTTCGAACTTAAGATTACTTATGTACTTTAGAGGCTGAAATTGGGTGATTGCTATTTCTTATTGTTGCTTTGCCATGAAAATATTTCGAATCAAACTGCAACTAGAAATGAAAAATTAGTTCATTTAAAGGAAAATAGAATACTAGACTTTTTGTTTCGAATTTCCTCTAGGTCAATATAACTCTTTGGATTGTCATTAGGTCCACCGATAGTATAATAATAAGTTGGCTATTTGCCAAATAATTTTTTTTAAAAATTTTTTTGGGATAAGGAGGGAGACCGGTTCCGTTTCAAATCGGAGAAAAAAAATACAAAATTGAGTAATGTGACGGTTCTATCACTTTTGCCATCTCCACCCTTCAATTTTCCCTTGGATTTGGATAAGTTGATTATCCGGTATCAAGAGGAAGTAAATTTTTATATGAGCCGAAAATCGCAGCATGAACTTTCTCTCAAAAAAAGAAAAAAGTGAGAAAAGAAAAGAAAGAGGGGGAGGGAGAGAGAGAGGATATCCATCATTTTCATTTTACTAGCACAATAGGGGAAGCCTATGAGGCATCCGTTCCAATAATTAGGTGGTCGGGATGGAGACATTAAAGTCCAAGGTTCAAACCCTAAACTTAAAAAGAAGATGAATAATAGGACGAAACTGTCCAGTTAGTTCTAAACATATTGCATGTATAAGAATTCAATCCTAAATTTTTCAAATTTATCAATTTTGTTGTTAACTGTTGTGCGAAATTTCAGATAACCCTTCCGTCAATATTTGCTGAAAATCTCTAATGTGGTGATGTACCATACAAGACAATTGAGGATGACTTGCTGGAAATCATATTGGAGTGTTGATAACTCATCATCTAATTTAGGATGGCTAATTGTGTAAGCACGTGTTAGAATTTTGTCCACACTATATGGTAATCAAGTGCAACACGTCAAGTAAGTTTCCTTTTTGGTGAGACACTACAAAGGTTATATAACATTTCATCGTGGCTAAGCAAAACGTTGTTGAATCCAAATATTTAAATTTATGAAATTGTACAAGTATTTTCTACATCACACAATTTTTTGAACAACATTTTGCCTATGGTGTATTATCCTTGCATAATATGGAATTGTGCTTCTTTAGGAGGATGGAATAATGAACTCCAATAGATGATCAGGGTTACCAAACGCAAAGACTTGATAGCAAGGCTTCTCAAAGTATTTTTCTTAGCAACTCTATATTGCATTTGGATGGAACATACCTATAAATGTTTCGAAAACAAGTCAACGGATGTCCCCATTGTCTCGATCTAACCCTTCTTACGGGGAGTGACTGTTAGGTTTAGGGATATTGAACTTCAAGCCAACGACCTTCCATTGACTTGGGCTCTCCCAAGCCCATATTTCGCGCAATATCAAATTTTCAATTTTTAATCACTTTAAGCCTATGCAAATTTTGACTAAGAAGTCGTCACTAACCTTTTTGGATTGACTAGAAATCTAGTAAGATACAAGAGGATATGTTACTATTTACACAACTAAAGATTTTTTATCCGAGAACTTGATTAGGTCAACCCTAAAACTAATGCCCTTTCGGTATCTAACCTAATCATGTGCTGACTAACGCCTTAGCAACCTATCAAAGAATTCTAGATTTTGTCCTAACCATTCTAAAATGAAGAAAATAACATCTAAGATATTGAGAATCACAATGAAGTATAATCACAAAGTACACAAACATCCTCAAATTGCCCCTAAAAAGAAAAAAGACAATCCTAAATAAAGAACCCTATTGTAACGCCCTAAACGTTTGTCCAAATTTTGGGCTTTAACATTTTTAAAGGGTTTTCCAATTTTTCTAAAATTTTCTTATCTATTTTTTTGAAAATTTTTTGAAATTTTTAATGATATTTCTAAGTTTTTATTTTTTAATGATTTTCAGTATTTTCTGAAATTTTTATTATTTCCTAAAGCTTTTAAATTTTTTATCATTTTCTGAAATTTTAATTTTTTTATTTAGAATTTTTAATTAATTTTAATTAATTTTAATTAATTTTAATTGATTTATTTTTAGTTTTTTAACTATTCATTTATTTGCAGTTAATAAAAAAGGATTCGGACTGCATCAAGAGCTAAACCGACCCGAACCCTATTGGATTGGGTTGGCCTAAAAACATAATCCCTAAAAGTCCGCTCAAAATTAATTAAAAAGGCCTACCAATATTTCAAAAAAAAAAAAAGGGGATATATTCAGCAGAAGTCCTAAAACTTGTGCAGAAAGTGCAATTAAGTCCTAAAACTTACAAAGAGTTCAATCAAGTCCTAAAACTTGTCCAGAAAGTGCAATTGAGTCCTAAAACTTACAAAGAGTTCAATCAAGTCCTAAAACTTGTCCAGAAAGTGCAATTAAGTCCTAAAACTTACAAAGAGTTCAATCAAGTCTTAAAACTTGTCAAGTTTGTTCAATTAAATCCTAAAGTTAACACCGTTAAGAAAGTTAACGGAAATTGTTGACGTGACGCCGACGTCATATTTTAAATGATTTTTTTATTTTTCAAATGGCTTTTTAAATTTATTTTTATTCAAAATCTTTAAAAATTAGATTAAAAACTAAAAAGGAAAATCTAAATTTATTTAAAAAAAAAGAAAAATCTAAATTTATTTAGAAAAACAAAATTGTTCAAAAAAAAAAAAAAGGGCGGTGGACTTCCGCCGCCGCCCATCGCCGGAGGGGCCGGCGACCGTCACCGGCCCCGGGCGGGGTGGCCGGCCCTCACGGGGCCAGCGACCGTCGCCCGCCCTCGGGCGAGGCCTCGTCGGCCCTCGCTCGGGGCCGGCGAGGCTCGCCGGATCTCGGCGAGGCTCCCAGATCTGGCGAGCCTCGCCGGCCCGAGCGAGGGCCGACGAGACCTCGCCTAGGGCGAGGCAACGGTCGCCGTCCCTCGCCCGGGGCCGAGCGACCGTCGCCCGCCCGGGCGAGGCCGAGCGACCGTTGCCCGCCCGGGCGAGGCCTTGTCGGCCCTCGCTCGGCCGGCGAGGCTCGCCGGATCTGGGGGAGCCTCGCCGAGATCCGGCGAGCCTCGCCGGCCCGAGCAAGGGCCGACGAGGCCTCGCCTGGGCGGGCGACGATCGCCGGCCCCGGTGAGGGCCGGCCACCCCGTCGCCGGCCCCTCCGGTGATGGGCGGCGGCGAAGTCCACCGCCTTTTTTTTTTGAACAAATTTGTTTTTCTAAATAAATTTAGATTTTTCTTTTTTTAAAATAAATTTAGATTTTCTTTTTTAGTTTTTAATCTAATTTTTAAAGATTTTGAATAAAAATAATTTTAAAAAGCCATTTGAAAAATAAAAAAATCATTTAAAATATGACGTCGCCACGTCAGCAATTTCCGTTAACTTTCTTAACGGTGTTAACTTTAGGGCTTAATTGAACAAACTTGACAAGTTTTAAGATTTGATTGAACTCTTTGTAAGTTTTAGGACTCAATTGCACTTTCTGACAAAGTTTTAGGACTTGATTGAACTCTTTGTAAGTTTTAGGACTCAATTGCACTTTCTGCATAAGTTTTAGGACTTCTACTAAACATATCCCAAAAAAAAGTGTCATAACTTCTAGCCCACCCTCATTTTCTCATTCTCAGCTCAATCCATCCCAAACCACAAAACAGGCAAGCCTGAGACCTACCTTTTTACGGACGACCGCCCCACAATTAAAAGCCTGAAACCCTTTTCAATTTTCTATCTTTCTATTTTGGCCTTTTTACTTCGTTTTTTCTTTTCGTTCTTATCACCTTTTTTTGTCTTTTTCTATTTCTTCATCCCTTCCCCAGGATCGTCTCCTCCCCGAACATTTTCTCTCTTCCTCGCGGCGACCCATACATCCTTTTTTATCGAGACCATTTCCATCGCGGACGAGCTCATCACCCAAGCTTAAACCAGTATCGAACCGCTTGCTGTCCGCCGTTTATCTCGACTCCACCGATCACCATCGGCCACTAATTAAGCCGGCGTTTTTTGTCGCCGGAGCGCTAGCGGCGATGGATTTTCGTACTTAAACAGTGAGATATATGCAATGTAATCATACAGAAAATGAAGATATAGCGACAAACTAACATCATTAGGATGAAACAGACTCGCAACAAAGATCCTAAGCTTCGATTTCTAGAGTAAAAGTTCAATGCTCCATTTAGACATTTTGTCAAGTACCGTATCCGACTCGCATACGGAATGATCCCTCATTCGCTCGATGAGATGGAGTCGCAGGAAGTAATACTAGTGAAGCTCGAAACTACTACCGAAAACCACCGGGCTTCTCTTATCCCAACGGCAAGCCGTTGTATCCTTGTCTTCCCTAACTAGCCACGACCAAGATCGATGGCCGACGACGCCGCTCAACCGTGGCTCCGAGGTTCTGTGTGAAACGGAGACAAGCACTCCTGGAACAGCGATGGTATCTTCGTTCGATCATCAAGGCGCGAGCTCGGAACGGTAGTGGAGACGGCCAAGTTTCGGAAGAGAGATCTCGGGTGATGGGGCGGAGGGAAGATCGAGAGGACTGTCGCGAGAGAGGAAATGAACGGAGAAGGTCAGACCATCTTTTTGTGTGGAGAGCCCAGACGAACCGAGAAGATCAGACCCTTTTTTGTGTGTCGAGAGCTCCACCAAAGAAAACCCAAACTTTTCCCAGCCAACCTTCTCCGAGAACGTCGAGGATCTCTCCCCTCCTTCCCTCCCTCCTCCTTCTATGCCATATGGTTTTTCTCCCGAGAAAGGATCCCCCAAAGGAGAAGAACCAGACCCCTTTCTTGCCCGAGCTCTCTTCCCCTTTTTTTTTTGGTTTTTGCGAAGCCTGCTCCATCCCCTTTTGCTCCCCGCCTGCGTTCCTCGCCTCAGCAACGCGTCCCCATTTCGCCACGCCAGCTCATGCATGCTAGAAGGCTTCCCACACTTTTCTCACGTCACTCTTGTGGCGTTTTTGCTTCCCGGGCGCTGGTTTGTGCAAACGACGGGGAATAAGTGGCCTTGGGCTAGGCCACCTTTTAGGCTCTGGTGGGCCTAGAAAGGAAGGAAAATGGGCCGAAGAAAAGAATGAAAATGGGAAGCTGGGTCGAAGGGTGAGCCGAAAATAACCAAGTGCGCTAGACAAGCCGGCCCGCTCGATTTCCCCCTTTTATTTTTGTTTTCTTTCTTTCTTTTTTTATGTTTTATATTTTTTTACCCACAAGATTTCATTTCATTTTTTTGGTTTTTTTATTTTTTTTTTATTTTTTTGCTTTTTATCTTTTATATATTTGCAAAATAAATGGATATTTAAAATGTTGACGAAGATTTGGGTGTCAATACCAATTATTCTTGCTAAAATTTGTAAACTTGTAAGAGGGCGAACTTCGTATTACAAAAATTTTAGACCTTCCCAGATAAATGTAATACCGGCTACTATATGGAGACTTCCTTGTGCCACTTGTTCACGTTCCTAGTTATCTTTGTAATGCTGAGAAATGCCTCTAAGCTCCTATACGTCATTTTATAAATAATAATTACCTTTCAAATAAAAAAAAAAAAGAAAGAAAGCATTTGTCATGGATGCATGCCTGCACTTAGCTTAGAGATGAAACAAAGCTTCCCCAAGGACAACGGAAGGAACATTAGGAGTCAAGAGAAGGTTTTATCTAAATGCTGCATTTTTTTTGTTTTTTTTTTGGACTACTCTTTGAATCCTATCATCTTTAGAGAACCATCCGTGAAGAAATTGGACAAAAAAGAAGGCCGAAAAGAAATACGGGGGCCCACGTGAGGCCAATCACAAAGTGTATATATAGGGTCCCCAAACCCGAACTTCAAAACCACCAACTGCACTTGGTTATGTCTTGCATCCGGACACAGCAGAACATAAGCAGTATTTTGCTGTTTTTTGGTTGGTTCTACCTCCAAGACTCTGCAATTTCATCAAGGTTAGCTCCACTATCCTGTTATTAGTCTTGTTCCACGTTGTTTCAACTTTGAGTTTTGGAGTCATTTCTACTTCTAGGGCTTAGAAATATATTGCAAACAACTCATCACATACTAGCTTCAGCATAAACGTTAGTAAACAAACTGTTGTGGGTTTGGAAATAAACAGTAGTTACCCATATAGAATAGAAGACGAGCATCAAGATGATCAACAAGATGACCTTATTTAGAAAATAAAGAGACTAGTCTGCAAGAAAATGTAGTTTCAGCATGTTTTCTCATTGGCAACATACATATTGAAAAATATTTGTAAAATAATTTTTGTATTTCATAATGTCACGATATTTAGTTTTGACTGAGTGCACATACGGTTATTTATTTATTTATTTATTTGTGCGATTTGTGATATTTTACAAAGACTTATGGCATTTTTGCCATAGACAAGTGCAAAACATTGTAAAATGCTATTTTTATAATTCACGATATCATAACATTTTCCTAATACATAGACAGTATTATTATTATTTTTTTAATTCATGAGGTCACAATGGTTTGGTATAACTATATTGAAAAATGTCATAAAATAAAATTAGAGGATTTTGTGTACCATACAAAATCTCATTTGATGAATTTCCAAAAACCCGTTCAGTTGCCCACTCTTTGAAAAAGGTTTTCTGGGGTCATAATTCGACCGTCATTGACTGGAAATAAGACACGGTTTCTTACAAAGTTTAAAAGAAAAAGGAGAGAAGCGGAGATCCAACCAAACCAAAAGGAAAAATAAAAAAGGTAAATCCAACACTGAAAAAAGTCACTCCTGACGTCAAAGAAAAAAAAGAAAGTCATGATATTATCCCTCCTCTATGCATATTCCTAGTGTTGCCTAGGGATGAGCATGTCGGATTGCCCAAACCGAATTGATTGGGAAAACATTTTCCTAAAAAAATTATTTATATTGTTTACAAATGAAAGAAAAATATTTTAATGGTCCACAAAAATGTCTAAACATAAATTATTACTACTAATGAAAACATTTTTTTATTAATTAGTTATTTCAATTGAACAAGTAATTATTTTTTAGAAAATGTTTTTCAAATTGTTTATTTTTTGTGAAACAAATGCGCCCTAAAGAAGAAAACCAAGTGACATTTTCATATTGAAGCTTTGATGATCCAATACGAAAACGGTGTCCATGACATACATAATCCCAATTGGAATTTGGCCACTTTCCTTTTATTCTTCAGAAGCACCTTTCAAGATGAAATAAGATAACTTTGATTAGGGTTGGGGATTCATCCTGGTGCCAACAACCATTCTTCTTTTTCCATTTCTAGTCATTTTCTATTATGTATTGATAAGCATTGTACGTATGCTAAGTTGAATTTGAGCTATTAGACTTGGAAGGTCTAATGTGAGGCCCGCATGAATCCCACTACATCGAGCTAATATTAGCACACTTTTGAAAACAAAAAATTCGCTCTATATGCATTTCCTTTTGAACTTAGGGTTACTTACGTACTTTAGCGGCTGAAATTGGGTGATTTCTAATTCTTATTGTTGGTTTTCCATGAAAATATTTCAAATCAAACTACAACTAGATACAAAAAATTAGCTCATTTATAATTAAATAGAATACTATAATTTCTTGTTTCGAATTTCCTCCGGGTCATATAGCTGTTTAGATTATTTTTCACCGATAGTAATAATAAGTTGGCCATCTGCCAAATAAATTAGTTTTTTTTGGGAAAGGAGGGACCCCAGTTTTCATTTAAGAAGGAAAAAAAAAAACGAAATTGAGTAACGTGACGGTTCTGTCGCATTTTCCGCTCCGCCATTCAGTTTCCCTTGGAACCGGTTAACTTGATCATCCAGTAAGAAGAGGAAACAAATTTTTATATACGTTGAAAATCACAGCATGAACTTTTACTCAAACAAAGGAGAAGAAGAAGTAGCAGTAGTGGGGTTTCTCAAATAATAACAAATAAAAAGAAGAAGAAAAAAACTGGGATATCCACCATTTTTATATTACTAGAATTATAGGGGAAAAACCAATGAGACATCTGTATTGGTGGGGACGTTAGGGTGGACACGTTAAAGTCTAACGATCAAAGCCTGGTTAAAGCCAAAAAAGAAGAAGAATTATCCAGTGCATGAAGAAATTTTGTTTTTAATATCTGTGCGAAATTTTAGTGTAGCCATTCTAATCAATATTTGCTGAAAATCGCTAATGGGGGGATGTACCATATAGGATGATTGACAGTGAATTACTGGAAATCACATTTGAGTGTCGATATGTCATCATCTAATTTAGGATGGTTAATTTTGTAAGCACGTGTCAAAATTTTGTCCACGCTATATGGTAATCAAGTGCGAGACGTCAAACATGAAATTTCTTTTCTTATGATACATTAAAAAGGTTACATAACGTGTCCTCATGGCCAGGTAGAGAATGTTGTTGAATCCATATATTTAAATTTATGAAATTGTACAAGTGTTTTCTACATCTAAGTGTATTTGAGTTAAAATGGTCCTAAACCATACAATTTTTTTGATGACATTTTGTTTGTCGTAACTAAAAAGTAAAATGTTTGTAAAATAATTTTTGTATTCCACAATGTCACGAATGGAGTTATAACCAAGTACACATATGATTCTTTTGTATGATTTTTGATATTTTACAAAGACTTAAGGCGTTTTTGCCATAAACAAGTGCAAAATATTGTAAAATGTTATTTTTTATAGTTCACCATATCGTAACATTTTCCTAATACATAGACAGTATCGATTTTTTCAATAGTTTGTTATAGCTATATTAAAAATGTCATAAAACAAAATTAAGGGACTTTGTGTACAAAAAAAAATCTCATTCGATAAATTTCCAAAACCCCTTCAGTTGCCCATTGTTTGAAAAAGGCTTCTCCATCGTCACTGACCGGAAATGGGGCGCGTTTTCCTAGAAATAGTCAAAGAAAAACAAGGGAAAGAAGATATCCAACTAAACAAAAAGGAAAAATGAAATGCTAAGAATACAAGCCAAGAGTGGGCGCCATTGGATCTTGTTTGGTCTGCAGAAGTAACGACACTATCGTCACTTCACGAGGGAGGGGTGACGTGGTTGAAATATGTTTACACGTAGATGCATGTAGAATGAGGAGGGAATTCTACCGCCCTGGGCAGCGCTAGCCGTGTATAAAAGAAAAACCAAAAATGCCTTCTGTGAAAACCCAAGTATTGCCTGAAGTGTGAACACTGCAAACTCAGAGCCCCTGGCGCAGGGCTGAAAGAAACATCAACTCTCTTTGTTGGACAAGCTTGCATAGATTGATGTCTGACATCAACTTTACTTCAACCGCGGCGCCAAGGTTAGTTTTGCATAAGAACAGACGTATTTTACGTTGATTAGATAGAAGTCTTCACTTGTTTATATGTGCATATCTTGTTTGAATTATAAAGGGCTGATCAACTATACGGTGAGTCAGTTTCCACCATAAAATTGGGAATCCATTCTATTCACTTGAGAGCAGGACCGGACAATTGGATGGGAACCGTTTATATTTTCTTTTCCTTGTTTCTTCTACTACATGCTCAGACTTTAGGTGACAATTAGTTGAGAAGGCAGCATGATAAATGAAACTGGTGGGTTGTTTTGCCTGGGTTACCCTATAAATCACTCACCTTTGGAATGTCATTAGTCTGCTGACCATTTAGTTCCATATGTTGTGGATCACTTGCTTTATTTGCTTGTTTGGCAAACGCCCATTCTGATCTTTCTCTGATATGATTATAGCACTCCTTCATTACTTCTTAGGCTATGTTCTGGGCTTGATTCTCTTGCGGCTGTCATGCTTTCACATAGACCATTCTTTGATTTGATACTGGGAAGCTAAACTAACAGAGACGATTTTCACCGAGTAAAAAGCAGGGTGCCATGTTGAAAAATTAGAGGAATACTCAAGAATAAGAACCCAAAAAAAAAAGTAACAATAATACGCGGTGAAAATGAAAGCCGTCTCAATCAAGATCGAGAGAAAGGTGCCCACGGAAACAGAGAGAGAGAGAGAGAGAAGATCGAAATGCAATGTACCAGCTTAGGATTTATTTTAGAACAAGAAAAAAAAAAGTTAAGTAACTTGGGTTGACCCGTTGGTTCGGTTTGATTTCTCGCGTGGAACCGGAAATTTGACCAATTATTTTTTACTCCAAATTTATGGAATTGAGAATGGGACCATTTCTTCCGGAAGCCACCCAAAACTAGCTGATTTTGTTTGATTCCCAGTTAGGCCAGGACAAATGCACACTTTTATGAACTATTTCCTCCTTAGGATCAGGAGCAATCAATGCACTTGGCTTTCTATGTTAGTTGGAGCTTTTATTTGTGTGGCAAAATCCATCTATGTCAATCATGAGTCATTTATTATTTACTGCAATTGATCTGTTTAGACTAATTATGTGGACTTTGCATGTTGCTAATGCAGAGCTCTAGTTTGTAATTTGGATTAGCATATGAACGGTAATAATGCAAATTGGGAGAAATCGTCACCATCATATATCAATTCATAGGTACAATTCATTGTACAGATTTATTTCTGGATAAGCAAGCTTCCATAAAGCGATTTAAGCATGCAGGTTGATAGCTCGTATTACAAACTGGAATTATTTATTTGCCTCATGAACTAATGATTTCAAATTTCGTTGTTCTTTATGGTAGATTGGGAGAGCAAGAAGATGCCATCGTTAAAAAATCAAAAGGTTTCTTGACGTCCTCACTTAAATGGTCCTTTGCTCTTCTAGGAGCTAAGGAATTACTTTTGGACAAGCAAGTAACCTTCATCATGATAGTTGTAGCTCTCATCGTACTCTTCGGCATCCATTCGAGAAGAACACAAAGTGATGGTGGAAAGACATTCATCAATTTCATGTTTCTCATACTAGGATGTCTTGTTATTGGAGTAGCAATTGACTTGATCATACTGAATTCTTACATCAAGTGGGTTATTTATGGGTTGCTCCTTCTTATGGTAGCAACAAATCCCAAGTATCAAGAAATTTACCAGGAGATGCAATGGATCTTCAAATCCATGTACCAAGAAATTTCTCTTAGACTCAAAAACTTGTTCATTCAATCACATGGGATCATAAAAAAACCTTTAAAAATTATTATCAAAAACCAAGAAGAACCATCAATGACTAATAATGCTGTGACTCGACTCGTTAGCAGTGATGGAAGCGAAACTGGGGAGGACATTGTCTAGTTGATCCTGCAGTGAAATTTGACACCCTTGATCTCTCTTTTCCCCTTTGTATTTCAAGATGTTTGTACGTTATGTGAAATGAACGCCTAAGCTTTTTTCTTTGTATTATTTGTTTGTACAATATGAAAAAGTGTGGTTAGACGATATGTTAAAATTTGCAACTTTTGCATAGTTGTCCAAGATTGACTGTGCAAATCTATTTCTTATCAATTTTGTGCCCTATGCTATTCACTTTTATTTTTGTTTTGCCTGTAGTATGAACCACAATGCTCTTTCTGGCAAAAATTGTGATGAAAACCCCAATCATGTCATGCTTATTGTTGAGGATTATATAGCATCTCACATGACAAAGGAATCATAAGTTATGCTAGAGTTTTTTAATAATAAAAAGGTAAAAAAGTCACAACGACCTAGGTTATCATAGGAGTCCTACGTCCATTTCGAACTTTTTGTTTGAGTCATATTTTTTTAGTGCACCGGGGAAAATCTTTTAGAATTGTCAATTCGTTGTTGCAGCTCCACAAAGTTATGAGCATCTGGACTCTCTTTCTTGAAAGGATTTGCTCCTGCATTATCGTGAGCAAAATTTGAATGCGGGACTCTTTAGAAAAAGTCAAAAAGACCAAAGCTTGGGTTATGTTCACCTATGTTAGAGATCAATATTTTGTTGAAGGTAATCGGTAATCCTTGAAATAGAGAGAAACAATCGCAAAAGAAAAATGAAATCAACCAGCCTCATCTCATGATCGAGAGATTATTTTAGGGTATCTAATAGCGAAAATTTAAATATTGATGAAAGATGCAATTCAATAAGAATTTGTAGCTTGAGATTGAGACCCCGCACGTGAAAAGCCAGTCTAAGAAAAAAGGAAGCACCCCGGTAAACCGCGTACTTCCCGTGTGTCTTTTCTCTATCTTCTCTCCCTTGTCTTCTTCCTGGGTCTCTCTCTCTCTCGAACGATTCTCTCCTGACCATTCCCCTTTCCCTTTCGTATCACATTGGACTTCCACGACTTTTCTCGGTCAACGCCACAGGAGCAGGCGTTTGAAACTTGCACAGAAAACAGGTTTTTAATGAGTGGCCGACACTTAGAATATCAAAAATTGATACATAAGGATATTTAAGTGCCAAAAGTTATAAAAGTGACATTTAATTATCTTTTTTTTTTTAAAAAAATGAGACACTTATATGCCAATTTCAGCAAAAATGGTTGGAAATCTTACGTGACGATTTTTAATAATATAATTCTCCTACATGGCACACTAGAGAGTTGAGCCAGTGACGGAAAATCGAAACGATGTCGTTTTATCTTTTTAAAATTTAACACAAATATTAATTTAATTAAAATATTTATACTTATTTAAAAAAAAAAAAAAAAAAAAGAGAAAAAGGAGGAGGAGGCATAAGGTAAGGGCTGAGCCATTGCCGCTGCTGCCTCCCCACCATCATCAAGAAGGGCCAACGACGGTGAGGAGGTAGCTGTGAGGGCTCAGCCCTTAGTCACCTGCAATCTTCATATTCTTCCCTTTTTAATAAAGATGTAAAGAAATTCAGTTTAAAATTTAATCCACATCAATAAAATACTTTATTTTTTCAAACCACGCCAGTATTGAATGTCACTTTTTTAAAAGATTTTTTTCACGTTGATTAATTATTCAGCCGTGCTATTTTTAAAGGTTGCATCTTAATTATAATTTCATTTTGAGGCATTGGTCATTGAAAACTAATAAATGACGGCTCACGAACAACAATAAGAATAGACCTACTCTTATCACTAATAAAATACAACATTAACTTCAAACAATCTTTATGTGATAAATCAAATGCTATGTCTAAATTAAATTAAAATTTTATTTTGAGGCATCAGTCATGGATTATAATCTAATGAAGCTTATTAGGGAGGATAATGCTTTTCTCCTCTATGAAGTTCAAAGTCTCACTTTGCCCATTCTTTTATTGATATATGAAAACAACGAATTTATCTTTGCTAGGGAGAGAATAACTTACTCATATTATCATGTAGTCCAACACTGCAGTCTTGATAAATTTGACATTCTTATCATATGATTGATAAAAGTCCATCAAACCCTTTAAAATCTTCAATCTCTTATAAAAGAAAAATCATCGTAGTATTCCAGCAGGCACCATTCTTATTTGCTTTATTCGTAAAAACATTAAATGTTAAATGCAAGTACGCAGATTTTATGGCAATCATAATACCATGACTACTTATATCATGCCAACGCGTTAACCCTCCTTTGTAGTTCGTTAATTGGTCGTATTTCTTGGTGCTGAACTCGCCTTTGCAGGTTTCAATCATACATTAATGTGAGTAAAGAATTTTTTTTTTTTTTTTTTTTGCTTACCTTGATAAGTGAAAGTTGGTGTTTTAGCCTCGGAAATTCGTACAAATTATAAACAAATCTAACACAAGCCACGCCAAGAAACCAAAAGGAGTTCCTTTCCATGACAATGGAGATCCCCAGAAAGGAGAAAATGGATATGAACAAGACTTCCTATCTTTTAACTGATTTACTTTCCAATTCAAGCTTAAAGTTCATTTTGATGACAAGCCGTTGTTATGTTTTATTTATTGATTGACAAAGGGGGTGGGGTGAAAGGAACAATTAGGTAGTGATTAGCACTCTAATGGACGATAGGGCATTTCCAACATTCTTCACGATGCTTTTATTCCTTAAGGAAAAATTGGTTTTTGTACATTATCTCACTAATCGGGTCCGTAACCTTTTTTTTTCTCCTCCTAAGCAATTAGGTCCTTAAAGTATCTGTGCTTTTCAAGTTGATCATTCTTTTAAAAGAGAAATGAAAATGTTGATGTGGACTGACACACTAATGCCAGATCAGCATGAATTGGACAACCGTTACATCCACACCTTATCAATTATATGATATGTGACCTTCTTCCTTTGGTTAAAAATGCAAATGCACACCACAATATTAATTCAAAAAGGGAAAATTCTAAATAAAGGCCTGAAGTGCCTTTATTTTCTCAAATAGGGGCATAAAAGTGACATTATTTCAATTAAGTGCCGAAATGTTATTATCTTTTTCAATAAGATCTGAAGTGAACCTTATTTCAAATAAGGGTTTGAAGTGCATATATCAATTTCAAAGAAAGGCATGAACTCACCAAATGTGAAGGGTAGTTTTTTTTTTGGTAAAGAATGTGAAGGGTAGTTTCGTCTTATTAATTTTTTGATTTTTCTTTTTTTTTTTTTTTCTTTTAAAAAAACTACATAAAAGAAAAAGCAAACACATGCGATGGTCGCCGCCCTCTCATCGGTGGGGCAATAATGAAGGTCGACAGGTTCATCGGTGTTTGGGTGAAGGCTAGCAACCTTAGCCAACCAGAGGTGAGGGCCAACAAGCCCTCGCTAGAGGCAAGAGACGGCTCGCCTAATCTGGCAAGGGCAAGTGTCACCCTCACTTGGGTAGGCAAAGGTTGCCCTCCTTGGTGTCGAGTGCAAGTGTCCTCACTGAAGGTAGCACTTGGGAGAGAGCCACTGATCTTGGCCCACCAGAGGCAGGAGGGGCTTACTTGGGCCGATGATGGGGAAGGTTGCCCTCACCAAACATAGAGAAAAAACCATTATTGGTAGAATATCATTAATCTCTTATCAAACATAGAGAAAAAAAAAAAAAAAGAGTGATTGAAACAAAAAGGGTTGAGGTAAAACTGGAAATTAAGTGCTAAAAATTTAAGTACTGATTTAATTGAGTTGTTTGATCATAATTAAAAATTAAGAGTAGAATATTATCAATCTCTTACCAAACATAGAGAAAAAACCATTATTGATAGGTTTTCCAATATATTTGGTAATATTTTAATTACTCTCAATTATTTTTCTATTGAACAATTTGGTAAACCTTCATTTCCTTACTAGATTAAGTGGAATATCGACTTAATTATGTTATTTAAGTCAATTCTATTTAAGATTATCAAAAAAGTTTAATCTCATTACAAGTTCAAAAATAGAGAAAGAGGGAGAGGGATAGGGTTGAGATGGACGATGGCTGCTTACTAAAGAGAGTGGCAGCCCTTTGCTAGAGAAGTACCTAGCCCTCCCTAAAAATGAACTGATGTGTGGTGAGACTACATGAGATTGCTAAACGTGTTTGATGGAATGAAAATGTTGATGTGTTTAAGGAAAAAAAGAACTTTGATATGGAAGAGTTCACCACCAAGGCATTAAAAAAAAAATAGAAAAAAAGTACTCCTCCGAGGATAAAGAAGTCAAAGGTTCATTTCTAGCGAATTGGAAAGAATCACAAGAATCACTCACTTAAGAGAAATTATCATGTGTTATCAACTCACAAATTTGCATCCACATAACAGTGCACCTCTTAATTATAGAGGGATTAGGACACTAACATTGGACACGTCTTGTATATTTTCAATAATGAGAACTTCTTCCATTGACTAATTATTTGAAGTGAAGCACAAGGAGACTAAGTAATATTTTCTTTTAGGTTCCATTTGTTTAACAGAAAATTATTTTTCAGCAAACATTTTCCCAAAAATAATTGTTTATATTGCTTACAAAAATAAAATAATATATTTTCATTATCCACAAAAATGGTTAGATTTAAATTACTGCCAATAATGAAAACACTTTTAATTAATTAATTATTTCAATTGATATAAGTGATTATTTCTAGGAAAATATTTTTAAATTATTTATTTTTTGTGAAATAAAGACGCCCTAGAAGAGAAAACCAAGTGAGATTTTCAAGGGTATGTCTTCTCGCCAAATAGACCGTACTTGCCGAAGGTTTGATATGATCCGATTTGAAAGCAGTGCCCATGACATATATAATCCCAATTAAAATGTGGCCAGTTTCCATTTATTCTTCAAAAGCGCCCTCGATGAAATAAGATAACTTTGATTAGGGTTGGGGATTCATCTTGGTGCCAACAAACAATATATATATATCATTTTCTATTATTAAGTATTGATAAGCCTGGTACATATGATAACTTAAATATGAACTATTAAATCTGGATGGTTTAATGTGAGGTCCTCATGGATCCCACTGAATCGATCCAATGTTAATGCAATTTCAGAATAATTTTTCATTCTCTATGCCTTTTCTTTTCGAACTTAAGAGGCTGAAATTGGGTGATTGCTAATTCTTATTGTTGCTTTGCCATGAAAATATTTCGAATCAAACTACAACTAGAAACGAAAAATGAGTTCATTTAAAGGAAAATAGAATACTAGACTTTTTGTTTCGAATTTCCTCTAGGTCAATATAACTCTTTGGATTATCATTAGGTCCACCGATAGTATAATAATAAGTTGGCTATTTGCCAAATAATTTTTTTTAAATTTTTTTTTGGGATAAGGAGGGAGACCGGTTCCGTTTCAAATCGGAGAAAAAAATACAAAATTGAGTAATGTGACGGTTCTATCACTTTTGCCATCTCCACCCTTCAATTTTCCCTTGTAACTGGATAAGTTGATTATCCGGTATCAAGAGGAAGTAAATTTTTATATGAGCTGAAAATCGCAGCATGAACTTTCTCTCAAAAAAAGAAAAAAGTGAGGTGTCTAAAAGAAAAGAAAGAGAAGGGGGGGAGAGGATATCCATTATTTTCATTTTACTAGCACAATAGGGGGAAGCCTATGAGGCATCCGTTCCAATAATTAGGTGGTCGGGATGGAGACATTAAAGTCCAAGGTTCAAACCCTAAACTTAAAAAGAAGATGAATAATAGGACGAAACTGTCCAGTTAGTTCTAAACATATTGCATGTATGCTAATTCAATCCTAAATTTTTCAAATTTATCAATTTTGTTGTTAACATTTGTGTGAAATTTCAGATACCTCTTCTGTCAATATTTGCTGAAAATCTCTAATGTGGTGATGTACCATACAAGACAATTGGGGATGACTTGCTGGAAATCATATTGGAGTGTTGATAACTCATCATCTAATTTAGGATGGCTAATTGTGTAAGCACGTGTTAGAATTTTGTCCACACTATATGGTAATCAAGTGCAACACGTCAAGTAAGTTTCCTTTTTGGTGAGACACTACAAAGGTTATATAACATTTCATCGTGGCTAAGCAAAACGTTGTTGAATCCAAATATTTAAATTTATGAAATTGTACAAGTATTTTCTACATCACACAATTTTTTGAACAACATTTTGCCTATGGTGTATTATCCTTGCATAATATGGAATTGTGCTTCTTTAGGAGGATGGAATAATGAACTCCAATAGATGATCAGGGTTACCAAACGCAAAGACTTGATAGCAAGGCTTCTCAAAGTATTTTTCTTAGCAACTCTATATTGCATTTGGATGGAACATACCTATAAATGTTTCGAAAACAAGTCAACGGATGTCCCCATTGTCTGGATCTAACCCTCCTACGGGGAGTGACTGTTAGGTTTAGGGATATTGAACTTCAAGCCAACGACCTTTCATTGACTTGGGCTCTCCCAAGCCCATATTTCGCGCAATATCAAATGTTCAAATTTTTAATGACTTTAAGCCTATGCAAATTTTGACTAAGGAGTTGTCACTAACCTTTTTGGATTGACTAGAAATCTAGTAAGATACAGGAGGATATGTTACTATTTACACAACTAAAGATTTTTTATCCGAGAACTTGATTAGGTCAACCCTAAAACTAATGCCATTTCGGTATCTAACCTAATCATGTGCTGACTAACGCCATAGCAACCTATTGAAGAATTCTAGATTTTGTCCTAACCATTCTAAAATGAAGAAAATAACATCTAAGATATTGAGAAGCACAATCAAGTATAATCACAAAGGAAGTACACAAACATCCTCAAATTGCCCCTAAAAAGAAAAAAAGACAATCCTAAACAAAGAACCCTATTGTAACGCCCTAAACGCTTGTCCAAATTTTGGGCTTTAACATTTTTAAAGGGTTTTCCAATTTTTCTAAAATTTTCTTATCTAATTTTTAAAAAAAAAAATTGAAATTTTTAATGATATTCAGTATTTTCTGAAATTTTTATTATTTCCTAAAGCTTTTAAATTTTTTTATCATTTTCTGAATTTTTAAAATTTTTATTTTCGAATTTTTAATTAATTTTAATTAATTTTAATTGATTTATTTTTAGTTTTTTAAATATTCATTTATTTGTAGTTAATAAAAAGGATTCGGACTGCATCAAGAGACCCGACTCAACTAAACCGACCCGAAGCCTATTGGATTGGGTTGGCCTAAAAACATTATCCCTAAAAGTCCGCTCATAATTAATTAAAAAGGCCTACCAATATTTCAAAAAAAAAAAAAAAGTGTCATAAGTTCTAGCCCACCGTCATTTTCTCATTCTCAGCTCAATCTACCCCAAACCACAAAACAGGCAAGCCTGAGACCTACCATTTTTACGGACGACCGCCCCACAATTAAAAGCCTGAAACCCTTTTCAATTTTCTATCTTTCTATTTTGGCCTATTTACTTCTTTTTTTCTTTTCGTTCTTATCACTTTTTTTTTTTTTTTTTGTCTTTTTCTATTTCTTCATCCCTTCCCCAGGATCGTCTCTTTCCCGAACATTTTCTTTCTTCCTCGCGGCGACCCATACATCCTTTTTTATCGAGACCATTTCCATCGCGGACGAGGTCATCTCCCAAGCTTAAACCAGTATCGAACCGTTTGCCGTCGGCCGTTTATCTTGACTCCACCGATCACCATCGGCCACTAATTAAGCCGGCGTTTTTTGTCGCCGGAACACTAGCGGCGATGGATTTTCAAACTTAAACAGTGAGATATATGCAATGCAATCATACAGAAAATGAAGAGATAGCGACAAACTAACATCATTAGGATGAAACAGAATCGCAACAAAGATCCTAAGCTTCGATTTCTAGAGTAAAAGTTCAATGCTCCATTTAGACATTTTGTCAAGTGCCGTATCCGACTCGCATACGGAATGATCCCTCATTCACTCGATGAGATGGAGTCGCAGGAAGTAATACTAGTGAAGCTCGAAACTACTACCGAAAACCACCGGGCTTCTCAAATCCCAACGGCAAGCCGTTGTATCCTTGTCTTCCCTAACTAGCCACGACCAAGATCGATGGCCGACGACGCCGCTCAACCGTGGCTCCGAGGTTCTGTGTGAAACGGAGACAAGCACTCCTGGAACAGCGATGGTATCTTCGTTCGATCATCAAGGCGCGAGCTCGGAACGGTAGTGGAGACTGGCCAAGTTTCGGAAGAGAGATCTCGGGTGATGGGGCGGAGGGAAGATCGAGAGGACTGTCGCGAGAGAGGAAATGAACGGAGAAGGTCAGACCATCTTTTTGTGTGGAGAGCCCAGACGAACCGAGAAGATCAGACCCTTTTTTGTGTGTCGAGAGCTCCACCAAAGAAAACCCCAACTTTTTCCAAGCCAACCTTCTCCGAGAACGCCGAGGATCTCTCCCCCCCTTCCCTCCCTTCTCCTTCTATGCCATATGGTTTTCTCCCGAGAAGAACCAGACCCCTTTCTTGCCCGAGCTCTCTTCCCCTTTTTTTGGGTTTTTGCGAAGCCTCCTCCATCCCCTTTTGCTCCCCGCCTGCGTTCCTCGCCTCAGCAACGCGTCCCTATTTCGCCACGCCAGCTCATGCATGCTAGAAGGCTTCCCACCCTTTTCTCACGTCACTCTTGTGGCGCTTTCGCTTCACGGGCGCTGGCTTGTGCAAACGAAGGGGGATAAGTGGCCTTGGGCTGGGCCACCTTTCAGGCTCTGGTGGGCCAAGAAAGGAAGGAAAATGGGCCGAAGAAAAGAATGAAAATGGGAAGCTGGGTCGAAGGGTGCGCCGAAAATAACCAAGTGGGCTAGACAAGCCAGCCCGCTCGATTTCCCCTTTTATTTTTGTTTTCTTTCTTTCTTTTCTTATGTTTTATATTTTTTTACCCTCAAGATTTCATTTCATTTTTTTGGTTTTCTTTTTTTCATGTTTTATATTATTTTTTTGCTTTTTATCTTTTACTTTTTTTGGCAAAATAAATGGATGTTTAAAATGTTAACGAAAATTCGAGCGTCAATACCCATTATTCTTGCTAAAATTTGTAAACTTATAAGAGGGCGAGCTTTGTATTACAAAAATTTTAGACCTTCCCAAACAAATGTAATATTGACTATTTTATGGAGGCTTCCTCGTTCCATTTTTTTTTCATGTTTTTAGTTATTTTTGTATTGCTAAGAAATGCCTCTAAGCTCAAGAGAAGTGCTAAAAAAGTCATAAGCCTTTTTTTTTTTTGTGCCAATTCAGTCATTTCCGATCAATTTTGGCTGGATTTTGCTAACTAGGCGCCGGCCGACTAATGTGGCCTAATCGGTTCTAACGTAAATAGCTTTTAATAATATTTTAATATTTTTGTATTGTTTTATTTTCTTTTTATTTTCTTTTTTATTTTCTTTTTTTTTTTTTCATTCTCCTCCTCCTTCCTCCAATCGGTCATCGGTTGGCTCGACCTAGTCGAGCACCTCGCCAATGGCCACGAGGGTGGCCTAGCGCTTGACAGTAAGGCCAATTCGAGGCCACCCATGCCACGAGGGCGGCCTCGCACCAGGCTAGCGAGGTGGCTAGCAAGGTCGACCTCAACCTCGGCGGCCATAACCTCTGCCCAATCGCTGAGGTTTGACCACTGTTGGAGTAAGGTGGAGGAGAAAAAAAAAAGAAAAAAGATAAAGAAAGAGAAATTCAAAAAATTCAAAAATATTAAAATATTATTAAAAATCATCAACGTTAACACCAATTAGATCACATCAGCCAACCTAACCGGTGTTCGTTAGCAAAATCTAACCAAAATTGGACGAAAAAGACTTCATCGACACCAAGTAAAAATGTTTAATACTAAATTGGCACAAAAAAAAAAAAATTAGAACTAAATTGACAAAAAAAAAATTTATGACTAAATTGGCACAAATGACAAAGGTTTAGGACTTTTTTTAACAATTCTCTCCTATACGTCATTTTATAAATGATACAAAAAGAAAGAAAGCATTTGTCATGGATGCATGCCTGCACTTAGCTTAGAGATTAAACAAAGCTTCCCCAAGAACAACGAAAGGAACATTAGGATGCTGCAGTTTTTTTTTTTTTTCTCTCTCTTTTTGGCTACTTTTGGAATCCTGTCATCTTTAGAGAACCATCCGAGGAGAAATTGGACAAAACAGCAGGCCAAAAAGAAATAGGGGGGCCCACGTGAGGCCAATCACAAAGTGTATATATGGGGTCCCCAACCCCGAACGTCAAAATCACCAACTGCATTTGGCTGTCTCGCATCCAGACACAGCAGAACATAAGCAGTATTTTGCTGTTTTTTTGTTGGTTTTACCTCCAAGACTCTGCAATTTCCATCAGGGTTAGCTCCACTATCTTGTTATTAGTCTTGTGCCACATTGTTTCAACTTTGAGTTTTGGAGTCATTTCTAGGGCTTAGAAATATATTGCAACAACTCATCACATACTAGCTTCAGCATAAACGTTAGGAAACAACTGTTGTGGGTTTGGAAATAAACAGTAGTTACCCATATAGAATAGAAGACGAGCATCAGGATGATCAACAATATGACCTTATTTAGAAAATAAAGAGACTACTCTGCAAGAAAATGTAGTTTTGGCATGTTTTCTCATTGGCAACATACATATTGAAAGATATTTGTAAAATAATTTTTGTATTTCACAATGTCACGATATTTAGTTTTGACTAAGTGCAAATATTTTTTTTTTTATGCGATTTGTGATATTTTACAAAGACTTATGGCATTTTTGCCATAGACAAGTGCGGAATGTTGTAAAGTGCTATTTTTTATAATTCATGATATCGTAACATTTTCCTAATAAATAGACGGTATTAGTTTTTTTATTATTATTATTCTATGAGGTCACAATGGTTTGGTATAACTATATTGAAAAATGTCATAAAACAAAAGTAGAGGATTTTGTGTAACATAAAAATCTCATTTGATGAATTTCCAAAAACCTGTTCAGTTGCCCACTCTTTGAAAAAGGCTTTCTGGGGTCATAATTCGACCGTCATTGACCGGAAATAAGACACGGTTTCTTACAAAGTTTAAACGAAAGAAGAAGAGAAGCAAAGATCCGACCAAACAGAAAGGAAAAATAAAAAGGTAATATAAATCCAACACTGCAAAAAGTCGCTCCTGAAGTCAAAGAAAAAAGAAAGTCACGATATTGTCCCTCCTCATTCTATATGCATGTTCCTAGTATTGCCTAGGGATGAGCATGTCGGACTGCCTAAACCAGGAATTACCCAGATTGAATCGAACTGGCTGATTTAGTCCGGTTCCTAAAGAGATCGGTTTTGTTCCCGATTCCATAAAAATGGAAGAGGTGATTGTCAATCTAGTTCCCAATTCCGAGGGGAACCAAGTTGGATTGACTCTTTTTTAATTGCATTTTAATTTCTTAAAAATAGCAATAAAAACTAAAATAGTAACAATTGACGTATTTTCCTTAATCTTTTACTTTTTATTTTTGCTAATGGATCGGCTCCATGGGATCAGATGGGATTGGTCAGTTCAGTGCGGCTCTCGATCCTAAGATTATTTGATCCGATCCTTGGTCTAAAAAATTGGGAATTAGTCTTTTAGCGACTAGAAAGATTGTTCTTCCACCCTTCCGGTGGTTATCCCCAGCGAGAAAGTCCAGAGAATAGAATAAAAAAAAAAGGGGAAAAAATTATCTTCATTTTTAAGTGAGAAGCAAATTCATCTTGGAAATGTGATCGGTGCAATACGTGTTTAACGGCTGAAAAGAAAACTATGCTCTCTTTTTTTTTTTTTTTTTTTTGGGGGTTGATGAAATCTATGCCTTGAAAAGCTATACAGATATATAGATCAGAGAATAGATATGGTTTGCATTGAAAAAACTCATTTGCTGTCGCATTCGTAGTCTGAAATATTTCAGATTCGGAAAACAGTAAAATACCAAAAGTTTGCTTTTCCTGCTGAGAAAAAAATTGGATAAAAAATGAATGCATCAAAGACATATCACAAAAATGAAAAAAATCAAACCTACGTATCACGTCCTTTTAGAATACATTAAAGTTTTGTTTATTTCAAGGAAAATGAATGATTTGAAAAATATTTTTCTTGAAATTTTGCATATATTGCTTGAAATAATTAATTAATGAAAAAAAGTTACTAATAATAATTTATGTCTAAATATTTTCGTAAATGAAGAAAATATTTTTTGATAATGAACTTTTTTTTTCCATTTTCTAACTATTTCAAGGAAAACATATGGATTTTAAGTAATATGTTCTTTTAGGCTCCATTTGCTTCGTAGAATAGAATGATTCGGAAAACATTTTCCTAAAAAAAGTTGTTTATATTATTTACAAAATGAAAATAATAATATTTTCATCATCCACAAAAGTGTCTAAACATAAATTATTACTACTAATGAAAATATTTTTTATTAATAAATTATTTCAATTTATACAAGTGATTATTTTTAAGAAAGTGTTTTTCAAATTGTTTATTTTTCGTGAAACACACACACCCTAAAGAAGAAAACCAAGTGACATTTTCATATTGAAGGTTTGATGATCCAATATGAAAACGGTGTCCATGACATACATAATCCCAATTAGAATTTGGCCACTTTCCTTTTATTCTTCAGAAGCACCCCTCAAGATGAAATAAGATACTTTGATTGGGGTTGGGGATTCATCCTGGTGCCAACAACCATTTTTTTTTTTTCCATTTCTAGTCATTTTTTATTGAGTATTGATAAGCTCAGTACATATGCTAAGTTAAATCTGAACTATTAGACTTGGAAGGTCTAATGTAAGGCCCACATGTATCGCACTAAATCGATCTAATATTAGCGCACTTTCAAAATAAATTTTCACTCTATATGCATTTCCTTTTCGAACTTAAGGTTACTTACATACTTTAGCGGTTGAAATTGGGTGATTGCTAATTCTTATTGTTGGTTTTCCATGAAAATATTTCAAATCAAACTACAACTAGATACGGAAAATTAGCTCATTTTATAATTAAATAGAATACTAGAATTTCTTGTTTCGAATTTCCTCCGGGTCATATAGCTCTTCAGATTATTATTAGGTTCACCGATAGTAATAATAAGTTGGCCATCTGCCAAATAAATTAGTTTTTCTTTGGGAAAGGAGGGACATCAGTTTTCGTTTGAGATGAAAAAGAAAAAAAAGAAATTGAGTAACGTGACGGTTCTGTCACATTTTCGTCTCCGCCATTCAATTTCCCCTTGGAACCGGGTAACTTGATCATCCAGTATGAAGAGGAAATAAATTTTTATATATGTTGAAAATCACAGCATGAACTTTCACTCAAACAAAGGAGAAGAAGAAGTAGCAGTAGTGGGGTTTCTCAAATAAAAAAAAAAAAAAACTGGGATATCCACCATTTTTATATTACTAGAATTATAGAGGAAAAGCCAATGAGACATCTGTATTGGTGGGGAGGTTAGGGTGGAAACGTTAAAGTCTAACGATCAAAGCCTGGTTAAAGCCAAAATAATAATAATAATAATAATAAAATAATAATAATAATAATAATATGAAGAAATTATCCAATTGTTCTAAACCCGTTACACGTATATTAATTCAATCATAAACTTTTCAAATTTGCCAATTTTGTTTTTGACATTTGTGTGAAATTTTAGTGTAGTCATTATGATCAATATTTGCTTACATCGCTAATGTGGGGATGTACCATATAGGACGATAGGCAATGACTTGCTGGAAATCACATTTGAGTGTTGATATGTCATCATCTAATTTAGGATGGTTAATTATGTAAGCACGTGACAAAATTTTGTCCACGCTATATGGTAACCAAGTGCGAGACGTCAAACATGAAATTTCTTTTCTTGTGATGCATTAAAAAGGTTACATAACGTGTCATCGTGGCCAGGTAGAGAATGTTGTTGAATCCATATATTTAAATTTATGAAATTTTACAAGTGTTTTATATATCTAATTGTATTTGAGTTAAAATGGTCCTAAATCGTACAATTTTTTTGCCAACATTTTGTTTGTTGTAATTAAACAATAAAATCCTCGTCAAAAAAAAAAAAAACTAAACAGTAAAATGTTTGTAAAATAATTTTTGCATTTCACAATGTCACGATATGGAGTTATAACCAAGTACAAATATGATTCTTTTGTGTGATTTATGATATTTTACAAAGACTTAAGGCATTTTTGCCATAGACAAGTGCAAAATATAGTAAAATGTTATTTTTATAGTTCATATCGTAACATTTTCCTTAATACATAGACAGTATCAATTTTTTCAATAGTTTGTTATAGCTATATTAAAAAATGTCATAAAACGAAATTAAAGGACTTTGTGTACAAAAAAATAAATCTCATTCGATGAATTTCCAAAACCCCTTTAGTTGCCCGTTCTTTGAAAAAGGCTTCTCCGTCGTCATTGACCGGAAATGAGGCACGTTTTCCTAGAAATAGTCAAAGAAAAAACAAGGGAAAGAAGAATCCAACTAAACAAAAAGGGGAAATGAAATGGTGAGAATATAAGTCAAGAATGGGCCCCATTGGATCTTGTTTGGTCTGCTGATGGAACAGGAGGGATACTATCGTCACTTCGGGAAGGAGGGGTGACATGGTTGAGGCATGTCTGTAGGAAGATGCATAAAGAATGAGGAGGGATAGTATCGTCACTTCAGGAGCGGTCGTGAGATCGAGTCGAATTCTACTGCACTGGGCATCGCTAGCCGTGAATAAAATATAAAACCAAAAATGCCTTCTATGAAAACCCAAGTATCGCCTGAAGTGTGAACACTGCAAACTCAGAGCCCCTGGCACACAGCTGAAACAAACATCAACTCTCTTGGTTGGAAAAGCTTGCCTAGATCGATGTCTGACATCAACTTTACTTCAACTGTGGTTCCGAGGTTAGTTTTGCATTAGAACAGCGTATTTTACGTTGATTAGATAGAACTCTTCACTTGTTTGTGTATGCAATATCTTGTTTGAATTATTAAGGGCTGGTTGATTCTACGGTGAGTCCATTTTCTTCCTAAAATCGAGAACTCATTCTGTTCACTTTAGAACCGGACTGGACAAGGTGGATGGGAACCGGCTGTATTTTCTTTTCCTTGTTTCTTCTAATATATGCTCAGACTTTAGGTGACAATTAGCTGAGAAGGCAGCATGATAAGTGAAACTGGTGGGTTGTTTTGCCTGGTTTATCCTGTAAATCACTAACCTTTAGAATGTTCATTAGTCTGCTGACCATTTAGTTCCATATGTTGTGGATCACTTGCTTTATTTGCTTGTTTGGCAAATGCCTATTCTGATCTTTCTCTGATATCATTATGGCACTCCTTCATTACTTCTGAGGCTATGTTCTGGGCTTGATTCTCGTGCGGCAGTCATGCTTTCACATAGACCATTGTTTGGTTTGATACTGGGAAGCTAAACTAAAAGAGACAATTTTCATTGAGTCAAGAAGCAGAGTGCCACGTTGAAAAAATAGACGTTCTCGAGAAGAACCCAAAAAAGTAATAATAATAAATGGTGAAAATCAAAGCAGTCTCAATAAAGATCAAAAGAGAGGTGCCCACCGAAACAGAGAAACAGAGAGAGAGAAAGAGACTGAACATTAAAATGCAATGTACTAGGTTAGGATTTATTTTAGAACAAGAAAATAAAAAATTTCTCACGTGAAACTGGAAACTTGACTGATTATTTTTTGCTCCAAATGTATGGAGCCTAGAACGGGACCAGTTCTTCCGGGAGCCACCCAAAACTAGCTGATTTGGTCCAATTCCGAGGTTGGACCGGGACAAATGCACACTTTTATGAACTATTTCCTCCTTAGGATTAGGAGCAATCGGTGCACTTGGCTTTCTATGTTAGTTGGAGCTTTTATTTGTGCAGCAAAATCCATTCATATCAATCAAAAGTCATTTATTATTGACTGCAATTGATCTGTTTAGAGTAATTATGTGGACTTTGCATGCCGCTAATGCTAAGCTCTAGTTCGTAATTTTAGATTAACAAATGAACGGTAATAATGCAAATTGGGAGAAATCGCCCCCTTCATATATCGATTCATTGGTACAATTCATTGTACAGATTTATTTGTGGATAAGTAAGCTTCCATAAGGCGATTTAAGCATGCAGGTTGACAGCTCATACTACAAGCTGGAATTATTTATTTGCCTCATGAACTAATGATTTCAAAATTTCATTGTTCTTTATGGTAGATTGCGAGAGCAAGAAGATGCCAACATTAAAAAATCAAAAGGTTTCTTGACATCCTCACTTAAATGGTCATTTGCTCTATTAGGAGTTAAGGATTTACTTTTGGACAAGCAAGTAACCTTCATCACAATAGCAATAGCTCTCATTGTGCTCTTCGGCATCCGTTCGAGAATAACACGAAGTGATGATGGAAAGACATTCATCAATTTCATGTTTCTCATACTAGGATGTCTTGTTGTTGGAGTAGCAATTGACTCGATCATACTAAATTCTTACATCAAGTGGGTTATTTATGGTTTGTTCCTTATTATGGTAGCAACAAATCCCAAGTACCAACAAATTTACAAGGAGATGCAACGGATCTTCAAATCCATGTACCAAGAAATTTCTCCGAGACTCAAAAACTTGTTCATTCAATCACATGGGATCATCAAAAAACTTTTAAAAATTATTATTGCAAACCAAGAAGAACCATCAATGACTAATAATGCTGTGACTCGACCTGTTGGCAGTGACAGAAGCAGAATTGGGGAGGACATTGTCTAGTTGATCTCGTAATGGAATTTGGCACTCTTTATCTCTCTTTTGCTCTTTGTATTTCAAGATGTTTGTACGTTATGTGAAATGATTGTATCAGCTCTTTTATTTGTATTATTTTTTTGGACGATATGAAAAAGTGTGCTGAGACCATATCTTAAATTTGTTAAATTTGCAACTTTTGCGTATTTGTCCAAGATTGACTATGCAAATCTATTTCTTGTCAATTTTGTGCCCTATGCTATTCACTTTTATTTTCATCTTGCTTGTAGTATGAATCCACAAGGCCCTTTCCGACCAAAAATTGTGATGAAAAACCCAATCATGTCATGTTTACTGTTTAGGATTCTATAGCATCTTTGTCAGGATTCTGTAGCATCTCATATATATGACAAAGGAATCATAAGTCGTGCTAGAGTTTTTTAATACTAAAAACGTAAAAAAGTCACAATGATCTTAGGTTATCATAGGAGTCCCACATCCATTTCGAACTTTTCGTTTGAGTCGTATTTTTTTAGTCCATCGAGGATAATCTTTTAGAATTGGCAATTCATTGTCACAGCTCCACAAAGTTATGAGTACCTGGACTCTCTTTCTTGAAAGGATTTACTCCTACACTATTATGAGCAAATTCATACACGGGACTCTTTAGAAAAAGTCAAAAAGACCAAAGCCTCTGGTTATGTTCACCTGTGTTAGAGATCAATATTGTGTTGAAGGAAATATATAATCCTTGGAATATGGAGAAATAATCAGAAAAGAAAAACAAAATCAGCCAGCCTCATATCACGATCAAGAGATTATTTTAGGGTATCTAATAGAAAAAAAGTTAATTTTGATCAAAGTTACAATTTAATAAGAATTTGTAGCTTGAGATTGAGATTCCGCACGTGGATAGCCAGTCTAAGAAAGAATGGAAGATGAAAAGGGAGAGACCAAAGAGAAGAAAAAATGGAAGCACCCCGGAAACCACGTACTTCCATGTGTCCTTTCTCTCTCATCTTCCCTTGTCTTCTTCCTGGGTCTCTCTGTCTCTCTCTCGCGAACGATTCTCTCTGAGCCTTCCCCTTCCCCTTTCCCGTTCCCATCACACTGTCTTGTCTCTTGGACTTCCGCGACCTTTCTCGGTCAACGCCCCAGGAGCAGGCGTTTGAAACTTGCACAGAAAACGGGTTTTTAAACAGTACCGCACCTACCGTCCAACAAAAAAAAAAAAAAAAAACAGTACCGCACCTATGGAATACCAAAACTTAATACAGGACGGACACTTAAGCATAAAAAAATTATGATAATAATATTTAAATGTCATTTTTTAAAATGAAACACTTGGATGAAAGTTATCGAAAATCCTGATAATTTTTTAATAATATAACTCGCCCACGTGGCACACCGAAGAACTAAGTTAGTGACGGAGAATCAAAACGACATCATTTTTTTTTTAATTTTATGTAAATATTAATTAAATTAAAATATTTATACTTATTTTTTTTTTTAAAAAAAGAGAAAAATGAGGAGGAGGATGCAGAAGGTGAGGGCCAAATCCTCGTTGCTGCCTCCCATCATCATTGGGAAGGGCTGGCTATGGTGAGGAGGCGATGGCAAGGCTCAGTCCTCAGCTGTCTACCATCTTCATCTTTTTTTGGTTAAGCCTACCATCTTCATCTTCTTTCTCTTTTTTTTTAATAATTATTTTTTTAATAAATATGTAAATAAAATTAGTTTATGTTAATTATCTAGCCACGTCAATAAAATGATGTTATTTTTGCACTTGTTTAACCACGTTAATATGCAAAACAACATTGTTTTGCACTTATCTTGCCAAAAAATCACCAAGTTAACATCTTAATTGGATTTTCTTGCTGTTGGTACTTAACCGATCTATTTTGCTCCGATTTTGGCACTTAAGTGTCACTTTTATAACTTTTAGCACTTAAGTGTCTTCCATGCCAGATTTTGACACTTCAGATATACTTTTGTTGGTTTTTAATCTACCTTGCAATCTTTGTGCAAAAAAAAAAAAAATCTATCTTGCAATCGGCCTAATTCCCTTCCAAATCCTTCCATTCATGTGATTACCTTTTCCAATTTCAATTAACAAAGTATCTTTAAATAAAATTGTCTCAATGACTTTCTGTTTTAATTATACCCGAAACTAATCTACTATTAAGGATGTGGCCACTGAACATAGCAATAATATGAAATCTATCAAGAACTTTTCTTTAACCCTTAAGAACTTCTTTTTTCTTTTAAATCTATTTAAGAGCAATCGAAGGGAGGTGTTTTGGGAGTAATCCACCCTCTAATTAGAATTACTACAACATGGACGTCCTTCTGAGCAATAATTATTGTCCGCTTAACCCTATCCTCCTCTTGAATCCAAGTGATAGGTTTTAAAGGGGCTGGACAATCTAATGAGCGTCGTTTCACGATGGACGCTCATTTTATGGTGTGAGCCAAGACAAATCCCACAGCTAACGATTAAGGTTAGGAAAAAAATATCTAAGGATAGAAATCATAGTTGATATGTCCAGTTTTGCCATTACTCAAGTAATTTAAAATTTTTAGTGAAATTAGTTATCACTAGATTATGTCAATAAATTTAAACTTCCAACTTCATTTTGAAACCCACATTATGAAAATATTTAATTTTATTGACACTTCTCTAGAAATACTAAAGAGAAAACCGTTATGGCTCTTCTCAAGCTTGCTATGCGTTACTTTGTGATTGAATGTCACTTGTTTAAAAGATTTTTTTCACATTGATTAATTATTCGTTCGTGATATTTTCAAATGTTACATCTAAATTAAGATTTCATTTTCAGGCATTAGTCATTGAAAATTAATAAATGACGGCTCATGAACAACAATAACAATATACATACTCTCTCATCACTAATAAAATACAACGTTAACTTTGAACATTCTTTATGTGATAAATCAAATGCTATGTCTAAATTAAATTAAAATTTTATTTTGAGGCATCAGTCATTGATTATAATCTAATGAAGCTTATTAGGGAGGGTATTGCTTTTCCCCTCTATGAAGTTCAAAGTCTCAGTTTGCTCATTCTTTTATTGATATATGAAAACAACAACGAATTTATCTTTGCTATGGAGAGAATAACTCATTCATATTATCATGTAGTCCAACACTGCAATCTTGATAAATTTGACATTCTTATCATATGATTGATAAAAGTCCGTCAAACCTTTTAAAATCTTCGATCTCTTACAAAAGAAAAATCATCGTAATATTACAGCAACCACTATTCTAATTTGCTTTATTCGTAAAAACATTAAATGTTAAATGCAAGTACGCAGATTTTATAGCAATCATAATACTATGACTACTTATATCATGCCAACGCGTGGACCCTCCTTTGTAGTCCGTTAATTGGTTGTATTTTTTGGTGCTGAACTCGCCTTTGCAAGTTTCAACCATACGTTAATGTGGCCAAACATTTTTTTTTTTTTTTGGCTTAGCTTCATAAATGAAAGTTGGTGTTTTAGCCCCATAAATTCGTACAAATTATAAACAAATCTAACAGCAGCCAGGCAAAGAAACCAAAAGGAGTTCCTTTCCATTACAATGGAGATCCCCAGCAAGGAGAAAATTGATATGAACAAGACTTCCTATCTTTTAACTGATTTACTTTCCAATTCAAGCTTCAAGTTCATTTTGATGACAAGCCGTTGTTTTGTTTTATTTATTTATTGACAAGGGGGTGGGGTGAAAAGAACAATTAGGCAGTGATTAGCACTCTAATGGAAAATAGGGCGTTTCCAACATTCTTCACGATGTTTGTATTACTTCAAGAAAAATTGGTTTTTGCACATTATCTCACTAATCGGGTCTATAACTTGTTTTTTTTTTCCTAACCAATTAGGTCCTTAAAGTATTTGTGTTTTTCAAGTTGATCCCTCTTTTAAAAAGAAACAAAAATGTTGATGTGGAATGACACACTGATGCCACATCAGCACTAGCTTGTCAACCATCCACACCTTATCAATTATATCATATGTGACCTTTTTCCTTTGGTTAAAAATGCAAATGCACACCACAATATTAACCCAAAAAAGGAAAATCTCAAATAAAGAGCCTAAAGTGCCATCGTTTTCTTAAACAATGACCTAAAATAGACATTGTTTCAAATAAGGGTCTAAAGTATTCTTATTTTCTTCAAAAAGTCTGAAGTGAATCTTGTTTCAAATAAAGGTTTGAAATGCATATATTAATTTAAAAAAGGGTTTGAACTCACCAAATATGAAAGGTAATTTTTTCCTTTTAATTTTTAAAATCCTTCTTTTTTTTTCTTTCCTTTTTAAAAAAAACTTTAAAAAATCATTAAATAAATAAATAAAAAAAACATAGGTGGTGGTTGCCGCCCCCCTGCCGGTGGGGCAGTAGTGAAGGTCGATAGGGTTGCCAATGCTTGGGGGAAGGCTGGTAACCTTGGTCGACCAAAGACGAGGGCTAGTAGGCCCTCGTTAGAGGCAAGAGAGGACTCACCTAGGCTAGCAAGAGCAAAGGTTGCCCTCACTTGGGTAGGGGAGGGTTACCCTTTGTGGCATCGGGCATAGGCATCCTCACTAGAGGTAGTGCCTAGGAGAGGGCTAGCGATCTTGGCCCACTAGAGGCAAGCCCTCACTAGAGGTGGGAGATGGCTCACTTGGGCTGTCAAGGGCTACTCTTGCCTAACCTCAATGAGGACAACCCTTGTCCTCCCTGGATCTAGAAAGAGTTGCCCTCATTGGATCTAGTGAGGGATGCCTTCGTCCGAGTTAGGCAAAGGCTGCCCTTGCTCAATGCCAATGAGGGCGACCTCTGTCAACTGTCGACGGTCATGTTTGGGGAAGGGAAGAGGAAAAAGAAAAGCAAAGGAAAGGAAAAAAGAATAAAAAAAATTAAAAATATAGTTAGATTTTTTTTTATACCAAAATACCCCTTTTTTATGGCCAAAAAAGTCACCACTAGCCAAAGGCTCTTATTTGAGATGACTTAGTTATTTCAGGTTCTTATTTGAAACAATTTGATCACTTCATGCCCTTATTTAAAATAATGTCCACTTTAGACCCTTATTTGAGAAAATTATGGCACTTCATGTCATTTTCTCAAATTTTCCCAAGTATATTTAATACCAATGTCATTTCAACTTGAATCTACACCTTAGCTCAACAAAGTAAGTTCAAGTGTGGAACTTGTCGCTACCATGTTGGATAGGGGCAAAGTGAATGGATTACCAAGTGAGCAAAACACTTGGTTTGGGTCCTCTCAAACCCTATTGATTACAACATTGGTTGAGTCATTTAATTATGAAAATGTCATGCCTTGACCCTCGGACATGTGGTACCCTTTCTTTCCTTTGGTCATTTACTTGTGACATTCTTAGAGGCATTGCCAACTTATTCATTTTATCTTTGATTAAATGCAAGTAGAAGCAGAATCAATTCCACCCAATCATACACACCAATAGGGATAACAAGTAAACACATCAACACAAACATTTTCATACATATATGCATACACACACCACACATCAACTTAGTATATTGGGAGTTTAGTATTTACTAAAAGGGGTTGAGGGTTTGCCTAGCTTTTCTATCCTACAAGGGGGACCTAAAAAAAAGGTATTTTCCCTACGTGCCTTGTCACGCCCCGAATCTCGAGCACGCGAAAATCCCTCAATGGTCAATTAAAAATGCGACATCCTAAGACACATGGCCAACCCATTCTTTTTATTTTTCGATTAAATGCATGCAAAAGTGAATTAAATAAACACCAAGTCAATCAACAAAACAAAGATAGTAAAATACAACAAACAATTTCCAAAAGATGTACCTTTATTTATCCACTTATTAACCCAAAAGTTTAACATTTACATGCCTATAACAAAATACAACTCCTACATGCCCTATGAGTAAAAAGGGGTCAAAAAGGTCAAGGTTAACCCTAATTTTACTAATGGCAAGGCTGGCCAAAAAGTATTGCATTTCGCGCCCACCACATCCGCACTTAGTAGATCTCCATGCTATGGCTGGTTAACAACAAGGGGGAGAGAAAAAATCTCAACAAGTCAACTTCCTAAATCTTGATTAGGATGCAAATTCGTCTCGAAGGTAGCTTAATCGTGCAACATCATGCAATCTTACCTCACCTTGGCATACCCCTGCATATTAGTACATCACACATGCCATTATAAACACAATAAGCATAATCAATAATCAGAACACATAACTCTCATGCATCAAGCATCCACACAGGTCCCAATTATAAGGTAAAATCCGTTTTAGCACGTCACATACCATGCCTAACAATTTTACCTCATAATCAAGCGCAATGCATCACAATCATTCACATGTGTTTTGATTATTACGACCCCTCGGGCCATAGCCAACACACGAGTTGGCAGTTTTTCAGCATGATCGGGAATCATCTCGTCTCATCGGGCACAGCATTGTCTAAAACTCCACCTAGATGGCATTTCATAAAAGAACATTGGTCTGGCCTCAATCGTGACTTGGTATCTGAACCCCTGCCGGGCATTCGATAACCATCGGGCATCGTCCCCAAACTTTCATTGGGTGACGGGTTCAATTAAATGACCACACAAGCATGCCAACACTCAAGCCAATTTTTATCTTCCATCAATTAGCCTAGTGTAAAAGAGTTTGTGCTTAAATAACAAACCTCAAAAAGTCTTTACATTTAAAATTCCGATAAAATAATCGCACGTGGTCATGTATTTAAAATCAACCCATCAAATTTTGCACACTTTCCTTTCAAAACATCATTGCCCCTTTTATCATGTAAAAACAGTATCCAAACATGACACCTCAAAGTTTGCTATTTTCTTCCCAATAAACCATCTTTGGAAAATAGCATTTAAAATAAATGATATGGGTAATCAAACATCATGGTATTACATGCTCAAATGATCTGGCTCAAGTGTAAATTCATCTAATAAACGAGCATAAAATTCTACTTAATGGCTAATCCGTCATTAATTATGCTAATCGTGATTAATTATGCTAATGGTAATTAATTAGGCTAAACTCAATTAATTAGATTTACTATACTTAATTAAAATTAATCTCATTAGCTAAAATAATTACGATTAAATAAATAAATTATGATTAATTAAAAAATAATGATTAAATAAATTAAACTCAATTAATTACTCTAACCACTATTAATTAATCTAATCATAATTACTTAAAATTAATCGCAATTAAGAATAAAAAACATTAATTAATATTAACTGCAATTAATATTAATCTAACACAATTGACGCCCTAATCCACAATTAGAAGGTTAACTCATCGATTTCTGTCGATAGTGAGCTCACGGTGACGGTAGCGCGACGGCGATGAAGACACAAGTCTCACAACACCAATGGCGGCACCAATGGCACGGCGAAGACGGTGGCGGTCACGGCTCCTCAAACCCACGACCAAGGCCGGGAGGGCTCGGCTTGGGGGTGGCTCACGGCAATGAGCGGGCGGCTTACAGGTGGCGGTGACGGCATGGCGAATGGCGTGAGGGATGCGGGTGGGGTGGTGGCTTGCGGTGGTGAGCGAGTAGTGGCGTCGAGCAAGTGGTGGCGTCGAGCGAGCAGCGACGTGATGGCTCATCGGGCTCGAAACATGATGGCTCGTCAAACAAGCGGTGAGTGGTGGTGGTTCAGTGATCAAGAGGTGGTGATGATGATGGCGATGGTGAGTAGGGCGTGGGGCGGCGGTGGTGCTAGTGGATGAAGTAGCAATCAGCAAGAGGAAGGAAGGAAGAACAAGAAGGAGAAGGAGAAGGAGAAGAAAAAGAGGGGTTTGGCCGGGAAAGGGGGGAGGAAAGGAAGAGAGAGGGAGAGAAGAAAAGACAAAAAGAAAAAGGGGGTGCCAGAGGTGACGTGAAGGGGAAAGGGGAGAAGAGAGAGAGAGAGAGAGAGAGAAAGGGGAAAGGGGGGATGGATGGTGGAAAGGGGGAAGAGAAATCACGTGGGGGGAGAGGAGAAAGAGGAGAGAGAGAGAGAAGAAGAGGACAAAAATGGGGATGTCACATGCCTAGTACACATCCATGTTATAGTACCATGGCGCGAGCTTGGGATCGGGCTCCAGGATCTAGGGCTGACTCCGGTTCAATAATGAAGCTGTTGGAGACGTCCACTATGAAGTCCCAGATGGCACCCCCAGATCTCTCACCAAGAGACTCGTCAAAACCTTGGAGAGGGCCGAAGAGCTCCCCTCTAAACCATACCTACCACGCCATGAACAAGAGGGGCACTAAGTTCATCAGCCCCTTATCCATCTAGATGGTGGATACCTACTTCTCATATTAAATGTCAATCCTCTCTATTGGCAAGGGGGTCACCTGGGTGTCCTAACTTATGGCCACCCCAAAATGCTCAAGGCGGAAAGGGCTACTCATGGTTAGGGCCTAAAAAATTTAAACCATAATGAGTGACAAAAAATCAATAAGTAAGCTCTCTAAATCTCAAGTAGGAGAGTACTTCACCTTGGAGACACCATATACATGCGGCTTAATTGTTGATTGCAGATCAATAGTAAAGTCTTCACTTTACATCATCTATAAACATGAAGTGAGTTTCTCACCATATAACGCCCTTACAACGCATCCAATAATTACATAAATAATTTTCCACATTAGTCCACAATTCCAATAGGCACATGATAAATACGAATAATAATCCAGATATAACCATTATCACTTTCATGCATAATGCATCGGTCATGATCGACACTGTGTCAGTGGTCTTCTAGTGTAATCAGACATTGTCTCGTCTTATCAAGCACGACAATGTCTTAGCTTCACTTAAAGATAACATTCAATTAAAAGCATTATTCCAAAATCGAGCCGCGAATGGCATCTAAACCTCCTCCAAGCATCCGAAATTCATTGGGCATCATCTTTTATAGTCATATGAGTACGGAACCATTTAAGTGATCGGCATTTAAGTGATCGCATGAGCACACTGATCACTCAAGTCAATTTTTATTTTTCAACTTAGCCAATGCAAGAGTGTTTAGTGCTCACACGTTATATACTAGAAATTTTTACATGCAAAAATGCCATAAAATAATTCACGTGATCACCCATTAATTATATATCCACTAAAATAATAATACAATAACCTTATTCTCTTATTATCAATGCAGATATGTAAAATTTAACATATTATTGTGATACTTCATGATCAACCCTATCATGCCTTTCTAGTTTCCTTTTAAAATAATACTTTAGAATAGAGGTTATTAACCTTATTCCCCTCAATTCCACACACTATCACACCATGGGTTTGCTTATCAACATAACTTATCACTTTTCAAAATAAGATATCACAAGTACTTATCATTTTTCAACATAAATTATTACAAGTGCTCATCACTTTTCAAGATAAGCTATCGCCATTGCTCATCACTTATCAAGACAAGCTACTGTCATTTCTCATCACTTATCAAGATAAGCTATCACCATTACTTATTACATATCAAGATCAGTTATCATCTAATCCATCTATTTTTTAATCTAACTATCATTAACATTAATTCTAACCCTAATCCTAAGCATAACTACCATCCTAATCAAGGTTTAGGAAGTCACTCATGGGACTGGCTCTCAAGCTTCGACAACGAGTGGTGGCAGCAACGACAGCACGACGGCTCACGGTAGTGGACAGAGGGGCGACAGCATGAGGTGCATGGTAAGGAGGTGGCGGTGATGGCGTCATGGTGTGGTGGCGAATGGCGAGTTGGGCATGAGCACGGCATTGAGCAAGACGGTCGATGGCGGTGAGGGTAGCATGACAACGGCAACAGTGGGCGGTGGTGGTGTAGTGACTGAGAGAGGAAGAGAAAGAGAGGCAGAGAAAAATACAAATCACTCGCATCACAAGGTATATCAAAACAATCAAGATATAAATGAAATGTAAAAGTAAAGTACAGAAATATAATCCCCAGACTAAGAATATACATCGCCTCATTATTAAACTTCGGGGTAGGAATTCCTTGAGCTAAATTGAAAATTAATTATAAGTCAAATTCTAAGTTATAGAAAAAGACTTAGTAAGGGAACACCACTAAATGAAACCTATGCCTAAGCGAACCTTAGACAACCATATCAACCTCTAAATGTCATTCTAATCAAGATGCAATTCACCGGCGCAAGTTTTGAAGGAAGTCGCAATGAAGGGTCTCCTTCCCAACAATAAGAATTCAACAAGGGGAAACCCTAAGCAGCAATTATTTTAATGAGACTACTGCCAAAAATGGGAAGTACTCACATAGAGTCACCCAGATCACCACCCAACTCCGAAGGCTTTCCCGTAGTGCAAGATGAAGCCATGCACCCTCTGGGGGTCGGGGAGAGACCTAAGCATGCAACATTTCAACCCGAAAGGCCTATTCTAAGGTTGTAATTTCTCGCACAATAACATAGAAAAATACTCATCAATATCTTTTTCTTTTTAAGTGAATACCAAGTCTCATATGTAACTGAAAGCTTTTTATCATCTGATTCAAGTAAAATGTTATCTTTACAATCGAGTAGCCTCTTTTAAGGGAGCCAAGGAGCAGAATGAATGATATTTTTTATTAAGTTGCATATGCAACTAGTTACCATTGCAGTATATTTGTATTATAGGAATCATTTTATTTTCTTTAACGGTTCTATGGAAATTTTGATGCATTTGGAATTGACAAAAGAAAAAAAAAAACATGTACTTGCAAATGGTTTCAATTGGTCGTCTCATTATGTATTAACAATTGACATTATTTTCTTGTCAATAGCTAATCATTCCATGCACTCAAGACAAAGATAATAACCCAAGTAACAATATTGAAGGGGGCCTTTTCTTTTGAATTTGCATGATTATAGTAGACATTTAGAATTACTGAAGTATTTAACTTTTTCTACATCGTTAACTTTTTTTTTTTTTTTGTGAAAGTCTAATTAAAATCATGTAGTGGCATGAAAAATAACAAAAACTGAATTGTTAGAATTACCGAATAAAATAAAACTTGAGCAATTAAAATTTCAATTTTTGACATCGGGCAAAAGTGGCACCCCCGAGAGATGAATAAATTTTGTTTCACCTTTGCCCCCAATAGTTAATTCCCCCTCTTCCTCATTCCCTTCAGGGTTTTCCCTTGCCGAGTAATTCCCCCATGATTGATTTAACTCTTGGTGCTGGAATTGTACGTTGTGTAAGAGTTTTTCTAATGTGGACTACATTAATTGATATTATAATTTACCGTTTTACGGTTACTGTAAAATAGGGTTGGTCTAAGGTAAAATAGGAGATTTCTTAATTAGTCTAATATAGGGCTAGCTAGTGTGAACCTGATTGGAAACTCTATAAATAGTGCTTAAGTTTCCTCTGATAAGAGGACCATGGTTGGAAACTTTATAAATAGTGGGCTAAAAGGTAAGAATGAGGACTTGCGCGTGGATCATCATTTTTCTGCTTTCGCATCAATAACGATAGATCCCAAAATAGGTGCGCGATAATCTTTCTACTCGATCATTTATGCTCTTATTCTAGTTATTGAGATATTGGGATTGTGCAATTTGCATCCAACACGTTTGGATCATGCTTATAATTACATAAGTGGAAATGATCAAAACAGAAGCTACTTCCACCGTCATAATTATAAAATATGATTCCAGCTAAGCACAAAGAGAGCGTCGTAGTTCGAACCCTAATATATGGTTCTAACCACGAAGAGCGGAACATAAACAAACGCGAGCCCAACACAAGTTGCATTCCCTGCAAACTCTTTTCCTCTCGCTCAGAGGTGGAAAATAAACATCAACTCTTATGGTTCGAAAACTAGCACAGATCAATGTCTGGCATCAGAGTAACTTCAACCGAAGCTCAGATGTTAACTTTGCATACAAACATTCGTTTACATTGATTAGTACCCTTCAATGTTTGCATATGTTTGTCTCATCCCGGATGAGTTATATCCTCTTTTGGGTCAAGGGCATTTAGTGCACTTGGCTTTCTTTGTTTATTACTTTTGCAAAATCAATCCACAACGATCAAGAGTCATCTATTAATTACTGCAATTAATCCGTTTAGGTTAATACATGGACTTTGCGTGTCCTTAATGCTGAGCTCCTGTTTGTACTTTTGGATTCGCACGTGACATGTCGTAATGAGATTTTGGAGAAATTCTCAACATCATATTTCACATTTGCAGTTAATTGTACTCATCTTACGCTTTCATTTATAATTAAGTAAGCTTCCGTCGAGCAAGATTTAAGCATGCGGGTGGGTCGCTTGTGCTACAAGCTGCTATTATTTATTTGCACTCTAAATTAATAATTTTAGATTTTGCTGTTCTTTTTGGTAGGCTTAGAGAACTAGAAGAAGAAATCTTTGAAAAATCAAAAGATTTCTTGAAATCCTTACTTGCATGGTCATTAGCTCTTATTGGAGCTAAGGAATATCTTACAAACATGCAATCAACCTTCATCTCGATTTCCAAGCTCTCATAATGCTGTTAGACATCAATTTGCCAACAACACAAAGTGGTTGTGGAACGACATTCATTAATTTTGCGTTTCTTATGTTAGGAAATCTCATTGTTGGAATAATACTTAACTCGATTGTTGGAATAATACTTAATTCAATCGTACAAAAATTTTTCATCAAATGGGCATATCTATGGTATGTTCTTTGGTAGCGTAGCTACGAATCCTGATTACCAAGAACTCTTTTAGGAGACAAAACAAATTGTCAAGTCCATTCATGGACCAACTTTTTTGAGACTCAAAAATTTGTTCATTCAATTGCAAGTATTTATAGCTAATCCTTTGAAATTTACATTTTCGACTGAATCGAATCATCAATGAATAACAACTGTGTCTCAACCGGTTGGCAGTGACAGAGGCAGGTAGACTCAGGGAGGACATTGTCTAGTTGATTAAGTGATGGAATTCAACACAATCCGTATCTCTCTTTTTCCTTTTGTATTGTGAGATGCTTGTACAATATGCAGAATACATGTCCCAATTTCTTTCTTTATATTATATTTTTGTACAATTCCCAAAGATGCTGTCAGATTACAGTAGTTCCTCATTGATACATGTAACTTTGCATATTTGGTTCCATCTCCATGAAATTTTTATCCGTCACTTTCTTTTTTCACGGCAACATTTACATTAATGCTGCGCTTTAGGTTGTTATCTTGAAAGGCGAAACGTCAGGATTTGAAGCAGTATTTAATCTATAAGTGTAACATCCACTATTTTTGAAGTTTATAGACACAGCTTTATTCGTTCTTCTAAATTGTATCACTTTGATGATCCTTTTTGTAACCAATCAGATGAAACTTACTTAAGACCTGTTAAAGGATCAAGACCGTCCATAACAGAGAATCAAGGTTGTCAACATTGTCAGCTCAGTATACTACATCAAGATGAATGGTCTCACTCTACTACATCAGAAGGTAGCCACAGGAGATCCTCAACAAGTGATAGACAGAGATCATCAGAAGTCTATCATGAAGAGAATGAGCCGAAGACGTGGATAACTAGTTCTATTAACGGTGGAGATTAATCAAAAACCGAAGATATGGATTGACGAGGATTGCCAAGTATCTGAACTTGCTGCTCTGTTATACTTAGCTGTAAAAGTCTGTTTGTTAGTTTTTGGAGTCAGTTAGTTCGGTTTTAGTTGGTTATTAGTTTTGGTGCTTCCATTAGTATATAACGAAAGAACTGAGCTCGAGAGAAGTATGATGGAAAGAAGAGAGTCAGAGAGAGGATTGAGCAGAGAAGCTCGTATATTGATCAATTGTATTCTTTCGTTTCACTTTGTACAAAGAACTTGAATACAATGGAATGAGATACAAATTCTTCTTGTTCAAGATCCCTTTTCAGTATTATTGAGTTTATCCTTTATCTCCATCATCATTCTTCATCTTCATCCTTTGCATCATTGAATCCACAAAATTCACACCGAAGCGAGTCAAGTCAATGAAAATGCCGGCTTTTTTTTTCCCCCACCGTTGTTCGATCTCATCTATCAATTAACCCCACTCGGACAATTCTCCTGCTCTTGGTCATCATATTTCGAAACGACTTCGATCCAACCCCAGGATTTACACCCTTCACTGACCTCAACATGTAATTCTCTTGCAAATCAAACACGTAACCGACGTAATCTCTCTTCGTACAGCTTTGGGAAACGAAACCTGTGGCGATGGACGATCGGATCTGAGTAAGGAGATCACAGGAGCAACGTTTGTGGACTGGAATGGTAGTGATGACTGAGGTTCGAGCACTTCGCGCGGCGATGGAAGTGGCCGGTCAGAGTGGATTGGAGGCGTCGGAGAGGGAAAGTGAAGGAGAGGAAATTCTTGCTGAGCTCTCCGTGCGTGTTAATGTGAAATGTTCTGCGCTATAACCTGTCGTAATCGGCGATGGAGGACCAGCGGCGGCTATCGTTAGCTGGTGGGTCTTGTTAAAGCCAAAGTGGGCCGAGGTAGGTCGGCATGGAGACATGTGTCCGAACTTAATGGACGGGCTGCACTAGTGAACTGTTAAAATGGAGTGATGGGCTTCAAGTCAAGCGTAGATCTGTACACTTTAAACTTATTTTCTTGTTATTATCATTATTCTTTTTTTTTTAATGAAAATGCACGCGTGACTGACTCGCCAGAAACAAATTCAGGTGTAGATAAACTTTATAGCGGCAGCCGTAGCTCTCATCACGCTCTATGGCATCTGTCCAGGGACAACACGAAGTGATCATAAAATGACATTCATTGATTTCACATTTCTCTTATTGGGATGTCTCGTTATTGAAATAATAATTGACATGATCGTATTAAATTCTTACTTCAATGAGTTATCAATGGTATGTTCCTTGTTATGGTAACTACAAATCCTGAATACCAACAAATTTTTTAGGAGATGAAATGAATCTCAAAGCCCAGGTACAGAATAACTTCTTTGAAACTCATAAATTTGTCCATTCAATCATAAGTGATTAACTTCTGAAATTAGTGCTGCAGACTGAGAAGAATCATTGACAAGTAATAACCCTGCCACTTGACCGGTTGGCGATGACAAAGGCGGAGTCCAGAAGGATGTTGTCTATTTGATCTAGTGATGGAATTCGACATCCTCTATCTCTCGTTTTCCTTTTGTATTATAAGCTGTGAAGATGGATATTCAAGCTTTTTACCTTTGTATCGAGTTTGCTCGATAGGCAAAATTGTGGTCAAACTATAGTAGTCCTTAATTAATGCAACTTTGCATATTTGCTCCATCTTCATGAATTTTTCATACATCACTTATTTTTTTTTTTCCATAGCAACATTACCATTAATGCTGTGTTTAAGGTTGTGATTTTAATTCTAGAAGGTGAAATGGCGAGATTTGAATCAGTAATTAAAAATTTAACTGGAAAATCACTTTATTGATCCTAAAGTAAAATTATGCATAACAATAAACGAGACATGTTATATTAAACAATCACGGATGCACATGCGCACATGATGGTGGGGATAATTATCAAATCAATCTTGAGCACGTTGTAGTTTCAGACATTTTAATTTTGCTCATGTAATCTTCAACCTTTTTGTCATGGGAGAAAAGGGGTCCCAATGGAGGGAAAGGAGACCAACCACGGTAACTTTTGAAGTTAAGAGTGTGGGCTACTGTTGTTGTCCCCCAAAATGTGGGCTACTGTTGTTGACCGTCAAAGTATGAGAGTGTAAACTACTGTTGTTTCCCCCAAAGTACGAGAGTGCAAAGAGGTAGGATGCGAGGCAACCACTAGATGCGAACGCTCATACTCTATATCTCCTGAAAATTTTCCTTTATGGTAGGACCCTCCTTCTCTCCCCTTTTATCCCATGGAGAAGCCTCTCCATGAAATTAAAGTGGAAAATCCACTTTGATGACCCTTAAGTAAACGATTTATAGCAATTAAATGTGACATATTATATAAAAAAACAATAGGTCCTGTTTGGTAATATTTCCGTTTCTCATTTTTTTTATTTTTTTGTTCATCAGAAAAAAAAAAGAATAGAAATCTATTTGATAATGTCAGCAAATTTTATATTCCTTAAAACAAATCAATGGTCAGAGATTTTATTCCCATAAATAAAAAGAAAAAAAAAAGAGAAATAATGCCATTTTGGAAAACAAGCTTAATGTAACATAATGCTTACTTTTACACAATTGACACAAGGTTTGGTCTCTTGTCCCGATCCGAATCCCCATTTTTTAGAATAAAAAAATAAAAAGGTAAAAACATTAAGAAATTTTAGGAAAAAAAAATTAGAATTTAGATTTTAAGAGTTTTACTAGATTTTAATGTTAATTATAGTTTAGAATTAGTTTAACATAAAAAAATGTGAAAACCTTTTGATGAAAATTAGATTCAAAATTGAGTAACCTTTTAGGGCTTTACTAATGGATTTTTTAATACCATTTCCCTTTAGAAACAATGCTAAGTCACAACCACCGGCCGGTGGCGTAGATGGTAGATCCTTAGCCCTCCCCGATGGAGGCCAAGGTTTGAAGCCCCTGCGAAGTAGGGAGGCTGAAGCGCTATGTGGTGACTTAAGCGTGACGTGGGGTGGTGGTTTCTTCGGCGGGGGTTTACGGCGCCTCGGTGCAAAGTTCCTCATGTTTGCTAAGTCACGAAAGTTTAGTGACTTCGATCTTCTTACCTTAAGATTTTGTTGGAGAGATCCTTTAAGATCATTTGCAATTCTATTTTAACAAAAATTAGATGGTGCTATACAAGTCTTTTGCATTACCATTTGTCTTGTGTTCATAGCAATCAAATAAGCCTACGCTCCATGGATTTCCAATGTTGCTTGAGTTTGTGTAAATAAGTGCACCAAAGATTGCCTCCATCCTTTCTGTCATTGCCCATTTTACCAAGCAATGTTTGCTCTTCATTTTGCAGCTACAAAAGCTCAAAAGGTCCACGCACCTATTTATTGTAATGCCCAAAGATTTACTATCAATCTTCTCACATTGTGAGTTACAAATCACTGGGGTTCTCTCTGCTACTATTTCCAACCATCTAATTATTACGTTAGATTTTCCGAGGCCATTTTAGAATATTTTGATAATTTAAGTCCTTACAAAATCTAGTTTTATTCAAAATAGATTGTTAATTCTCCATTAATATTTTTATAATTAAATGAAAAAAATTGGGAATATAAAATTTTTGGGTCATACCAAACGCATTTCTATTTTTTTTCCAAGAATAAAAATTTTGTACTATTATCAAATGCATTATTTACTCAAAAACTTGTCCAAGAAATAGAAATAGAAAAAAATTGTTTCTCAATATATCAAATGCACCTAATCACAAGAATAGTTATTAAATCAATAATAAATAGTTTATTTCTTAATTTTATTCATGTAGTCTTAAACATTTTCGCCGTGAGAGAAAAGGGTCCTCATGGAGGGAAAGGAGATCAGCTACTGTTACTTTTGACATTCAGCGAAAAAAGGAGGGTCTTACCAAGAAGGAAAATTTTCAGGAGAGAAGGTACGAGAGTGCGAAGATGTGGACAAGAAGAAGTCATTACTGAAAAATTGAAAGATTTCTTGACATCATGGCCACTTGCTTTGCTTGGAGTCAAGGATTTACTTATAAACATGCAAGTGAGCTTCGTCGCAATTTCCATAGCTCTCACAATGCTTTCCATCATTAGTTCACAAACAACACAAAGCAATCGTGGAACGACATTCATCAGTTTTGCATTTCTCATAGTAGGATGTCTCATTGTTAGAATAACACTAAACTCGAGTGTACCGAATTCTTACATCAAGTGGACTATTTATGATATGTTCCTTGTTAGGGTAGCTGCAAATCCCAAACATAGAGAAAAAAACCATTATTGGTAGAATATTATCAATCTCTTACCAAACATAGAGAAAAACGAGTGATTGAAACAAAAAGGGTTGAGGTAAAACTGGAAATTAAGTGCTAAAAAATTAAGTACTGATTTATATGAGTTGTTTGATCATAATTAAAATTAAGAGTAGAATATTATCAATCTCTTACCAAACATAGAGAAAAACCATTATTGATAGGTTTTCCAATATATTTAGTAATATTTTAATTACTCTCAATTATTTTTCTATTGAACAATTTGGTAAACCTTCATTTCCTTACTAGATTAAGTGGAATATCGACTTAATTATGTTATTTTTCTATTTATGTTATCAAAAAAGTTTAATCTCATTACATTCTGATTTTTAGTTTTCAAAAGCTAATTGGATTATCAAACAAGTTCAAAAATAGAGAAAGAGGGAGAGGGATAGAGTTGAGATGGACGATGGCTGCTCACTAAAGAGAGTGGCAGCCCTTTGCTAGAGAAGTACCTAGCCCTCCCTAAAAATGAACAGATGTGTGGTGAGACTACATGAGATTGCTAAACATGTTTGATGGAATGAAAATGTTGATGTGTTTGAGGAAAAAAAGAAATTTGATATGGAAGAGTTCACCACCAAGGCATAAAAATAAATAAATAAATAAAATAAAATAAAAAGTACTCCTCCAAGGATAAAGAAGTCAAAGGTTCACTTCTAGCGAACTGGAAAGAATCAAAAGAATCACTCACTTAAGAGAAATTATCATGTATTATCAACTCACAAATTTGCATCCACATAACTAACAGTGCACCTCTTAATTATAGAGGGATTAGGACTAACATCGGACACTTCTTGTATATTTTCAATAATGAGAACTTCTTCCATTGACTAATTATTTGAAGTGAAGCACAAGGAGACTAAGTAATATTTTCTTTTAGGTTCCGTTTGTTTAATAGAAAACGATTGTTTTGGCAAACATTTTCCCAAAAATAATTGTTTATATTGCTTACAAAAATAAAATAATATATTTTCATTATTCACAAAAATGGTTAGATTTAAATTATTATCAATAATGAAAACACTTTTAATTAATTAATTATTTCAATTGATATAAGTGATTATTTCTAGGAAAAATATTTTTAAATCATTTATTTTTCGTGAAATAAAGATGCCCTAGAAGAGAAAACCAAGTGAGATTTTCAAGGGCATGTCTTCTCGCCAAATAGACTGTACTTGCCGAAGGTTCGATATGATCCGATTTGAAAGCAATGCCCATGACATATATTCCTTTTATAGTCATTTCTATTATTAAGTATTGATAAGCCTGGTACATATGATAACTTAAATACAAACTATTAAATCTGGATGGTTTAATGTGAGGTCCTCATGGATCCCAACTGAATCGATCCAATGTTAATGCAATTTCAGAATAATTTTTCATTCTCTACGCCTTTTCTTTTCGAACTTAAGATTACTTATGTACTTTAGAGGCTGAAATTGGGTGATTGCTAATTCTTATTGTTGCTTTGCCATGAAAATATTTCAAATCAAACTATGACTAGAAACGAAAAATTAGTTTATTTAAAGGAAAATAGAATACTAGAGTTTTTGTTTCGAATGATATAACTCTTTGGATTATCATTAGGTCCACCGATAGTGTAATAATAAGTTGGCTATCTGCCAAATAATTTTTAATTTTTAATTTTTTTTAATTTTTTTTTTTTTTGGGATAAGGAGGGAGACCGGTTCCGTTTCAAATCGGAGAAAAAAATACAAAATTGAGTAATGTGATGGTTCTATCACTTTTGCCATCTCCACCCTTCAATTTTCCCTTGGAACCGGATAAGTTGATTATCCGGTATCGAGAGGAAGTAAATTTTTATATGAGCTAAAAATCACAGCATGAACTTTCTCTCAAAAAAAAGAAAAAGTGAGGTGTCTAAAAGAAAAGAAAGAGAAGGGGGGTTGGGCGGGGGAGAGGATATCCATCATTTTCATTTTACTAGCACAATAGGGGAAGCCTATGAGGCTATGAGGCATCCGTTCCAATAATTAGGTGGTCGGGATGGCGACATTAAAGTCCAAGGTTCAAACCCTAAACTTAAAAAGAAGATGAATAATAGGACAAAACTGTCCAGTTAGTTCTAAACATATTGCATGTATGCTAATTCAATCCTAAATTTTTCAAATTTATCAATTTTGTTGTTAACATTTGTGCAAAATTTCATATAACCCTTCCGTCAATATTTGCTGAAAATCTCTAATGTAGTGATGTACCATACAAGACAATTGGGGATGACTTGCTAGAAATTGTTAGGGAAATCCCTTATGATGTTTTGAAGATGACAAAATAAATCAAAGGCTACTAACATGTTTGATGGTTGAGTAATAGACCATGCAGATGATAAAACATCTAAAGGATTTTATCAAAGTCGAAGATGACCAGAAGACTGAACGTAACATATGTCAGTATATTCTGAAGATTTCCAGACTTCGTGTCAAAGTCCGAAGACCGCGACTCAAGACTCAAATTGTAAAGTCTGAGACTCATTGTAAAGTCTACAGACTCAGATTGTAAAGTCTACAGACCCAGATTGTAAAGTCTACAGACCCAGGTTGTAAAGTCTCAAGACTCATATCGTAAAGTCTACTGACTCGGACTTTACATCCAGATTCGATGAATCGTAACTCAAGCCCAATCATACAACGGCTAGTGATCTGGTTTGGATTCCACATCAAGATTGATTTGATTGATTCAATCTAATTGATTGACGATTGGATCTTGAAGACAAGAATTTTTTATACGAAGAAGCTTTACTTATGGAAACCAAGATTTCGTTTGTATGGGCGATCGGAATCAATTTGGGATTCTACCTTTGTCACTCAACGGCTACCAAATCTTCTAGATACAGAGCTGTCCAATGGGTATATTGGAAGATGATTCTCCGGGATGCTATCCAACGGCTAGTTTGGAAGTGGAGGAGTATTTAAGGAGGTGAAGCACCGATGAGCAAGAAAGAGACGGAGCGTAGAATTTATAATTCCATAGTCTGAGCGACCTTCGATTATATACTTGTCTTTGGAGAGCTTAAACGTTTGTAATCGTGAGAGAAATACCAAAATAGTGACTTAGTGAGATAGTGTGATCTACTACTAAGTGTTTGCACTCGAAGTTGTAATCTCTTGTTGATTGCATAGTGGAATCCAGCCAAGAAGGCTGTTAGCGTGGGAGAGTGGACGTAGGCTTGGATTAAGCCGAACCACTATAATTTCTGTGTTCTTATTCTCTTCCCTAACTCCTTTATTTTGTTCATACTAGCACTCTCAGAAATCATATTGGAGTGTTGATAACTCATCATCTAATTTAGGATGGCTAATTGTGTAAGCACGTGTTAGAATTTTGTACACACTATATGGTAATCAAGTGCAACACATCAAGTAAGTTTCGTTTTTGGTGAGACACTACAAAGGTTATACAACATTTCATCGTGGCTAAGCAAAACGTTGTTGAATCCAAATATTTAAATTTATGAAATTGTACAAGTATTTTCTACATCACACAATTTTTTGAACAACATTTTGCCTATGGTGTATTATCCTTGCATAATATGGAATTGTGGTTCTTTAGGAGGATGGAATAATGAACTCCAATAGATGATCAGGTTACCAAATGCAAAGACTTGATAGCAAGGCTTCTCAAAGTATTTTTCTTAGCAACTATATATTGCATTTGGATGGAACATACCTATAAATGTTTCGAAAACAAGTCAACGGATGTCCCCATTGTCCCAATCTAACCCTTCTTACGGGGAGAGGCTGTTAGGGTCTGTTTGGCAACTTGTCAAACAGTGCCAAATTCTGATTTTTTGTTCCCAGAATCAGTTTGGGACGAAAATCGTGTTTGGTAAACTTTTTGTTCCCGAGAACAAATTTGTTCCCGGGAACGATTTTGGACAAGATTTGAGAATAAAAAAAAATTTGATTCTACGTCCGAGAATCAGAAAAAGAATCAAAACAGTAAAACCTTGTTCTTCTCTTTCAACATCTCGGTTGCCGTTTGCCATCGCCCGCCGCCGCCCGCCGCCGTTGCGGGTCGCCGGTCCGGCGAGGTCGCCGAAGGCTCGCCAGGCCAGGGCGAGGTCTGGTGAGCTCGCCGGAGGCAAGCCTAGCCACCGGCGAGGCCGACCGGCCACGGGCGGGCAAGCCTCGCCGGTGGCCAGCGAGCCTCACCGGCTGGGCGAGGCTCGGCCTTGCCATCCGGCGAGGTTGAGCCTCGCCCGGCACGGTGAGGCTCGCCGGCCACCGGCGAGGCTCGGCCGACGAAAGCCGACCTCGAGGGAGGGGGCGACGCTCCGATGAGCGTCGCCGGCCCTCGTTTAACCCCGGTCGCCGGCCCTCATCCGACGACCGGCCAAATGAAGAAGAAGAATAATAGGAAAAAAGGGGAAAAAAAGAAAAAGTAAAGAAATTATTTTAAAATCAAAAGAAATTAATTTGTAACATAATCAATTAATACGGTACCAAACGCAATTCTATTCCGTAATCAAAAATTTTGAACATTACCAAACGCGCTTTTTTACTCGAATCGTTCCCGGGAACGAATAAAAAATAATCATTTCTAGTCGAATCAGCTCCCGGGAACAGAATCGTTATCAAACGCGCCTTAGCTTTAGGGATATTGAACTTCAAGCCAACGACCTTCCATTGACTTGGGCTCTCCCAAGCCCATATTTCGCGTAATATCAAATGTTCAAATTTTTAATCACTTTAAGCCTATGCAAATTTTGACTAAGGAGTTGTCACTAACCTTTTTGGATCGACTAGAAATCTAGTAAGATACGGGAGGATATGTTACTATTTACACAATTAAAGATTTTTTATTTGAGAACTTGATTAGGTCAACCCTAAAACTAATGCCCTTTCAATACCTAACATAATCATGTGCTGACTAACGCCATAGCAACCTATCGAAGAATTCTAGATTTTGTCCTAACGATTCTAAAATGAAGAAAATAACATCTAAGATATTGAGAAGCACAATCAAGTATAATCACAAAGGAAATACACAAACATCCTCAAATTGCCCCTAAAAAGAGAAAAAAAAAAAGACAATCCTAAACAAAGAACCCTATTGTAAAGTCCTAAACGCTTGTCCAAATTTTGGGCTTTAACATTTTTAAAGGGTTTTCCAATTTTTCTAAAATTTTCTTATCTATTTTTTTGAATTTTTTTTTTTTAAATTTTTAATGATATTTCTAAGTTTTTATTATTTTTAATGCTTTTCAGTATTTTCTTAAATTTTTATTATTTCCTAAAGCTTTTAATTTTTTTATCATTTTCTGAATTTTTAAATTTTTTTATTTTCGAATTGTTAATTAATTTTAATTTATTTATTTTTAGTTTTTTAAATATTCATTTATTTGTAGTCAATAAAAAGGATTCGGACTGCATCAAGAGACCCAACTCAACTAAATCGACCCGAACCCTATCGGATTGGGTTGGCCTAAAAACATTATCCCTAAAAGTCCGCTCATAATTAATTAAAAAGGCCTACCAATATTTCAAAAAAAAAAAAAAAAAAGTGTCATAACCTCTAGCCCACCATAATTTTCTCATTCTCAGCTCAATCTATCCCAAACCACAAAACAGGCAAGCCTGAGACCTACCTTTTTTACGGACGACCGCCCCACAATTAAAAGCCTGAAACCCTTTTCAATTTTCTATCTTTCTATTTTGGCCTTTTTACTTCTTTTTTTCTTTTCGTTCTTATCACTTTTTTTTTTTTTGTCTTTTTCTATTTCTTCATCCCTTCTTCAGGATCGTCTCTTTCCCGAACATTTTCTTTCTTCCTCGCGGCGACCCATACATCCTTTTTTATCGAGACCATTTCCATCGCGGACGAGATCATCACCCAAGCTTAAACCAGTATCGAACCGTTTGCCGTCGGCCGTTTATCTCGACTCCACCGATCACCATCGGCCACTTATGCCGGCGTTTTTTGTCGCCGGAGCGCTAGCGGCGATGGATTTTCGTACTTAAACAGTGAGATATATGCAATGTAATCATACAGAAAATGAGATATAGCGACAAACAAACATCATTAGGATGAAACAGACTCGCAACAAAGATCCTAAGCTTCGATTTCTAGAGTAAAAGTTCAATGCTCCATTTAGACATTTTGTCAAGTACCGTATCCGACTCGCATACGGAATGATCCCTCATTCACTCGATGAGATGGAGTCGCAGGAAGTAATACTAGTGAAGCTCGAAACTACTTCCGAAAACCACCGGGCTTCTCTTATCCCAACGGCAAGCCGTTGTATCCTGGTCTTCCCTAACTAGCCACGACCAAGATCGATGGCCGACGACGCCGCTCAACCGTGGCTCCGAGGTTCTGTGTGAAACGGAGACAAGCACTCCTGGAACAGCGATGGTATCTTCGTTCGATCATCAAGGCGCGAGCTCGGAACGGTAGTGGAAACGGCCAAGTTTCGGAAGAGAGACCTCGGGTGATGGGGCGGAGGCAAGATCGAGAGGACTGTCGGGAGAGAGGAAATGAACGGAGAAGGTCAGACCATCTTTTTGTGCGGAGAGCCCAGACGAACGGAGAAGATCAGACCCTCTTTTGTGTGTCGAGAGCTCCCTCAAAGAAAACCCGAACTTTTCCAAGCCAACTTTCTCCGAGGACGTCGAGGATCTCTGCCCCCACTTCCCTCCCTCCTCCTTCTATGCCATATGGTTTTCTCCCGAGAAGGATCCCCCGAAGGAGAAGAACCAGACCCCTTTCTTCCCCGAGCTCTCTTACCCTTTTTTTTTTGGGTTTTTGCGAAGCCTGCTCCATCCCCTTTTGCTCCCCGCCTGCGTTCCTTGCCTCAGCAACGCGTCCCTATTCACCACGCCAGCTCATGCGTGCTAGAAGGCTTCCCACCCTTTTCTCACGTCACTCTTGTGGCGCTTTCGCTTCACGGGCGCTGGCTTGTGCAAACGAAGGGGGATAAGTGGCCTTGGGCTGGGCCACCTTTTAGGCTCTGGTGGGCCAAGAAAGGAAGGAAAATGGGCCGAAGAAAAGAATGAAAATGGGAAGCTGGGTCGAAGGATGCGCCGAAAATAACCAAGTGGGCTAGACAAGCCGGCCCGCTCGATTTCCCCTTTTATTTTTGTTTTCTTTCTTTCTTTTCTTATGTTTTATATTTTTTACCCACAAGATTTCATTTCATTTTTTTGGTTTTCTTTTTTCATGTTATATATATATATATATATATTTTTTTTTTTTTTTTTTATCTTTTACTTTTTTTTTTTTTTTGCAAAATAAATGGATGTTTAAAATGTTAACAAAAATTCGGGCGTCAATACCCATTATTCTTGCTAAAATTTGTAAACTTATAAGAGGACGAGCTTTGACTATTATATGGAGACTTCCTCGTTCCATTTTTTTTTTTTATGTTTTTAGTTATTTTTGTATTGCTAGAAATGCCTCTAAGCTCAGGAGAAGTGCTAAAAGTCATAAACATTTTTTTGCGCCAATTCAGTCATTCTCAATCAATTTTGGCTGAATTTTGCTAACTAGGCGTCGGGTGGACCGACGTGGCCTAATCGGTTCTAATGTAAATAGCTTTTAATAATATTTTAATATTTTTGAATTGTTTTATTTTCTTTTTGATTTTCTTTTTTTTCTTTCTCCTCCTCCTTCCTCTAGTCGGTCACCAATTGGCTCGACCTAGTCGAGCACCTCGCCAATGGCTGCGACGGTGGCCTAGCGCTTGACAAGTAAGGCCAGCTCGAGGCCACCCATGCCACGAGGGCGGCCTCGCACCAGGCTAGCGAGGTGGCTGGCAAGGTCGACCTCAACCTTGGCGGCCATAACCTCTGCCCAATCGCTGAGGTCTAACGACTGGTTGGAGTAAGGGGGAGGAGAAGAAAAAAGATAAAAGATAAAGAAAGAGAAATTCAAAAATATTAAAATATTATTAAAAATCATCCATGTTAACATCGATTGGATCACATCACCAACCGGTGTCCAGTTAACAAAATCCAACCAAAATTGGACGAAAAAGACTTCATCGACACCAAGTAAAAATGTTTAGTACTAAATTGGCACAAAAAAAAAGTTTATGACTAAATTGACAAAAAAAAAAGTTTAGGACTAAATTGGCACAAATGACAAAGGTTTAGGACTTTTTTAACAATTCTCTCCTATACGTCATTTTATAAATAATACAAAAAGAAAGAAAGCATTTGTCATGGATGCATGCCTGCACTTAGCTTAGAGATTAAACAAAGCTTCCCCAAGAACAACGAAAGGAACATTAGGATGCTGCAGTTTTTTTTTTTTTTTTTTCTTTTTGGCTACTTTTGGAATCCTGTCATCTTTAGAGAACCATCCGAGAAGAAATTAGACAAAACAGAAGGCCAAAAAGAAATAGGGGGGCCCACGTGAGGCCAATCACAAAGTGTATATATGGGGTCCCCAAACCCGAACGTCAAAATCACCAACTGCATTTGGTTATGTCTTGCATCCAGACACAGCAGAACATAAGCAGTATTTTGCTGTTTTTTTTTTTTTTTTTGTTGGTTTTACCTCCAAGACTCTGCAATTTCCATCAGGGTTAGCTCCACTATCTTGTTATTAGTCTTGTGCCACATTGTTTCAACTTTGAGTCTTTGAGTCATTTCTAGGGCTTAGAAATATATTGCAAACAACTCATCACATACTAGCTTCAGCATAAACGTTAGGAAACAACTGTTGTGAGTTTGGAAATAAACAGTAGTTACCCATATAGAATAGAAGATGAGCATCAGGATGATCAACAATATGACCTTATTTAGAAAATAAAGAGACTAGTCTGCAAGAAAATGTAGTTTTGGCATGTTTTCTCATTGGCAACATACATATTGAAAGATATTTGTAAAATATTTTTTGTATTTCACAATGTCACAATATTTAGTTTTGACTGAGTGCAAATATGTTTTTTTATGCGATTTGTGATATTTTACAAAGACTTATGGCATTTTTGCCATAGACAAGTGCGGAACGTTGTAAAATTCTATTTTTTATAATTCATGATATCGTAACATTTTCCTAATAAATAGACAGTATTAGTTTTTTTTTTTTTTTTTTTAATTCTATGAGGTCACAATGGTTTGGTATAACTATATTGAAAATGTCATAAAACAAAATTAGAGGATTTTGTGTACGATAAAAATCTCATTTGATGAATTTCCAAAAACCCGTTCAGTTGCCCACTCTTTGAAAAAGGCTTTTGGGGTCATAATTCGACCGTCATTGACCGGAAATACGACACGGTTTCTTACAAAGTTTAAACGAAAAAGAAGAGAAGCAAAGATCCAACCAAACAGAAAGGAAAAATAAAAAGGTAATATAAATCCAACACTGCAAAAAGTCGCTTCTGAAGTCAAAGAAAAAAGAAAGTCACGTATTGTCCCTCCTCATTCTATATGCATGTTCCTAGTATTGCCTAGGGATGAGCATGTCGGACTGCCTAAACCAGGAATTACCCAGATTGAATTGAACTGGCTGATTTAGTCTGGTTCCTAAAGAGATTAGTTTGGTTCCCGATTCCATAAAAATGGAACAGGTGATTGTCAATCTAGTTCCCAATTCCGAGGGGAACCAAGTCGGATCGACTTTTTTTTTTTAATTGCATTTTAATTTCTTAAAAATAGCAATAAAAACTAAATAGTAACAACTAACGTATTTTCCTTAATCTTTTAATTTTTTTTTTGCTAATGGATCGACTCCATGGGATCAAATGGGACCGGTCGGTTCAGTCTGCTCTCGATCCTAAGACTATCCGGTCCGATCCTTGGTCTAAAAATTGGGAATTAGTCTTTTAGCGACTAGAAAGATTGTTCTTCCACCCTTCCGGTGGTTATCCCCAGGCGAGAAAGTCCAGAGAATAAAAAAAAAATGGGGGAAAAAATTATCTTCAGTATTAAGTGAGAAGCAGATTCATCTTGGAAATGTGATCGGTGCAATACGTGTTTAACTGGCTGAAAAGAAAACTATGCTTTTTTTGGGGGGTTGATGAAATCTATGCCTTGAAAAGCTATACAGATATATAGATCAGAGAATAGATATGGTTTGCATTGAAAAAACTCATTTGCTGTCGCATTCGTAGTCCGAAATATTTCAGATTCGGAAAACAGTAAAATACCAAAAGTTTGCTTTTTCCTGCTGAGAAAAATTGGATAAAAACGAATGCATCAAAGACATATCACAGAAATGAAAGAAATCAAACCTATATATCATCTGCTTTTAGAATACATTAAAGTTTCGTTTATTTTAAGGAAAATGAATGATTTGAAAAATATTTTTCTTGAAATTTCGCATATATTGCTTGAAATAATTAATTAATGAAAAAAAGTTACTGATGATAATTTATGTCTAAATATTTTCGTAAATGAAGAAAATATTTTTCGATAATGAAATTTTTTTCCATTTTCTAATTATTTCAAGAAAAACATATGGAGTTTAAGTAATATGTTCTTTTAGGCTCTGTTTGCTTCGTAGAATAGAATGATTTGGAAAAAAATTTTCCTAAAAAAATTGTTTATATTGTTTACAAAATGAAAATAATAATATTTTCATCATCCACAAAAGTTTTTAAACATAAATTATTACTACTGATGAAAATATTTTTTATTAATTAATTATATCAATTAATATAAGTGATTATTTTTAAGAAAGTGTTTTTCAAATCGTTTATTTTTCGTGAAACGAACGGGCCCTAAAGAAGAAAACCAAGTGACATTTTCATATTGAAGGTTTGATGATCCAATATGAAAATGGTGTCTATGACATACATAATCCCAATTAGAATTTGGCCACTTTCCTTTTATTCTTCAGAAGCATCCGTCAAGATGAAATAAGATAACTTTGATTGGGGTTGGGGATTCATCCTGGTGCCAACAACCATTCTATTTTTAATTTTTTTCCCATTTCTAGTCATTTTCTATTAAGTATTGATAAGCTCAGTACATATGCTAATTTGAATCTGAACTATTAGACTTGGTAGGTCTAATGTGAGGCCCACAAGAATCCCACTAAATCGATCTAATATTAGCACACTTTCAAAATAAATTTTCACTCTATATGCATTTCCTTTTCGAACTTAAGGTTACTTACGTACTTTAATGGGTGAAATTGGGTGATTGCTAATTCTTATTGTTGGTTTTCCATGAAAATATTTCAAATCAAACTACAACTAGATACGAAAAATTAGCTCATTTATAACTAAATAGAATACTAGAATTTCTTGTTTCGAATTTCCTCCGGGTCATATAGCTCTTTAGATTATTAATAGGTTCACTGATAGTAATAATAAGTTGGCCATCTGCCAAATAAATTAGTTTTTCTTCGGGAAAGGAGGGACATCAGTTTTCATTTGAGATGGAAAAAAAAAACGGTTGAGTAACGTGACGGTTCTGTCACATTTTCCGTCTCCGCCATTCAATTTCCCCTTGGAACCGGGTAACTTGATCATCCAGTATGAAGAGGAAATAAATTTTTATATATGTTGAAAGTCGCAGCATGAACTTTCACTCAAACAAAGGAGAAGAAGAAGCAGCAGTAGTGGGGTTTCAAAAAAAAAAAAAAGGGGGGGGGAGAGATATCCACCATTTTTATATTACTAGAATTATAGAGGAAAAGCCAATGAGACATCTGTATTGGTGGGGAGGTTAGGCTGGAAACGTTAAAGTCTAACGATCAAAGCCTGGTGAAAGCCAAAAAAATAAAATAAATAATAATAATAATAATAATAATAATAATAATAATAATAATAATAATAATATGAAGAAATTATCCAATTGATTGTAAACTCGTTACATGTATATTAATTCAATCATAAACTTTTCAAATTTGCCAATTTTGTTTTTGACATTTGTGTGAAATTTTAGTGTAGTCATTATGATCAATATTTGCTTAAAATCGCTAATGCGGAGATGTAACATATAGGACGATAGGCAATGACTTGCTGGAAATCACATTTGAGTGTTGATATGTCATCATCTAATTTAGGATGGTTAATTATGTAAGCACGTGACAAAATTTTGTCACGCTATATGGTAACCAAGTGTGAGACGTCAAACATGAAATTTCTTTTCTTGTGATGCATTAAAATGGTTACATAATGTGTCATCGTGGCCAGGTAGAGAATGTTGTTGAATCCATATATTTAAATTTATAAAATTGTACAAGTGTTTTCTATATCTAATTGTATTTGAGTTAAAATGGTCCTAAATCGTACAATTTTTTTGCCAACATTTTGTTGTTTGTAATTAAACAATAAAATCCTTGTCGAAAAAAAAAAAACTAAACAGTAAAATGTTTGTAAAATAATTTTTGTATTTCACAATGTCACGATATGGAGTTATAACCAAGTACAAATATGATTCTTTTGTGTGATTTATGATATTTTACAAAGACTTAAGGCATTTTTGCCATAAACAACTGCAAAATATAGTAAAATGTGATTTTGTATAGTTCATATCGTAACATTTTCCTAATACATAGATAGTATCAATTTTTTCAATAGTTTGTTATAGCTATATTAAAAAATGTCATAAAACGAAATTAAAGGACTTTGTGTACAAAAAAATAAATCTCATTCGATGAATTTCCAAAACCCCTTTAGTTGCCCATTCTTTGAAAAAGGTCGTCATTGACCGGAAATGAGGCACGTTTTCCTAGAAATAGTCAAAGAAAAAACAAGGGAAAGAAGAATCCAACTAAACAAAAAGGGAAAATGAAATGGTAAGACTGTAAGTCAAGAATGGGCCCCATTGGATCTTGTTTGGTCTGCTGATGGAACAGGAGGGATACTATCGTCACTTCATGGAGGAGGGGTGACATGGTTGAGGCATGTCTGTAGGAAGATGCATAAAGAATGAGGAGGGATAATATCGTCACTTCGGGAGCGGTCGTGAGATCGAGTCGAATTCTACCGCATTGGGCAGCGCTAGCCGGTGAATAAAAGAAAAACCGAAAATGCCTTCTGTTAAAACCCAAGTATCGCCTGAAGTGTGAACACTGCAAATTCAGAACCCCTGGCGCAGAGCTGAAAGAAACATCAACTCTCTTTGTCGGAAAAGCTTGCATAGATTGATGTCTGACATCAACTTCACTTCAAGTGCGGCTCCGAGGTTAGTTTTGCATTAGAACGGATGTATTTTACGTTGATTAGATACAATTCTTCACTTGTTTATATATGCATATCTTGTTTGAATTATAAAGGATCAATCAATTCTACGGTGAGTCGGTTTCCGTCGTAAAATTAGAAATCCATTCTGTTCATTTGAGAATCGGACTGGACAAGTTGAATGAGAACCAATTATATTTTCTTTCCCTTGCTTCTTCTACTATGTGCTCAGATTTTAAGAGACAATTAGCTGAGAAGGCAGCATGATAAATGAAACTGGTGGGTTGTTTTGCCTGGTTTATCCTGTAAATCACTAACCTTTAGAATGTTCATTAGTCTGCTGACCATTTAATTCCATATGTTGCGGATCGCTTGCTTTTATTTGCTTGTTTGGCAAATGCCCATTCTGATCTTTCTCTGATATCATTATGGCACTCCTTCATTACTCCTGAGGCTATGTTCTGGGCTTGATTCTTGTGCGGCAGTCATGCTTTCACATAGACCATTGTTTGGTTTGATACTGGGAAGCTAAACTAGCAGAGACGATTTTCATTGAGTCAAGAAGCAGAGTGCCACGTTGAAAAAATAGACGTTCTCGAGAAGAACCCAAAAAAGTAATAATAATAAATGGTGAAAATCAAAGTAGTCTCAATCAAGATCGAAAGAGAGGTGCCCACCGAAATAGAGAAACAGAGAGAGAGAAAGAGACTGAACATTAAATGCAATGTACTAGGTTAGGATTTATTTTAGAACAACAAAATAAAAATTTCTCACGTGAAACTGGAAACTTGACTGATTATTTTTTGCTCCAAATTTATGGAGCCTAGAAAGGGACCGGTTCTTCCGGGAGCCAACCAAAACTAGCTGATTTGGTCCAATTCCCAGGTTGGACCGGGACAAATGCACACTTTTATCAACTATTTCCTCCTTAGGATTAGGAGCAATCGGTGCACTTGGCTTTCTATGTTATTTGGAGCTTTTATTTGTGCAGCAAAATCCATCCATGTCAATCACAAGTAATTTATTATTTACTGCAATCGATCTGTTTAGAGTAATTATGTGGACTTTGCATGCCGCTAATACTAAGCTCTAGTTCATAATTTTGGATTAGCAAATGAACGGTTATAATGCAAATTGGGAGAAATCGCCCCCTTCATATATCGATTCATTGGTACAATTCATTGTACAGATTTATTTGTGGATAAGTAAGCTTCCATAAGGCGATTTAAGCATGCTGGTTGACGGCTCGTACTACAAGCTGGAATTATTTATTTGCCTCATGAACTAATGATTTCAAAATCTCGTTGTTCTTTATGGTAGATTGCGAGAGCAAGAAGATGCCAACGTTAAAAAATCGAAAGGTTTCTTGACATCCTCACTTAAATGGTCATTTGCTCTGTTAGGAGTCAAGGATTTACTTTTGGACAAGCAAGTAATCTTCATCACAATAGCAATAGCTCTCATCGTGCTCTTCGGCATCCGTTCAAGAATAACACGAAGTGATGGTGGAAAGACATTCATCAATTTCATGTTTCTCATACTAGGATGTCTTGTTGTTGGAGTAGTAATTGACTCGATTGTACTAAATTCTTACATCAAGTGGGTTATTTATGGTTTGTTCCTTATTATGGTAGCAACAAATCCCAAGTACCAACAAATTTACAAGGAGATGCAACGGATCTTCAAATCCATGTACCAAGAAATTTCTCCGAGACTCAAAAACTTGTTCATTCAATCACATGGGATCATCAAAAACCTTTTAAAAATTATTATTGCAAACCAAGAAGAACCATCAATGACTAGTAATGTTGTGACTCGACCTGTTGGCAGTGACAGAAGTAGAATTGGGGAGGACATTGTCTAGTTGATCTCATAATGGAATTTGGCACCCTTTATCTCTCTCTTGCTCTTTGTATTTCAAGATGTTTGTACGTTATGTGAAATGATTGTATCAACTTTTTTATTTGTATTATTTTTTTGGACAATATGAAAAAGTGTGCTTAGACCATATGTTAAATTTGTTAAATTTGCAACTTTTGCGTATTTGTCCAAGATTGACTATGCAAATCTATTTCATATCAATTTTGTGCCCTATGCTATTCACTTTTATTTTCGTGTTGCTTGTAGTATGAATCCACAAGGCCCTTTCTAGCCAAAAATTGTGATGAAAAACCCAATCATGTCATGTTTACTGTTTAGGATTCTATAGCATCTTTGTTAGGATTCTATAGCATCTCATATATATGACAAAGGAATCATAAGTCATGCAAGAGTTTTTTAATACTAAAAACGTAAAAAAGTCACAATGACCTTAGGTTATCATAGGAGTCCCACATCCATTTCGAACTTTTTGTTTAAGTCGTATTTTTTTAGTGCATCGAGGATAATTTTTTAGAATTGGCAATTCATTGTCACAACTCCACAAAGTTACGAGTACCTGGACTCTCTTTCTTAAAAGGATTTGTTCCTGCACTATTGTGAGCAAATTCGTACACGAGATTCCTTAGAAAAAGTCAAAAAGATTAAAGTCTCTGGTTATGTTCACCTGTGTTAGAGATCAATATTATGTTGAAGGAAATCTGTAATCATTGGAATAGGGAGAAACAATCGAAAAAGAAAAACAAAATCAGCCAGCCTCATATCACGATCAAGAGATTATTTTAGGGTATCTAATAGAAAAAAAGTTAATTTTGATCAAAGTTACAATTTAATAAGAATTTGTAGCTTGAGATTGAGATTCCGCACGTGGATAGCCAGTCTAAGAAAGAATGGAAGATGAAAAGGGAGAGACCAAAGAGGAGAAAAAATGGAAGCACCCCGGAAACCACGTACTTCCATGTGTCCTTTCTCTCTCATCTCCCTTGTCTTCTTCCTGGGTCTCTCTGTCTCTCTCTCTCGCGAACGATTTTCTCCTTTGCCTTCCCCTTCCCCTTTCCCGTTCCCGTTCCCATCACACTGTCTTGTCTCTTGGACTTCCGCGACCTTTCTCGGTCAACGTCACAGGAGCGGGCATTTGAAATTTGCACAGAAAAAAAAAAAAAAAACTAGTACCGCACATATGAAATATCAGAACTTAACACTAAGGGCGCGTTTGTTTGTGTTTCTGTTTAAAAATTGTTTTTTTTTTTTTTTTTTTTTTTTTTTTTTTGATGACCAGGGGAACCTCCGAACGCGCTTCGCGGGAGAGTAAACCCCGGAGCGCCGGGGCCCCCACCGCCGACCCCCAAGCGCAGGTAAGACGCGCGTTATGCATTGAAGCATCGCTTCCACGGAGGTTCGAACCCTTCCCCTGCGTTTGGGGTACCAAGCCCTAACCAACGCTTCCACCGCGGGCGGTGGTTCTGTTTAAAAATTGTTCCAGGGAACAGAAATAGAAAAAAGTGTTTTTGTTCCGGGAACAATTTTTGAACAAAAAGGCGTTTGGTAAACTTATTCCGGAAATAAAAATAAACAGAAACATGTTTGGTAAATTTGGATAATTTTTTTATTTCTTTTATTTTTTTTATTTTTTTCTTATTTTTCCTTTTTTTTCCTTTTTTTTTTTTCTTTTTATTTTTTTCTTTTGGCGGTCGCCGGCCTCGGCCATGGCCGGCGACCGGCCGGCGAGGCCGAGCTCGCCCGGCGGCGGGCGAGGTGCGGCCTCGCCGGGCCACCGCCGGGCGAGGCCGAGGCTCACCGGCCGGCCGGGCGAGCTCGGCCTCACCGGACGGGCGAGGCCGACCTCGCGCCGGCCCGGGCGAGCCCGATCTCGCCCGGATCCGGCGAGGCCGACCTCGCCCGGCGGCCGGAGAGGCCGAGCTCGCCCGGCGGCCGGCGAGCCTCGGCCTCGCCGAGCCACCGCCAGCCGGGCGAGGCCGCCGGCCCTCGTCGGCCGGTCGCCGGCCATGGCCGAGGCCGGCGACCGGCCAAAAGAAAAAGAACAAAAAATTAAGAGAAAAAAGAAAAAACAAAAAGTGTTTCTCATTTCGTTTTTGAAACAAGAAACAAGAAATTTGTGTTTGTTTGTTTCTTTTTGTTCCAGGAACAAAAGAACAAAAAAAGGAAAAAACGCACCCAAACGCGCGTTTTGTTTTTTTTTTGTTCCTAAGAACAAAAAAACAGAAAAACTGTTTAAAAACAAAAAAAAAAAAAAAAAAAGAAACGCAAACAAACGGGGCAATGACACTTAAGTGTCATAAGTTACGATAATAATATTTAAATGTCAATTTTTAAAAAATGGAACACTTGGGTGAAAGTTATCGGAAATCTTATGTGGTAATTCTTTAATAATATAACTCGCTTACTTGGCATGCTAGAGAACTGAGTCAACAACAAAGAATCAAAACAACATCATTTTTTAAAATTTTTTAACATAAATATTAATTAAATTAAAATATTTATACTTATTTATTTAAAAAAAAAAAGAGAGAAAAAGGAGGAGTAGGAGGAGGCGAAGGCGAGGGCCAAACCCTTGTTGCCGCCTCCCCATCATTGTCGAGAAGCGCTAGCGACGATGAGGAGGCGATGGCGAGGGCTCAGCCCTTAGCTGCCTACAATCTTCATCTTCTTCCCCTTTTTAATAAACATGTAAATAAATTTATTTTTTTAAAATTTAATTTAATTAATAGTTATATTAATTATCTAGCCACATCAATAAAATGATGTTATTTTTGCACTTGTTTAACCATGTTAGTATGCAAAACAATGTTGTTTCGCATTTATCTCACTGGAAAATCACCAAGTTAACATCTTAATCGGACTTTCTTGCTATTGGTACTTGACTGATCAATTTTGCTTCGATTTTAGCACTTAAGTGTCACTTTTATAACTTTTAGCACTAAAGTATCCTCCGTGCTGGATTTTGATATTCTAGATATACTTTTGTTGGTTTTTAATCTACCTTGCAATCTTTGTGCAAATAAATAAATAAATAAATAAATAAATAAAATTTATCTTGCAATCAGCCTGATTCCCGTCCAAATCCTTCCATTCATGTGATTATCTTTTCTAATTTCAGCTGACAAAGTATCTTAAAATAAAATTGTCTCAACAACTTTCCGTTTCGAATATATGCGTAACTAATCTACTATTAAGGATGTGGCCACTGAACATAGCAATAATATGAAATCTATCAACAACTTTTCTTTAACCCTTTAGAACTTCTTTTTGCTTTTAAATCTATTTAAGAGCAATCGAAGGGAGGTGTTTTGGGAGTAATCCACCCTCTAATTAGAATTACTACAACATGGACGTTCTTCCGAGCAATAATTATTGTCCGCTTAACCCTATCCTCCTCTTGAATCCGAGCGATAGGTTTTAAAGGGACTGGACAATCTGATGAGCGTCGATTCACGGTGGACGCTCATTTTATCGTGTGAGCCATGACAAATCCCACAGCTAACGATTAAGGTTAGGAAAAAAAATCTAAGGATAGAAATCAGAGTTGATATGTCCAGTTGGGCCAATACTCAGGTAATTTAAAGTTTTTAGTGAAATTAATTATCACTTGATTATGTCAATAAATTTAAACTTCCAACTTCATTTTGAAACCCACTTATGAAAATATTTAATTTTATTGACACTTCTCTAGAAATACTAAAGAGAAAACCGTTATGGCTCTTCACAAGCTTGCTATGCGTGACTTTGTGATTGAATGTCACTTGTTTGAAAGATTTTATCACATTGATTAATCATTCGGCCGTGCTATTTTTAAATGTTACATCTAAATTAAAATTTCAATTTGAGGCATTAGTCATTGAAAACTAATAAATGACGGCTCACGAACAACAATAACAATAGACATACTCTCTTATCACTAATAAAATAAAACATTAATCTCGAACATTCTTTATGTGATAATTCAAATGCTATGTCTAAATTAAATTAAAATTTTATTTTCCAGGGGGCCCTATGAGAATTTAGAAACCCGGTGCTTTGCTAGAGAAAGGGATCCGGAATCATTGATTATAATCTAATGAAGCTTATTAGGGAGGGTATTGCTTTTCCCCTCTTTGAAGTTCAAAGTCTCAGTTTGCTCATTCTTTTATTGATATATGAAAACAACAACGAATTTATCTTTGCTATGGAGAGAATAACTCATTCATATTATCATGTAGTCCAACACTGCAATCTTGACAAATTTGACATTCTTATAATTTGATTGATAAAAGTCCGTCAAACCTTTTAAAATCTTCAATCTCTTACAAAAGAAAAATCATCATAATATTGATGTGTAAACCCATCAAGTACCATAATTTTGCACAAAGGGACACTTAAATGCCATAACTTACGAAAGGTACACTTAAGTGCCAAAATCGGAGTAAAATGGATCACTTGAGTGCCAATCCGGCCAAAGTCCGGCCAAAATGCCAACGTGGCATTTTTCTGGCGAACCGAGCCCAAAACGACGCCATTTTGCCCGCTGGCATGGCCAAAGAATGCAAAAACGGCGTCGTTTTGGGCTGATGTAGTAAAAAATAATATAAAAATTAAATAAATTAAATTTAAAATTAGATTTAGTTAAAATATCAAAAAATAATAATTTTAAAATTAAAAAATTTAAAAAATTGGGGGGGTGGTGGCTGAGGGCTGAGCCCTCAACCACCGCCCCCTTTTTATTTTTATTTTTAAAATTTTAAAATTATTATTTTTTAATATTTAAATAAATTTAATTTTAAAATTATTATTTTTTAATATTTTAACTAAATCTAATTTTAAATTTAATTTATTTAATTTTATATTATTTTTTACCACGTTAGCCTAAAACGACGCCGTTTTTGTATTATTTGGTCTCATCGTGCAAAAACAGTGTCGTTTTGGGCTTACTTCACCGGAAATTCACCGGAAATATGCCATGTCAGCCTTTTGGCCGGACTTTGACCGAAGTAGCACTTAAGTGATATGTTTTTCTTCGAATGTGGCACTTAAGTGTACCTTTTGTAAGTTATGGCACTTAAGTGTCCCTTTGAGCAAAGTTATGGCACTTGAAGCGTTCTTTTGCCTTGTAATATTACAGCAACCACTATTCTAATTTGCTTTATTTGTAAAAACATTAATTGTTAAATGGAAGTACGCAGATTTTATAGCAATCATAATACTATGGCTACTTATATCATGCCAACGCGTGGACCCTCCTTTGTAGTCCGTTCCTTGGTTGTATTTTTTGGTGCTGAACTCGCCTTTGCAAGTTTCAACCATAGTTAACGTGGCTAAACATGCTTAGCTTGATAAATGAAAGTTGGAGTTTTAGCCCCCGAAATCCGTACAAATTATAAACAAATCTAACAATAGCCAGGCAAAGAAACCAAAAGGAGTGTCTTTCCATTACAATGGAGATCCCCAGCAAGGAGAAAATGGATATGAACAAGACTTCCTATCTTTTAACTGATTTACTTTCCAATTCAAGCTTCAAGTTCATTTTGATGACAAGCCGTTGTTTTGTTTCATTTATTGATTGACATAGGGGGTGGGGTGAAAAGAACAATTAGGCAGTGATTAGCACTCTAATGGACAATAGGGCGTTTCCAACATTCTTCACGATGTTTGTATTCCTTCAAGAAAAATTGGTTTTTGTACATTATCTCACTAATCGGGTCCGTAACTTGTTTTTTTTTCCCAACCAATTAGGTCCTTAAAGTATCTGTGTTTTTCAAGTTGATCCTTCTTTTAAAAAAGAAATGGAAATGTTGATGTGGAATGACACACCGATGCCACATCAGCACCAGCTAGACAACCATCCACACCTTATCAATTATATCATATGTGACCTTTTTCCTTTGGTTAAAGCACACCACAATATTAACCCAAAAAAGGAAAATCCCAAATAAGGGCCTAAAGTGCCCCCATTTTCTCAAATAAGGGTCTAAAATATATATTATTTCAAATAAGAGCCTGAAGTGTCCTTATTTTCTTCAATAAGAGTCTGAAGTGAATCTTGTTTCAAATAAGGGTATGAAGTGCATATATTACTTTTAAAAAAATGACTTAAACTCACAAAATGTGAAGGGTAATTGTTTCTATTTAATTTTTAACATCTTTATTTTTTTCTTTATTTTTAAAAAACTATATATATATATATAAAGCAAACACAAGTGGTGGTTGCCGCCCCCTCGCTGGTGGGGCAGTAGTGAAGGTCGGTAGGGTTGCCAAACCTTGGGGGAAGGCTGGCAACCTTAAATCAATGATAAATATATTATTTCTTAATTTTATTCATGTAGTATTAAACATTTTCGCCGTGAGAGAAAAGGGTCCTCAAAGAGGGAAAGGAGATCAGCTACTGTTACTTTTGACTTTTAGCGAAAAAAGGAGGGTCCTACCAAGAAAGGAAAATTTTCAGGAGAAAGGGTACGAGAGTGCGAAGATGTGGACAAGAAGAAGTCATTACTGAAAAATTGAAAGATTTCTTGACATCATCGCTTGGTCACTTGCTTTGCTTGGAGTCAAGGATTTACTTATAAACATGCAAGTGAGCATCGTTGCAATTTCCATAGCTCTCATAATGCTTTTCATCATTAGTTCACAAACAACACAAAGCAATCATGGAACGACATTCATCAATTTTGCATTTCTCATGGTAGGATGTCTCATTGTTAGAATAACACTCAACTTGATTGTACTGAATTCTTACATCAAGTGGGTTATCTATGGTATGTTCCTTGTTATGGTAGCTACAAATCCCAATTACCAACATTGTATGGTCAAGTCCATGTGTGGAGCAACTTATTTGAGACTCAAAGACTTGTTCATTCAATCACTTGTGTTCATTGAAAATCTTTTGAAAATTAATGTTGCAAACCGAGAAAAATCATCAATGAATAACACCCTTGCGACTGGATCAATGAGTGGTGATGAGGGTGGAGTTGAGGAGGACATTTTCTAGTTGGTCTCATGATGGAATTCAACACCCTTTTATCTCTTGTTTTTCTTCTTTGCATTGTAAGGTGTTTGAATGATTTGTAAGTTGGATATATGAGGTTTTTCTTTGTATTACGTTGATATTCAGAAGTGTGGTCAAATGATAACAGTTTTTCATTGATACAGTAAAATGGCAACTTTGCATATTTGCTCCATTTTCATGAAATTTTGATTGATCACTTTTTCTTTCATAGCAACATTTACATTAATGCTGTGTTTTAGGTTGCGATTATGATTTTGAATGGTCACATGTCTGGGTATGAAGCAGTAGTTAATCTATAAGTGGAAAATCCACTTTGATGACCCTAAAGTCAAACATACATAGGAATTGAATGTGTAATGCTATATAAAACAAGCACAGAGGTGCATGCATACCCAATCGAGTGTGTAGTCCCAACTTTTGTACGAGCAGTTAATCGAAGGATTAATCAAACCCTTCCATTACTAGCTGGAAAAGGCGAAACTAAGAAGGAAGTTTTGTTAACTCTCAAGTTGCTTTTTGTCTGAGTTATGGCTAGAGGAAATGTATGTTGGAGGTTTATTTGTCAAAACAAACTGAGTCTTTTTTCCTTGTCCCACATAGGAAAAGTGGGAGAGAGTGGGCCAATATAAAAGTATGGGATTTCCTTTTTGTACTTAAAGGAATGATTGGGTGGGGCTAGACTCCACCATAAAGAAACTATTATTCCGAATTTTTATTTGTGTTTTTTCGATATAATTGGAAAATTACTTATTCAGTTTGCAACTATTCCCGAAGGGTTGCAATTGTTCGGTTTTCGACTTCTTCTGAAGAGTCGCATTTGTTTATCTTAACAATTTTTCTAAAAGACGTGTTTGTTCGTTCTTTGGCAATTTTCATGAAGAGTTGCAAGACTGTTTTATATATATACTCGTTATTTTTCAGAAAAAGAGAGTGATCATTTTTCATCTTTTCGAGCTTTCTGTTTGAAAAACTACGGCCATTCTTTCAATTGTTTCCTAGAGAGACCCTGGAGAAATACTAGAATTGTTATCTAGTATTCTCATCCGAGACTTTGTTGTATCTTGGAGGATTTTTGCCGGTGATCATTAACAACATTGTGGGGCAAATAAATCCTTAAAGAAAGTGATATCACGCCTCAAAGTCCGACTTGAGTACTCTGAATATCCGTCTTCATTATTCTACCCAATTCGAAACCATATTTTCACAACAATTTTAAGGATTTATCTTGCTATAATGGAGTTGGAGACAATCAAAGTTATGAATCAAGATATGGTCAAACTGGACCAGTTCAATGGAAACAATTTTGCTTGCTGGAGGGACAAGCTAATGTTCTTACTCACTGCTCTGAATATTTCCTACATACTGGATCCTAACTTGGCGCCTATAGAAGATCCTAAGCCTACTGCCGAGGGAGGACAGCCAAGTGTGGAAGTCATTGAGAGGGTTAATAAGGAAAAGAAGAAACGTGCGGAGGATGAATTACTTTGTCGATGACACATTCTGAACACACTCTCCGATCATCTGTATGACTTATTCATTGAAATGAAGTCGGCCAAAGAAATTTGGAATGCACTGGAATTTAAGTACAAAACGGAGGAGCAAGGCACCAACAAATATCTAATTGCAAAGTATTTTGATTTCAAGTTTATTGATACTAAACCCTTGCTGGAACAAATTCATGAATCGCAAGTGATTGTGAATAAGATTCGTGCCCTCAAGATTGATATTCCAGAAGCTTTTCAAGTTGGAGCAATCATTGCGAAATTGCCTCCAAAAAGACTATGGAAAAAGGCCGATTCATAAGTCAGAGGACTTTACTTTGGAGCAAATACAAAAATATCTTTGCATTGAGGAAGAGTCACGTTTACGTGATAATTCTATTTTGTACAATTCCAAGGTGAATGCTGTGGATAAAAAAGGGAAAATCGGCCAGAACTTCAAAGTAAAAAAGCGGGGGGCATAAATTTAAGAGAACACAAAAGAAGAAAAATGGTTGCTGTTTTGTTTGTGGCAAATAGAGACACTATGCCAAGGATTGCATTCACCGTAAGAGCATTTCAAAGGACAAGAACATTCTGACGGTGAAGACAGATGCAAATCTGATTGAAGAAAATTATGTAGCCAAGATTTCAAACATGTTTTCGAGCATGAAAATTTATGAGATCAATGATGCGATGGCTATGGTTTTTGAAATCAATTCTACTATTGTTCAATCCAGTTAGTAATTAGATTTTGGAGCAACAATTCATGTGTGCAATGACAAGTACATATTCCAGCAATTTGAAGAGATTATTGACTCAAATGTTTAAGAGGTCTTGGTGGCGAATAATGCTCTTGCAAAGGTTACTGGAAAAGGCACGGTGGAGATAGACTTCACTTCGGAAAGAAGATAACTCTTCTTAATGTGTTATTTATACCCAAAATTCGGAAGAACCTAGTTTCTATTGATTTACTTTGTAAGAGGGGGTTTCGGGTTTTGTTCGAATCTGACAATGTTATCTTGTCAAAAAATAGGATGTTTGTTGGAAAGGGTTATGCCAATGATGGCATGTATCAACCGAGCATCAATAATAATATTTCTAGTTTTGCTTAAATTGTCGAGTCTTCAATTTTATGGCATAGTAGGTTGGCACATATAATATTCGTTATTTGAAGAATATGAGAAAATTCGACTTGATCAATTTTAATGGCGAATTTGATAAATATGAAATATGTGCTAAGTCAAAACTTACTAAGAAGTCATTTCCTAGTGTTAAAAGAAATTCGAATTTATTGGATTTAGTTCATAGTGATATATGTGAATTTAATGGTATGCTAACACATGGAGGTAAAATGTATTTTATTATCTTTGTGGATGATTGCAGTAGGTTCTTATATGTTTATCTCATGAGATCGAAGGATGAAACATTTACCATGTTTAAGAAATATAAGACTGAAGTAGAGAATCAATTAGAAAAGAAAATTAAAGTTCTATGATCAGATAGAGATGGAGAATATTTCTTAAATGAATTCTCTTCATTTTGTGAAGAGCATGGTATAATTCATCAAGTTTCATCACCATATACTCCACAACAAAATGGGTTAGCTGAAAGGAAAAATCAATCTCTTGGAGAAATGGTTAATTGTATGCTTTCAAATTCAAAGCTACCAATTAATCTTTGAAAAGAAGCATTACTTACTGCATGTTATATTCATAACAGAATACCTTCCAAGAAAAATGACATAACCCCTTATGAAATATGGAAAGGTAGAAAGCCAAATTTGTCATATCTTAAAGTGTGGGGGTGCTTGGCATACTACCGAGCTCTAGATTCTAAGAGAACAAAGCTCGATCCTAAAGCTATTAAAAGTGTTTTCGTTGGGTATGTTGAAAATAATAAAGCTTATAGGTTTCTTGATTTAAAGTCTAATGTCATAGTAGAATCGAGAGACGTTGAATTCTTTGAGAATAAATGTTTTACAAGATCTTGAATTATTTTCAATAATTTCAGAACTATGAAAACTCAAAGTGATTTTCAAGAGAAAGAAACGAATGATTCTAAAGACATGATTGAACCAAGGAGAAGTACTAGAGTTAGGAAAATAAAAGACTTAGATCCTGATTTTATTACTCATGTTTTTCTTGTTGAAGAAGATGGAGATAATAACGTGATAAATAAATACCCTTTAGTATTAAATTTAGAAGATGATTCTAGAAACTTTGATGATGTTATGTCTTCTAGAGATGCTTCCTTTTGGAAAGAAGCTGTGAATGAGAAATGGACTCAATTATGTCAAATAATACTTGGGCGTTAGTAGATTTACCGAAAGGATCAAAACCTATTGGGTGCAAATGGATTTTTAGAAGAAAATATCATTCTGATGGTTCTATTCAAGCTTTTAAAGCTAGGTTTGTAGCTAAGGGATATAGACAAAAAGAAGGAATAGATTATTTTGATACATATGCTCTTGTTGCACGTATAACTTCTATTCGAGTTCTTTTTGCTCTAGCTTCCATTTATGATCTTTGTGTTCATCAAATGGATGTTAAGACTTCTTTCTTAAATGGAGACTTAAATGAAGAGATTTACATAGAACAACTGGAGGGTTTTGTTCTTCTTAGAAATGAAAGAAAAGTATGTAAATTGATTAAATCTCTTTATGGATTTAAGCAAGCTCCTAAGCAGTGACATGAAAAGTTTAATTTGGTCATATTGTCAAATAATTTCATCAATAGTAGTGCCGATAGGTGTATATACTCTAAATTCACTAAAGACTATGGTGTTTTAATATGCTTGTATGTTGATGATATACTTATCTTTGGAACGAATATGACTGGAATTAATGAGACTAAGAAGTATCTAACTTCCATGTTTAAAATGAAGGATTTAGGTGAAGTAGATACTATGTTAGGTATTAAAGTTGAGAAAAATAGTGAGGGTTATTCTTTAAGCCAATGTAGTTAAGTTGAAAAATTATTAAATAAATTTCAAAATCTTGGTTTTAAAGAAATAAGTACTCCATTTGATTCCAGTATTAAATTAAATTATAATACTGGTAGAGCGGTGGCACAACTAGAATATGCAAGTGCTATAGGGTCTTTAATGTATGCGATGCAATGTACTAGACCCGATATTACTTATTCCATATGCAAGTTGAGTAGGTATACTAGTAATCTAAGTACAGAACATTGGAGAGCTATTACTAGAATTTTTGATTATCTTAAGAGAACTAAAAAGTTAAGATTGTTCTACAATAATTTTCAGACTATATTAGAAGGATACACTGATGTTAGTTGGATTACAAGTGTGGGAGATGAGCGTTCCACTTTTGGATGGATCTTCACACTAGCTGGAGGTGCTGTATCTTGGGCTACCAAGAAACAGACATGTATAACTCACTTAATAATGGAATATGAATTTATTGCTTTGGTGGCAGCTAGGAAAGAGGCTGAATGGATTAGAAATTTGTTATTGGATATCAAATTATGGCCTAGTCCTATGCCTCTTATTTCTATCTACTGTGATAGTCAGGCCACTTTGGCAAGAGCCTATAATGGCACCTATAATGATAAGTCTAGACACATTAGACTAAGATATGAATATGTAAGACAATTGATCAAAGATGGTACCATAACAATTGTCTATGTAAGGTCAAGTAAAAATCTTGCTGATCCTTTGACAAAAGCTTTACCAAGACATATGGTAATAGTGATCTCACAAGAAATGGGGCCGAAACCCTTTAATTGAAATCACCAATAATGGTAACTCGATCTTTTTCTAAAATATCACTAGTTGTTTGATACTAACGTAGCCCTGATATGAGAAGTCAGTATCGTCTATTACGTTTTGTAGGCTGAATTGAATTTTTAATGAAGTATGATACAATTTTGTAGTGTGTTGATAATAATAGAAACACATGGTAGATACTTCACCTATATGAGCTTAGAAGTGGTGCCGCTTCTTACGAAAGTGAGGGTTGCTTTCTAGAGAGCTCATGAAACAGGATCAAGCACAAGGCCATAATAGTATGGAGTAATATAGAACTTCTCGCTGAAACAAGAGGTTAATGTATGTGTGGTATGTTTGGTTCTATTACATAAAAGTACAAATTTAAAGCCGAGCTACTTGTCACTTTGATAGAGCTTTGAGATTCTTGCACTAAGTAAAGGTTTAACTCAAAAGAGACATTTATGTATGTATATTAATCTTACTCAAAAGAGGCTGCCCATGCCACGAGGGTGGCCTCGCACCGAGCTAGCAAGGTGGCTGGCAAGGTCGACCTCAACCTCGCTGGCCATCACCTCTGCCCAATCATTGAAGTCTGGCAACTGGCTGAAGTATGGGGGAGGAGAAAAAAAAAAAAAGAAAGATAAAGAGAAATTCAAAAAATTCAAAAATATTAAAATATTATTAAAAATCATCCATGTCAACATCGATTGGATCACCTCAACCAACCAATTCCCAATCAGTAAAATTCAGCTAAAATTGGCCAAAAAAGACTGAATCAACACCAAGTAAAAAATTTTAGTACTAAATTGGCAAAAAAAAATAGAACTAAATTGACAAAAAAAAAGTTTAGGACTAAATATGCACAAATGCAAAAGGTTTATGACTAAATATGCACAAATGCAAAAGGTTTAGGACTTTTTAACACTTCTCTCCTATATGTCACTTTATAAATAATACAGAAAGAAAGACAGCATTTGTCATGGATGCATGCCTGCACTTAGCTTAGAGATTAAACAAAGCTTCCCCAAGAACAACGAAAGGAACATTAAGATTCGAGAAGTTTTTATCCAGAAGTTGTTGTCTAGATGAAAGGAACACTTCTCTCCTATACGTCATTTTATAATACAAAAAGAAAGAAAGCATTTGTCATGGATGCATGCCTGCACTTAGCTTAGAGATTAAACAAAGCTTCCCCAAGAACAATGAAAGTAACATTAGGAGTCAAGAGGAGGTTTTATCTAGATGCTGCAGTTTTTTTTTTTTTTGGGCTACTTTTGGAATCCTGTCATCTTTAGAGAACCATCCATCCGAGAAGAAATTGGACAAAACATAGGGCTAAAAAGAAATAGGGGGGCCCACGTGAGGCCAATCACAAAGTGTATATATAGGATACCCAAACCCGAACTTCAAAACCGCCAACCGCATTTGGCTATCTCTTGCATCCGGACACAGCAGAACATAAGCAGTAGTTTGCTGTTTTTTTTGTTGGTTTTACCTCCAAGACTCTGCAATTTCCATCAAGGTTAGCTCCACTATCTTGTTATTAGTCTTGTTCCACATCGTTTCAACTTTGAGTTTTGGAGTCATTTCTAGGGCTTAGAAATATATTGCAAACAACTCATCACATACTAGCTTCAGCATAAATGTTAGGAAACAACTGTTGTGGGTTTGGAAATAAACAGTAGTTACTCATATAGGATAGAAGACGAGCATCATGAATGATGAACAATATGACCTTATTTAGGAAATAAAGAGACTAGTATGCAAGAAAATGTAGTTTCAGCATGTTTTCTCATTGGCAACATACATCTTGAAAAATATTTGTAAAATAAATTTTGTATTTCACAATGTCATGATACTTAGTTTTGAATGAGTGCAAATATGTTCTTTTTTTTTTTTATGCGATTTGTGATATTTTATAAAGACTTTTGGCGTTTTTGCCATAGAGAAGTGCGGAATGTTGTAAAATGCTATTTTTTTATATTTCATGATATCGTAACATTTTCCTAATACATAGACAGTATTATTATTATTTTTTTAATTTTATGAGGTCACAATGATTTGGTATAACTATATTGAAAAATGTCATAAAACAAAATTAGAGGATTTTGTATACCATAAAAATCTCATTTGATGAATTTTCAAAAACCCGTTTAGTTGCCCACTCTTTGAAAAAGGCTTTCTGGGGTCATAACCGTCGTTGACCAGAAATAAGACACTATTCCTTACAAATTTTAAAAGAAAAAGAAGAGAAGCAGAGATCCAACCAAACAAAAAGGAAAAATGAAAAAGGTAATATAATTCCAACACTAAAAAAAGTCGCTCCTGAAGTCAAAGAAAAAAAGAAAGTCGTGATATTATCCCTCCTCTATGCATATTCCTAGTATTGCCTAGGGATGAGCATATCATACTGCCCAAACTAGTAACTGCCCAAATCGGACCGGACTGATAGATTTAATCTGGTTCCGAAGAGATTGGTTTGGTTTTCAATTTCATAAAAATGGTACAAGTGATTGTCGATCTAGTTCCCATTCAGGGGGAATTAGGCTAGATTGACTTTTTTAAAAAATAAAATTTGCATTTTAATTTCTTAAAAATAGCAATAAAAACTAAAATAGTAACAGTTAATGTATTTCCCTTAATTTTTTTGAAATTTTTTCGCTAATGGATCAGCTCCATGGGATCGAGAGAGGACCAGTTAGTCCAGTCGGGCTCTCGACCCTATCCCAAAAATTGGGAACTAGTCTTTTAGCGACTAGAAAGATTGTTCTTCCACTCTTTCGGTGGTTATCCCCAAGCGAGAAAGTCTACAGAATAAAAAAATGGAGAAAAAAATTATCTTCATTTTAAAGTGAGAAGCACATTCATCTTGGAAATGTGATCGGTGCAATACGTGTTTAACTGGCTGAAGAGAAAACTATGCTCTTTTTTTTTTTTTTTGGGTGATAAAAACTATGCGTTGAAAAGCTGTACAGATATATAGATCGAGAATATATATGATTTGCACTGCAAAAACTCATTTGCTATCGCATTCGTAGTCTAAAATATTTCAGATTCAGAAAACAGTAAAATACCGAAAGTTTGCTTTTTGCTGAAGAAAAATTGGATCAATAAATGAATGCTTCAAAAACATATTACAAAAATGACAGATATCAACCCTATATATCACGTCCTTTTAGAATACACTAAAGTTTCGTTTGTTTCAAGAAAAATGAATGGTTTGAAAAATATTTTCCTCAAAAATTTTCGTATATATCGTTTGAAATAATTAATTAATGAAAAAGTTACTGATAATAATCTATGTCTAAATATTTTCATAAATGAAGAAAATATTTTTCGATAATAAATTTTTTTTTTCCATTTTCTAATTATTTTAAGAAAAACAAATGGATTTTAAGTAATATGTTCTTTTAGGCTCCGTTTGCTTCGTAGAATAGAATTGATTCAGAAAATATTTTACTAAAAAAAAAAATTGTTTATATCGTTTACAAAATGAAAATAATAATATTTTCATGATCCACAAATATGCCTAAACATAAATTATTACTACTAATGAAAACATGTTTTTATTAATTAATTATTTCAATTGATGCAAGTGATTATTTTAAAGAAAATGTTTTTCAAGTCGTTTATTTTTTGTAAAACTAGCACGTCCTAAAGAAGAAAACCAAGTGACGTTTTCATATTGAAGGTTTGATGATCCAATATGAAAACGTTGTCCATGACATACATAATCCTAATTAGAATTTGGCCACTTTCCTTTTATTCTTCAGAAGCACCCTTCAAGATGAAATAAGATAACTTTGATTAGGGTTGGGGGTTCATCCTGATGCCAACAACCATTTTTTTTTTTTCATTTCTAGTCATTTTCTATTAAGTATTGATAAGCTCGGTACATAAGCTAAGTTGAATCTGAACTATTAGACTTGGAAGGTCTAATGTGAGGCCCACATGAATCCCGCTAAATTGATCTAATATTAGCACACTTTCAAAATAAAATTTCACTCTATATGCATTTCCTTTTCGAACTTACGGTTACTTACATACTTTAGCGGCTGAAATTGGGTGATTGCTAATTCTTGTTGTTGGTTTTCCATGAAAATATTTCAAATCAAACTACAACTAGATACAAAAAATTAGTTCATTTGTAATTAAATAGAATTCTAGAATTTCTTGTTTCGAATTTCCTCCGGGTCATATAGCTCTTCAGATTATTATTATTATTAGGTTCATCGATAGTAATAATAAGTTGGCCATCTGCCAAATAAATTATTATTTTTTTTTTGGGAAAGGAGGGACATCGGTTTTCATTTGAGATGGAAAAAGGAAAAAAAAAAAACGAAATTGAGTAACGTGACGGTTCTGTCACATTTTCCGTCTCCGCCATTCAATTTCCCCTTGGAACCGAATAACTTGATCATCCAGTATGAAGAGAATTTTTTTTTTTTTTTTTTATATATGTTGAAAATCACAACATGAACTTTCACTCAAACAAAGGAGAAGGAGAAGAAGAAGTAGCAGTAGTGGGGTTTCTCAAATAAAAAAAAAAAAAAAACAGGATATCCAACATTTTTATATTACTAGAATTATAGAGGAAAAGCCAATGAGACATCTGTATTGGTGGGGAGGTTAGGGTGGAAACGTTAAAGTCTAAAGATCAAAGCCTGGTTAAAGCCAAAAAGAAGAAGAAGAATAATATGAAGAAATTATCCAATTGATTTACACCTGCTACACATATACTAATTCCATCCTAAACTTTTAAAATTTGCCAATTTTATTTTTAACATTTGTGTGAAATTTTAGTGTAATCATTTTGATCAATATTTGTCGAAAATTGCTAATGGGGGATGTACCATATAGGACGATTGGCATTGACTTGCTAGAAATCACATTTGAGTGTCAATATGTCATCATCTAATTTAGGATGGTTAATTATGTAAGCAAAATTTTGTCCACATTATATGGTAATCAAGTGCGAGACATCAAACATGAAATTTCTTTTCTTATGATACATTAGAAAGGTTACATAATGTGTCATCATGGCCAGGTAGAGAATGTTGTTGATGTTAAATTTATGAAATTGTACAATTGTTTTCTATATCTAATTGTATTTGAGTTAAAATGGTCCTAATTCGTACAATTTTTTTGACAACATGTTGTTTGTTGTAAATAAAAAGTAAAATGTTTGTAAAATAATTTTTGTATTTCACAATGTCACAATATGGAGTTATAACCAAGTACAGATATGATTCTTTTGTGTGATTTATGATATTTTACAAAGACTTAAGGCGTTTTTGCCATAGACAAGTGCAAAATATAGTAAAACGTTATTTTTTATAGTTCATATAGTAACATTTTCCTAATACATAGACAATATCAATTTTTTAAATACTTTGTTATAGCTATATTAAAAAATATCATAAAAAAAAATTAAAGGACTTCATGTACAAAATATATATATATATATATATATATATATATAAAAATATATATATCTCATTCGATGAATTTCCAAAACCCCTTCAGTTGCCCTCTCTTTGAAAAAGGCTTCTCTATCGTCAATGACTAGAAATGAGGCAGGTTTTCCTAGAAATAGTTAATGTCGGCAAATATGATGGTCCTAATGATGATCATGCACGTATTTTGTGTGTATCTCACTGGTGGTTTTAAAAAACCTCGCGAACTAACTTGGGTTACAAGTGTAGTTCTGGTTGTATTGACTACATCCTTTGGTGTAACTAGTTATTCGTTACCTTGGGACCAAATTGGTTAAAAAACAAGGGAAAGAAGATATCTAACTAAACAAAAAGGAAAAATGAAATGCTAAGAATGCAAGTCAATAGTGGGCCCCATTGGATCTTGTTTGGTCTGCTGATGGAACAGGAGGGATACTATCGTCACTTCACAGGGGAAGGGGTGACATGGTGGAAATATGTTTTTAGGCAGATGCATGTAGAATGAGGAGGGATAATATCGTCACTTCAGGGGCGGTCGTGAGATCGGGTCGAATTCTACCGCACTGGGCAGCGCTGCCGTGAATAAAAGAAAAACCGACAATGCCTTCTGTGAAAACCCAAGCATCGCCTGAAGTGTGAACGCTGCAAATTCAGAGCCCCTGGCGCAGAGCTGAAAGAAACATCAACTCTCTGTTGGAAAAGCTTGCATAGATTGATGTCTGACATCAACTTTACTTCAAGTGCGGCTCCGAGGTTAGTTTTGCATTAGAACGGACGTATTTTACGTTGATTAGATAGAACTCTTCATTTGTTTATATATGCATATCTTGTTTGAATTATAAAAAGTTGATCGATTCTACGGTGAGTCAATTTCCATCGTAAAATGAAGAATCCATTCTGTTCACTTGAGAATCAGACCGGACAAGTTGGATGAGAACCAATTATATTTTCTTTTCCTTGTTTCTTCTACTACGTGCTCAGGCTTTAGGTGACAATTAGCTGAGTAGGCAGCATGATAAATGAAACTGGTGGGTTGTTTTGCCTGGGTTATCCTATAAATCACTCATCTTTAGAATGTTCATTAGTCTGCTGACCGTTTAGTCTTGCTATATTTGTTTATTTGGCAAATGCCCATTCTGATCTTTCTCTGATATGATTATGGCACTCCTTCGTTACTTCTGAGGCTATGTTCTGGGCTTGATTCTCTTGCGGCTGTCATGCTTTCGCATAGACCATTCTTTGATTTGATACTGGGAAGACAGAGACGGTTTTCACTGAGTCAAAAAGCAGAGTACCACATTGAAATAATTGCAGTACTCAAGAAGAACCCCAAATACTTGTCAAAAAAAAAAAGAAGAACCCCAAATAAAAAAGTAATAATAATAAGCGGTGAAAATGAAAGCAGTCTCAATCAAGATCTAGAGAAAGGTACCCACCGAAACAAAGAAAGAAGATTTGAATGCAATGTACCAGCTTAGGATTTATTTTAGAACGAGTAAAAAAAAGTTAACTTGGATTCACCCGTTGGTAACTTGGATTCACCCATTGGTTCGATCTAATTTCTCATATGGAACTGGAAATTTGACCGATTATTTTTTGCTCCAAATTTATGGAACCGGGAGCGAGACTGTTTCTTCTTGAAGCCACCCAAAATTAGTTCAGTCCGATTCCCAAGTTAGACTAGGATAAATGCACAATTTTATGAATGATTTTCTCTTTAGGATCAGGAGCAATAAGTGCACTTGGCTTTCTATGTTAGTTGGAGCTTTTATTTGTGCGGCAAAATCTATCCATATCAATCACAAGTCATTTATTATCTACTGCGATTAATATGTTTAGACTAATTATGTGGACTTTGCATGTTGCTAATGCGGAGCTCTAGTTTGTAACTTTGGATTAGCATATGAACGGTAATAATGCAAATTAAGAGAAATCGTCACCATCATATATCGATTCATAGGGACAATCCATTGTACAGATTTATTTGTGGACAAGCAAGCTCCCATAAAGTGATTTAAGCATGCAGGTTGATAGCTCGTACTACAAACTGGAATTATTTATTTGCCTCATGAACTGATGATTTCAAATTTCATTGTTCTTTATGGTAGATTGGGAGAGCAAGAGGATGCCATCGTTAAAAAATCGTAAGGTTTCTTGACGTCCTCACTTAAATGGTCATTTGCTCTTTTAGGAGCTAAGGATTTACTTTTGGACAAGCAAGTAACCTTCATCACGATAGCTATAGCTCTCATCGTGCTCTTCAGCATCCATTTGAGAAGAACACAAAGCGATGATGGAAAGACATTCATCAATTTCATGTTTCTCATACTAGGATGTCTTGTTACAGGAGTGGCAATTGACTCGATCATACTGAATTCTTACATCAAGTGGGTTATTTATGGGTTGTTCCTTATTATGGTAGCAACAAATCCCAAGTATCAACAAATTTACCAGGAGATGCGACGGATCTTCAAATCCATGTACCAAGAAATTTCTTTGAGACTCAAAAACTTGTTCATTCAATCACTTGGGATCATCAAAATTTTTTTAAAATTTATTACCACAAACCAAGAAGAACCATCAATGACTAATAGTGTTGTAACTCGACCTATTGGCAGTGATGGAAGTGGAACCGGGGAGGACATTGTCTAGTTGATCTCGCAATGAAATTGGACACCCTTGATTTCTCGTTTCCCCTTTGTATTTCAAGATGTTTGTACGTTATGTGAAATGAATGTCTAAGCTTTTTTCTTTATATTATTTGTTTGTACAATATGCTAAGCTTTTTTCTTTGTATTATTTGTTTGTACAATATGGAAAAGTGTGGTTAGACGATATGTTAAATTTGCAACTTTTGCATACTTGTCCAAGATTGACTGTGCAATTCTATTTCTTATCAATTTTGTGCCCTATGTGATTCACTTTTATTTTTGTCTTGCCTGTAGTATGAATCCACAATGCCCTTTCTAGAAAGATTGTGATGAAAAACCCAATCATGTCATGTTTATTGTTTAGGATTATATAGCATCTCATATGACCAAAGGAATCATAAGTCATGCTAGAGTTTTTTTAATAATGAAAGGGTAAAAAAGTCACAATGACCTAGGTTATCATAGGAGTCCTACGTCCATTTCAAACTTTTTGTTCGGGTCATATTTTTTATTGCACCAAGGATAATCTTTTAGAATTGTCAATTCATTGTTGCAGCTCCACAAAGTTACGAGCATTTGGAATCTCTTTCTTGAAAGGATTTGCTCCTACACTATTGTGAGCAAATTTGTACACAGGACTCTCTAAAAATAGTCAAAAAGACCAAATCCTCTAGCTATGTTCACCTGTGTTAGAGATCAATATTGTGTTGAAGGTAATTTGTAATCCCTGGAATAGGAAGAAACAATCGGAAAAGAAAAACAAAATCAGCGGCCTCATATCATGATCGAGAGATTACTTTAGGGTATCTAATAGAAAAAAATGTTAAATTTGATCAAAGATGCAATTTAATAAGAATTTGTAGCTTGAAATTGAGACCCCGCACGTGAATAGCCGGTCTAAGAAAGAATGGAAGATGAAAAGGGGGTGACGAAAAAGGAGAAAAAAGGAAGCACCCCGGAAACCGCTTACTTCCCAGATGTCTTTTCTCTATCTTCTCTCCCTTGTCTTCTTCGTGGGCCTCTCTCTCTCCCTCTCTCTCTCACGATTCTCTCCTGAACCTCCCCCCTTCCCGTTCCTATCTCACTGTCTTTTCTCTTGGACTTCCACGACCTTTCTCGGTCAACGCCACAGGACCATGCGTTTGAAACCTGCACAGAAAACAGGTTTTTAATCTATCTTGCAATCTTCGGCCAAAAAAAACAAAAAGAGCGATGGAGGGGCTGATAATGGAGGTGATGGAGAGAGTGAGAAAGATGAAGAAAGAAGAAAGAAAGAAAGAGAGATACAAAAAATAAACAACAATGTTCTTGGACAAAAGTATCCCTAACTGTGAATAAAATTAGAAGTTCAAGTCCTTAATTGAGAGTAAGTTAGCCACTCCAATTCTTATTTGAGACAATATTCACTTTAGGTCCTTTTTGAGAAAATGGTTTCACTTCAGATCTTTATTTGAGATTTTCCCAAAAATCTATCTTGCAATGTTTGTGTAAAAAAATAGAAAAAAAAAAAAATCTATCTTGCAGTCAGCCTGATTCCCTTCCAAATCCTTCCATTCATGCGATTAACTTTTCCAATTTCAACTGACAAAGTATCTTAAAGACAATTATCTCAACAACTTCCCATTTTGAATATAGGCGTAACTAACCTACTATTAAGGAAATGGCCACTGAGTACAGCAATAATATGAAATCTATCAACAATTTTTTATTAACTCTTTAGAACTTCTTTTTCGTTTTAAATCTATTTAAGAGCAATGGAAGGGAGGTGTTTTGGGAGTAATCCACCTTCTAGTTGGAAAGCAATAATTTTTGTCCGCTTAGCCAATCCTCCTTTGGAATCGAGTGATAGGTTTTAAAGGGGTTGGCCAATCTGATTCATGATGGGTGCTTATTTTATAGCGTGAGTCAAAACAAATCCCACAGCTAACGATTAAGGTTAGGAAAAAATGTCTGGTTAGAAATCAGAGTTGATATATCTTTTTTTTTTTTTTTTTTTTTTTGTCGAAGATAGTGGTTTCATTCATACATAGAAAAGCGAGAATTACAAGGAAAAGATGATGGATAAGTTTCTGGACACAAAATTTCCGAAATGGGTAGGGAGACGTCACCTAATTTGGAGGGAGAGTTTTGGTCCGGTGGGCTTTGGCGAGCCAATCTGCAACTTGATTAGCCTCTCTGGACAGTGGGCTAGCTTCGTTGTTTCCAATTGGGCTAAATTCTCTTTACATATTTCCACAATATCCCTCACGTCCCATGGTTTGTTAGCCCGGTCCAGCACACTGTCTACCAAAGTCAAGCTATCACTTTCACAAACTCACTTCCTTCGACTCTGTGCGGTTCCCACGTGCAGTTCCTTTTTCCTTCTCAGGTATGCCAAATCGTGCAGTAGAGCTAGGGCTTCTGCTTCTTGGGCAGAGGATGCTCGAACCTCTCGCACGTATCCCTCAATGACCATGCCAAACGAATCTTCTAGATTACCAGCAATCGAACGGAGAAATTCGCCCTGCACCCATGAACAATCGACGTTTAGTTTTAGCTCTCCCTTCTTCGGTGGTGTCCACTTGACCGGTAGGTGCCGTTTTGTGGGTTTTTTCACCCTTTTCTGAATCTGTCATTTGCTGAAATTCATCGCTTGTGCTTGTGCTGTCTCGACGAGGGAACTAGGATCTGGAGGTTTGGCTCGAAATATGAAGTTGCTGCACGCTTTCCATATATTCCACAGCACTCCATAAACAATAACTCATTTTGGCGACCACCAAGTTTCCGACATCATGATTGTATTCGTTCACATCCGCGTTATCCCACGGGCAGGCCTGAGATAAACGTTCAAGCTCCTGCGTCACAGCGGAGTCCAACGGTGGAGGTCATCGCAGAGTGCGACGGTGGAGCGATGGAGATGGAGATGTTGAAGATGATTGATGGTAAGAGAAGGGAGTGTCGTGTAGCTATCGCTGTCATCATTTGACACCTGAACTGAAGGTTGCTCTGTTCCGCCCTGCTTTACTGTTAACAGTGCCTGAAGCGCTTTGCGCTCGTTCAATCCTCTTTTGCCAGCACGGATCACCAATGACGACCCCTTCCGAACCTTAGTTACCTAGTTTGATCGTTGTCCATAGTCAACGTCGCTACGCTTTGCCCCTTTTGTTCGATGAGCATAGGGAAAGATGGAGGGGCGATGGTTAGAGGAGGGGCCTTGAGGCTTATTGCAGACAACCCAAAAGTTGATTTGAAGCTTGTAGTGGTCATGGCCGTAGTGGCCTTCGCGCCTGAAGCTCCAGCAGCCACGGCTGCCACGAGCTTCGTGGCTCGAAACTCCAATGGCCATGGCCACCCCGTGAGCCCCAAGCTCGAGCGGCCATAGCCACATCTCTTTCAGTTTTTCTAGACCGAGGCCGCAGCGTCGTGAGGGCAACGGCTGGCAGTGGAGTAAGACGCCTAGCAGGGATGATGGCGATGGCGATGGCGAACGGTAAAACTAACGGGATGAAGGGTTCTCTGTTTTTTCTTTTCCTTTTATGATGTGTGACGTGACACTTAAATTACATGTCAGCTGTACGCCTAGATGACACGTCAGATAATAATCGATACTTGGACAGCACTTAAGCGGAGGGCATATTTGAGACTTCAGTGGAAATTGGTGATTTTTCTTGAGACAAAATAAGTTCGGGAAAGGATTAAAATTGAATCTAAAGTTTGGATTTTTTTTTTTTTTTTTTTAATGAAATCAGGCCTAATTTGATAACTTTATCAAGTGGTTTTCAAGTTCTAAATGGATAATAGTAATAAAGCAAGCATCGATTATCATTTATTGACCAGAAAAAAAAAAATCATTAGTTCACAACGAAGAGCGACGCCGATGGTGGGCAGGACACGACAGCAGCCGCAACGATGGAGGCACAGGTGCAGCGGCGGCAGCGTAGGGTTGGCGATGAGAGAGAGAGAGAGAGGGGAGTTCAGGGAGATTACGGTTTGGATGGAGGTTTTCCGGTGGGGTAAATCCCAAGAAAGAAGGCGCGATTTGGCTTTTTGGGTATAACTGCACATGATTACCTTATGATTTCAAAGGATCCGAATAGAAAGAGACTAGTATTAAAAATACACGAATGCCGAAACTTTTGTATGGTGCTCATTTAAGTATTAATTTTTTTTTTCACTCACTTAAGTGTCACATTAAACTAAAATCCTCTCACTTAAGTGTTACTTCTGATCAAACATCCAATTTGGATTTTTATTTTTTTATTTTTGGGACCGGCGAGAGTCAATAGTGATCCCCATTAGCCATGAAAGCCTTACTCAGATTGGGTGAGGGCCGCCTTGCCCTCGGTTGCGAAGGCCCTACGTGAGGTCGTTGGGCCTCCTTAGCTGCTGGTGAGGTTGTGAGGGCCCTTGCTAGCTTTAGGTGGCCGTGACATCGTTGGCCAAGGCCTTCGCTACGAGGGCCCTTGCTGGCCACTAGTGAGGCCTCAACAACCTCGCCTATGACCTTTGTGGTCGAGGGCAAGGCCGCCCTCGTCTATATTGGGCTAGGATTTTGCGATCGGCCACGTCAACAAGTAAAAAAGAAAAAGAAAATATTTTAAATATTAAAGTAATATTAAAAAATTATCCACATTAAGATCGACAAAGCCCACGTCAGACGATCAGTGTTGACGTTGAATTTTTCGATGAGGCAAATATGAATTGACACTCAATTGATTGATTTTTCAAATTTGTGACACTTAATTGAGTAAATTTTTGTTTTTTTTTTATACTTAAGTGAGTGCCGTATAAAAGATTTGACACTTTTAGTATTCTAAAGGCATGTTTAGGACAATCAAGTAGCCCTCGGATGCAGGGTGGAGGTGGTGTTGTTGATATTGGGCTTTTTTTGGAAGAAAGCCCTTTTCAATCTCTCCCCCGCCCGTCTCCTCCTATACAGAGCCCACCGCTCTCACACTCTCTCCCGCTCTCTCTCTGAATGTTACTGGCCTAAAAATTAATAGAGACGGGCAGGACAGCATGCATGGCAAGCCCAAACATCTCTTCTGTCAAAATGGAGCGCCAGCCATAAAAGAAAGGACATGAAGCCTAACGCAATTTGCATTCGCTCCATAAGATGTAAAAACAAAGATTGACTGAATGGAAAATGAGACATGGGTGGCCACCTTCCCACTTTGAAAAAAAGAGGTTGGCAAGTCGAACTTCTAACTTTCTTTACCCAGAAGGGTTTGGGTAGTTGGGGTCGTGTTATGTGCGAGCGTTACAATCTCCTCCAAGAGGAGGTACGCCCCGGGGGGGCGGGGGTGGACAAAAATAAAGACAAAAAAGAAATTAAATATGGTTCGATAAGATTCACTTTACCCAACTCAAATCCAGGTTTCATAATAGAAGAGGGAATAAGAGTTTATTGATTCTGTCCGCTTTTTCAAGGGGAGGACAGATCCGTAATTCATGGGGAAACAAACCCTTGCAAGCAGGAACAAGAGCAGTGAATATATAAATAATGATTCAGTATGACCCCATTGTTTAGTGCTCACCAAATCGGGGAGAAGAAATCGCGAACGTATCTAGCGAGGGGAAAATTGTGCAAGAAGTCCTAAATTTATTACATTTTTACTAATTCAATTTTAAAGTTTTTAATTTTACCAATTGAGTTTAATTTGACTGGAAATTAATAACATGAATGATCGGTGTTGACGTGATAATTTTTAATAATATTGTGAATTTTTTATGATTCTTTTTCTTTCTTTTACATTTTATAGTCTTTTTTTTTTTTTTTTTGAGTTAGGGCAGCGAAAGTGGTGGCCGACCCTCGCCAGCCATAGGTGAGGGCCAATGACCCTCACTAACAACAAGCAAGGGCCGAGACACACTCGCTTGTGAAAGCGAGGGTGCGAGCCCTCGTAAGCAAAAACGAGGGCGCTCGAGCCTTTGCCTAGAATTGGCAAGGACCACAACGCCCTCACCGGATTGGTAGGCGAGGGCCCCAAGAGAGGTCGCCTCCCTCTCTTGGCCAGATCCAACAAGGGCGCCCTCACCCAAAGTTGAAGAAGGCTGCGACCCCCTCACCTAGGGTCGGCGAGGGTTGGTTAGTCACCCTTGTTGACCTTCTCTCCAAAACCCTAAAAAAAACAATAAAAAATAAATATAAATAATCATTAAAATATCATTAAATAATTTTTTTAAAAGTGCCATGTCAGCATTGGCTTCTAGCCAAAATTGGTCAAATAAACTTAATTGGCAAAAGGTAAAAAGATTTATGACTCGATTGACAAAATTAAAAAGTTTATGACTGAATTGATAAAAGTATAATAGGTTTATGACTTTTTGAATAATTTCCCTAAAGTTGATCAACATGTGCTCGAGGATAATACTCACCGGAGTACTTTCAGAAGAAAGTGTTCCCGGACTGCATGCATACATCCGTAAGTAACTTAGTGTAACATGGCAAATTTCATTTTTTCCCTTCCATAGAGTTGTTAAGCTCTTTTGGCCATTTTTTCACATCTCGTGCCCTTCTGTAAATCAGCTCTGGAACTCATTCCTTTAGTTTAAGATCTGAGTCCGTGGCACCAGCCTTTCTTTCTCCCTATAAGAGAAAGCCGCGCAACCAGAGTTCCCCAACCTATACAGGGGGAGCGCTACGAAGAGAAAGTGTTCTCACTATACGAAATGAAGGCTGGTTCTGAACGCCGCCTAACATCATCATCAAGAGAGATCCCTTCCACCCAACCAAAACGCTGATCTTACAACGAGAGATCAGCGTTCTGGATGGCTCTCATAATCCGGCGACAAATAAAGGATTCTGCCAGTTTCCCTGTCTCTCCCCATGGCTTATGTACATGCCCTGCAAAGCCTCCATGGTGAAGCTACGCCCATCAGACAAATCTGCACAAACTCCGAACAGACCGATGCCAGACATCAACTTTTCTATAACTGAAGCTCAAAGGTTAGTTTTGCATTCAAATAGTCGAAAATTACATTGGTTAGTACTCTTTATTGTTTGGCGTCTGTTTATCTCGTTCCTTGCGATTTCAGATTTTGTTGTTCATTTAGATAGTGCCGGAGAACAAGAAGATGTCACTTACGACAAATTGAAAGATCTACTTGAAGCTAAGGATCTACTTGTAAACATGCAACCAATGTTCGTCGTGATTGTCGTAGTTCTCATCGCACTCTTTGGCATCAGTTCGCAAACAATGCAAAGTGATTGTGGAATGACCTTCATCAATTTTCCATTTCTCGTACTAGGGTGTCTCTTTGTTAGAATAACAATTGACTTGATTGTGTGGAATTCTTGCATCAAGTGGGTCATTTATGGCATGTTCCTTGTTATGGTAGCTGCAAATCTCAATTACCAACAAGTTTTTTGGGAGATGAAATGAATCTTCAAGTCCATGTGCGGAGCAACATCTTTGAGACTCTGCAATTCGTTCATTCAATCACAAGTGATTATTGAAATTTTTGAAAATTTTTGTTGAGGACCGAGAAGGGTCATCCGTGGATAACAACTGTCCGGCTCAACCGCTTGGCAGCAATGAATGCGGAGTTGGGGAGGACATCGTCTAGCTGATCTCGTGGAATCTGGCATTCTTTTCAATAGAATGAAGGTACCCATAAAAGAAAACATGGATATGAAGGAGATTTCCCTTCTTTAAACTAATTTAATTATTCAATTCAAGCTTAAAGTTCATTTTTATTACAAATAGACAGTAATTAGCTCTCCAATAAACAATAGCACGTCTCCACCGTTCTTCACTATGTTTGTATTCCTTCACAGTTCACGCGATATTACTGACAGTCCTTATTTGTCTCTTTTGATGGAAAATGAATTCTACGCCAATTGACTTCTTTTTTATTTCATTTTCGCAGGTAATGTCTGAAGAGTTTAAGAAAGGAAAAACAAATTTTAAAAAGGGATAAAGACACACGGATTGCTATGGTAGCTACAAATCTCGATTACCAATAATTTTTTTATGGAGATGAAACAAATCATCAAGTCAATTTGTGGAGTGAATTCTTGTAGACACAGAAACTTGTTCATTCAATTACAAGTTTTTACCGAAAATGTTTTGAAAATTAATGTTGTGGTCCGAGAAGAATCTTCGATGAATAACAACCTTGCGTCTCGACCGATTGGCAATGATAGAGGCGGAATCAAGGAGGACATTGTCTATTCGATTAAGTGATGGTATTCAACACTATATCTCTCTTTTTCCTAGTGTATTATAAGATGCTTGTACGATACGTGAAATGGACGTTTGAGCTGCTTCTTTTGTATTGTGTGTTTGTACGATATGCAAATATGCAATCAGATTATACTAGTTCTTCTTTTATACATAAAATTTGCAACTTTGCATATATGCTCCACATTCGTGAAATTTTGATTGGTCACTTGTTTTTTCATAGCAACATCTACAATAATACTGCGTTTTAGGATATGATTTGATTTTGGAAGGTGAAATGTGAGCGTTTGAAGCTGTATTTAATCTATAAGGGGAAAATCCGCTTTGATGACCCTTTTTCTTGTTTACATATATAACTTCATTCATTCATTTTTCTTAAATGAATCACCCTGATGACCCTCTTTGTAACCAATCAGATTAACTTCTTTAGATGATGAAAAGACTGTAGTGAGGCAAGTCAATGAAAACGCCAGCTCCCTGTCCTCGATCACTGTTCTATCTCATTTACCAAATTACCCTTACACCGAAAATTCTGTGTCTTTGTTCGTTCTGATCCGATTAATTCTCGCTGGAAATGGAGCGGTGAGATCCTAGATATGAGTCTTTTATAAATCTGGACAAGAGACGGTAATGGACGGGGGCACGAGCAGTGCACAAAAATGAGATACGAAATGAAAATGGCAAGTGCTCGATTTAGGACGAGCGATGATTGACTTAGCTTTCTTTCATTGGTATTGGAATCCTTTTAATGATTTGAGCGCGAGGTGTCCAAGCGACGGCAAAGGCAATCTCCGGTAGGGCGACCTCAAGTTGCTGAAGCATTCATCTCCTCATATCTGAACATACGTTGGCAAATGTCTCCACTCATTCTGCAACTCCAAGGCTTCATGCCGTAATTCCAACCAGACTTGGTCGTCAGATAGTGGTGGAGATTTGCCAGTCTCTTCCACGAACCTCTGTCTCTCATTTTCAATTTTCGATGCCTTCTCACATCAAACATCCGCACTCTTTTTCCAGCATCCAGCAGCAACTCTTTCCCGAGTTTTCCTGGCTCCACTATTCCCATCAGCCCAAAAGGCGGTGCCATGGTGGGCGAGCTGATCCTCCTCATATCCGAGACCTTCTTCCTCGAGTCCTGCCGCGCTTCCATCAGCTCCACAATGGCTTCTGCTCTTGGCCATCGTATTTCGAAACAACTTCAATCCAACCCCAGGTTTACACCCTTCACCGACCTCAACATGTAATTCTCTTGCAAATCAAACACGCAATTGACATCATCTCTCTTCATACGGATTTGAGTAACGAAGCCTGCGGCGATATATGAATTGATCCGAGTTAGGAGATCACAAGAGCAACTTTGCGGGCTGGAATAGCAGTGATGGCCGAGGTTCAAGCACTTCGTGTAGCGGTGGAAGTGGCGAACGGTGAGGGTGGTGGCTGGTCTGAGTGGACTGGAGGCGTGGGAGAGGGAAAGTGAACGAGAGAAATTGCTCTGGGAGAGAAAATTCTGGCTGAGCTCTCTGTGCGTGTGAATGTGAAGTGTTCCATGCAATAACCTGTGGGGGTCGGTGATGAAGGATGAGCGGCGGCTACCGTTGATCAGAGATGGAGCGACTGAGAGGGAATGAAGATGGAGAAGACTCTGAAAATCGATTATCCAAAGAGAGTCTGTTTTCTGCTCTGAAGAACGCATGGGAGCTGTTGGGGCCGGCGATGGTGGATCGAAGGTGGCAACTGGTGGACCGAGAGTGACGGAGAAGGAAGATAAAATAAATAAATAAATAAATCTAGGAGATTGAAACGAATCACAAAGTCCATCTGCGGAGCAAGCTCTTTGAGACTCGAAAACTCGTTCATACAATCACAAGTCAATATTGAATTTTTTTGAAAAGTAGTGTCGTGGACTTAGAAGAATCATCGATGAACAATAAAAACCCAACGACTCGACCAATTGGCATTGATGAGAGCGGAGTTGGGGACGACGATATCTAGTTGATCTAATGATGGTATGCGCCGTCCTTTTATCTCTCTTTTTCCATTTGTATTATATGATATTTACACAATATGCGAAACGAATATCCAAGTTTTTTTTGTCAATATTGTGTGCATGCACGATACACATAAGTGAGATTAGACTATAATTGCTGTTCTTTGATACAGTAAATCTGCAACTTTGCATATTTGCTCCATCTTCATATATATATTTATGGATCATTTGATTTTTTTTTCCATAGCAGCATTTACGTTGATGCTGCGTTTGAGGTTATGATTTTGATTTTGGAGGGTGAAATGGTAGGATTTGAAGCTGTAATTAAAAGGGTAAATACCATCAAAAACTCAAAACTATTTTATATGTGCTAAATTTACCAAAAAATTATTTTTTTACCACTAAAATTTTCAAATTGATATATTTGTAACAAATTCACGTTCCATTAGTTTCCATTAAAATTAACCTTCAAATTATCGAGTTGGATGAAATGTAATAGTAGATAGGTGTATCGGTTTACAGTTTTACCTCCCATTAGTCACAGGTTTACTAGTTTATGATTTTTGTGATATTAATCCAATATAATAAAAAGTAAATAGAGGGTAAAATTGTCACATATGTACCAATTTGGAGTTTTTTTATCAAAAAATAATTTAAGATAAATTTGTTACATGTATACTAGTTTGGCATTTTTGATGATAAAATATTATTTTGAAATAAATTTATCACATGTATATTAGTTTTGGTTTTCGTAATATTAATTCTAATTAAAATATGAGTGAAAAATCCACTTTGATGACCCTAAAGTAAAAGATACATTACAATTGGCAAAAAAACAGCAAAAATGCCAAAACTTAGCATGGTGGGACACTTAAGTGCCAAAAGTTACTAAATGTACACTTAAGTGTCATTTAAAAATAAAATAAAATTGGGACACTTGACTATCAAGTTTGGAGATGTTGGCCGGAAATCCTATGTAGTAATTTTTTAATAATATAACTCATCTACATGGCTCGCCAGAGAGCTAAGTCAGCAAATAAGAACAAAAACGATTTTATTTTGCCTTTTTTTCTTTTAATATTAATATAAATATCAATTTAGTTAAATTATTTAGTTTGAGAAAAAAAGGAGAAGATGAAGATTGTAGAAGTTGAGGGTAACCCTTGCTGTTGCGTCCCCATCGTTGCCAAGAAGCGCTGCCGATGGCGGGGAAGGGTTTGCCAGGATTGTTGGGCCTTGTCCCTAGTCTTTTGCAATATATATAATTTAATTTAATTAATAGTTATATTAATTATCTAGCTACGTCAGCAAAACAACGTCGTTTAGACTTATTTAGCCACGTTAGCGTCCAAAAATAATGTTGTTTTTGTATTTGTTTAGCCATGCTAGCATGCAAAACAATGTCATTTTGAACTTATCTCGTCTGGAAAAACATCATTTCAGTATGTTGGCTGGACTTTATGGCGATTGACATTAAACTCATCTATTTTGCTCCAATTTCGACACTTAACTGCATTTTTCGTAACTTTTGGTATTTAAGTGTCTCGTTATGCTAAATTTTGGCACTCTAGGGATTTGGGTCTCCATAATAATCACACATGATGGGATAGTAAACAACCACATATGCACATGCCGACCTGACCATAGCGTTATACCAATTAAGTTATAAAAGATCCTCTAAAATGAAGAGAGAAATTAAGATCCTCTACACTTTTTAGAGGACTGCAAAAGTTCTACAGTTCTCTAAAAGTGTAGAGGTTCTCTTTTCCCAGAGGAATAGGAGGAGATTAGGAGAGTGAGGTCCTACACACTCATACTCTCTCCTTTCCTTTCTGGTTGATTCCTCCTTTTCTCGCTCTCCATGAAATTCCCCGGCTATTGCGCAAATCAAGGGTGGGGAGAAGACATCGACTTCTCCGTGAAATTCCCCGTATAAAAATCCAACATCAACATATACGATGCCCAACAAAATTTGCCAACTTTTTTCCTATCGCGCTGAGGTGAAGAAAAATTCGACACTTTCTGTTCCAAAGCTATCACAGATCAACGTCCGACATCAACTTTGCTTCAACTGAAGCTCAGAGATTAGTTTTGCATTTTAACAGCGGAAATTTTCAGAAATTAGTACTCTTCATTGTTTGAATATGTACATGGCCTTCCTTACGAACTATGTCCTCCTCCTTGGGTCACGAGCATTTGGTGCACTTGGGTTTCTGTGTTGCTTGAAACATTTTTGTTTTTTTTGTTTTTTTTTTGGTAAGGTAAGTAACATATTTTTTTGTTGCTTGAAACTTTTACTTGTACAACTTTTGCAGAATTCATCCATTTCGATCATGAGTCATTAATCAGTGTAAGACTTAATCATACGGAATCTGCATGTCATTAATGCTGAACTTTTGATTGCTTTTTAGGATTCGTAGTCAACAGGTCATAATGCAAATTGGGAGAAATTCTTACCATCATATTTCATATGTACAGTTAATTTTACTGACGGTAAAGTTTTGTTTGCGGATGAGTAAGTTTCCATCAAGCAAGATTTAAGTATAAAGGTGGACAGTTCCTGCTATAAGCTCTTTTTATTTACTTGCACCTTAAATTAATGATTTTAGATTTTGTTGTTCTTTCGGTAGACTCGAAGAACAAAAAAATGCCATCGTTGAAAAACCAAAAGATTTTTTTAACATCCTCACTTAGATAGCCATTTGCTCTTCTCAGAACTAAGAATTTACTTATAAACATGCAAGCGACCTTCATCGAGATTTCTGCAGCTCTCATCACACTCTTCACCATTAGTTCGCAAACAACACGAAGTAATAGTGGAACGACATTCATCAATTTCCCATTTCCAACACTAGGATTTCTTGTGGTTTAAATAAAAATCAACTCAATCGCACAAAATTCTTACATAAAGTGATTTCTCGTGGTTATCTATGGTATGTTCCTTGCTAGGATAACTACAAATCCTGATTACGAACAACTTTTCAAGGAGATGAGACAGATCATCAAGTCCATGCACGGAATAACTTACTTGAGACTCAGGGACTTGTTTATTCAATCACGCATGTTTATTGAAAATCTTTTGAAAATTAATGTTGCAAACCAAAACCATCAATGAATAACACCCCCACGACTCGACTAGTGGGTGGTGATGGGGTGGAGTGGGGGAGGATATTGTCAAGTTGATTTCGTGACGGAATTGGATCACCTTTACATCTCTTTTTTCCTTTGCATCATAAGATGTTTGTACACTATGCGAGATGGATGTTTGAGGTTTACCCTATGCGTTATGTGTTTTCGCTCCACCTTCATAAAATTTTTATTGATCACTTTCTCTTTTATAGCAAAATTTACATTAATACTACGTTTAATGTTGTCATTTTAATTTTGAAAGGTCACATGTCTGGGTTTGAAGTAGTACTTCATCTATAAGTAGAAAATCCCCTTTGATGACCCTAAAATCAAAGATACATGGGAATTACAAGGGAAATCCTATAATAAAACAACAACAGATGGTCAGGCACACCTGATTGCGTATATAGTCCCACCTAGGTGGATCCCTAGCCACCTGGGAAAAGTATCAAAAAAGTCCTAAACCTATTGCATTGGTACCAATTTAGTCACAAACTTTTCAATTAGACGAATTCAGTCATAAACCTTTTAATATTAGTACCAATTCAGTCAATCCGGTCAATTTTGGCCAGATGGCGTTGACCTGGATGTCGGCCGGTGGCCGGATGGTGACGTGATGATTTTTATGATTTTTTTATATATTTTTTTCAATTTTTAAATTATTTTTAAATTATTTTTTCTTCTTTTCATCTTCTTCTTGGCGGTGGCCGCGAAGCCCCTCGCCGCCGTTGGAGGGTCACGGCCCTCGCGCGGCCCTTGCTTGCCGTCGGCGAGGGTCGCGGCCCTCGCGCGGCCTCTCCCAAGGCCGCCGGCTAGGCGGCTTCGCCTGGATCTGGGCGAGGCTAGCCTCGCCCACGACTAGCGAGGCCATGGCGGCCATCACTAGGGTGGAGGCGAGGGTTGGGAAGCCCTCACTAGCCATCGGCGAGGGTTGCGGCCCTCGCTCGGACTCGCCCAGGGCCACCTCACTCGCGGCTTAGCCTAGCTCCCAACCTCGATTTCCTCAGCTTTGTCGCTGCTGGCTTTTGCTCTTCTTCTCCTTCCATGAGCAAAAAACCGTGAGCAATCCCACTAGCTGCTTCGATGGTGAAGGCTGGCCTTGCCCAGATCTGGGCTAAGCCGCAGGTGAGGCAGCCCTGGGTGAGGCCGAGCGAGGGCCGTGACCCTTGTTGGCGGCTAGCGAGGGCTTTGTGGCCCTTTCCTCCGCCCTGGCGATGGTTGCCATGGCCTCGCTAGCCGTGGGTGAGGCTGGTCTCACCTAGATCCGGGCAAAGCCGCCTCACCGACGGCCCTGGGAGAGGCCGGGCGAGGGCCGCGACCCTTGCCGACAGCAGGTGAGGGCTTCGTGGCCCTCGTCGGCCACCGCCGGGAAGAAGAAAAAAAGAAGAAAAAGAAAAAAATTAATAAAAATTAATAAAAAATTAATAAAAAATTCGAAAATAAAAATCATAAAAATCACCACATCACCATTCGGTCATCGACCAACGTCCACGTCAATGCCATCCAGCCAAAATTTGCCAGATAGACTGAATTGGTACCAATGTAATAAGTTTATGACTTTTTTGGTATTTTTCCCCTAGCCACCCAGAGACGAGGAAGGGTGTAGTAAGTGGCGAAATGACATTTACAATGAAATGCAAATTATGAAGATTAATTTGTTGTGATGATCAATCAAATTGTTGGAGATTTGATTGAATCAATCTAGGATTAGAAATATATCTCTTCATTATTTCCTTTTATCGTTTATTCATTGTATTATAAGTACATGTAAAGAATACAATCGAATCAGTACACAACACAGAAAGATATTTCTGTAACTCTTTCTTTTTTCATGTCATGATATTGGAGCTCGCGTTCCCGGTTTAGCTTTCTCAAATCCTATCTTGATTGCCTCCTATTTCTGTTATCTAATCCTCGTTGTTGCAGAAAAATACTAATATGCAACATCAGGTTAGCACGCTGATATAGAAATCAATCTAAGAGAGTGTATGGGTCAAAGCTTCGATTGTACAAGTTCGAACACGACAATAATGAAACCAATCGTTGAAGCCGGATCAATATAGGCCCATCAATGCGACAATAAGACCACAATCTCCCAAATCCATTCTCGGCCCCTACCGATCCACCATGGGATCGCATGCAAAACTGTCTTCAAGCATTAACAGTTGAATTTTACCCGTAAGTCCACACGTGGCGTATGTATATTCCATGAAATACTCCCTATTGGATACGGAAAATATGATAAATAAATTAAGATACTTATTCGTGGAGAATTAAGCTGTAATTGCCGAGGGTTTGCTTCTAAGATGTTTGGACTTTAAATAAGCTAGTGGTCTACAAATCGGCCATATTTTCCTCCATAGAGTAAACTTTCTCCAACCAGCCTTTTGATTAGTAGTTTACAAATTAACATGAACACTATTTGTATAGATTGGATAGCCCGAGGGAAAATCGAATGAGTTGTAAAATTTGGTGGAACCATGGCCTATTGTTGTAAAAGCTTAAATTATTAGATAAATGCGTGATTTTGACATTTACGCTTTTTTTTTTTTTTTTTTGTAAATGTAAGATTTTGTCTTTCTTTCTTTGTTTAGTGAAAAATGAATGATTTGAAAAATATTTTTCGAAAATGGGTTACTCGTATCAATTGAAATAATTAGTTAATGAAAAATATTTCCATTATCAATAAAAATTTATGTATAAGTATTTCTTGAATGATGAAAATATTTGTCCCTCATTCATTTTTATAAATGATATAATATATCATTTTTGGGAAAAAAGATTTCCATATCATTCATTTTCCCAAAAACAAATAGAGCCTTAGATGTTCTAACACTCTCCTTTACGTGTTGGCTTAAGCCTAAAACGTGTAAATATGAAATTGAAGAGTCAAATGGGGGCTTGTAAAGAATTTTAAGCAAGACCTCCTTCATTGATATTGTGTTGAGGTTTGTTGTAGAAGAGAAAATGAGTGTAATACTATGTGCATTACCAGAAGAAAAGTATAAGACCACTAAATATAGGGAGAGAAAGAAACTAAACTTAATTACAATTAAGGTGAACCACAATTAACCTAACCCTAGTTCGTAATTCTAATTATATCTCAAATACATGCATTTTGAATACTGTAAGAAGTTTTCTCTAACCATGGATGGGCGGAGCAAAACACCACCTTATTCTATTAGCGCTAGCACTGCTATATTAGACACATGAATTAATTATTGTCTAAATAATTTAATGAAAATGGAAAATATTAACACATGTTCCTAGAACATTAATGAAATTATCATAATTGTACTTTTCCATGAAAACTCATTTTTTTATGTTCAATTTTTAGGATACTTTTGCATTCAGTTCTGTAATATATGTCACTTGGCAATTGAGTCCACCAATTTCATTTTCTGCAATCAAGTATTTTAATTGCATAATAACTTCAAAATAGGATTTCTTCATATCCTCATTTGCCTAGTAATTAGCTCTTCTCGTACCTAAGGATTTACTTAGAAACACGCAAGTAATCTTCATAACAATTTTTGTAACTCTAATATTACTATTCGGCATCTATATGTAAATAAAACAAAACAATCTAGAACAACATTCATGAATTACTCATTTTTTATATTAACATGTCTCATTGGAACAACAATTGACTTGATTGTATTGAATTCTTATCTCAAGTGGGTCATTTATTGAGTGTTCCTTACTATGGTAGCTACAAATCTAGATTGCCAACTATATTTTCGGGAGGTGAAATGAATCTTTAAGGCCATGTGCAGAGCAACTTATTTGAGACTCATGAACTTGTTCATTTGGTCACATGTTAATATACAAAAATCTATTTAAAATTTGTTTTGCAGACTGAGAAGAACATCGAAAAATAACAACCTTGCCACTCGACCGATTGGCGTTGACAAAGGCACAGTTGGGGAGGATATTAAATTATCTCTCGTTTTGATTGAATAAGGGAGTAACTCTCTCCTCCCATTTTCTTGGATCCAATATGTGCTCATGGAGCAACAATTGATTGAAAGTGGGGAAAAGCAGCTAGCCATTTCAAGCACTCTTTAACTCCTTTCCAAAGTGGTTTTCATCTTTCCATCTCCCCTCCCAGCTTCCGTACTCTCTCATGAGTCTGAGAATTAAATGATTTATTTAATCCTGGTCGACCCTTATTTGGTCGTCCCTCATTTAGATATGAGGGTCCTCCCTAGCTCCCTCATTAATGAGGGAGCTCACCAATGAGGAAGCACCGGGCGTCTGCTCGACCAGTTTGTCAAGGTTCGCTCTCATACTTTCTGGGCTCCTCCCAGTTTGTCGAGGAATGAAGAATTTGAGGAAAGAGGGTCATGACTCTTATTCCTCAAAAGGGCCACAAACGGGAATGAGGAATAGGAGACAAGGGCCACGAAAAAGATGAGGAATAGGAGAGATACTCTCTCCTTTCCTTTCTGGTAGGACACTCCTTTTCCGCTTTTCTCCCATGGAGAAGCCTCTCCAAGAAATTTCCCAGCTATTTGTTCGAAAGCTTCTTTGTGAAATTCCCCCTTATAAAACCCTACTTCAAAAGATATGAAGCCCAACACACTTTATATTCGCTGCGAGCTCTTTGCCTCTCTCATCGAGGTTAAGAAAACATTTGTTTGAAAGCTAGCATATATCAATGTCTGACATCAACCTTACATAGATTACTCTTCATTGTTCAAAGATCAGTTTTGCATCCAAACAGTCGAAATTTACATAGATTACTACTCTTCATTGTTCAAATATTTCCTCACGGGCATTTAGAGTGCATTTGATTCGCCTTTGGAAATGAGATTTGGGAAAATGGAAAGGCCTATAAGGAAATGGGCCTTGCCAAAATGCAAAATTGCATTTGATGAATTGTAACTTAAAAGTCCTTTGTAAAGCAATTTTGGGTTAAATAGTTTTTGGAAAAACTCTTTGTTTGTATTATTTTTTTTTTTTTTTTTTAAAAAATACGGTTTGTTGAAACCGACAAAGGGTTTAGTCTACCGATAAGCTAGATTTGATGTTGAGAATTATCGTTTGAGGTCGTACAACCTCAAGCAGTCCTCAATGACCCTGAATGAGGCTACCTAGGTTTGCGTGAACCATGGCAACGGTTAGCAACTAGGCGAGGGCTGCCTAGGTTGTGCAAGCAGCCCTTGCTAGGGTCACTCAACCTTTGTGACGGGTCATGAGTGTCGTGTGACCCCGACGACCATAAGGCAACCATCACCTAGGTCACGCAATCTCAAATAGCCCTTTGTCCATGGATTTAGCCTCACTGACCACTCTCACACAAAGAAGATGAACAATAACAATGAGGGCAAATTGAAAACTAAAAATACTGATGAGGGTAGTTTTGAAAGAAAAAAGGTTACTTAATCCTAGACATAGCCTTACACAAATGCTGAAACTCAAGGCAATTAACATTTGACTGAAGAGGTCACAAATAAGTTTGCCAAATACATCATATTTTCCTAAGGGATTTTGAGAGCCCTTTCAAAAAGCGGAAACAAATGCAGCCTCAATGGACTTGGCTGTCTGTGTTGCTTCAAATTTTTTTATTTGTAAAACTTCTGAAAAATTCATCTATTCCGATCAAGAGTCATTAACCAGTGTAAGACTTATCATATGGAATTTGCATGTCATTAATTGTGAGCTTTTGATTGCTTTTTTGGAATTCGCATACAACACGTTGTAATGCAATTTGGGAGAAATTCTCAGGATCATATTTCATATGTACAATTAATTTTGCTAATTGTACCGCCTCATTTGTGGATGAGTAAGCTTCCATCAAGCAAGATTTAAGCATATAGGTAGACAATTCCTGCTACAAGCTTGTATTATTTACTTGCACCATAAATTAATGATTTTAGATTTTGTTTTTCTTTTTGGGAGACTCAAAGAATTAGAAGATGCCATCATTGAAAAATCGAAAGATTTCTTGAGATCCTCGCTAAGATGGTCATTTGCTCTTTGTGGAGCTAAGGATTTACTTGTAAACATGCAAGTGACCTTCATCGGGATTTCCATAGATCATTCTCTTCGGCATTACTTTGCAAACAAGACAAAGCAATCGTGGAACAATATTCATCAATTTTGCGTTTTACATACTAGGATGTCTCGTCGTTGGAAGAGTGATTGACTAGATCGCATAAAATCCTTACATCAAGGGGGTCATCTATGGTGTGTTTTTTGCTATGGTAGCTACAAATCCTCATTACCAACAAACTTTTTTGGAGATGAAATGAATCTTCAAGTCCATGTGTGGAGCAACTTCTTTGAGACTTAGAGACTTGTTCATTCAATCACAAATAATTATCAATTTTTTTTTCAAAATTAGTGTTGTGTCAGAAGAATATTTAATAATAACACCCTTGCGACTCGACTGGTAGGTAGTGATGAGGGCGGAGTTGGGCAAGATATTGTCTAGTTGATTTCTTGATGGAATTCAACACTCTTTATCTCCCATTTTTTTCTTTGCATTTTAAGATATTTGTACATTGTGTGAGATGGATATTTGAGGTCTTTTTTTTTTTTTTTTTTTGTATTACCTGTTTTTACTATACGTAAAAGTGTGGTAAAATTATATTGGTTCTTCGTTGATACATTAAATTTGCAACTTTGCATATTTGATCCATCTTCCTAAAATAACTTCTTTTTTTCATAGCAGCATTTACATATCATGCGGCGTTTTAGGTTGTAATTTTAATTTTGAAAGGTCATGTGTCTGGATTTGAAGCATCACTTCATCCATAAGTGGAAAATCCACTTTGATGACCCTAAAGTCAAAGATACATCCGGGAATTATATGTGAAATGATATATAAAACAACACAGATGAACAGGCACACCTGATCGTCTATGTAGTTTCACCTTTTGTTCGAGTAACTAGTCGGATGATCGATCAAACCCTCCCATTACGAGCCCAGAAAAAGCGAATAAGGAAATTCAATTAACTTTAATGTTCCATACTAGGGGGTAGTTGAAACTCTCAGGTAGCTTTTCTCGAAGATAAGGTAGAAGAACTGTCCGGGCTGAAAAGAAGCTGCTACATGACAGAAAGAAGGGGAACCGCCCGAGTAGGGGCAACTGGCAATGAGATCGGACGCTGCTCTAGGGCAAAAAGCTGGCGTTTCATTGATTTGACCCGCCACAGCCTTTCATTATCTTAAGAAGTTCATCTGATTGATTACAACACATAGATCTTATCAAGTCATGGTTTCTCATTAATTTGTTGTCTTCCGGGGCCTAAAATCGCTTTTGCATATTTCAACCATACCTAATTGTAGTTATTTTCTTCGTTCAGCGTGATAAATGACAATTGGGGCTTCAACCCCTCAAGCAATTCGTACACAATGTTATTATCCTGTCCTACCACAAACTCACGAGGATGTTGTTTGGGAGGGGTCGGGGAATGTATGCATCCATCCCCTTTGAAAATCAAGGCAGTGTCTCGTGTCACCATTAGAAGAACATTGAAGATCAAGAATGTTAAGGGGTTGCCACCATTGGGAAAAGTATCAAAAAAGTCTTAAACCTATTGCATTGGTACCGAGATTTAGTCCTAAACTTTTCAATTTGACCAATTTAGTCCTAAACCTTTTAATATTTGTACTAATTCAGTCCATCCGGCCAATTTTGCCGGCCGATCCGACGTGGATGTTGACCGGTAACCGGATGTTGATGTGGCATTTTTTATGATTTTTTTTTTCAATTTTTTTCTTCTTCATTTTCTTTTTTGGTAGTGGCCAGCGAGCGTCTGGTGAGGCTTGCTGGCCACTGGGTGAGGCTTGCTGGCCACTGGGTGAGGGCCGCGAAGCCCTCGCTTGTCGCCGGCGAGGGTCGCGGCCCTCGCTCGACCTCTCCCAGGCCACCGGCGAGGCGGCTTTGCTGGATTTGGGCGAGGCTGGCCCTCGCCCACGCTGGTGAGGGGGAGAGAGGGCGTATGGATTCGAGGAAAGAGATGGCGGCCTGGTGAGCATCGGGAGCGGAGCTCCAGTCCAAGGCGATGGCGATGGCGGGGGCTAGGTTGCCGGCCACAGCGTTCACGTCCCCCATCGATCCCCCCAATCAAGCAACCACCACCCGCTCTCCTCCAATCCGCGGCGAGAAGAAGGGGGAAGTTCTCTCGATTCAATCGGGCTTTCTGCTGTTTCCTGAAGCTTCTGCGGGAGATGGTGGGTTCAGCAGAGGCGCTCGAGAGAGAAAGAGGAGGAATGGGTTTTGCGGGTTCACTTCACCAGGGTGGAGGCGAGGGTTGAGGGCCGCGACCCTCGCCGGCGGCTGGCAAGGGCTTTGTGGCCCTCACCTCCACCCTAGTGACGGTCACCATGGCCTCGCTAGCCACGGGCGAGGCCGCCTTCGCCCGCGCCAATCAGGTGAGGCTGGCCTCGCCTAGATCCGGGCGAAGCCGCCTCGCCGGCGGCCTGGGAGAGGCCACGCGAGGGCCGCGACCCTCGCCGGCGGCAGGCGAGCGCTTCGCAGCCCTCGCCCAGTGGCTGGCGAGCCTCACCAAAGGCTCGCCGACCAACATCGAAAAAGAAAATTAAAAGAAAAAAATAAATAAAAATTTGAAAATAATAAAAAAATCATAAAAATTGCCATGTTAACATCTGGTTCGGCCAACGTCCATGTCAGCACCGGCTGGCCAAAATTGGCCGAATGGACTAAATTGGTACAAATATTAAAAGGTTTAGGACTAAATAGGTCCAATTGAAAAGTTTATGACTGAATTTGTACCAATACAAAAGGTTTATGATTTTTTTGGTACTTTTCCCTGTCACCATTAGATGTAGAACCTTGAAAATCAAGAGTGTTAATATTAACAACACAAGCTCTATATGTTTTTTTGCAACGAAGTGCTTCTTCCACTTCCTCTTTCACAAAATTCAAATAAAATAAGAGTTTATTAAGCTCCAACTTCTAGAGAGCATGATGATCGTACAGTGCCACTCGAAAAGTATAAAATTCATTCGTGCAAATATGTTCTAAGTACTCTATTCAAAGCACGAACTAAGTAGCTAGTCCTTTTTTTTTTTGTGGAATCTGTTTTTCTTTCAATTAATTTCTTCTTGATTTGGTACAAGACTGACAAGTACCTATAATAACGCGATAACATGAAAGGTTTGACTCAACCATTTCATAGAAGCTAATCATTGTTGCACATTTCAATTTGCAACATATTGGGATGCTAAGCCACACAATTATGTAGTTTTATATCATTTGTGAAGTCATCTATCTCTCAGGATTAATTGAAGTGATTGGATCAATGAGCCCATACTCAATATATCGATAATTGTACATTGTTTTTAGGACTCTAGGTTTGAAGTTGCTTCTCTGGATGAGTTTGTTTTTGTTCATGTGACAAGTCATCAATATGTGCTCATTAGTATTTGCTTTCATATCATCTTGTCTACTTGCAAGAGGTTTCGATTAGTTTTTAGATATTGCTCGGCCGTTGGACAATGTTCCAGTTTTCAAATTTCAGTTTGATTTTTTAATCTCCTGCAATCATACGGTATTTCTGTATCCATTTGATTGTATGTATTTGTAATAAATACCTCTGATTTAGAGAAAAGAAAATGTCAAAATATACATGCTCTTTATCTGGGAAACCTTACGTTATTGCCGTGTCAGGTATGTGAATCTTTAAAATTCATTTGATTCTTTCCTTGGCCAAATTATTTTTTTTCTAATTTCTTCTGGGAAGTGTCTATGATTTTTCAAGAAATCAATTCCTATGACTCATTCTAAAGAGCAGAGGCTTTTACGAAATGGATCAAATTAGAGTGACCAACAAGTTCATCCTTCCGCCGAAAACAGCAATTAAGTTCATCCTGAAAACCCAACTCAACGGATATCAAACGAAAGGCCAAATTTAATCAATCATAATAGACAAATCATAGCTGAACTTTACAGTGTATAATCTTAAAATGGCCTAAAAACTTTTATTACGTCCGGATTTTTTGAAATCATGTCCCGTCTCAAATCATGAAAGAAAATAATAATGTCACAAGTCATTCAGTGTTGCGTGGATCAACAAATGATTTTTCTTGCCACATAACCTACTACAAATGCGGAAGATCACTAATTGATGACGTGGACTAAAAAAAAAAACAAAACAAAACAAGCCTAAAAGATAGTCACGGTAGAGTCTTTGGCTCTTTGTTCTGATTTGCTACTCTATCCACTTGGAAGCCCAAAGCTTATGATCGACGAGCCCATTGTTGTAGCTTCACTAACATGTTGGAAGGAAATCTCTCCATATGAGGTAGCAATTGCCCGAAGGACAAGATGAACAAAGTTCCGCTAATAAAATAACCAGAAGTTGTAATATCATGAAAGATAGTGGGGAGAGATTGATAAATTTTGGGGTAGAATGTGATAATATACAAATGACTAATATATATATTTTTTAAGAGAATAGTCATGATAGACTCTCATACTCTTTATTTTGAATCTGCCATTACGTACACTTGAAACCCCAATGTCTGAGATCAATAAGCCTATCGCCGCAGCTCACCAACAAGTGAGAAGCGAGGAGATCTCTCCACGCAAGGTAACAGATGTAATTCTGTAACCAAGTGCTTGTTCTCGAGAAGCCTGGTCCAAGAAACAAACATGAAACCACTCCTTGAAGCCAGATCTTGGGAGGCCCATCACATCAAGGCGACATAAGAGCACGATCTTCATATGCCCCAGATCCATTCTCGGCCCCTATCGATTTACCGTTCAATTCCGTGCAAAACTGTTTTTAAGCATGAAATAGTTCCAATTTCAGAATAATTCCACACTTGGCATGCGTATAATTTATTGAATGCTCGTTAACGGATATGGAAAATATTATAAATGAAGTAAGACACTTAGTCGTGGAGAATTAAGTGGTGGCGATTGATGATATGCTCCTGGATATGAATGGATATTTAAATAGGTTAGGGGATTTAGTTATAAGGCCATATATGCCTGTAATTCTAATTAGGGGAAGCTAGCTCCAACTAGTGCTTTCATTGGCTGATTACAAACATGTACGAAGATTAGTCATATAAAATTTAGAACCTTTTCTCAACTCATGAATGGAAGGAGGAAAACACAATCCTTTATTATGTCAGTCACATATAATTTGATCAATTATAATTGGTTTTGATAATCTCAAGATTAAGAGGAAGAGTGTTTAAAACTTAATGCACAATGCAAAAAGAAGGAATAGCAACATTAAGGGCCTGAAGTTTTGTTTGCAGATTTACCATCCTCAAAACATAGTGTCTCACTCCAATAGAATTATCATACTTCATATTAAGTAGTGTTTGAAGGTGTGTTCTTATCTCAACATTAGACAATACACGATTTCTAGCCACTAAAACCTCCATCATCTGTTTAGTAATGCAGTCTGCAAACAAACCACTTTTCAAGTATTCTTGAATGGAATTCTTAATAAATAACAAGTAGATTCAATTGCTCTTTTTTCAAATAGCAAATTGTGCTTTATGAGCTTCCGTACTTTTGGCAGTAAGATTTGCCAACTTATCCGTAGTAATAGCCATATAAACATCTATTATTTCTTTACCAAACAAAAAATCTTCTTTTAATCTCTTAAAGATCGAATCGGCAAAAAACTCAATGGTAACGGATTTATCGTTTACAAAAAAAAAAAAAAAAGTGATTGAAAAATAAGCAATGCATATAATTAGTATCATGTAAGAACTGTGTAATTTGATGTACAAGTACACATCTAAAGAGTCACATGTATAATCACATAATTACCTCTTGACATAATATATGGCATGTAGTTATAAACTTCCTACATGATAGCGGTTATTAGAATATATTTTGACCTTTGTGAATTCATTACATTTGGTTATATGAGTCACTATGATTAGTTACTCATCCACTACATTGTCATGTATCCCTTCATGAACTAATACAAAATCACCTCCTTTGAGAGTGTGACATCGTAATAGAACATGAGACATCCCATCATCATACAAGTGCTACCTAGGTGTGTGGGGGCATGGAGCACAAGCACAGGCGGCCTCAAAGCCCCACAATCCAGTCCAACTAATGGTGATTTGACCGATTCCCAGTTTGACCATACGGTCCAACTGGTTGACTGGTCTGGTCAACAATAACCTGGTTTGAGCAAGTTAACAAGTCAAATCTCAGGTAGGGTCGAAGGGTCAATCAGTCAAGTTGAGTCTCGCAGGTCATTGGGCTACTAATGTCATGATGATGACAACCTTAGCCCGTGCAGTGCATGCACAAGGCATGCTTACACGTGAGCGCTCGTGAAGGCATGTGAGGGCATATGGGGTGTGTGCTCCACACCCCAACTAAGCATGGCCAGGCTTGGGGGCAATGTGTGGTCTCTCTCGGTGGCACGCCACCCATGGTTTTGCTCACCTTGTCGTGTCCTTTCTATTTATATAATAAAAAATGATTTTTGCTACACAAAAAATCACGAAAAAATGGCAAAAATTATATGTCCGTGTTCTAATCTATGGATGCTCTAATATCACATTTTAGATGCTAAAATGTGCCATCCTACAATCTTCATAATTAGAGCAAGAACACATTTAATTGAGTAGAAAGATTAATATACCCATTTAAAAATCTATCGTTCTTGATGCAGAAGCGGAAAAGTGATGATCTAAGCAAGTCATCCTCCTCTATTGCCTTTTGTATCACTAACTCAATGAGATGGGTCTTCTCTTTTTAGCGTTAGGTAAACATTCTTTTGTAAGGATAATTGTGAGAGTTATGATTAGAGAAGAGACTTGAGCACTGTTTATAAATTTTTAGTAAAACCCTCTCATTATGGGCTGGGCTTAACTTAGCTTACACTAGCCAGTCCCATATTAGATTAATTAAAAATTTTTTTATCTCACCTTAGACCAATCCCATAAAATGATAAATTATAATATCAGTTAATATAGCTCATATTAGGAAAACTCTTATATGTGTATATAGTCGTGACTTTTGCACAAGCAATTAATTTGATGATCAATCAAACCTTCCCATTATGAGTTGGGAAAAGTGAAGCTAAGAGCAAAGTTTAATTCCAACCCAAAAAAAGGAAGTTTAATTAACTCTAATGTTGTATGTAAGCCAGGAATTTGAAATCTCAGGTAGCCTTTCTCAAAGTTAAGGAAGAGGAAATGTCCGGGCTGAAAAGAGCTGGCGTTTTCATTGACTTGACTCGCTACAGTCTTTCTCAAAGTTAAGGCAGAGGAACAACACATGTTCTTGATCCAATACAGTCATAGTATTGCGGCATGCACTATTTTAAATTGTTTTATTTGTAAAGATAAAATGTCAAATATAAATATGTAGATTTTTTAACAATCAGAACATTATGACGATTTACACCATGACAATGCGTGGACTACCAACTCCCATTGGGAGGTGGTTGGGACCAACCCAAGATCCATGTCCGGTCAAATGGATCCTGTGTAGAACCAGTGGGATCCCCTCTGAAAATCAAGGGGATGCCGGGTCCCCATCAGACATAGGACATTAAAAATCAAGAGTTTCAAGGGCGCGCCACCGTCATATGTAGAACATTGAAAATCGAGAGGGTTAATATTAACTCCACAAGTAGTATCCGACGAACTGTGTGTTCGACTTCCTCGTTCACAAAATCAAGAGGAAAAAAAAAAAATTCATCGGATTCATTGAGCTCCAAATTCTCTAGAACATGGTGGATCATAGGTGTCGCTTGGAAGGTACATAATTTATATATGTGAATATGCTCTATCAACTCTGCTCAGAACACGGACTAAGTAGCTAGTTTTTTTTTTTTTTTCCTCTTAATTATGTTTTTCTTTCAATTGATACCTTCTTGATTCAGTACAATGACGACTAGCAACCACACCAATAGTAACAACATGAAAGCTTTGACTCAATCAAGAGATTCCACATTGCACTCACCTTGTTGAAGCTACTTGTCGTTGCACATTTCAGTTCACCCAATTATGTAGTTTTGTATTATTTGTAAGGTCATCTATCTCATAGCACTGATTGGAGTTAGCAAACCCATGAGGCCAAACCTGATAAACCAATACTTGTCCATCTTTTATTTTGGGACTCTTGGCTCCATGTTGCTAAACGAGCCCATCTTTGACTATGTGGTAAGTCGTTAATATATGCTCGTTAGTGTTTGCTTTGGCATCATCTTATCTACTTGCAAGAGGTTCAAATTGGTCTCTAGAGATTGTTCAATCATTGGATAATGTGCCATTTTTGAAGTTTTGTTTGATTTTTTAAGCTCCTGCAATCACATTGTATTTATGTATCAACTTGGTTGCATGCATTTGTAATAAATACTTGTGATGTCGGGAAAAAAGAATGCCACAATATACATGTTTCTTATTTGGTGAACCTTACGTTATTGCCATGTTATGTATGCGAATATTGGTAATTCATTTGATTCTTTTCTTGGCCAAATTGTTTTTTTTTTTTTCTATTTCTCCTGTGAAGTGTCTTGAGTTTTTCAGAGACCAATTCCATTGACTCTGCTTAAGAGCAAGGGCTTTGACAAAGTGGATCAAATTAGAGTGACCAACAAGTTTATCCAGCACTGTAGAAGGGAGACTACTTTTGTTGCGGATTGGGCCACCAAAGCCCATGGATGCAAGTCTCCACATTTGAATTGGGTTATTTCACCTCTCCTAACTCTTTTGGACCTATTATGTACTAATGCCCTATTATTGGGCCAAGCATTTATTCCTAGTTGAATGAAAGTTTTGACCCAAAATAAAAAGTTCATCCTAGGGAAAAAAATATAAAAATAAAAATAAAATAATTTTATCCTATAAACCCAAGTCATTGGACCTCAAACGAAAGGTCAAACATATTAATCAGTCACAATAGACTAATGTATAGCTTGACAACAGTTTATTATCGAAAAATGGCCTCAACATTTATGATACATCAGGATTTTTTGATATCATCTTTCCTATTTCAAGTAATGAAAGAAAATGATAACGTGACATGTCATTTAGTGGAGAGTGGATGGAAAGATGATTTTTCTTACCACGTAACCTATTGTAGATGTTGAAGATCACTAATTGATGACTTGAACCTAAAAAACCAAAAAAGGCCTAAAAGATAGTCATGGTGGAGTCTCTGGCTCGTTCTAATTTGCTACTTCGTCCACTTGGAACCTAATTACTCAAGATCGATAAGCCCATTGTCACGCCCCGAACCTCGGGCACGCGCACATCCACTACGGTCGATAGAAATGCAACTTCCAGGACATGTCGTTGACCCATTCATTTTTATTGCACATGTGAAAGCGAAACAAATCCCTTGACAACATTTAACTTGGGATAGAAAAGCAGGCAATCAACCACAACCAAATAAGCTTTCTTATAAACACATACGTTTATATACAACACTGGATTGTCTACAAAATAGACCGGCTCAACAAAAAGGGAACAATCCTATGACCAACTAGTCAAACACGTTCGCCGTTTCTTCGGTTGCCACCTCCACAAATGTCCATGGCTTCGATTCCTCCACAACTACCATCTAAGGACCTAAAAATGTTGAGCCCACGACGGGGTGAGACAATATCTTAGCGAGTCCTACCCTCTAAGACCCGATTAGGAAGAAAATATGCCTCAGGGTGTTCTAACCATACAAAGAAGACATAGGACTTACCTTGCCTTAGTCTGCACATCAGTACAATTCATATTCAAACAATGCTTGCACAAGTTGAAACTACTGACACTTATATCGGTCTATCAATTCAATCAATCCAGTTGATATCATCTGATCCACACATCTATCAAATCATATCATCTATTAAACCATACCATTTATTCATCCATCAATACAATCACGATTCACACAAGCTGAAATGGATGCAATGCTCTCACAAGCTGATATAGATGGTAGCTTGCACAAGCTGATATATAGATAATAGCTCGCACATGCTAATAAATGGATCGTTGCTCTCACAAGCTGATAAATGATCATTGCTCTCACAAGTTAACATACAGTGCTCACACAAACTAATACATATATAAACCAATTGCTTGCCAAAGTTGTACATATATTTAAACCAAAGAACTGGGTATTCAATTCAATAACAATCAACGATTCAACTGGTCATACAAACCAATCACGGTGCTATAAGCCAACACCGGGTATTTTCAAGTTAAATACCACAACTTCATCAATATCATTCAAATCTATACTTTTGGAATTATTAACCATAATCATCAATTTACACAATTTATCAATTAAACATACAATCGCACAAATTGACCACACTATTGCGATCAGCGCGAAATTCTAACGACCGGCCATCCTAACAAAATTTTCAAAGTTATTAAATAATTAAATTTAATTCCGAAAATTAAATAATTAAATATTCTATTATAATTATAATTTAATAAAATAATATTTATAAATTGAAATAATTAATTAATTAAAAATAATTAATTAGGGCTTAAACAATATTACACTAATTTAATCATACAATTAGCCCTAATTAAACACACATTAAACTAAGCATACAACTAATCTAATTTACATTAAAATAATCTAATCTAACCATCTAAACCTAATTAGACTAATCTAAACACTCCTTAAGCGTCATTAACTTACTAAGCAAGGATTAGAGGATAAACTCACCTGATTAATGAGCTGAATGGCTCAAAACGACAAGGACAACACAAGGATCAATAGTCTCCAAGGCGGGCCTAGCTTCCGGGGTCGGGAAGCCGGCCAAAATGGGCCAAACTTTTGTTGCGATACCCTTTTTTCCAGTTGCTGGTTGAGGCCGAGAAAGGGTAGATCCGGGGTTGGCTTGGGTTGGAAATGGGCGGAGGAGCTGAACTGGACCTAGGCAGGGCTTCACGGTAGCCGGAGGTGGGCTGGATGGCTCGGCGGAGCTCCACCAGATTTGAAATGGCTGCTGGAATAGAGGAGCCAGCAAGATGGAGAATGAGATGGACGGAGCAGTGGTGAGGCGACGACATGCAACGGTGGTGACTCCGGCTGCGGTGTGTGGCAGAGAGGCCTCAACGGCAAGCTAGCTTCATTGGTCTTCAACTTGCAGGGCGTCGAATAGCAAGGGGATGGAGGAGAGAGACGGAGATGCACACGGGTAGGACGACGGCGTCGCGGTGGCGCGCGGAGACGAGCGGCGCTGCTAGTTGCTGCTCCGACTGCTGGTTATGATGGAAGAAGGAGCTGCTGGCTGGTCTTCTTTAGCTACTGGGTTCTCGAAGAAGAAGAAGATGGAGAGAAGAAGGAATCGGTCACACGGTAGGGAGAGGGAGGAGAGAGGCAACGGAAGAGAGAGAGAGAGGAGGGAGGAGAGAGAAGGAAGAGAGGACCACTTCTTTTCTTTTTCTCTTTCTTTAATCCAACAAAAATGGCCCACCATGACCGATGTCATACTCCACTATCTCCAATCTCCCACAACCTTAGTCCAATGGTTGCAATTTTATTTTCCACCGTGGCATGAAATCTTGTACACTTAATTCAATCAATTCTCAATCAATTCCATCCAATTGAAGCTCAATTAAATTAACCCATGCGTCCTCAACCTTCTTATGACTTTTCCCCATCAAATGATCCAACTTGCATCCCAAAGATTCGATTAAAAACAACCCTCTGACAATCTTGAACAAAAACGGCATTACTTTGATTTTTTGCCAAAAATCTCGATTTGTAGAAAAATCTTATGAGGATTAGTCGATGTTCCTAAAATGAATTGTGACTTGACAGAACTTGTAATTTCTGTAATCCAGTTCAATTTTATGGTTAATTTCAATTTGGCGCGACTTTAGCGCGTCCTAATCTACTAGGTAGCTTTTAGGAATTTTAGTGCAATTAACATGTGGTTGATTAATTTCAAGCCACAAAGTACATCTTCGACACATTGGCGACTCTCGATTGTCGTAGAAATCCCAAGGTTTCAAATATAGACACAGGGTACCAAAACGACAGAGAAATTGATCTAGTGCCGATCAACAAGAATTGTGCAATTAGGTGAAATCACCCACATTGAATTACATGATTTTGTTAAATCGACCTATCTCTAGTCTCTAATCGATCTGTGCCATAATGACCCTTGTAGATTAGTACGGTCGAGCAGTTGGTTCCTGGTCGAATTCTCAAGTCTATTGCGTTTAGATTCCTTAACGGTTTTACTTGATAAACTAGTTATCTCATGAGTGGCCAACTCAGAGAAGAGAGCTATAGGCGCAAAGATGAAATACCCGACTTATTCAATTGAAACCAGAATTTGAAAATTGAGACGTCACACCATTGCTACAGCTTCATTAGCAAATGAGAAGGGAGGAAATCTCTCCATATGAGGTAGCAAATGCTTAAGGTACCAGTTGAACAAAGATCTGCTTACAAGATGACTCAAACTTGTAATATCGTGAAAGATAGTAGGGAGAGATTGATAAATTTTGGGGTAGACTAAGATAATATGCAAAATGCCTGAAAAAATATTTAAAAAATAGTCATGATAGAGTCTCCAACTCTTTATTTTGAATTGCTACTTCGTATGCTTAGAACCACAATATCCAAGATTGATAAGTCCATTGCTGCAGCTCACCATCAAGTCGGAAGTGAGAAGATCTCTCCGGTAACAAATGTATATAACAAATGTATATAACTCTGTAACCAAGTGCTTGTTCTTTGGAAGCTTGGTCCAGGAAACAATAATGAAACCAATCGTTGAAGCCGGATCATTGGAGGCCCATCAACATGACAATAGGACCACCATCTTCATATGCCTCAGATCCATTTTTCGGCCCATGTCGATCAACCTTTGGATTGCATCCAAAATTATCTTCAAGCATAGCCAGTTGGATTTCAGCAATAAATCTACACTTGGCATACGTATGGTTTATTCGATACTCGTCATAGGATACGGAAAATATCATAAATGAAGGGAGCTACTTAGTCGTGGAAAAATGATGACACTTATGTAATTCATTCCCGTAATGCTCTATGAACTCTACTTAGAGTATTTTTCATATTGGAAAATGTTTTTCTTCTTGATTTAGCACAAGGATGATGCAACCACAACAAATTTAACAATGAAAAGGCTTGACTCAACCAAAATATTCCACATTATATTTGTGTTGTTTAAGCTTATCATTATCATGCATTTCAATGCACAGCATATCGACATGTGGAGCCACACGGTTCAGTTTTACATCATTTACAAAATCATCTATCTCATAGCACTAATTGCAGTGATTAAACCCACGAGCCCAAACTCAATATATTAGTATTTGTACATCTTTTTTGGGATTCTTGGCTTCAAGTTATTTTTTTGGATGAGCTTATATCTAATCATGTGGCTGATTGTCAATACGTGCTTGCTAGTGTTTAGTTTGGCATTATCCAATTAGCTTGACCAATGTTTCGAGTGGTTTCAAGAGATTGTTCAGCCGTTCAACAATGCGTCGTTTTCTGAAGTTGATTTTAATTTTACTGTATTTGTGTATCTACTTCGTTGCATGTCATTTGTAAATAATACTTCTGGTTGGGGAAAAGAAAAATGTTACCATATACACGTTGTGTTTGTCCTTATTGCCATTTTTTTTTTCAGTCGAATCCTTAATGCCAGGTTAAGTGCACGATCATTGTAACTTCATTTGATTCTTTTTTTTTTTTTTTGGGCGAAATTGGCTTATTCTAAGTTCTTCTGGGAAGTGCTAACGAGTTTTCCATAAATTAAGTCCTATGACTCATACTTAAGAGCAAGGGCTTTTACGTACCGGGTCAAATTAGAGTGACCAACAAGTCCATCCTTCTGCCAATCGAAAGAAAATAAAAGATAAAACAAGTCCACCCTTAGGACTCAACTTTCGAAAAATATTGGTGCTTGTTTTATGATGCGAGTCAAAATAAATCCTATAGTTAACGACTGACGTTAAGAAAAATAAACGTCTAAGATTAGAAGTGGAGTTGATATATCTACTTGGTCCAATACTCGAAAAATTAAAGTTTTTAGTGAAATTAAGTACCACTAAAGTATGCCAAAAGATTCAAACTTTCAACTTGATCTGGAATCCCTTATTATGAAAATATTGAATTGTCGCGACACTTCTCTATTCCCGAAAATACTTAAGCGGCAAAACCGTTGGGGCTCTTCTTAAGCTAGCTACATGTCAATTTGTGAATCGATGTAATCTTCTTTAAGTTAGTTATATAAAATGCGTCGTAACAAAATTATGCTAGCACTTCGATGGCTTGCTCATTTGGGTTGGCCATGCCAGGTTCCAATCTTTCGGCACATCATCCCAATTCTTCTTTTCGAATCTATTTTCTTGTTTTTTGTCTTTATTTCCTTATCGTATTTACAAATATAAAATACAATTATATTTAATAAATCTAAAAAAAAATATATTCTAATAACTAAAAATTCATTGTGCTTTGATGTAATTATCAAGGGCTGAGAGTAAGGTTTATATTTTTAGATAATGAAAACTAACAAATGACTCCTGAATTATGATGAGAACAAACTTATTCTTATTTCTGATAGAAATACAACATTAATTTCGGACATTCTTTATGTAAAAAATTCTTCTTCGCATTAGTTGATATACTATTTATTTTATTTTCAAACGTTACATCTAAATAGTAATTTCATTTTGAGGCACTAATTAATCAAAACTATAAATTACTCATGAACAACGATAAAAATAGACGTATTCTTATTTCTAATATTAATCTTACAATAACTTCAAACATGCTTTGTGGGGTAAATTCTTCTTTTTATTGATTGATATTTTATCCATGTTATTGACAAATGCTATATCTAAATTAAAATTATATTTTGAGGCATTAACCATTAATTATAATCTAATAAAAGCTTATTTGGGAAGGTATTTTCTTCTAATGAAGTTTTGTTTTTTGATCGAAGTTGTAATGAAGTACAAAGTCCTACTTTGTTCATTCTTTTGTTCAAATATGAAAACAACAATGAATTTATCTTTGATAGGGAGAAAACATTTGATTCACATTTTCATGTAATCCTGCACTTCAATTCTGATAAATTTAATGTGCAGCCATAATAATGGGTAGAAGTCCATCAAAATTTTTTAAAGATTTTCAATCTCTTCAAAAAAAAAAAAAAATCGTCATAGTATTACGGCATGCACTATTTTAAATTGCTTTATTCTTAAAGGATTAAATGTTAAAGGGAAAAGACCACAAAAACCCCAAACTTTATCCAAAGTGACAAATTTGCCCAAATTGTTTTTTTTTTTGTTTTGTTTTTTTTTTTGTGACATGAAAAACCAAAAACTTTGCTAATCATAACACATTTACCCCACCAAGGACATTTTTGTCTTTTTTTTTTTTTTTTTCTATTTTTCTATATTTCTTTTCATTTTTTTTCCTTTTTTCTTCTTCTCTCTTCCCTCTGCCGGCCATGGTGAAAGGAAGCTGGACTTAAGCAAGGGCCGCCCTTGCCGGCATCGGGTGAGGGTTGCCCTTGCCTGGGCTAGCTAGGGCCACCCGATGCCGGTGACGGTGACCCTCGCCCGACGCCGGCAAGGGTGGCCTTCGCCTGAGTCTAACTTCCTTCCGCCATGGTAGGCGGACGGAAGAGAGAAGAGGAAGAAAAAAGAAAAAAAAAGAAAAAGAAAAAGAAAAAAATTTAAAAAGTAAAAGATGAAAATGCCTTTTAGTTTTGGCGTAAATGTGTCACACGGATATAAGTTTAGGGTTTTTTGTGTCACAAAAAAATTCGGGGTAAATTTGTCACTTTGGACAAAATTTGAGGTTTTTGGTGGTTTTTTCCCAATATTAAATGTAGGCACACAGATTTTTGGGCAACAAGAATACTTGACAATTTACATCGCGGCCATGCGCATATCCTCTCTAGGAGTTCATTAACTGAATTTATTTTTGGCTCTAAAATCACTTTTGCAAGTTTCAACCATACATTAATGTGAGTCAACACAATATATATATTTTCTGGTTATTGTGGTATGAAAATAAAAGTTGCTGTTTTAACCCCAGAAAGTCATACAAATTATAAACAAATCTAACACAAATTGATAGCTAGGCAAAAATGAAAGGTTTTTTTTTTTTTTTTTTTTTTTTTTTCTTTTTTTCCAATTTGAATGAAGTGCCCTAGCAAAGAGAACATGGATATGAAGAAGATTTCCTATCTTTAAACCAATTTACTTATCCAATTCAAGCTTAATGCTCATATTGAGGACATGTATCAGGAAGTGTCTACTTTAATATTAAATAAACTTATACTTTCTATGACATCCTGAATTTTAGATTTTGATTTCGATTGAATAAGTTGGGCCTTTCATCGACGTGACTATAGTGTTTTTTTCTGAGATGGCCACTCATGAGATAACTGACCTATCAAGTGAAGCTGTTAAAGGATTCTAATGCAATAGAATTGAAAATTCAACTAGGAATCGATTGCTTGACCGTACTAGTTCACAAAGGTCATTACGGCACAATTTAAAATCTATTAGAGACTAAAGATAGGTCGATTCGACTGAGATGTGTAGTTAAATATGGGTGATTCTACTAAATTGCAAAATTCTCATCAATCAATACTAAACCGATTTTCTGTCGTTTTGAGTACCTTGTGTCCGTATTTGAAATCTCAAGATTTTCACGTCCATCGAGAGTCGCCAACGCCTCGAAGAAGTACGCGTGGCTCGAAGACAATCGACCACGGGTCATTTGCACCAAAAATTCCTAAAAGCTACCAGTAGGCTATGTCACACTAAAAGCACGTCTAATTGAAATTAATTGCGAATTTGAATTCGATTTTAGAAATTGAAAGTGCCGTTGTGTCATGAGTTATTTTAGGAATGTCGACTTATCTTTTGAGGAATTTCCAGTAAGTTCGGGATTTTTACGGAAAATCGTTTTGGATGTTTCAAAAAACAAACGGAAATTCGGATTGGCCTATTAAAAGGGTTTTTTGATACTTGATGTGAGTGAGTTAGTGCAGGAATTTTGTGGGCTTTTTCCGCATCAAATCGGACCTAAATCGGAGAAGTTTGTTTAGAAATCGGATTCTGACAAAAAGAAAATAGAATTCGGATTTGAGGGAAATTTGGAGGTTTGAGGGACTATCCTATCTTGGTCTTCAATGGGACATCAAATTTTGCAAGTTGTTGAAGAAATTGCCTTAGGATGACCAATTGACAAAGTGTTTTGAAGTTGATCAAGATTATAATTTTGATTTTAATCTATTTTCCCCCTTTTTCCCTTGGTCCCACGTCCCTTCACGTATACCCCCCTTGGCCGCACATTTCCCCTTTTTTTTCTCTCTCTCTCTCTCTATTCGTTACCCCCACCGACGGCCCCTATACAAATCCTCAATTTTACTTTTCCCCTTTGACTCATTCTTACCTTATCCACCAATGCATGATCTTCTATCTTTTTCTCTCTCCCTGACTCAGCTGGCATCAACAATTTCCCTCCTCTGTCTCTTTTGGTTTGCTGCTTTCATCTTCATTCACTATCCCACAAAACCCTCGCCGGATTGCCGCTGTCTTCCTCATGTGCACCCGCCGAATCTTCTTCTTTCAGCCACGAAGAAATTGGCCCGCCTTCACTCCACCTAAGCTGCTTTCATCCGTATACTTTGGCCCACTTTTGAAGTCCATTCAACAGCCCGTTCCAGCAAATTCAGCAACCCATTCCAGCTCATCTAGCAGCTTCAACTCAGCCTGGTTCATGGCCATTTCAGCCACGGCCCGCACCCCCACCCGTGATGGTCAATTCTAGCTCGAGTCGTGCTCGAACCAACCACTGTTACAGCACTTTGGGCCCAATTTCTGAAGCAATTTCTAGCAAGGGTTGTGGGCCTTGTGTAGCCATTTTTGGGCCCATCCCGGCCCCACTTGGCGGTCCCGCTTTGGAGGTTGTCGTTCCTTGCCACGACCCCATCATTTTGATTCGAGCGAATCATTAATCGGGTGAATTTAACTCACTAATCATTGCTTAGTAAGTTAATGACATTTAAGGGTTGATTAGTTTATGTTAAGCATTGATTAGGTGGTTAGTTAGATTAGATTAGTGAATTTAATTAATTATCGATGCATGTTAGGTGATAGTTAATGTAATTAGAGCCTAGACATGCTCTAGTATTTAACTAAAGTGGTTTAGTAATTTTTCGGGCCCATCTTGGCTTCTAATTAGGCTTTTCATTGCCTTGGTAAGCTATTGATCATTGCCTTGGAAATTAGATTGGGATAGCCGATGACCGAAATTTTATGCTGATTGTGATGGTGTGATATGTTTATTTAATCAAACTCAAATTTGTACTGATTTGGTGTGAATTGTGATTTTAGGATATATTCCTAAATTTATTTACTTAACCAAGCGTCAATTTACAACGCTAAAAATATTTTAGTGGATCATATGAAATGGTGGGATTTGTGGAAAGGAAATTATTACATTTTGGCTAAGGCCAACCGTATACCCACACACGGCTATTTTATGGGGTATGATAAAAAGTGAGAAAGAACGTTGGCTTGATTACTCGTTATGTCATCTTGGAGAAGGAACGTTATATTATATTAACTTGATGACTCTATAAGTTATCTTAGAGAATGAATAGTATACACATCAACTCAATGACTCTATATGTCATCTTAGAGAATTAACAATATACTAATTATTAGCCATGAGGCAAGCTACTGTCTATTTTCAGCTTAGAGTAAGCTGTTCGCAAGGTGATTGGACTTTATAAATAGTATTGATTGGGTCAACCGAGAGAATGTTGTGATAACATGTAATCGATGGAGTCGATTGATCGATAGTTCGATCCGATTGATTGAATTGATTGGTTGATGTGATTTGTGTATTTATGAGATATATTGACTTGCAGGAAAGAACAGAGGCAAAAGTAAAACTATCAACTCGTGTTTATGCCGATGCAACCCTAGGGGCATATTATCTTCCTAGTTGGGTCTTAGGGAATTGAACTCGTTGAGACGTCGTCTCACCTCGTTGTGGGATAACATTTTTAGGTCCCTAGGGTGAAGAATCCCGGAGCTAAGGCGGAAGGGTCAGGAGCATGGATGGCTCCGAAGTTCTTTTTGAAGATAGACTTCCTATATTTAAACCCTAGAGTTGGCCTCTATTTGTAAACCAGATTGCGGTTTTTATTAATGTGTTGATTTGAAATTTGTTGTCCTGCTTTTCTATTCCACGTTTGTTATTGTCAGGGGATTAGTAATTTGCTTCCGCATATGCATTAAAAATGAATGGTTCGGTGATGCGTCTTGAGATGTCACAATAAGATCGACCAAGAAGACTTTCTATACTTTAGGCAATTTAATAATATTAAGGTGATACTTTGGGACATCGGACAATTGAATAATATAAAAATGATACTTTTCGACATTGGTGTTGTTGATGTCAATGACTTTGACACCAATGACGGGGATAAGTACACTAATGGTGCCATAAGTTGTGTACGGCGCTCACTTTGGTGCCAAAAGTTTCCGCCGGATCACTTAAGTGCTAAATTGGAGAAAAAACGATTGGTGCCACTGGTGAGAAATTTCGGCCAAAATGATTACGTGGCATTTTTATTTGATAAAACAAAAGTTGCTCGGCTTTTAAATGACGTCGTTTTCCATCCTCTTCAAGAAACGACATTGTTTTGCTCTTATACGTGGACACCCTCGCAAAAATGATGCCGTTTAGCTCATACATGGGTTGAAATTAGGGTTAGGGTTTCTTCCTCGCCACTCGGCCACCGTTGTTCGCCCACCAACGCTCGGCCACCGTTGCTTGGCCACCATTGTAGATGCTCGACCAGGTGAGCGAGGAGAGAATGAGATTGTTGCTCAAACAAAAAGTGGCAAAAAGAATAGGAGGCGAGGGCGGAGGAGGAGGAGGAAGAAGAGGGGTTGAAGGTGCCGCCATCGGTGCGCCACCGCCGGTGCCGTTATTGGTGCTGCTACTGGTGCGCTGCTGGTGTTGCTGCTGGTGCTGTTCGCTGCTGGTGTCGCTCTTCAAGGAAGAAGACGACGTGCCTCCTCTCTCTCCCTCTCTCTCTCTCTCTCTCTCTCTCTTTCAATTTGGGGATTTATGGTTTCGATTTGGGGGAAAGAAGCCAAATGACGTCATTTTTGTCGTTTATATGCTGATTGTGCTTTCTGGCAAGCCACGTCAGCCTAAAAAATTAATAAAAAAACGCCACGTCAGATTTCCGGCCGATCAAATCAGCGTTGGCACCAAAGTGAGTGTTTTTCAAACTTTTTTGGTACTTAAGTGATCCAACGGAAACTTTTGGCAACAAAGTGAGTGCCGTACACAACTTATGGCACCATTAGTGTACTTATCCCCCAATGACGTGTATGTCATATTGTTAAAATTGTCCGAAAGCTTCTTTCATCTACACTTTTTAAGACACTTCCTCATTCACATAACGAGACCTCTATATATACCGTGCAATCAGCGGGTGTTCATTAAGCTCCAACTTCTATAGAGCATGGTGGACTATTCATCGACACTCAAAAGATAGCTAATTCGTTCATGTAAATATAATCTGAGAACTCCGCTCAAGGCCATATTAAGTAGCTAATTTTTCTTTTCCTATGGAATCTATTTTTCTTGCCAGTGATTTCTTCCTCATTCGGTACAAGGACCACAAGTAACTACAATAATAACAACTACAATAAATGTTTGACTTAATCAAGTAAATGCACATTGTATTTGCCTCATTGAAGTTGCTCTTCATCGCACGTTTAAATTTGCAGCATATCTAAGCAGTAAGCAATGTGATTTATTAGTTTTACATTATTTGCGATGTCATCAATCTTACAGTATCGATTGAAGTGATGGGAACTGCAAGCCCAAGTCCAATATGCCGGTACTTTTGCATTGTTTTTGGAACTCTCAACTCTAAATTGCTTCCCAAATGAGTCTATCTTCGGCCATGTGGTTGGTCATCATTGTTAGTAGATTTTTTTTCACTCTTTGTCATTGAAATTAGTAGTTTTTTTTTTTTTTTCACTCTTGCTTGTATTTAGTTTATTTAGAACAATGGTTTCCTAGTACAAAATAAGGGGAAAAAAAGAAGAAATGCACAACTCATTAATACAACAACTAGTGGGCTATCTCCAAAGTAAAATGATAAAAGGACGCTAGTTTCGTCCCAAATAGGAAAAAAAATAAACAAAACAAAAAGAACCAAAGAGGTAAGAATTACTCTCTAATCAAGAGAGGGCTTCACATTTTTCCACAGGAAAAACCAAGCACATTCATTAACAAAGCGAAGGTAAGCTCCAGGATGGAAGCTCGTCCCGATGGGAGCAAAGGGGAGAAGCGAGAAAAGGAGTGATCGAGGGTCCTACTGGAGAATCGAGGCTGAATGGGGCATTCTGGAGAATCGGTGGAAAGAAGGATGCGTGAAATTCGAGGCTATAGGTCAAATCAAGAGTGGGAAAAAGGAGAATCAACTATGCTTGTTCGAAAGCTTATGCGTCAAATTCCCCTTACAGAAACCCTACTTCAGTAGACATGAAGCCCGACGCAATTTGTATTTGCTGCGAACTCTTTGCCTCTCGCACTGAGGTGAAACAAACAGCAACACTCTTTGTTGGAAACCTAGCAGAGATCAATGTCTGACATTAACTTCACTTCAACTGAAGCTCAGAGGTCAGTTTTGCATTCAAACGGTTGAGATTTACATAGTTTAGTTTGCTTCATTACTTGCATATGTTGATGTAATTCTTCAGGAACTATATCCTCCTCTGAGTCACGAGCATTTACAGTAATTGGCTTCCTATGTTGCTTGGAATTATTATTTGTACAGCTTTGGAAAAACCCATCCATACTGATCAAATGTAATAGTTTACCCCAATTAATCCATCTATATCCTCCTGGTACAAGCTTGTGTTATTTACTTGCACCATAAATTAATGATTTCAGGTTTTGTTGTTTGTTTTATTAGGCTCAATGAAGAAGAAGATGCCACCGTAGAAAAAGCGAAAGATTTCTTGATATCCTCACTCAAATGGTCATTTGCTCTTTTCGGAGCTAAGGATTTACTTATAAACATACAAGTGACCTTCGTTGGGATTTCTGTAGCTCTCATCATGCTCTTTAGCATCAGTTCGCGAACAACACAAGGTGATCATGGAACGTCATTCATCAATTTTGCATTTCTCATGCTAGGGTGCCTCATTGTTGGAATAGCACTCGACTCAATCGTACTAAATTCTTACATCAAGTGGGCTATCTTTGTTGGATTCCTTGCTAGGGTAGTTACAAATCCCGATTACCAACAACATTTTCAGGAGATGAAACAAATCATCAAATCCATGTGTAGAACAACTTATTTCAAACTCAGAGACTTGTTCATTCAATTTTGTGTGTACATCGAAAATCTGTTGAATATTAATGTTGCAAACCGAGAAGGATCATCAATGAATAACACCTTTGCAACTCGATCAGTGGGCGGCTATGAGGGCGGAATCAAGGAGGAGATTGTCTAGTTGATCTCATGATGGAATTCGACACCCTTATCTTTCGTTTTCTTTTTTTTTTCCTTTGCATTGTAAGATATTTGTACGCTATGTGAGATGGATATCCAAGGTCTTTCTTCTGTATTACATGTTTTTACTATATGCAAAAGTGTGGTCAAATTATAGTAGTTCTTCATTGATACATTAAAATTTGCAACTCTGTATATTTGCTCCATCTTCATATAATAACTTTTTCTTTCATAGCAACGTTCACATTTAGTGCTGCGTTTTGCGTTGTCATTTTAATTTTGAAAGGTCACGTGTCTGGATTTGAAGCAGTACTTCATCTAGAAGTGGAAAATCCCCTTTGAACAACTGATGAACAGGCGCACCGGATCGTGTATATAGTCCCACCCTTTGTACGAGAAATTAGTAGGATGATCGATCAAACCCTCCCTTAGCTTTTCTCAAAGATAAGACAGAAGAAATGTCCGGGCAGAGAATAAGCTGTACATGACAAAAACAAGGAGAACTCCCCTAATGGGGCCAGCTGGCAATGAGATCTTACGGTGCTCTAGGGCAAAGAGCTGACGTTCCATCTTGACCCGCCACGGCCTTTCATTATTTTAAGAAGTTAATCTAACTGATCACAGCACTGTTAGATCTCATAAAGTCAAGGTATTACAGAATGCACTCTTTTAAATTTTTTTATTCAGAAAAGATAAAATGTCTAATGTAGATATGCAGAATTTCTAACGAATAGGACACTATGACGATTTATACTATGACAACGCGGTAATGCCACCGACTCTCTCTGATAGGTCATTAATTTGTCACGCTCAATGTCATTAATGCACTTTTGCATGTTTCAACCATACCTAGCCGCACTACTTTTTTTCGTTCAGCGTGACAAATGAAGTGTTTCAACCCCTCAAGAAATTCGTACCTAATGTTGCTGTCCTGTCCTACCATCTAGGTTGCATCGACACGGATACGTGATATACGACACGACACGACACGTCAACACGTCATTTCTAAAAAATAAAAAATTTCGACACGCTGAGACACGTTATATATTAAATATAATTTTTATTTTTATTTAATTTGATTCAAATTTAATTAAAAAAGAACTTACAATAGATTTACACTAATAATTCAAACTACAATATTTTTATTTTTCGAAATTATTTTTAATTTCATTTAATGACTTTTTTTGATTAACTAAAAAGCACCGAACCCCTCTCCCTCTAACACCAACCCCCGCCCCCACCCCCGGGCCCGCGGGCGCCCAAACCACTTCTTTCCCTCCTCTTTCGAGTTTTTCCCCACCCCCAATTCTTTTTTCACTTTTTTTTTTCCTCCCAAACCACTTTTTTCCCTCCTCTTTCGAGTCTTTCCCCAACCCCAATTCTTTTTCCACTTTTTTTTCACTCCACCTGACAAGCTATCAATCAGCCCTCGTCAGTCGTCACTTCCCCTTCTCTCCTGTCACTTCCCCCTCCCTCCAACACACCGAGTGCCCTTTTTATTCTTTTATTTTTCCTCTTAAAACCCTAGCGATGCCTTCTTCTTCTCCTTCTCCTCGCCGCACAACGCCTTTTCTCTTCTCTTCCTCCCGATCTCTGCTCGCCAGGGATGGAACATGCGGTCCTTGTGTGCCGAGAGGTTGCACACCGCCGCAAACTCCTCCTCCTCCCCCTTGCCACCGCCGCCGCTCCCTCACTCGACGACGCCGCTCCCCCACTCGCCGACGCCGCCCTCGTGAAGTTCCTCCTCACGGCCCTCGCCTCAGTCTCTACTCTTTCTCTCGCCGTCTCGCCGTCGCGGGCTCACTTTCGCTCGCAGCCTCATCTCATCTCTGCTCCCTCGCCCTCGCCTCCACCCTCGGACACGCGTGTCGAAACGTGTTGACAAAAGTTGACCACGTGTCGACAAATCCTGACGCGTGTCCGAGCGAACCCGAGCGTGTCGACGTGTCCGACACCCTCCGACACGTGTCGGACACGACTCGGAGGTCCTCTGAACGTGTCCGTGCAACCTAGCCTACCACCAACTCACGAGGATGCTGGTTGGAAGGGGTCAAGAAATGAATGGATCCAATGGGATCCCCTTTGAAAACCAAGGAGGTGTCTCGTGTCCCGTCAGACGTAGAACATTGAAAATCAAGACTATTAAGGGGTTGCCACCGTTAGATGTAGAACCTTGAAAATCAAGAGTGTTAGTGTTGACAACACGACACCTATTTATCCATTGCACCCAAGGGCTTGCTCCACTTCGTCTTTCACAATTCTAAAAAACTAAAAAATCAGAGTTCGTTGAACTCCAACTTCTCCAAAACATGACAGATCATACATTGCCACTTGAAAGGTACATAATTAATTTATTTGAATATGCTCTGAGAACTCTAAGAACTCAGAGAGCGGAGTAAGTAGCCAATTTTTTTTTGAGGAAAAAAATCATAAGAACCCAAATTTATATCCATTATGACACGTTTATTATTGTCGCAACCTTATTTTTTAGGGTGAATTACTCAAAGAAGACTACTGGATTATTAAGTCTGAAGACTTAGCACGGACCCTCTCAAATCTTACTAATCGCGACTTAATACTAAGAAAGTAACTCATTTAAACATGCAATTATACTTAATTTGGAGCCGCCACTAATCAATTAGGGTTGGTTAGAAACCCAAGTAAAGTATGGGAAAATACTTTACTTTTGCGAACTAGAGACTCAATAGGTTCGGGAACATGTTTATGCTAGAAAAATCTAACGCCATTTCGGTACATTTTTATTTTAATTTCAAAAATATTTTGTAGGCAGTATTAATTAATTTTAACCTAGGGTACCAACATGCAAAGGGTGATCATACGAGTGCGCAATTAACGAAATAACATTCAATAAATCGAAGTAATAAATTGTAAGAAATTATTAACTAAAATCTTATTACGGTTATTACTCTCTTAAAATGTATGCCCTAAACATGATTTCTAAATGACATGACATCTGAATTTTTTTAAAGGAAAATATTAATTATATGCAATTTAAATTTAAAATTTAATATGTATGAGTTCTACTTTAATGACATGTGAGATGCAATTCATATAAAATAATTTGAATCATTACAATATGCATGCGATCTAATTTACATAATCCTAAATATGCATATGCTACATGATATGGGATGGATGACATGACAATTCTATATATATGTTCTTTTTTGTGATTTTTTCAATGATTTTTTTAATACATATATGCAACCTACACTAAACAATGATGACATAAAATGGGATTAATTATGAACTAGTCTATTAACTAAGTAAATGACCTTTGTGTTTTCTTCTTTTTAACATGACTTAAAAACAACATAATGATGCAATACTAATCTTTGGCTTTTTTATTAAAAAAAAAAACTACATGACGGGAATATTAAAACATTAACCTATGACCTACTAACTAAAGCGCAACATGCGGTGTGCACATTATGAAATCTATATAACCTAAATAACATTTTTTGTTCTTTTTCTATTTTGGTTTTATTAAAGGAAAATCAACCTAATTCTATATGAATCTTAAAAATTAAAATGCGTCGGTTTAAACATGAAATGTGTATGGACCTAAATACCTAAATCCTAGATATGACATATGATGCATGATATGTGATGAGCAAATAACGATAACACACCAAAATATATTTCCTATTGAAAATTCATTATTGTAAATGAATGACATATCATCTCAATGATACAAAGCAATTCATGAATTTGCCATGAAAAGTTGAAATAATCAAAAATCTAATCCAATGTCTCGCGGCTCAATATTTTTTATTATTATGACTTAATATGACAAATTTCCTAATCGGATAATGATAAAAATAATTCAAAATAAATCAAGTTAGAATAAAATAAAAAAAACTATGAAACCAAATATCTAAAAATTTACCTAGTCTAACTCACGGTTGACTTGAGGAATGGCGAAAAAGCAGTGGTGGCCGAGCTGCGATGGTGGTTCGGTGATGGGTCGCTGTTCGGAACAGGGGCTGTCCGTCGGAGCTCCGGCGAGGTTCGGGCAGTAACCGGACTTGCAGCAAAACAAGGGAGGCAGCAGGTGGACAGAGCAGGAGGGAGCAACGGCGTTGGAGGTGCAGGGGAACTCGGAGCAATGGTGGCCGGAAGCGGTGGCGTCCCACGGGTGTGTGGCGGCTCGGCGTTCAGTTCCAGCGTCGTGGGTCAGCAAGTAGAGCAGCAACGGCGACCGGGCAGAGGTGCTGGTGCAGTGGCGTCAGCTGAGTGAAGGCAAACCATCGGGTTGCTGGGCGCGAGTTGCAGGTCGTGGGCCTCGGGTGGTCGGGCACGGCAGCGCGGCGAGCGTCGCGGGCGAGATCGGTAGAGTGCCGAGGAACGGCAGGAGTGCGGAGGTCGCCGAGGCGCAGCGTCGGGCTCTGGTGGTGGTAGGCGAGCGGGGACGACGGCGTCGCTGGTGTGGAGGACGATAGCAGCGAAGGGCTTGCGGCTGAGCAGCGGAGACTTTGTGGGTGTCGATCTGCTTCGTGACGGAGCGGAGAGCGGCGGTGACGCGGTGCGATGTGGTGCTGGCGAGGGGGCTCTGTTGCTGTGGCTGGCGAAGACAGCCCGTGAAGGAGATGAACAACGTTTTCCCCTTTTTTTTCTCTTTTTTTCTTCTGCCTTCACGTCACTCACCTATCTCTCTCTCACGTCACTTTCTCTCTGACTCTTCTCTCTGCTTTAACCTTTTTTGACTTTTCTCTTATTCTTTTTCAATCCAGAGAAACTCCCCTCACGTCTCCGCACTTTTCTTCTTTTTTTCACTTTTGTATTCTTTTCTCCTTCGACGAAGACGAAGAGAAGCCCCCTTGTTTCGAAGCTTCGCATCCTTTATTTACAAAGAAAAGCTCAAAGTTATTTTTGTAAGAGATATTCACTCAACCACTTAAAAAAAAAAATGACTCCAAAATCACAACAACTAATTTTTTTGAATTTTAAAATGAGGATATATTTTCAACAACAAAGATTTTCAAAACCAAATGTTTTATTTTATTTATTACTTTCTAAAATTTTAGGTGTCAACAATTATAAACTTATTTTTATAATATGAAAAGCACCAAACTATGTTCATTATGATACATATACTTTACATTTTTTCTTGTTATATAACAAGCCCTAAACTGTACCTATATAATATATTTACCTTCCGTCAAGATTTCATCAAATGATTTTTAGCCAAAACAACATTATTTTTCATGTCGGTGCCATGTCAACATTGTTTACTTTTTAAAGTTTACTAGGTAGATTTTTAATAATACTTATTAACAAAATCTCGATGAAAGGTAAATGTGTTACATAGGTATAAATTTGAAATTTTTGTGTCATAAAAAAAATTAAAATAAATGTGTCACAATGAGCATAGTTTGGGATTTTTGATGGTTTTGCAATTTTTTTCTCTTTTGAATCTATTTTTATTCCAATTGATTCCTTCTTGATTCGATACAAAGACGGCAAGTAGCCACAACAATAGCAACAATACAAAAGGTTTGACTTAACCAAGAGAGTCAACATTGCAAGCACCTTGTTGAAGTTACTCACCATCATACATTTCAATACATAGCATATCATTATGCAGTTTTATATCATTGAGGTCATCCATCTCATAGTACTAATAAAAGTGACCAGACTCATGAGCCTCACCCCAAAATATCAATACTTGTACATCTTTTTAGGACTCTAGGCTCCAAGTTGCTTCTCTAGATGAGCCTCAACCAGATTTCTTGAGACCATTTTTCCCATTTCAAATGATAACTTGACATGTCATTCAATGGTGAGTGGATCAACAAATGATCTTTCTTACCACATAACCTACTGTAGAGGTTGGAGATCACTAATTGATGACCTGGGCAAAAAAAAAAAAAAAAAGCCTAAAGATAGTCACGACAGGGTCTCCGGCTCATTGTTCTAATTTGCTACTTCATCAATTTGGAAACCCATTGCTTGGGATTGATGAGCTATTGCCTCAGCCTTACTAACAAGTCAAAATGACTTAGAGTTGAACAAAAATCTACTTACAAGATGACTCGGAGTTGTAATATTGTGAAAAATAGTGGGGAGAGAGTAATAAATTTAGGTGTAGACCGACAATATACAAAATGACTGAAAAAATATTTAAAAAATAGTCATGATAGAGTCTCCAGCTCTTTATTTCGAATTTGCTACTTCATAATTTGGGACCTTAATTTCCGAGATGGATGAGCTCATTACCATAGCTCACCGACAAGTAAGAAACGAGAGGATCTCTCCGTGGGAGGTAACTAATGTATATGCTCTGTAATCAAGTGCTTGTTCTCGGGAAGCTATAACTGATTCATCTAATTAAGGAGTGATCACCAAATGCCATCGTGTGAACTTTTATCAAACAGGCAAAACTGGGAGAAAAGCTTGGTCCAAGAAATAATCATGAAACCAAGCGTTGGAGCCCATCACATCAACACGACATTAAGACCACGATATATATATCTCGGGGGAGACTAGTACAAGACCCCACCACCATGATCCACCACTTACAATGCTAGCAACCGCGGGTTTTGAACTCTCGATCTTGCTGATGAGGGAGAGACTCTCAACCAATGCAGCTGTTCACCGGTGGGTCAAGACCACAATCTTCATATGGCCTAAATCCATTCTCGGCCCCTGTCGATCTACCTTTGGATTGGATGCAAAAGTGTCTTCAAGCATGACAAATTGAATTTCACCAATACGTCCACACTTGCCATACGTATAATTTATCGAATACTCGTTATTGGATACATTAATATTATAAATGAAGTAAGACACTTAGTCGTGGAGAATTAAGTTGTGGTGATTGATGATTTGGTCCTGATATGTATGGATTTTAAATAGGTTTGGGGATTTAGTGATAAGGCCAATTACAAACTTGTAAGAAGGTTAGTCCATGTAATTTGAATATTGTAAAATGTTTTCTCTACTCATGAATGTAAGGCGGAAAACTCAAACCTTTATTATGTTACCGCTAACGCCACTATTTTGGAGATACGAATTTTCAATATTATTATTTAAGTAGACTAATGAAGATGGAAGATATTAACACGTATTCCTTGAAAGAATTAAAAAAGAATACAGTTATACTTTGTCTATTATGATTAATTCATGTACACGACCTTTCCTTTGACATCTAACGAATTGGGTTTTTCAAGCTATATCACTGTGAACTTTTTCAAATGGTCAATCCAATTAAAAATGGAGACATTAGAATGGAGACGAATTGGTCGCGAACCTTTTGAGAATTAAAAAAATTATACAGTTATACCTTATCTATTATGATTAATTAATATACACAACCTTTCGTTTGACTCCGATGATTTGGCTTTTCCAAGCTAACTTACCGTGAACTTTTTCAAAAGCTAATCTGATTAAAAAAAGAGACATTAAACAGATTGGAGAATTAAAAAAGAAGACAATGTGTCAGCCCGGTTAGAATATGGGAAACGATGTACACTCTGTTTTAAATAAAAACATGAACTCTCTTTGTTAGACAGCTAGCAAAGATCAATGTCCAACATCAACTTCCCTTCAACCGAAGCTCAGAGGTTAGTTTTGCATTAAAACAGGCGAAATTTGCATTGATGACTACTCTTCGTTGTAGGCGTATGTTGATCTCGCTCCTTTGGGTCACAAGTATATAGTGCACTAGGCTTTCTATATTTGTTGTTACTTTCCCAAAATCAATCCATTTCAATCAAGAGTCTTCCATTAATTACTGCAATCAATCCGTTTAGACTAACTATATAGACTTTGCTTGTCATTAATGCTGAGCTACAGTTTGTACTTTTGGATTCGAATGTGACATGTCGTAATGCAATCTGGGAGAAATTCTGAACATCATATTTCGCATATACAGTTTATTTTAACCATCTTGCGGTTTCATTTGTTTCCATCGAGCAAGATTTAAGCGTGTGGGGGGACCTCTCGTGCTACAAGCTTGTATTGTTCATTTGAATTCTAAATTAACAATTTCAGATTTTGTTGTTCTTTTTTGTAGACTCAGAGGACAAGAAGATGGCATCGTTGAAAAATCAAATTTTTTCTTGAAATCCTCGCTTACGTGGTCAGTAGCTCTTATCAGAGCTAAGGATTATCTATACAAGCAGCCTTCATCCCCATTTATAGCTTTCATAATGCTTTTTGGCATCAATTTGCGTAGGGCTTCAAGCGATTGTGAGACGACATTAATCAATTTCACATTTCTCATATTAGAATGTTTCATCGTTGGAATAGCACAGAAATGGATCATACCAATTTTAACATCAACTGGGTTATCTATGATATGGGTAGCTACAAATCCCGATTACCATCTTTTTTGGGAGATGAAACAAATTGTCAAGTCCATGTGGGAAACAATTTCTTTGAGACTCAAAAACTTGTTCATTCAATTACAATTATTTATTGAAAATCTTTTGAAAATTAATGTTGCGGACAAAGAAGATCATCGATGAAGAAAAACCTTGTGTCTTGAACGGCTGGCAATGACAAAGGCGGAGTCAGGGAGGACATTGTCTATTTGATAAATAATGCAATTCGCCATCCTATATCTCTCCTTTTCCTTTTGTATAATAAGATGCTTGTACAGCATGTGAAATGGATGTGCTAACTTTTTCCTATGTGTTTGTACAATACTCAAAAATGCAATCAGATTATACTCGTTCTTCATTGATACATTAAATTTGCAACTTTCCATATTTGCTCCATCTTAATGAAGATTTCATCGATCACTTTTTTTTTTCCCGTAGGAACATCACATTATTTTAGGCTGTGGTTCTGATTTTGAAAGGTGAAATGCCAGGTTTTGAAGCAGTATTTAATCTCTAATTGCAAAATCCACTTGGAACTTTTTGAACTTTATAGTAATAACTTCATTCTTCTGAAATGAGTCACCTTGATGATCCTCCTTGTAACCAATCAGATTAACTTTTTAAGATGATGAAACTGTAGAGAGTCAAGTCAATGGAAACGCCGGCTGCTTAGCTTGAGCACTGTTCGATCTCATTTGCCACTTACCCCCACCCGGACATATTCTCCTTGTTTTTGTAATATAGTAGCTTCTTTGCAGCCCGGACATTTCCTCTACCTTGACTTCGAGAAAAGCTACATAAGAGTTTCAACTCCACCACCTACATGCAATATTAGAGTTAATCAAACTACCTAAGTAGCATGTTTTTTCTCGGCTCATAATGGGAAGATTGATTGATCATCCAATCAATCCTCACCAGAAATGAAGCAGTGAGATCCTAGGTGTGAATCTTTAGTTTATGGGTACACAAATTAATTTCTTCTTGAATTGGTAGTGGTTCCATCATTTATATTGAAACAATTAATTTTTAATACTCCCTCTTACACGTAGACTAAACTTTGGCCTAAGTTTAAAGCATGAAAATATGAAATTGGAAAGTCAAATAGGGGTTTGGAAAGAATTTTACTCAGGACCTCCTTCATTGATATCGTGTTGAGGTTTGTAATGGAAGACACGGGCGCGTCATACTATGTCCATTACCAAAAGAAAAGTATAATACTACTAAACATAGGGAGACAAAGGAATTAGACTTAACTTCAATTAAGGTGAACCACAATTAACCCAAACCCTGGGTCATAATTCTAAATATATCTCTAATACATGTATTTGGAATAGTGTAAAAAGTTTCCTCTAACCATGGATGGACGGAGGAAAACACGACCTTATTGTATTAGCGCTAGCGCTGCTACATTGGACACATGAATTTTTGTAATTATTGTCTAAATAATTTAATGAAAATGAAAACTATTAACACATGTTCCTAGAACATTAATGAAATTATGATAATTGTACTTTCCCATGAAAATTCATTTTTTATGTTCAATTTGTAGGATACTTTTGCTTTAGTATTCAGCTCTGTAATATATGTCGCCTGGCAATTGAGTCCACCAATTTCATCTTCCGCAATCGAATATTTGATTTGCATAATTACTTCAATAAAGGATTTCTGCACATCCTCGTTTACATGGTAATTAGCTCTTCTCAGAGCTAAGGATTTACTCAAAAACATGCAAGCAATCTTCATAACAATTTCCAAAACTCTCATCTTACTATTCAGCATCAATTCATAAATAAAACAAAGCAATGTAGAACAACATTCATGAATCTCATTTTTCATATTAGGATGTCTCATTGGAACAGCAATCAACCTTTTTTTTTTTTTGGTCGAAAGATACTATATATTAAAACTTCAAAAGAGTACAACTAGAAGAAATAGCGTCCGCGTACACGAGGTCTAAAAGAAAGAAAGGGGGGAAAATATTCCAATTGCAGGCCATATCCAATCTGCCATGGGCCTTAGTAGCCCAGTTCGCCACTATGTTGGCCTCCCTTCTGCAGAGCTGCAAATTAGGGTAAGAGGAAAGTAGATCTTTGACCTCAGTGAACAGCACACGATCTTCCCATGGCGGCGGTTTTCGCTTGTTCACCATTTCAATCAAGATCAAGCAATCTGATTCAATAACAAGGTGATCGTTGTTGAGACCCTGTTGTAGCAAATGGTGAAGAGACCGCTAGAAATTCTGAGCGCTTGTACCTCGGATTGAAGCGTAGAGACCGCTGGAAATTCTACAGTAAAAACGTTAGTAAGCATTCCTTTGTAATCTCAACTAATGCACGCCATAGATCTCGAGTGACTACCTGGCTTATAAGCCCCATCTATAGTACATTTCGGGGTGCCGCGATCAAGGGGTCTCCATAAGTGTTCGGTGTGGATAGCAGAGAGCGTTGGTTTCTGACTCCTAGGGGCAAAACATTTGTGGATTCGGGTCTGTGTCAATGCATCTTCCATGGCGATGTTAGGATTTGGTTGCTGATGTCTAAAGATAAAATTATGGCGGCCACGCCAGATTTGCCACAAAACGTGCGCAATAGTCTCTATTCTAGGTAATGTATTCTAAATTGTAACCCTTGCTGTGATCCATGCGTCCAGGCGATGAATGGAATGAGGTGTGATTATAATCTTTAGATTAGGATGATTCCAGACTTCGCTTGTCCATGAACAATAGAAAAAGAGATGTTCTATGGTTTCCTGAGCATGTTGATTGCACAGATGACAAATAGGATTGGGTGTGATATGTCTATGAAACAAATTTGCTTTGGTTGCAAGTGAGTTATAGCAAACTAACCATAAGAACATACAGATTTTTGGTTCTGTTTGCATAGTCCATGTTCGCCGCCAAAGGGTTTTGGGAGGCCTGAATGATGTAGATGCTTCATTATCTCTGCTGTTGGTTGTTGTGTTGATGATAGAAGTATAATTACTTTTCACCGTATGAAGACCATTTGTTGTTTCTGCCCATACTAATTGGTCAGAAGCAGAATGTGGTCTAAGAGGGATTAGAATGATTTCATTAATGACCAAATCATCATAATGCTGCATGAGAAGAGCAAGATTCCATGATTGGTTGTTAGGGTCAATAAGATCGGCCACTAACTCTAGCTCCTCTCGTGCAGCTGGTCCTGTTATAGTTCCAATAGATAACCACCAATCCTCTCAGATTTTGATTTTCTTGCCATCACCAACAGACCATCTCAAGTTAGGGATAATGGCCTCTCTACCAATAATAAGGCTTCACCAGCCCCAGGATGGGCGATACCCTTTATCCGCATAGAGGAAGTCTTGATTAGGAAAATAAAGCCCCTTAAAGATCTGACTCCATAAAGAGAGTGGACTATGAAACAATCTCCTACTTGCTTACCCAGCAATGCCTTATTAAAAGCTATTAGGTCTCTAAAACCAAGACCCCCACTATGCTTGCTGATTTTTAGTTCATCCCATTTCTGCCAATGCACCCCTCGTCTACTCATGTCGTTCTTCCACCAAAAACTGGATATTCGCTATTCAAGCCCTTTACAAAGAGATTGAGGAAGCTTGAAGATAGACATTGCATATTGTGGAATAGCTTGCACAACAGATTTGAGTATGATTTCTTTACCACCTTTAGATAATAGTCGTTCTTTCCAACCTTCCAATTTTGCATTTACTCTCGCTAAGATCCAAGAAAACATTTCTCGTTTAGATCATCCCCAGTCTAAAGGTATACCCTAGTATTTGCCATATCTTCGCAACACCGGAACCCGGAATTCCCTTGCTAAATTTCTTGCAAACTCATAAGACAATGTCTACTGCAAAACATGCCATATTTATTTCTGTTGATGACCTGTCTTGTGGCGAGACAATACTGATTCAAAATATTTGATAGGTTCCAACATTCAGTGAATGTACCATCTAGAAAAAAGACTGAGTCATCGGCAAAAAATAAGTGTGAGAGAGTCGGACGTGACTTGGCAAGCTTTATCCCTTTAAGATGGCCTCCGTCAATTGCTTGGGAAATTAAGGTGGAAAGAACGTTTTCCAATAGTACAAAAATATAAGGGGATAGTGGATCACCTTGATGGAGTCCCCTCGATGGCTGGAAATAAGGTAGTAGTTCCCCGTTAAAACATACACTGAAAGATGGGGTAATTATACATTGCATTACCCAAATAACCCATCGATGATGAAAGCCCAATTTTACCAAAAAGTCTCTAAGGAAATCCCACTTAACTCTATCATACGCTTTGTGCATGTCTGTCTTGATTAGTACCTTGTACTTTCGCTTCCATTTCCTTGTCTTGAATTGATGCATAACTTCCTGAACGATCAAAATATTGTCTTGGATTTGTCATCCACTCATAAAAGCAACTTGTTCCTTAGCTATTAGATCAGGAAGCCATGGTTTCAAGTGGTTAGCAATAACTTTAGAAATGATTTTATATGCGTAGTTGCATAGACTTATGGGCCTGTACTGATCTAGTCTTTCAGGGTGATTGGTTTTGGGAATCAACGTAATAATGGTTCTATTTAGTTTGTTAGGCAGCACACCTGAATTAAAGAAATTATGCACTAACCTTAGAAGATCATCCTTTTATTATATCCCAATGTGTTTGGTAAAAATGACCGCTTAAACCATCCGGGCCTGGAGCTTTAGAAACTCCCAACTGAAAAGTCGCCCTGTGCACCTCTTCGAGATTGACTGAAGCAGTTAGTTGGTTATTCATTTCTAGAGTGACAACTGTGGGGCATTGATTCAAAACAGGGCTGTAGTCTTGATACCCCTTGCAAGTATATAAGTTTGAGAAAAAAGTAGTCGTCATCTCCCTTAGTATTCGAGGATACCGCACCCATTCCTGATTAACATCATGTATCATTGTTATCCTGTTTCGTTGGCGTCTTTGGATAGTGGTGGCGTGAAAAAATTTAGTATTCTTATCTCCCCAACGCAACCAATTGATTCTGGACCGCATAGCCCAAAATTGCTTTTCTTGTTGCCATATGTGTTGAATTTCATCACGAATAATAGAAGCTACTTCTTTATCATGGTTGTTGATAGACGATCGATTGGTGATTTCCACAAGCTGTTGGTGTAAGGCATTAATCTGCAAGTCGCCATTCTGAAATTTTGAGCAACTCTAGCCTTGCAAAGCCATAGAAACAGCATGTAATTTGTGCATTAGCATAGGTTGACTTTGCTGAATTGAATTCCATGCCTTATAGATGATCTTCTGGCACTCGGGATCCTGGTTCCAATAAGCTTCATAAACAAAAGGTCTGCTGCATTTTCGAGTAGGTGCTATTGTAGTTAGCAGTAGGGGACTGTGGTCAAAACCCATAGCCGACAAAGCAAATACTTTAGCCTCAGGATATAACACTCGCCATTCTGGTGTACACAGAACCCGATCTAAACGTTCCCCTGGGAACAGTCATTAATGAAGGATCTAAAGGAACAAAGACAAAAGGAAACCAATGGTCTCTTTCCTACCTTTTCCCATGGGTAGAGTATGTCATTGAAATCTCCGGCACAAATCCAAGGCAAGGTGTTGGAGATATTGATCAGTCTTAGCTCTAGCAATAACAGTTGCTGCTTATTGTAGGAATAGGAGGCATGGACACAAGTAATGCACGTTGTTTTGTCTTCAATCAAGTCTCTGCATATCATATCAAAATAGTCCTCCGAAGAGTGAACTATATTTAAAGTGAAGCTATCATTCCATAAAACCGCTAGACCCCCTTTCAAACCAACAGGGTTTCAAACAAAAGCATGCTGGAAATTTAAACGCCGCTGCAAACGTTGGAGTATTGATTAATTATTCTTGGTTTCCATTAGAAAAACCAAGTCAGGCTTTTCCTTGGCCTTTAAGGCCTTAAGAGCCTGAACTGTCAGTGGATTGCCCAAACCCTGACAGTTCCAACAGATTAGCTTCATTTGCTTAGGAGTGGCTATTTAGGGCCAGCCACCAATGCCCATTTTGCAGCTTCCCCCATGTCAAGCACAAGTGTTTCCATCAAATTTGATTCATCCAGATCATTCAAAATTAAACACTTTGTGTCATATGTCATATTGCGTTTTTTGTTTTTTAGCGACAACCACCTTAGGTGTCATTCGTGAAGTCTTTGTCTTCCTATGTTGTTGATGATCCGAGATAGGCGACTTAACCCCTTTCATCTTGACTGATGCAGGAATCAGCGCAATATGAGTAGAGGTCCCATCCGTGAGTTCCATTTGAGAATGTTGCTAGTCTGATCCTGTAGCTTGATGAAGTATGGGAGAAACTAATATAGCTGTTGCTGCTGCTGCATTGTTAGTTGCTGGAGGCAAGAGAGGCATAGTCATAATCTGTGATAGAGGCGTCTCGGGTATAGTATCTTTAGATTGATCTGTGATAAGGGGAGGTGTATAAAAAGACTACCAATAAGGACTAGGTTCTTTAACTTCAGCCTTTAGCCACTGACCATAAACCATAGTTTCACGTTCGTCAAATTTTGTGGTGTCATAAGGGACTATCTTGCAGAACATTGCATAATGACCCAGCTTCCTACAGGAGTAACAAAAATGTGAGAGGCGCTCATAGCGGAAGTCAAGCCAAAGTAGTTTGCCATCAATACGAAGCAACTTTCCTATTCTTAAAGGGTCCTACAACTATAGTTCTACCCTTGCTCGACTAGTCCTATAAGTGTTGTCCTCTTTAGGGTGAACTCGGACATCTATCACTCGACCAATGTCTTGCACAGCCTTTGTTATCATCTTCTTAGTAATCCATTCCAATGGCAAGCTAAAGATTTGTACCCAAAAAGCACATGTTGAAAATTCATAACAATGTAGGGGGTATTGGGCTGCCATGGCTTGAGGATAAAGAGGTGGCCCGACAAAAGCCAAGGGCCGCCATCAATTACACGCTGTTTGTCAGCAGCCAAATGAAATTTTACTACATATAGGCCAACGTCTCGTTGTGAAATGTCAACTCGCTCAGTCCGCCAAGCTTTTTTTTTTAATGTACTCTGGAATGCCAGGAAGTTGATGGATGGGTTAGACAGGATTCTTCCCACTAAAGTTAAGCTACATTCTACCAATTTTTCAGGAGGTGGTTCATCATCCCAAACCTTGATTTGCTTCTCAGTAGTAAGACGACCCAATCTGGAGCAAAGGGCAGCCAGTCGCACAGAGTCGCTGTGCTCTTCCGATTCCATCCGATAGTAAGAAGATCAATAAAGGAACTATTGATAGGCTAGCGAAAACTAACATCTAATATGCCGGAGTCTACTAAGCCCCACATGCAAAAACCAAGACAATCGATGCTCTCAGAATTGTGAAGAACAGGGGAAGTAAAACTAACCGAGTGCAATCCAATAGAAGTGGGGACGAAGAAACATTGAAGATGCTGCCTGAAGTGAAGGCCAACCTTCAATTACCAAGATGAGAAGCATAAATGGAGATACGAAGATGGGCGAAGCTAGTGCATGAAGCCAGGGCCCATCAGCAATTGTGAAGAAGACAAAAAGCACTCGAACTCATGAGATTCGGTAATGACAGAACACAACACCCATGGATAAGGAAAGATAGAATTCATAAAGAAAGAAGGATGGTGGTAATGGAAGTTAGGGTTAGGATTTTAGTAACCATGGCTATAAAAGGGCAGGAAATTCTCTTCATTTCGAGAGATGACGGACTCTGCATTTCAAGAGGGATAACATCAATCAACTTGATTGTACTAAATTCATATCTCAAGTGGGTTATCTATTGGATGTTCCTTGCAATGGTAGCTACAAGTTTTGATTACTAACTATTTTTTTTTTTTTTGGGAGATGAAATGAATCTTTAAGGCCATGTGCAGAGCAACTTATTTGAGACTCATAAACTTGTTCATTTGATCACATGTTAATATAAAAAATCTATTTAAAATTTATTTTGTAGACTGCAAAGAACATTGACAAATAACTACTTTGCAACTTGACCGATTGGCGTTGACAAAGGCTCAGTCGGGGAGGACAATAAATTCTCTCTCGTTTTTTACTAAATGAGGGAGTAACCCTCTCCTCACATTTTCATGTATCCAACATAAGCTCATGGAGCAACAATTGATTGAAAGTGAGGGAAAACGGCTGACAATTTCAAGCACTTTCGTACTCTCTCATGAGTCTGAGAATTAAATGATTCATTTAATCCTGGTCGTCCCTCATTTAAATATGGGGGTCCTCCCTCATTAGTGAAGGAGCCAGTAGTTCCCTCATTAATGAGGTAACTCACTAATGAGGAAGCACTGGACGTCCGCTCGACCAGTTTGTCAAGGCTCACTCTCATGCTTTCCGGGCTCCTCCCAGTTTGTCAAGGAATGAAGAATATGAGGAAAGAGTGTCTAGACTCTTATTCCTCAAAAGGGCCACAAAAGGGAATGAAGAACAGGAGACAAAAGCCACAAAAAGGATTGAGGAATAGGAGGACAGATATTCTCTCCTTTCCTTTCTGGTAGGACCCTCCTTTTCTCTGCTTTTCTCCCATGGAGAAGCCTCTCCAAGAAATTTCCCAGCTATTTGTTCGAAAGCTTCTTTGTGAAATTCCCCCTTATAAAAAACCCTACTTCAATAGATATGAAGCCCAACACAACTTACATTCGCCTCGGACTCTTTGCCTCTCGCATTGAGGTGAAGAAAACAATTGTTTGAAAGCTAGCACTAATCAACGTCTAAAATCAACCTCACTTCAATTGAAGCTCAGAGGTCAGTTTGCATCCAAATAGTCGAAATTTACATAGATTACTACTCTTCATTGTTTGAAAATTTCCTCATGGGCATTTAGAGTGCATTTGGTTCATCTTTGAAAATGAGATTTGGGGAAATATAAAGGCCTTTGGGGTAATTTTCATAAAATTTTTTGATGGAATTCTGAAATACCCTTTATCTCTCTTTTTTTTTTTCTTTGCATTTTAAGATATTTGTACAGTGTGTGAGATGGATATCCGAGGTCTTTTCTTTGTATTACCTATTTATACTATATGTGAAAGCGTGGTCAAATTATATTAGTTCTTCATTGATACATCAAATTTGCAACTTTGCATATTTGCTCCATCTTCACGAAATAACCTTATCTTTTATAGCAACATTTACATATCATGCTGCGTTTTAGGTTGTAATTTTAATTTTGAAAGGTCACATGTCTGGATTTGAAGCATTACTTCATCCATAAGTGGAAAATCCCTTTTGATGACCCTAAAGTCAAAGATAAATTAGGAATTATATGTGAAATGATATTTAAAACGACAACAGATGCACAGGCACACCTGATCGTGTATGTAGTCCCACCTTTTGTACGAGCAATTAGTCGGATGATCGATCAAACCCTCCCATTATGTGCGGGAAAAAGCGATAAGGAAGTTCAATTAACTCCAAGTTCCATATAAGGGGGTACTTGAAACTCTCAGGTAGCTTTTCTCGAAGATAACGCGGAAGAAATGTTCTACATGACATTAACTGGCAATGAGATCGGACGGTGCTCTAGGGCAAAGAGCTGGCGTTTCATTGACCTGACCCCCACAGCCTTTCATTATCTTAAGAAGTTAATCTGATTGATTACAACAGATGTTAGATCTTATAAGTTCATAGTATCTCATTAATTTGTTGTGTTCTGAGGCCTAAAATCGCTTTTGCATGTTTTAACCATACCTTATCGTAATTATTTTTGTCGTTTAGCGTGATAAATGAAATTGGTGTTCCAACCCCTTCAAGAAATTCGTACCCAGTGTTGTCCTGTCCTACCACCAAGTCACAAGGAGGTTGGTTGGGAGGGGTCAGGAAATGTATGGATCCAATAGGATCTTCTTTGAAAATCAAGGGTTATCTCTTGTCCCCATCAGAAGAACATTGAAAATCAAGAGTGTGAAGGGGTTGCCACCATTAGATGTAGAACCTTGAAAATCAAGAGTGTTAATATTAGCAACACAAGACCTCTGTATATCCTTTGCAACGAAGTGCTTCTTCCACTTTCTCTTGCACAAAATTCAAATAAAATCAGAGTTTGTTAACCTCTAACTTCTCCAAAGCATGATGGATCGTGCAGTGCCACTCGTAAGGGACAAAATTCATTCGTGTGAATATGTTCTAAGAACTCTACTCGGAGCAGGAACTGAGAAGCTAATTTTTTTTTAATCTATTTTTCTTTCAATTAATTTCTTCCTGATTTGGTACAAGAATGACTAGTAACCACAACAACATCAACAACATGAAAGGTTTGACTCAACCAAGAGATTCCACATTGCATTTATTTCATTCAAGCTAATCATTGTCGCGAATTTCAATTTGCAACATACTGCGGCGCTAAACCACACAATTATGTAGTTTTATATCATTTGTGAGGTCATCTATCTTGTAGGAATAATCATTGTGCCCAAATCCATGGGCCCATACTCGATAGACATCATTTTGGGGACTCTTTGTTTGAAGTTGCTTCTATGGACAAGCTCATCTCTGTTCATATGGTAGGTTGTCAATATATGCTTGTTAGTATTTGCTTTTGCATCATCCTGTCCACTCACAAAGGGTTTCAACTTGTTTTTGGAGATTGTTTAGCCGCTGGACAATGTGCCAATTTTCAAAGTTTAGTTTGATTTTCGATCTCCTACAATCATACTGCATTTGTGAATCAATTTGGTTGCATGTATTTGTAATAAATACCTGTGATTTAGAGAAAAGAGAATGTCGTCATATACATGCTCTTTATTTGGGGAACCTTACGTTATTGCCATGCCATGTATGCAAATTTTTAAAATTCTCATTTGATTATTTTCTTGGCCAAATTATTTGTTTTCTAATTTCTTCTAGGAATTGTCTATAAGTTTTCCAGAAATCAATTCCTATGGCTCATACTTAAGAGCAGGGGCTTTTACGAAATGGATTAAATTAGAGTGACCAACAAGTTCATCCTTCTGTCAAAAACAGCAATTAAGTTCATCCTCAAAACCCAACTCATCGGAAGTCAAATGAAAGGTCATATATATTAATCAATCATACTATACAAATTATAGCTCAGCTTCGAAGTGTATAATCTTAAAATGGCCCAAAAACCTCTACTACCACCGGTTTTTTTGAGATCATGTCCTGTTTCAAATCATCAAAGAAAATTGTAATGTTACAAGTCGTTCAGTCTTGAGTGGATCTACAAAAAAAAATTCTTGCCACATAACCTACTACAAATGTGGAAGATCACTAATTGATGACTTGGACTAAAAAAGCCAAGAGATGCCTAAAAGATGGTCATTGTAGAGTATCTAGCTCTTTGTTCTGATTTCCTACTCTGTCCACTTGAAAGCCCAAAGCTAGAGATCGATGAGCCCATTGTTGTAGCTTCACTAACAAGTCTGAAGGAAATTTCTCCATATGAGGTAGCAAATGCCTGAAGTACAAGATGAACAAAGTTACCTAGACAGAACAACCAGAACTTGTAATATCGCGAAAGATAGTGGGGAAATATTGATAAATTTTGGAATAGGCTGTGATGATGTACAAAATGACTAATTTTTTTTTAAGAGAATAGTCATGATAAAGTTTTCAACTCTTTATTTTGAATCTGCCATTACACATGCTTAATGTCCGAGATCGATAAGCCTATTGCCACAGCTCACCAACAAGTGAGAACCAAGGAGATCTCTCCACGTGAGGTAACAAATGTATATAACTTTGTAACCAAGTGCTTGTTCTCGGGAAGCTTGGTCCAAGAAACAATCATGAAACCAATCGTTGAAGCCAGATCTTGGGAGGCCCATCACATCAAGGCGACAATAAGACCACGATCTTCTTATGCCCCAGGTCCATTCTCGGCCCCCATCGATCCACCTTTGAATTGTGTGCAAAACTGTTTTTAAGCATGAAACAGTTCGAATTTCAGAATAATTCCACACTTGGCATGCGTATGATTTATTGAATACTCGTTAATGGATATGGAAAATATTATAAATGAAGTAAGACACTTAGTCGTGGAGAATTAAGTGGTGGCGATTGATGATTTGCTCCTGGATATGCATGTATTTTTAAATAGGTTAGGGGATTTAGTTATAAGGCCATATTTACCTGTAATTCTAATTAGCGGAAGCTAGCTCCAACTAGCGCTTTCATTGGTCGATTACAAACATGTACGAATATCAGTCACATATAATTTGAATACTGTAAAATGTTTTCTCAACTCATGAATGGAAGGAGGAAAACACAATCCTTTATTATGTTAGCGCTAACGCCACTATTTTGGAGATATGAATTTTCAATTATTATTATTTAAATAGCTGAATGAAGAGGGAAGATATTAACACATGTTCCTAGAACATCAGTGAAGTTATGAGAATTGCACTTTGTCTGCGGAAATTCTTTTTATGATGTTTAATATCCGGGAACTTTATTAAGTTTGGGCAGTTGAATCTTTCAATTTTGGTTTTCTACAATCGAGCATTATTTCATATATATATATTTTGTCAAGAACTATGATGTGCCTTGGCGCCAATATTCATTGGCATATCATTGTGAAGTTTAGCCCCGTCAGAATATTAGAACCGAGACATATTACATATTAGCGTCGTGAACTTTTTTAAGTATTAAATGAGAAAATATAACTGTGTCACTCTCGCTCGGCAGCTTCACCTCAGCTCGTCACAATCCAATGCAGATTAACTATTTCGCTCTTGGCTTGGGGGCTTCGTACTTGCCTTGGTTGCTGGTGCCCGTATATATGGAGGTGATGTTTTCTTTCCTTTCTCTGTTTAAACATTTCTGGGAGTTGATGACGAGCAACTTAGCGAATGGCTTGGCTGCCGGACTTCGCGCTTGGCTTGGTGCTTGGCAGAGTATACACAGAGCTCCTCCCAGAAATATTAAAGCACGAAACACTCGTTTTCTCTCTGAGAAATATTAGAAAATGAAAGAAGGAAGACCTCAGTATATAGTCTTCAACCAGTCAAGTACTTTTTACTCTTACCTCATCCACAAAAAAGGTCACGGAATTCGTTGAGCTCTACCTTCTTCACAGCATGGCGGATCAGCAATGTCATTTGAAAAGTACGTAATTCATTCGTGTCAATATATGCTCTGTAAGCTCTACTTTCATAGCTAGGTTTTTTTCTTCGTTCGAGTGTATTTTTCTTCCAATTAACACCTCTTTTATTTGGTATAGGAACAAAGACAATCACAATAGCAATTTTACCACAAAAAAAAAAAAAAAAAGACAATCACAATAGCAAATTTACCACAAAAAAAAAGAAGACAATCACAATAGCAATAACAACAAGAAATATTTGACTCAACCAAGAGATTCCATATTATGTTTATCTCATTGAAATTGCTCGTCATTGCGCATTTCAATTCATAACAAATTGGGGTACTGAGCAATGTGATTCTGTGATTTTATATCATTTACAAAGCCATCTATCTCATTATACTGATCAAAGTGGCCAAAACCAAGAGCCTCAATCCAATATGTAGGTACTTGTACATCGTTTTTTAGACACTTAGCTTCAAGTTGCTTCTTTGGATGAGCTTGTCTCTAGTCACATGCCTAGTCACCAATATGTGCTTACTATTGTTTGCTTAAGCATCATCTAGTTGGCTCACACGATTGATTTCAAGAGATTATTCAACCATTCGACAGCGTACCATTTTTCAAAGTTGAGTTTGACTTTTGAAGCTCCTACAATCATACCTTGTTTTTGCGTATCATCTTGTTACAAGTCATTTGTAATAAATGCTTCTAATTTAGAAGCAGAGAATGTTATCATATGCATGTTTTGTATTTAGTGAACCTTACCTTATTGCTATGTTATGTATATAATTTTTAATACGTCCAGTTTTAGTGGATCGACAAAATGTTGTTTTTACCACATAACCTAATAAGTGACGACTTAGATTTAAAAAGCAAAGATTAATTGAAATACAGTGTCAAGCCACGCTGATACGCCCCCGAAAGCCAAAGCCGCAGGCATAATGGCCACATGGTTTACTGCTCTCTCTCTCTCTCTCTCTCTCTCTCTCTCTCTCTCTCTCTCTCTCATGCGTTGGACTATCTATAATATGCATGAGCAAGCCGATCGCTTTACTTCACTCTTATATGCAGAGAACAAAAGCTTGAGATCAGCAAAAATCGTTCCAGCGAGGAGAGAAGCTCCGGGGCACCTGCAAAGTCTCTTCCTGCTCTTCGAATCCTCCTTGTTCTTCGCTGGCGCTCCCATCTCCACGGCATGCCGAATCAATCAGCAGCTTTGAAAAGGCACATAATTCATTCACCTGAATATGCCTTTCAAATCTAGAGTAAGAGTGCAATAAAGAAGCCAGTTTCTTCTCTATTATATCTATTTTCTCTTCCAATTAGTTTCTTCTAGATTTAACATAGGGACAACGAATAGGCACGACATGAGCAACAAAAAGAGAGTTTTGACTTGACCAAGAGTATCCACATTGTTTTTGCCTCCTTTAAGCAACTTAATGTCATACATTTCAATTCACAGCATATCGGGGCACTGAGCCCGATAGTTTTGTAATTTTATATTGTTTGCGAAGTTTCATAGCATTGATCAAATTGATCAGACCGAAAGCCTGATCTTGATATATTGATACTTGTACATCATTTTTGGACTCTTGGCTCCAATTTCTTCTCTAGATGAGTTTGTCTCTGGTCATGTGGCCGGTCGTCAATATATGCTTATTAGTATTTACTTTGGCATGTTCCAGTCTACTTGTGTAAGGTACTTTGGCATGGTTTGGTCTACTTGCGTAAGGTTTTGACTGTTTATGACAGCTTGTGCAACAGTTCGAGGATATGCTATTTTCCCAAGCTTGGCTACCACGCTTCATAACAGGCTGCCACGCTCGTTCATTTGCAAGGAGATGCACTAGTTAAGCATGTTGGATGATGGCAGATCTTCGTGGATGATTGGTCCCTCTAATCCATGGGCCGAGTCTATAAAAAGAATATATAATTTTTTTGTGGGATAGTATGAAGTCATCTTCAAATATATTTAGCTTTATACATAAAAATATTCAAACTTTTTGTCGCGAATAGTGTCATAGTCAAACTTGGGAGAGTGACAAAGAGATTGCGTCGGTCAACGATGGAGGACCGATCGTTGAAGCCGGCTCATGGGAGGCCCACCAACACGACAATAAGACCACGATCTTCATGTGGCCCAAATCCATTCTCGGCCCCTATCAATTTAACATGGGCTTGCATGCAAAACTGTCTTCAAGTACAAGTTTAATTTCACCAATTACTCCAACCTTGACATCATGTATAATTTATTCAATGCTCGTTATTGGCAGTAGAAAATATTATAAATAAAGAGATATCCTTATTCGAGGAGAATTAAGTTGCGGTGTGCAACGATTTGCCCCTAAGATGTATGTACTTAAATAGGTTACTACTATGGGTTTACAGATTGGACCAAATTTTGCTCCAATTTTGATTAGAGAAAACTTTCTCAAACCAGCCTTTCCATTAGTAGTTTACAAGCACAAACAAACGCCACTTACATATTCTAAAAGTTTAATTTGTTAGATGAATACACAATTTCAACATTTAATTATTGTAAAACTTCCCTTCACAAGTAGACTAAACTTTGTTCTAAGCCTAAAGAGTTTAAATATGTAATCTGGAAGGCAAATAAGGGTTTGAAAAGATTTAAATTCAAGATCTCCTATTATATACCATGCTGAGCTTTGTAGTGAAAGAGAGAGTAGAGTGTAATATAATGTAAATTACTAGAAGAAGAGAATGAGACCCCTATGTGTAGGAAGAGAAAGCAATTAGACTTCATTACAATCAAGATAAACCACAATTTAACATAATCCTAGATCATAATCCTAAATATATGTCTAACACATGTAATTTGAATTTTGCAAGAAGTTTCCTCTAACCCTAGATGGACGGAGGAAAACACAACCCTTATTGTATTAGCGGTAGCACTGCTAGTTTGGACACATGGATTTTTAGTGATTATTTTCTAAATAGCTTTATTAAATGAAAAATACTAGCACGTGTTCCTAGAACATTAATGAAATTAAGATAATTGTACTTTGTCCATCTAAATTCACTTTTTATGTTCAATTTTATGGATACTTTTGTATTTAGATCTGTAATATAAGTAGCTTGGCAATTGAGTCCTACAATTTTCATTTCCTACAATTGAGTACTTGACTTGCATAATTTTTGCAATCAAGTGATTTTGTCATTACTAAATTCAACAACTTGGATGTGGCACTGGCACGCCAATTTAGCATTTTTTTTTTTGCTAAAAAAATAAAATTAAAAGAAAAGGTTTACATATTCAAATTTGAAAAATTTGATGGGAAAAAGAAAAGGAAGAGAGATGGATAAGAAAAGGGCCGATTTGATCAAATTGAAAATTAAATGCTGAAAAATTGGGTACTCCATTTATAAGTCATGATAATTTTAAGGACTGAAAAATAATTTGAAAGTTGTTTGATGATGGTAGAAAATTAAAAACAGAATGTTATTCATCTCTCGCCAAACATAGAGAAAAAGACCATTACTTGTAGATGTTCCAAAACATTTAGTCAATTCTAATTTACCGCCAATCAATTTTCTATTGAACAAATTGGGTAAACTCCTTTACTTACTAGATCAAGTGGATTATTGACTTAATTGAATCATTCAAGTAAATTCCGTTTAAGGTCATCAAACTTAATCTCAATAAGTTTTGTATTTTAATTTTCAGCAATTGATCGAGTTATCAGACAGGCTCAAAAAAAAAGGGGGGAGTTGGAGGAGGGCGTAGATAAACCGATGGTGCTCACTAACGAGAGTGGTAGACCTTCAGTCGGAGTGTTCCTGGTCTTCTCTCAATCAAGTATTTATAAAATTAATTACACATTTATTTTTCATCTAATGGCTTTCTATTTATTAAATTCTTTATTCATTGGAGCAACTAAACTCCATGTATTGTTTTTGTCATCAATAAATTCAAGAAGTTTGATGCAACAGTGCCACACCAACGTAATGTTCGTCTTGTTCAAAATAAAAATGAATATAAAATGTTTAAATATTCAGTATTTCTTATAAACATATTTAAAAAATTGATGAAAAGAAAAACAGAAGAGAGAGATGGATACAAAGGGACTGCTATGATAAAACTGAAGATTATGTGCTCAAAGTTTAAATATTGACTTTTAAGTAGGGGTGAGCGGTTCCAGGTTCCGGTTCGGTTTCGTTTGAAACCTGGAATCTACCCTCGGGTATAGGTTCCTTAATTTTTGGAACCTGGAACTTATCTGTTAGAACTAATAACCTAGAATTTACCCTATCACAAGTTCCAAGAACGGTTCCAGGTTCCAACAGGTTTTTTTTTTTTTTTTTTCTTTTTCTTTTTAGATTTGAACTATAACGTACGCACATACTCTACGGAGGAGTACAGTAGCAAAGCAAAGCATGAAGGACAATGCATAGCTCATTCATTTCTCCCTGTTCTTCACCCCAAAAATCTTCTCCCCCTCAAATGGAAAATTGTAACTTTCACACAAAGACTAACCCAATTATCTCTATGGGTCAAGGATAATCAAATCATCAATCACCCATAATCTGAAACAATAGAATCGACCCTATGCAAGACAAGAAACAGAGTGTCCTCTAGATAGAGAGAGAGAAACAAGAACAAAACAGAGATAGGGGTCTGCCTGCAAGTAGATTGACTTCAAATGTGAAGAAATGATAAGTAAGGACTAGATGTTCTATCTTCGAGCTATTATCAACCACAATATGGAGCAGGCTTTTTGGGCTTTGCTCTTCTTTTTCTTTTGTTTGGGTGGTTAAAGGATAACTCTTATGGCTTGATCAAACACTACCTTCACGTTTTGCAGTCACAAAGCATGACCATGTCAAGACACGATTGACAAAGGCATTGCAGAAAAAGATGCTAAGTTCTACTTTACATGCACAAGTACCTGCTGTGTCTTTGAGCTGCACTCAATATAAGCAGGTGAACCAATCAGCTTTCTCAACTCCTCTCCCTTGAAGAAAGGATAAATCAATTATTAGGACTAAGATAGGGGACAAAAGTTGGAAAAAGAAGTCACTTGTGAGAAAAAAGAAAATCCAGCATTTACAAGTACCTGAGCCGTAGTAATTGGCACTGCACCAGGATCATCTATAAAAAACTACTTATCATCTCGAAGATCTGGCAAGATTTCATTCAAAACCCAAAACAACCAAGTTATTTACAATTGAGAAGCAAATTAGATCAACCCACAGAGCAGCTCGATTCTAGGCACAGCTCAAAGCCTTAAGCTACTCAGTCACCCAACATAGAATAACGTGTTGCCGATAGAAGACCTCAACACTGGTAACATCATAAACTAAACAACTAGAGCTATGCCCCTGCCTCGAGCTTCTCTTCTTTGCCAACAACACTCATTTGCTTCTCAATCAATAACACCAAACCAAAATGGTATTTCCCATCAGAATGACGAAGAAAATCACCGTCGAAACAAAAGGGTCTCGAAGAATTCTCCACCACTTTCCCATTATCAACAAGGCAAGAATAAAACAAAAAAAGTGACCTGCATCGAGACATAAAAAAGGGGGAAAAAAAAGAGAAAAAAAAACAAGGCGTCACCTTGTCTTCGAAATTGGACTCCTAAGATTTGGGCAGCAACTGGCGTTGATCGGCAAGGGTTCGGGCGAGCGGCGTCAGCGACTGGCATCCAGTGGCGTCCGGAGGTGGCAGCCTCAAGGGCGAGTGGCGTCCGGCAGCGAGACTCAGAGCGGCGTCCGGCAGCGTGAGTGTGTGAGGTCTAAATGAAGAGTCGATTTGGGGCTATTTTGAAAGAGATACTCGTGAAGATCGTCTTCTTCCTTTTGGAGCCCTAACTGGTTGCGGTTCCAACCAAAACTAGAACCAGAACCGGAACTCCCAGTTCCTAGAAAAAAGGAACCGGGAATCGGAACCGGTCCCCTTGGAATTGGGAACTGAACTAGATCCTCCGGTGCGGTTCTTACTTAAAATTTGATAGCTAAATATTATTGTTCCCGTAGAGAAAAGTTCTACCAATATATTTGATAAGGAACCGCGCTCACCCCTAGTTTTAAGTAATGAAATTCTTAAATGCTAAAATAGAATTTAAAAGTTGTTTGATTATACTTAAAATTTGATAGCTGAATATTATTGATCTCTTACCCAACGTAGAGAAAAGACCAATTTTGATAGGCTTTCCAATATTTCATTTTTTTATAAGATTATAATTACTCTAAATTAATTTTATATTAAAAGAACCAGTTGACCCATCCTTTACTTACTAAATTGGATAATCGACAGCATTTAATCATTTAAATCAATTCTGTTTAACGTTCTCAAACAAGCTCAATCTCAATAAGTTATGAAGTTTCAATCCTCATCTAAATGAGTTGGAGAGGGAAACTCATATCTATGGGCTTGAAAGGGGAAAATAACAACGAATGAGTTGAAAACTCAATAAGTAAATTGCTTAAACCTCATATAAACGGATGCCTTGTATCAGAACCATGTGAGTACTCAAAGCCAACATGTTGATGGCAAATCAATAGCAAAGCCCTCACTTTGCCTTAAACTATGCATATGAAGGAAAGTTCTCAACTACCTAAAACGCTAGTATGATCAAGAATTCTTCACATGCCAAATAATAACTTCTACTGTATACATGTGCTTCTCAAGTCCTAAATAATAAAGTATAAAATACGCATGTGCCTCTCAAGTCATAAATAATAGCATATAAAATTTGCACCTATCAAATAATAGCTTCTAAAATGCTCATGTGATCCTCAAGTTTCAAATAATGACTTCTAAAATGTTCACGTACCTCTCATGTCACAAACAATGACATATAAATTATTCACGTGCCTCCCAAGTTATAAACAATGACATATAAAATACGCACGTGTCAAATAATAACTTTTAAAATGTGTACGTGACACTCAAATGCCTCTAATGCAATTTTGATCGGGGATCACATAATACCCCACAATATATATGTGTTCCATGACGATCCACAACACATCATTTAACATCCAATTATTATACACATAACCGAAATCCATCGATTCTTCTAGAATCGACCAAGGATCATTCCACCCCATCGAGTACGGCAACATCCTAAAATCCATCAAGTGACCGCATTCGAAATCCATTAGGCATTGTCCCATAATCCATCGGTGATGGCATTGTCTTGAAATCCATTGGTGATGGTTTCCCTCATATGACCACCTAGATTAAGCATATAATCTGTTCTTATCTTTTTTCTTTAGTCCAATGCATGAGTGTCTCAAAGGCATGCCAAGCAAAGTTTATACCATGACTTACCAAAACCGTATCAATAAAATATGTTGAGCACGAAACAAAAAACTATGGCTTGATCCGTTACGTTCAAGCACCGGTGTAAGTCCAATCCGGTTAAAAAACAATACGCCTTAATATCGTTGAACCAAGAGAGAGCAACTCAACCTGGCATGCTTCCAAACATGTCCAAACGAACGTGAATCTCTTTTCGGAGGCTCAGAGCATGTTTTCAAGCATTCACAATGACGTATATAAGAGCTACCTTCAATAAACAAAAACAAAACCTTACAATCAAGGATATGCAATGAGTCATAGATGAACCACAACCAATAGTAGCAACAAATCCTTATAACCAAACTTAGACAATAACATATAAATGAACCTCATCCAATAATAACAACGATCTTTTGTAGCCAGGTATGGACGTGAACATATAACACGATGTTTCCACTAACAACAACAAACATTGAAACCTTGACTATCATATGACAAGTTCTCACCTATTCACGAGCTTTATAACTCAAACAAATCAAAAGCAAACTTTACAAAGTTAGTATGTGGTTCTACTCTACCTAGGATGGTTCGACTTTACTTAACAACAAAAACAAACCAAACCTACATCTAAGCTATGCAACATAACAGCCTAGCCAATGTTTAGGGGATCTACTTACTAAACAAGGACAAGAACGAAGATGAATGGCGGCTCACGACTCACAGTGAGCAAACGGTGATGATGACATAGTGAGCAGATGGCGATGGTAGCTCACGGTGGGTGATAGTGAGGAGGCCGAGAGAGGGGCGTGTAAGGAAGAAGGAGAGAGGCAAATGTAAAGAGAAAGCAAAGTGAACTTGGGGAAAAAGTAAGAGGGAGAGAGAGAGAGAGAGAGAGAGAGAGAGAGAGAAATGGGTTCTAAGGATATACATGTGAAGAGAAATGGGTTCTAAGGATATACATGTGAAATTCAATTATAAGCTAAGTAATGATGGCTAATGATGGTTTTTTTTTGGCTTAGTTAGCAAGATTAAATCTCCACCTTTCAAGAGTCACAATTAGGGTTAATCTTAACCAAGTTTATCCTTCAAGCTTTAATGGTTGAATTATTACATAGTTTCAAAGGTAACTATCCTAGTTACACAAACTAGACCTATTTCTCCTCTCTTTCTCCTTGAAGTGGCACCTAGTCGAACTTCATTTCTCCCTCAACTTATCTTCAAGAAGCTATGTAAGTCTCATCTTTAGGGTTATTATAGCCCAAATCCCTACATAAGCACATGTCTCAACTTATTGCACTTATGCACTATCTTAAAAAATCTAAGGATAGGTTTAAACCTTACAAGATAACTTGATCCCTAAGTTCCTCCCTATTGAGGCATGTGAGGGGGGCTTCATTGGCTTCCAATAATTGTTTACTCTCATTTGATCCAAATTCAAGAGGACAAAAGATCATTAAGAGGAGTATTTGAATATCTTCTAAATCGGACATGAATGTCTTGTAATCAACCATGATTGACACCTATAATCGGACCAAGGTTTATGGCTAAGTTTTGATCAAAAGTGGCCCTAATGCAGCCTACATGAATTGGGCAGATTTGGCAATGCTCAAGTGGCTAGACCCAAACCTAAGTCGGCGCTTGTCTAGGGTTTTGTGCATGACCCATGGTTGGTTCAAAACTAACCCATAATTGAGCTTGGTCAATCCATGAATAACCCTTGGTTATCATATAATCGTATGAGATCGATCGACCTGCCTTGACCCATGGTCACATGGAATCGAATTAGGTCATTCACAAATGATACAGTGATCGTGCAAAGTCACTCGCTGCCAATATATACTTGAGTTGAATCAATCTATATTAGTCAATCGATCAACTCATGACAGCACATGATCATCAACATCGATCCTTATGATCAAGCGGTCTTCTCATAATCGAATGTTTTAGTTTAACATAACCCTAATCTTGAGTTGCCTTGCTCCAATCAATCAATTGGCTCATGAACAACCTCTAGGATTGATTCAAAGCCCACTCTCATTATTAGCATACTGGTCCTTAATCTATTCCTCGCATCTGAGATAGGGATCCGAATTGAGGATGTCACAGGGAAACCCTCACTAGGGGTGTGCCTAGCTCTTCCTAAGGCAAACAAACCTAGCTAGAGACATGCTTTGTGATTACAAGGATTGCCATCTCTTATGCATAGCCAAGAGTGTTCCTCCAACCTCATAGGGGTCTGTCCCCATGTTCTTAGTAAAAAAGCTAAAATAAAAGGTTCTAAATTTTATAAATAATCGACTTATCCGTTCTTGATTATTCTGCCTTCTATATTTTATTTATCTCTTGACCGTTGGCCATCTTTAGGCAATGCAAGTGGCGATCCATGATGTCCTTACAAGGCTCATTGATATGGAGACGTCGAACGCATCCAATTTTAAGACGTTTATATTATCTACGAACTCCTTGGAGCGTTTTCTATTATTTATCAATCGTGGGTTGCCGACGAAGCATGAACCTATACCTGATCATCTTGTCCAGTTACTTCCCTTTTCTTGCACCATGGCACTGAAAATTACTCCTTGATATTTATTTGTTCTTGAGTCAAAAATGAATCTTTTATTGATATCAATAAAAACTTCTATTGGTTGGTTCTGGTAAAATATCCATTTCCAATTGAGTAGCCTTTTTAGGGAAGCCAAACAGTTGAATGGAAAGTATTTGTTTTTAAGTTGCATATGCAACTTGTTGCTATTGTTGTACATTTGTACTATAAAGATCTTTTTTCTAATGGTTCCATGAAAATTCTGATATATTTAAAATTAACAAGAAAATATGTATTTGAAAATGGTTTGAGTAGTTGTCTTATAAAGTAGTTGCAACTGCCGTAATTTTCTTGTAAAAAACTAATTATTCCATATAATCAAGACAAAAATAACATTCCCCAAGGCCTTTTCTTTTGAATTTGCATGAAAATAATGGATGCTTAGCATGTCAGATCTACTTATTTTTATTTTATTTTTTTTTTTGTGGAAAACACCCATTAAAAAGTTGTGTAGTGATGACATGAGAAATAAAGAAATTAGGCCATTAGATTCATTGAACAAAATGGAAGACAAGTAATTAAAATCCACGACGTATAACATAATGACATATATGATAGTACTGATTAAATCAATTGCATTCATTGAAACTAGTGGATGATTTCTTTCACTCTTACCATTACTTAGGTTATTTAGGTTATTTAGATATATATATATATATATATTTTGTGATCGAGGAACTATCGAAGATTACCCTTCGGGTATCACATGACCCTCGGTGCTCGGTAGCACCGTGGGCCTCGCCACAAGCCACTATTTAGACATAAACCTCGGGGGAGGCTAGCCTAGGACCCCAACATCAGAAGCCCTCACTTAAGACACTTTAGCAATAAGTGGATTCAAACTCTCAACCTCAGCGATGAGGGAGAGAACGCACACCAATTGCACTACCCGTGGTTGGGTTTTGGAATAATGCTTTCATAGTACAACACAAGAAGAAAAAGAAATATATAAAATGTAATACAATAACTAGTTGGTTATCTACCAAATAAATTACTCTTTTGAAAAAAAAAAAAAAAAAAAAAGGGACGCCAGTTTTGTCCTAAATGGCCAAAAAAAGGGAAAAAAAAAAAGAGAACAAATCAAACAAAAAGAAGGAAAAACAAAAGGGAAGAAATAAGCTCAAACCAAGAGTGGGCTTCCCAGTTTTCCCGTGGAATTCCCGAGCACATTCATTAATGAAGCAAATGCGAGCTCCTTGCACGAGCTTCTCCCATTTAAAGGTGAGCGATTTCAGATTTTGGGCAGATTTCACTTAAAACTTGAACCTTATAGGTTCCTTATTTTTTTGAAACTTGGAACCTACTATGTAAATTTTGGAATTTGAAACCTACTCTGTCACAGGTTCTAAGGTTAATTCCAGAGTCTACAAAGGTTTCACTTGCATTAGTAATTGACGATTATAATGAATTATCACTTTTAATGGCCACTGACCATAACTTATATTTGATCACACGAATAATATAAAATATTAACAAAGTAAAATTCTCAATTATTAAAAAGGAAGCTCAAATTAGTGGTTATAGATTATACACTCATCATCGAATGTCACAGAATACAGCATAATTACATGAAGATTTAAATCAAGAGAAACACAAACTTACCTCAAGTTCCAAATTTTAGATTTCAAGTTCTACAATCTATTGTTCGTAAAATTCTAAATGCACGGGCACGTATCGAACAAGTAATATAATGATGAGAAAAAGTATCGTCCCACAGATATCGATGATTAATAAACCAATTAAAATACTAAAATAGACTAATTCTAAAATTTATTTAACAGATCAAAATATAATTAAGAATGAATTAAAAACGAAATTTATAAACTAAATGCAATAAATCAATCAAATAAATATGTTACAGCATCCGATTTCACCATAACCACTAGATATGAATTTCAGATTGTTGTGAATACAAGAACGATATCAAACATGTGATAGTGGAATTTTCTAATCTATTTACTATCTTATCTCTAGGTATAACAAACTTACTCAGCTTATTAATCCACTATATCTCTATGTGAATTAAAATAAACATAAGTACATTAAAAACTATGAATATTCCCGGTTTACAATGAGTGTTTTGGATCACCTTATCACCGAAAGCTACACAAATAACGTGGTATATCTTTATCCACGTTTAATTCATGGTTATATATTATAATGAGTAATTGCATATTATCACTTCTCAGTTAAAAGCATTAAATACAATGATATATAACTCACATGAATGAAATCAATTGTAAAATATAAAAATCATAAAATTCACTTCATCATGGTTAGACTACATCGTAGCCCTAACAAAATAAAATTAGAACATAGTAGATGAACAAATAAAAATATAAATCAAATCCAGCATCTTGAATTAATGAACAAGAATTCTATCACCACTTTGGTCTTCTCTTCAAAATACTTCAAAAACTCTCAGAACAATAAAAAAAAAAAAAAAAAAAAAAAGATCTAACACAAACCTAGCTACTCTCTCTGTTCTCCTATTTATAGGATATATCCAAAATATCTATCTCCCAACGCTTGCAGATAACATTAGGGAACAAAATCAAGAATTTCCTGGTTTAATATTCATCTTCCACAACTTTTATTTATTTTTTATTTGAATTCCTGATATTTGCTATTCTTTTCCTTATTTTCTCCATATCTCATTATTCTGCATAAATAAGGAAAATTCAAATAATTAGTAGGAAATCCAAATATTTTCTGATAAATATTGCATTAATTGTTGCCTAAAATAGGTAAAATAACTCTATTTTTATAGAGTTATCAAACCCCTAAACCTAACCCATTTTGCTAGTCCTCGAGCAAAATCAAGACATAACTCTATTTTCCATAATTGCTCAAATTCACAATTCAAAGAAAAACACAAATTTCATCCAAACATTGAAATCGATTTATAAGTTAAAACCAATTTTAACTATGTGATCCAAGTGTGTGTGTGAGAGTTCACATCTTTTTCGAATTATATACAATCTAGATAAATTCACATTGATATGCAACCTTTCAAAAATTCTCAATAATTATGACCAAATCTCATAGGTTTGCTTTTCATTCCTCTCTCTATTAATGTAAACTAATTATCCAACCAAAAATCAATATGACTTTTCTCGGGTTGTAATGTAAGGCTGGGCTAAAGATGAGATAACGGTAATTTTAAGCTCAAATCACTCATCAACACATTGATTTCTAGGATCTAATTAGAGCTAATGTCATTGTCCAATTTCACTCATTCAAGATAATTTTTCTACCACCACATATCATAATTCCCTTTTTTTCCTTCTTTTTTTTTTTTTCTTTTTTTTTTTTTTTTTTGAATTGATTTATGGTAGAGTTTCTCACAAAGTCCCTCCTAATATAACATGAAAATTTCCAACCTATTGAGTATCCAAAAGACTCACTCAATTGAAAGTTGGATAGGGAACCATAAAAATAATTTTTTTTTTTTTTTTTGCAATACACCCCCAAAACAACCATTGCAATCACTTTTTTTTTTTTTTTACTCCATCATTTCTCCAAATTTCTATCAAGCTCAAATAATTTTTTTATCCCAAAAAATCAATGTGTTTAGGGCATGAGATAAGGATATAATTTGATAAACTAAACATATGGGTGCCAATGAAAAATTGGGTAATAATTAAGGCTTAACGGGGTGAGTAGGGATAAATAAACAAAGTTAGCTTGAAAGGTTCAATCAATCCAAAAATTGCCTAAATTATTTTCTCAATTAGATTTAGCTTAGGATATCGCCTTAAGAGAAAATCAAACAAATTCTAAGATTTGGGTGAAATTTAAGAAAATCACATACTTCACATGAATGTTCTCTAGATTTACATATAATTCAAAAATTAAGGACCTTTAATGCTCAGTAAATGGATTCAACATAATCAGAATTAAGATTAATTTACACATCAATTGCAAGTTTAAATAAAATTTAAATTTTCCTAAGAATCGCAAAAATTTACAACCAAGAATGCAATCATGAAAAAAAAAAAAATTAGCAAAAAATTTGTCTCCCTTTAAACTTGAATGAAATAGTGTCCTCAATGCGAAAAATAGAATAGGAAGAAGAAAACGCCCCTGGTTATAGTTTAAGTCCATAGATGATCTTGATAATTAAACTCTTGAAAGGTGCTCCCTAAGAAAAATTAACCTGGATAAAGCAGAGAAAAGTTTTTTTTTTTTTTTTTGCAAAACATAAACTTAAAAATAAATAAAAACATAATTAAAATGCTTGGGTTGCCTCCCAAGAAGCGCTTGCTCTGTAGTTTTCAGCCAAACTATCTCAGATACCTATTCTGGAGGACGGAGTTCAATGGTGGTCTTCTATTTGTTGTAACCACCTTCAAAGTAGGGCTTCAAACATTGATCGTTCACTTTGAATGTGCCCTCAATGTCATGCGCAACTTCAACTATTCCATATGGGAATACCTATGTAACTGTAAAATGACCAAAGCATCTAGACCGCAACTTTTTTGGAAAAAGTTTAAGACGAGAGTTATAAAGTAAGACTTTTTGACAAATTTTAAACTCTCTTCTGAATATGTGTCACGACCAATTTTTTCGGGTGTGAACCATATAGGGTTCCGCTAATGGATTACTAAGCCTAGACTTAGCTTAGGCTCTCCCAAGCCCATATCAATTCACGACTTAAGTTTAAATTTCTTAACATGCAAATGATTTTCAATAAGGAGTCGCCACTAATCTATTTTTTGGTGAGTCGATTAGAAACCCAAGTAAAATAACAGGAGAATTATTTTACTCCTACAAACTAGAGACTATAGGTACGGGGACTTAGTTACACTAAGATTTCTTTAATGCCATTTCGGTACCATTATTTTATTTTCAAAAAAATTTTGCAGGCAACTTGGATTTATTTTAAATCTAATTTTTCTAACATGTGAAGCGATCATGCAAGTGCACAAACCACCAATTTACACCCAAGTAAAGTAGTAAATAAATTGCAGTACTTACCTCATAGCAACGAAAGCATCTGCATTGTTAGATCAGAATTCATATCAACAATTCTAGATATGATTTCTAATTAACATGCAATTTCTTTTTTTTTTACTTAATTAATTAAAACCGTGCAATATGCAATGCATGCTACTAATCTAACATGAAATATTATGACATGACAGTATAGCCTAAACTATATGAATGAATAAAATAATTTTTTTGTGTTTTCTTAATGAACGTGCAATAATTAAACATGTGATCTAAATTAACCAAAATGACATAATCTTAGTGATGGCCAATTTCTAATTAAATGCACCTAGCAACAATCACTAAATGACGTGCATTTCATGAACCTAATGCTATATGATGTGCACATGATTTTTTATTTTCTCAATAAGCATGCAATCTACCATAATACGCAATGACGTGCAAAGAATGCCCTAATTCTATTTTTTTCTTTTTTTATTACGAAATTCGAAATTAAAATTGCCAAATAATTAAACGTGCAATTTAAATTAATGAGAAGAAAATATGATATCCTAAATTAATGTTTTTGGTCTTTTTATTTAAGAAATTCGAAATAGATTTCCTATCCTAAACATGCAACATAACCTTAAAACCAGTAATATCCTAACATGCATTTAACCTAACTCAAATAAATATTTTTGGGTTTTTCTTTTATGGGAGCAATCAAATAGAGGCATCAAGAAAGCACGGCCCCAAATCAAGCAAGATATCATCCATTTCCATTTAATTTAGGGAAATTATTGACGAATCGTATCTCACGCATGAGATCGGATTGGCCAATTTAACAAAATCACGAATCGTATCTTGAGCATGAGATCGGATTGGCAATTTTTCCGTGCAATTGCGAGTTGTATTTCGAGCGTGAAATTGGACTATCAATCATGTGCACGTTGTGAAATTAAGGAATAAATCCCTAATTTAAAAAAGATTTCTGAGAAAATTTGGATTGGATGCATCATCAGAAGATTTGAATGTGAACACAATATCAACAAATTAAGTAAGGAAATTACCAAATTAAATTTGGATAGTATCTTTACCAATTTCATAATATCGTTCTCAAATTTGGACTCATCGAATGATGATGGGACCAGCGATGGCTCGTGGTGGATGATGCTGGAACCAATGCGGCGGCCGTTGGATTGGACTGAAATCGTTGCAACAAACTACTCAACAAATCTGGGAAAATTAATGGAGTGGACTAGACTTGCGCCAGGTGGTGTCTGCGATTAATGGAGATCGTGGCTGTGTGTGGCAATGCATTAAACATATAATAACCACGTTTGGAAAGTGAAGCCATGAGAAAACCAGAAAACTCTTCTTCTCTTATTTTCAAGTGTTCACATGGGTATGATATGTGCCTCTTTTACGTGAGTATAGAGAAAGAAATGTGGAATTTTTATTGAGAATTGATAACTCCCTTAATAGCTTGATGATCTCCTCGGTTTGGTCTCAGTGCGGCAGCAGCTTCATCGATAGGGAATCCGTGGTGGTGTCACGTGCGAACCAACGATGGGACTCTGATTATGGGTTGCTCGACAAAGCCTGCTGGTCCAATAATTCTTGGCCAAGGAAGGAACAACTCACTGTGGGGACTTCTCGATGGAGGCATGGTGCCCGCTGGACAAGCTCGGCACAGTAGTTACACGCTGACTGTGTCTGCAGTGACAAGATATTAGAACGAAAGAAGGCTGATGATTTGTTGTTGGTTGTGGGCAAAGGCACTGGTAAACCTGCAAGGAAAAACTCAGATTATGATGGCTAGATTCGGTGTAGGAGCACTGGGGAGCTCGCTGAAAGTTTGCTGATAATTCGACGCTGCACGTTGTCGTGCAATAGTTGTAGCACCGTGGGAATTGACCGGATGCAGCACGAGGAAGGTGCCGGTAGTGTTGGACCGACGCAAGTCGGACAACTGGAAGCATCAAGTCAGCGGCAACGTGGGAGTTGGCAGCAGAACACCACTTTAGACTGATGGATATGTCTGCGAACCTCTCTCTCTCTCTCTCTCTCTCTCTCTCTCTCTCTCTCTCTCTCTAGTTGCTCCTCTCTTCCATGTATGCGACCTTCCTCTCTGTTTTCCTCTCTTGCTTTCTATTAGCCGTGTGTCTCAATGTGTGGCCTTCTCTTGAAACCCTACGCGAAAAATCTTTTTATAGACTGAAGATTAGGGTTTTATTTTCCTTTTCAAATCAACATCCGCGAAGATTTCTTTTTCGCACGCAATATCACTTTTTTTTTTTTATTTTCCACATCTCCTGATTTTATCACCTAAAGATAAGATTGCAACCCGATTTTCTTAAAATCCAAAAATCCACCATAATATTATTTAAAATCTCCATTTAGGTAATTTTTGTCATTAAAAGAAAACGGGCTTGGGCCAATTTACTTGCTTCATGGGCTTAGTTTGACCTGCCAAATTAACGCTTAGAACTACTAAATCAAACCCATTTGTCACCGACCCAATGTAAATGCAAATTAAGAAATAAATGCACCTAAAACTATATACTATGCAATTAACTATTTTTTCAGGAATAAAATCAACCCATAATTTTTTTAATGCAATAAATGACTAAACGGGTCGCCAAAATTTAGGTGTCAATAATGTGCTTGTCGTGCCATCTTTTTGTATGCTCCTTGTACAACTTAGAATTTTCATAGGCCTCATTGCGAAATTCCTTCAATTCATTCAGTTGTAATAATCTTTCTTCACCTGCAAACTACATGTCAAAATTTAGAAATTTCAATGCCTAATATGCTTTATCTTCTAATTCCAATGGTAAGTAACAAGCCTTCCCAAACGCTAGCCTAAAAGGAGACATCCCAATTGGAGTTTTGAACGATGTCCTATAGGCCCAAAGTGCATTATCAAGTTTCATTGACCAATCTTTTCTAGAGGCATCTCCTATTTTTTCTAAAATTCTATTGATTTCCCTATTTGAAATCTCTACTTGACAACTAGTATGAGAATGATAAGGGGTTGCAACCTTATGCGTGACTCTATACTTATTCAAAAGTGCTTCAAATTGTTTGTTATAAAAAATGTGTCCCATTATCACTTATGATTGCCTTAGGAATGCCAAATCAGATAAAAATATTTTTCTTCAAAAATTTAACCACAACTTTAGCATTATTAGTTGGCAATGCTACAGCTTCTATCCACTTAGACACATACTCCACAACCACTAAAATGTATAAATTTCCATAAGAAGGTGTAAAGGGCCCCATGAAATCAATACCCCAAACATCAAATAATTCACACACAATAATATTGTTTAAAAGTATCTCATTTTTTCTTGAAATATTTCTAGTTCTCTAACACCTATTATATGAAGCTACATAGGAGTATGCATCTTTAAAAAGTGTAAGCCAATAAAATCCAGATTGTAAAATCTTAGCTATAGTTTTGGCGGCACCAAAATACCACCTGTCTCTCCATCATGACAATGATGTAGAATGTTTTCCTTCTCTTTGTCTAGAACATATCTCCTTATGATTTGATCTACACATACTTTAAACAAGAAAGATTCTTCCCAAAAATAATTTTTAATATCATAAAAGAATTTTTTCTTCTGTTGATACGCTAATTTAAGAGGAACAACATTACTTACCAAATAATTTACAAAGTCGGCATACCAAGAAATTTTTGTGGACTTGATAGAAAAAAATTTCTCATCAGGGAACTCTTTCAAAATTGGTCTTACCTCTTCCTTTGAATTTGGAATTCTTGATAAGTGGTCTGCAATTAGATTTTCAGTCTCTTTCTTATCTTTGATTTCCACATCAAATTCTTGCAGCAATAAAATCCACCTGATCAACCTGGGTTTTGATTCTTTCTTTTTAAGCAAATACTTAAGAGCAGAGTGGTCAAAATAAATTATAACTTTTGAGCCAATTAAATAAGAACAAAATTTATCAAAAGCAAATACTACCGCCAAAAGTTCCTTTTTTGTTATTAAATAATTCAATTGTGCACCTAACAAGATTCGACTGACATAGTATATGGTTCAAAAAATTTTATTCTTCCTTTGTCCCAAAACAGCTCCTACTACAGCATCGCTAGCATCACACATCAATTCAAAAGGTAAATCTCAATTTGGTTTTGCCATAATTGGTGTTAATATTAACTTTTCCTTTAAAGTGTTAAAAGCTTGCATGCATTCAACAGAAAAATTAAAATGAGCATCTTTTTCCAAAAGATTAGAAAGAGGTTTAGCAATTTTTGAAAAATCTTTTATAAATCGCCTATAAAATCTTGCATGCCCCAAAAATCCTCTAACAAGTTTCACAAATGTTGGTGGAGGTAATTTTAGATGTTGGCGGAGGTAATTTTGCAATGACCTCCACTTTAGCTCAATCGATTTCTATTCCGTTTCGAGAAATTTTATGCCCGATCACTATTTCTTCCTGCACCATAAAGTGACACTTCTCCCAATTCAAAACAAGGTTAGTCTCCTCACATCTTTGTAAGACCAAAGTCAAATTATTTAAACAAGAATCAAATGATAAGCCAAAAACTGAAAAATCATCCATGAAAATCTCAATATATTTTTCAACCATATAAAAAAAAATAGCCATTATACATCTCTGAAAAGTAGCTGGTGCATTACAAAGACCAAAAGGCATTCTTCTAAAAGCAAAAGTACCATAGGAACAAGTGAAAGTAGTTTTCTCTTGATCTTCTGGTGCAATAAAAATCTGATTATACCCAAAATATCCATCAAGAAAGCAATAAAACTCATGCCCCGTAAGTCTTTCTAACATCTGATCAATAAATGTTAAAGGAAAGTGATCTTTTTTAGTGGCATCATTCAATTTTCTGTAATCCATAGACACACGCCACCCAGTAATTGTTCTAATTGGAATCAATTCATTGTTGTCGTTTTTCTAAACATTCATATTGCCTTTCTTTGGCACAACTTGTACAGGACTTACCCAAGAACTATCAGAGATAGGATAGATGATACTAGCTTAATTACCTTAACTTTCACTACTTCTTGCATCTTTGAGTTCAAACGCCTCTGAGGTTGGATAGTGGGTTTATATTGTTCCTCCATCAAAATTTTGTGCATGCAAATTGAAAGACTAATTCCTTTGATATCAGCTATTTTCCATCCAATTGCACCTTTATGCTCTCTTAATACTCTAAGCAATTTCTCCTCCATCAAATTTGTCAAAGAAGAAGATATAATTATTGGTAAAGAAGATACTCCATCTAAATAAACATATTTCAAATACGAAGGTAAGGGTTTGAGTTCAAGAATTGGAGACTCTTCAATTGATGGTTTATGTTTTGTAATGTGTTGTCCCAACTCCTCAAATTTAATTGCCTTTTTTCCTTGAATATGGTGGAATTGCCTCCATGAAATTTGCATGCTCTTTTATCTCCTCATTCTGAATATCTTTATCCTTTGGTTGAGTCAGACATGCTTCAAGTGGATCTTTAAAAAAATTTCCTGAAAAACCTTATTCACCAACTTATCAACTGTCTCAACTCTAAAATAATAATTATCATCATATGGATATTTCATTGCTTTAAAAACATTAAATGAAACAAGATCATCTTGAACTTTAAGGATCAACTTCCCCTGTTGTACATCAATAAGAGTTCTTCCTATTGCTAGAAAAGATCGACCTAAGATAAGTGGTACCTCAAAATCTTTCTCCATGTCAAGAACTATGAAATCTGCAAGAAAGATAAATTTGTCAACTTTTACCAAAATATCTTCCACAATACCTCTCGGATATTTAATTGATCGATTAGCCAGTTGAAGTGACAATGCGTTGCTTTTACCTCTCTCAATCCTAATTTCTTGAAAACTGAATAAGGCATCAGATTAATACTTGCTCCTAAATCACATAATGTTTTTTCAAAGTAAGAATCTCCAATAGTGCAAGGAATAGTAAAACTCCCTAGATCTTTTAATTTCGATGGATCTTTTAATTTCGAAGGCAATTTGTTTTGTAAGATGTCTAAACACTCCTCCTTTAACCTCACAATTTCATAATCCTCCAGTTTCTTTTTGTTTGCCAAAATCTCCTTCAAAAATTTTGCATAACTAGGCATTTACGCTAAAGCATCTGCAAAAGGAATGTTAATGTACAATTTTTTAAATACATCAAGAAATTTAGAAAATTGCTTATCTATTTTGTATTGCTAGAGTCGCTGAGGGAATGGAATTGGTGGCACATATGGTTTGGGATTATCTGGAAAAAGTTTACTCTTGCTTGTCTCCTTTGATTGTTTATTGATCACCTCTTCCTTGTCTCTGAAAATCTCTTCTTCTCCCACTTGTTTACCACTTCTTAGGGTAATAGCCTTTATGTTTTCAATTGGATTTTTCTCTGTGTTGCTCGGCAAAGAACCCTATTCTCTCCCTGATATCATGCTTGCTAACTGACCCACTTGCATCTCTAGATTTCTGATTGAAACATCTTGGTTTTGAAATCTCACATCCGTGTTTTTGATGAAGTCATGAGTTGTATTAGCAAGTTTGGTGACTATATCTTCCAAATTTGACATTGTCTCTTATGATTGTTTGAATTCCGATGGTCTCGCCACATTCTGATTATTCCATGAAAAATTTGGATGATTGCACCATCCCGGATTATACGTGTTAGAGTAGGGATTATTCTGTGACTTGTTAAAATTCCCAACAAAGTTAGAATTTTCACTAGACTATTTAAAAGTATTACCTACCTAACATTCTGTGCTAACATGTCTTCTACCACAAAAATCACATGTCAAATTTTGAATTTTCATGACTGAAACACTCATATTATCAAGCTTTTTGATTGTACAGCAATTGCAGCAAAAGCATCTACTTCATGAACTCCACTAGCTTTTTGCATTAGTAGTCTCTTGGTAGGCCACTGATAACTACTGGACGCCATCTCCTCTAATAAATTGTAGGCTTCTTCTTGTGTTTTATTATTTATAGTTCCTCCTGCAACTACATCAATCATAGAACGGAGATTTGTACTAGAGCCATTATAAAAAGTTTGTACCTGCATCCATACGGGTAGTCCGTGAAGTGGGCATCTCCTAAGAAATTCTTTGAATCTTTCCCATGCTTCATATAATGATTCATTATCCATTTGCATAAAATTAGTAATATCATTATACATCTTCACAGATTTTGCAGATGGAAAGAACTTACCAAGAAATTTCTGAGCTATATCATTCCATGTAGTAATTGATCTCGTAGGAAGAGAAGAAAGCCAACTCTTAGCTTTGTCTCTAAGAGAGAATGTAAATAATCACAATCTAATAGCATTATCTGTAACTCCATTATATTTAATGGTGTCACATATTTCAAGAAAAGTATCGATGTGAGCATTTGGATCATCGCTTGGCAGCCCACTAAATTGCACTGATTGTTGAAGCATTTGAATGAGTGACAGCTTGATCTCAAAGTTGTTTTCTTGAATTGCAGGTTTTTGATACTTGATGTGGTGCATTCAATTGTTGGCACAGCATAATCTCTTAAAAGTCTATGTGGATTTTCATTCCACCGTCTACCATCTTCTTAGCGTGATTTCTCTATCCTCTTAGTCGCCTTTTGAATGTACACTTGATTTCTAGATCAAGCTCAACAAGCTTCCCTTGTTGGCTACGTGTTATAAACCGATGTACATCTTGAAAAATAAAACAAAATGAAAGCTAGATTAAACTTAGAATTATCTTGTATCAATATTAATTAGTGTTAAACAAACAATCATCGGCAACGGCGCCAAAAACTTGTTCGTAAAATTCTAAACGCAAGTGCACATATCGAACAAGTAATATAATGATGAGAAAAAGTATCATCCCATAGAGATCGATAATTAATAAACTAATTAAATAATAAAATAGACTAATTCAAAAATTTATCTAATAGATCAAAATATAATTAAGAATAAATTAAAAATGAAATTTGTAGACTAAATGCAGTAAATCAATCGGATAAATATTTTACAACATCCGATTTCAACATAACCACTAAATATAAATTTTAGATTGTTGTGAATACAAGAACGTTATCAAACATGTGATAGTGGAATTTCCTAATCTATTTACTATCTTATCTCTAGGTATAGCAAACTACTCAGCTTATTAATCCACTATATCTCTATGTGAATTAAAGTAAACATAAGTATATTAAAAACTATAAATATTTCCAGTTTACAATGAGTGTTTTGGATCACCTTATCACCGAAAGCTACACAAATAACGCGGTATATCTTTATCCACGTTTAATTCATATTTATATATTATAATGAGCAATTGCATATTATCACTTCTCAGTCTCAAACATGCACATCAGATTGTTCAAATGGTGGCCAGTGACTCAAAAGCATTAAACACAATAATATATAACTCACATGAATGAAATCAATTGTAAAACATAAAAATCATGAAATTTACATCATCATGATTAGACTACATCGTAGCCCTAACAAAAAAAATTAGAACATAGTAAATGAAAAAATATAAATATAAATCAAACCCAGCGTCTTGAATCAAAGAACAAGTATTTTGTTACCACTTTTGTCTTCTCTTCAAAATACTTCAAAAACTCTAAGAACAATTAAAAAAAAAAAAAAGATCTGACACAAACCTAGCTACTCTCTCTATTCTCCTATTTATAAGATATATCCAAGATATCTATCTCCACACGCTTATAGATAACATTAGGGAACAAAATCAAGAATTTTCTGATTTGATATCCATCTTCCATTGCTTTTTTTATTTGAGTTCCTCATATTTGTCATTCTTTTCCTTATCTTCTCCATATCTCATTATTCTGCATAAATAAGGAAAATTCAAATAATTAGCAGGAAATCAAAATATTTTCTCATAGATATTGCATTAATTGTTGCCTAAAATAAGTAAAATAACTCTATTTTTATAGAGTTATCATCTATAATTTAGAAACAACCTCCCTAATTTTTAGAACTTAAAACCCACTTTATATACCATGGAACTTGGAACTAGTAAGTTTTCATCAATCTAATTTTTTGATTCTAAATTTTATTTTGGACTTATGCTCATCTCTATTCCTGATGGAAGCAATGGGGAAAAGCGAGAAACGTGGGGAGAACCTGGAAAGGAGTGCAAGAGCGTCCTTTGTAAAAACTTTACAAAGAAAACTGTACAAAAGTTTTTACAAAGCACTGCTACTTACAATCATTTCTTGAGCACTCCTTTTCCATCAATGTTATAGGTCGAGGGTCCTACTGGAGAATCGGTGGAGAGGAGGATCAATGAAATCCCCAGCTATGGGTCAAAATAAGAGTGAGAAAAGGAGCATCACCTCTCCTTGTTCAAAAGCTTATCAGTAAAATTCTCCTTACATAAGCCCGACTTCGATAGACTTCAAGCCCAACAGAATTTGCATTCGCTACAAACTCTTTGCCTCTCGTGCTGAGGGGCTGAGGGGAGACAAACATCAACACACTTTGTTCGAAAGCTAGCACAAATCAATGTCTGACATCGACCTTTCTTCGACCAGGTTAGTTTTGCATTCCAACGGTCGAGATTTAGTTAGATTAGTACTCTCCATTGCTTGCATATATTCATGTCGTTCCTTAGGAACTATATCCTCCATTGGGTCATGAGCATTTAGTGCACTTGGCTTACTATGTTGCTTGAAATTCTTATTTGTGTAACTTCTGAAAACCCCATCCTTGATAAAAAATAATAATAACTTACACAATCAATCCATCTATATTCTCCTAGCACAAGTTTGGTATTATTTACTTGCACTTTTAATTATTGATTTCAGATTTTGTTGTTCTTTTTGGTAGACTTGGAGAACAAGAAGATGCCATCGTTGAAAAATCGAAAGATTTCTTGACATCCTCGCTTAAATGGTCATTTGCTCTTTTAGGAGCTAAAGATGTACTTTTAAACAAGCAAGCAACCATCATCACGATTGCTGTAGTTCTAATTGTGCTCTTTGGCATCAGTTCGCGAACAACGCGAAGCAATCATGGAAAGACATTCATCAATTTTGCATTTCTCATACTAGGATGTCTCATCATTGGAGTAGTAATCGACTCAATCGTATTAAATTCTTACATCAAATGGGTTATTTATGGTTTCTTCCTTATTATGGTTGCTACAAATCCCGATTACCAACAAATTTACCGGGAGATGAAATGGATCTTCAAGTCCATGTGTGGAGAAATTTCTTTGAGACTCAAAAGAGTGTTTATTCAATCACAAGGGATTATCAAAGAACTTTTGAAAATTGATGTTGGGGACCAAGAAGAATCATCGGTGAATAACAATGTTGTGACTCTAGCTGTTAGTGGTGACGGAGGTGGAGTTGGGGAGGACATTGTCTAGTTGATCTCATGACGGAATTTGACACACTTTATTTCTCTATTTCCCTTTGGGTTATAAGATGTTTGTATGATATGTGAGATGGATGTTTGAGGTTTTCCCTCTGTATTATGTGCCATTACAACTACGTTGATACAATTAATCTTTAGAATTTTGCATATTTGCTGTCTTTATGAAATTCGTGTTGATCACTTTTTCTTTCATGGCAACTTTTACATAAATGGTGCGTCTTAGGTTGTAATTTTGATTTTGAAAAGTCAAATGTCTGGAGTTGAAGCAGTGCTTAGTCTATAAGTGGAAAATTCACTTTGATGGCCCTAAAGTCAAAGATACATAGGAATTGGACTCGGAATGCTATATAAAACAACCGCAGGTGCACATGCACACCCGATTGTGTACGATCAATCAACCCCCCCTTTACGGACCGGAAAATAAGTGGGGTAGTTGAAACTCCCAAGTGGCTTTTCTGAAAGTTTAAAGGCAGAGGAGAATTGTCAGAGCTTTTTTTTTTTTTTTTTTGGGAGAGTTTTTTTTTTTTTTTGGGGGGGGTGTGGGTGCGCATAATTGGTAAATGAGATTGGTTTCTGCTCGAGGACAAAGAGCTGGCTTTTTCATTGACTTGACTCGCTGCTTTCTTTCCTTATCTTAAGAAGTTAATCTGATTGATTCCAACACATGTTGAATTGATGATCTAATGCAGTAATAGTATTATAATATGCATTTTTTAAATTTATTTTTCATAAAATATTTAATGCTAGATGTAAATATGCAGGTTTTCAAACGATCTGCTTACACTATTACAATATATATTATGGTAATGTATGAAACCTCTCTAGTAATTTGTAGATTTGGTGCATTTTGACGGTAAACTTGCTTTTGCATGTTTCATTTATAATAAATTTGAGTTAACACTACTTTTTCATTTAGCATGAAACATGGTGTCTAACCCCTCAGAAATTGGGATAAGTATTTAGAAGCCCTAAATCTTGTCACACAAGTATAATTGAATATTAAAACTTGGTATTTTGCATAATTTTTTAATTAAGTGATTTGTGATTATTTAGCAGAAAAAAAGTGATTTTGTCATTAATATATTCATAAACTTTGATCTGCCGTGGGACCAATATATATTGGCCCATCAGCAGACACTTAAAAAAAATTACATGATTCCCACATTCCCCTGAAAAAATCGTAGTGCCTAGACCAAGGAATCTGCCTTTGAATTGCCTATCTCCCGTCAGCTGGATGTGGGTATTTTTTTGTGGTTGATGTAGGAAAATTGATTCTCTCTCTCCCTCGCGGCACAGGTCGCTAGGCCTTCCATCGTCGATCGACGCATTCTCTTCATCGCTCTCTCCCCGTCCATTGTTTCTGCAATGTTCTCCGAAGGAGCTTGAAAGTTTTGAACAAGTGTGACAACAATAAAGGAATAATAGTGTCTTTCTTGATGTCATGAGTTTGACTCATTTGTAAATAATCATTCGCCCAACTTATGCCTCGGCAACTTTCCATCTCATACTGAGTAATTTTCTCATTTCTGATTTATTGATGAAACTGGGGCAATGGGCTCATCCATCTTGGAGAGTGGGATTCCAAGTGCACGCAAAAGCACATTCTAAATAAAGAGTCAACTCCGACCACAAAAAAAAAAAAAAAAGAGTCCGGTACTCTATCATGACTATTTTTCTAATTGTTTTGTTGTTGTTTTTAGTCCAGGTAGTCACTTAGTAATCTTTGATGCCTTTGATGACTTTAGTGGGTTCTGTTGTGAAAGAAATCATTTGTCAATGCACTTTGTACCGAATGAAATGTCATAATCTAACGGTAATTGGTTCCTTATTTGTTGAACCAAGAACTAGCCCACTAGTCTTGGACACACACAAAAACTGAACCAATTGATCTAATCCGGTTCCTGGATGGGTCTAGTAACTAGCCATATCACCCCTTTTTTTTTTTTTTTTTCATATTCCATGAGGCATGAGTATGAGGCCTTTTTTATTTTTTTTTTTTTTTTTTTTTATGAGGTGTGAGTATGACTAAGACAGAGAAGTGAGAGGCCTCGAGCCATAGGCATTGAGCCGCAAACCGCAAGGGAGGTGTGAGAGCTGTGAGACTAAGACTAAGAGAAGTGAGAGTGAGCGGCATGAGCGGCAAGCATACAGAGTTTGAGACCTTGAGTGAGAAAAGAATAGGAATTAGGATTTTTGAAATTTGGAATAATAAGATTAAAAAGAAAATCGACTCAATCTAGATTGTCCAAGAGGGTGGGTCCACACTAGGAATCGGGAACCAACCTGATTCACCGGTACCAAATTTTAGGAATCGGAAATCATCCAAAATTGACTCTGGTTCAGTTCATTTTTTTACTCACCCTAGTAATAATAACAATTATCATCATCACCATCATCTTTTTGTAGTTATTTGAAACGTGACAATAATGAGCTAATAAGACCAGAAGTATTAAAGTTTTTCGGTCAATTTAGATAATATACTTTAGAACGAAGCAATACCTTGTCTATTGTGATTAATTTACATATAATGAATTAGGTTTTCCAAGCCCTATCACCGTAGTAATTTTGTAAACTTTTTTGAAGAGTTGATATGATTAAAATCGAGGCATATCAAGTCGTAAACTTTTTAAGTATAAAAAAGAGACAATATTTTCAACTTGGTAAGAATATTAGAATCAAGAAATATTATCGTCTGGACATATTAGCATCGTAAAACTTATTAAATTATTAGATGAGAAAAGCTATTCATGTCATTCTCGCTAGGAAGTGTCACATCAGCCAATCACGATCGTAATCAGATTAACCATTTCGCTCTTGGTTTGGGCTTCAGACTTGGCTTGGTTGCTGGTGCTTGTGTGTATGGAGGTATTGTTTATTCCCATTCTTTTTTTAAACATTTCTGGGATTTTAAGAAAGGAAAGAAGGAAGACCTCTATATATACTCGGCAACCAAATGCTTGTTCCATTTTATCATTCACAAAAACAATCAGAGTTTGTTAAGCTCCACCTTCTCCAAAGCATGGCAGATCATACAATGACGTCAAAAGTATGTAAATTATTTATGTGACTATGCTCTGAAAACTTTGCTTAAGTGGGCTTTTAAAGCCGTTTTTCTTTCAATTAATTCTGCCAACCCAAATTCCATATAGAGATGAGGAACAATCACTACTACACCAGCAATAAGAAAGGTTTGACTCAATAAAGAGATTCCGCATTATATTTACCCCATTCAAACTGTTCTCCAATGTGATTTTAATTCATAGTATATCAAGACACTGAGTCAAGCGGATCTTAAGATTTACATTATTTGCGAAGTCATATATTTCATAGCACAAATCAAAGTGACTAAACCCAATAGCCCAAACCCAATCTGCCAATACTTATACATAGTTTTTGAGACTCTTGGATCTTTGTTGCTTCTCTAGACAATATTGTCTCTAATCATTACTATGTGTTTGCTTTTGTTTGCTTTGGCATCATCCAGTCTATTCGCACAAGATTCTGATTGGTTTGAAGAGATTGCTTAGCCTTTTGATGATGTGCCGTTTTCCAAAGTTCAATTTGATTTTTGAAACTCCAGCAATCATATTGCTCTTGTGTATCCTCTTGTTGCATGTCATTTGTCATAAATGCTTCTAATTTAGGGAATAGAGAATGTTGTCATATCCATGTTATGTATTGGCCAAACCACATCTTATTGCCGCCATGTTATCTACACAGTTATGCTAATATCATTTAATACCCCTTTTGGCCAAATTGTGTTTTTTTCTAATATCTTTTGGGAAGTGTCTATGAGTTTTCCAGAGATTTATTCCTATGACTCGTACTTAAGAGAAATTGATCTTGAAATGGAAATGGACCAAATAAGAGTAACCAACAAATGAAATCATTTGCCAATCAATAAAAGAAGATGCGACAAAATGTACCATTTCTCTTCTTTTTTTTTGACGGAAAATGTACCATTTCTCAGACCACAAAAAGGGAAGCCATTGGGAATCCCTTTTGTACTTTTTGTCCACACGTCCGACATCTCATGGAACTTTTCATATAATGTTAAAGGATTGCCTCATGGTTATACAGCTTGGCAAGCCCAACTCATCATATATCGAACAAAAGATCACATATAAAAGGGTAGATGACACAAATAATCCTTAAATTTTGACCTAATTATATATAATATTATTCTTGAACTTTTAATTTATTTGATGTGGTTTATGAACTTTAACCTAATTTTTAATGTCATCCATGAACTTTTAATTTATTCAATTTGATACTTGAACTTTTAATGAATGTTCAATATATTCCTTAGATTATAAGAAAACATTCAATATTATCCTTGAACTTGAATTAATGGAATAGCAAAATTGAACATTTTTAGATAGTTTGAGAACTAACTTGAACATATACTAAAAGTCTAAGAATTATATCGAACAAATTAAAAGTTCAGAAATCACATTGCATATTAAGCTAAAATTCAAGAATTATTTATATTATTGTCCCCATATATAATTTAATTGTAGTTATGGGTTGGCATTCTAGTTTATTATCTGAAATGACCTTAAGACTTTTAATACATCCGGCTTTTCTAGTGGGTCGACAAATTATTGTTTTTACCACATAACCTAGTGTGGTCATCGATGATCAATAAGCGATGATTTAGACGAAAAAAGCAAAAAATAATTTTAAAATAGTGCTGTTAGAGTCTCCCACTCTTTGGGCCTAATTTGCTATTTCGTCCACTTGAAACCCTAATGTCCGACATCAATAAGCCCATTGCTATAGCTCCAAAAACAAGTAAGAAGCAAGGGAATCTCTCCATATGAGGTAACAAATGCCTAAGATACAACTGAGCAAAAATTCGCTTATAAGATGGCTCGAACTTGTAATATCATGACAGACAACGCGATTCCTTTATTGCTGGATACCGCACTCCATGATAGCCTAACACACTTGTTTAATTTGGCAAGGAGTTTCATGTTGACCATGACGATTAATTTTTGGTACTGATTTGTCCCTCTAATTCTTGGTTGTCCCTCTAATTCTTGGGTCAACCCTATGAAAAAATATATAGTATGAGGGGAAAAAGTTTAATATAATATTCAAATCCTAGAGTGAATATTTGGGTTAATATAATCAAAGATCCCAAATTTGTACACTCATATTATATATACCCAAATTTAATTTTTGTTTTAGAAAAATCTCAAATTGGTACGCCTAAACTAATGTTTGCATTGCAAAAAATCTCAAACTAGCACATCCATGCCACATTTATCCAAAATTAATTTTCATGCCACAAAAAATTAGAATTTTCAATAAATTTTTGGAACTTAAGGGAACTCCTAGGACAAAATTAGCAAATTTAAGCTGATTCCACAATATATGATTTTGGTGATTTGGGATTTTTTTAAGATACAAAAATTAATTTGGAATAAATGTTGCATGAATATATCAATATGAGATTTTTGATAGTCTCATCTCTAAATTTTCGTGTGAAAATCTTTAGACTCGTTGAAGCCCCTTAAAGATGCAATTGCATCTTCCCATAGTCCTCAAAAAATTGAACCAAACACCACAGCATTTGGCCAAACTCCTTTAGAGCCCCAAAGAGTATTCCAAATGCTAAACCAAACAGGGCCGAAGTCAACTTTTACCAATAAGTCCACACTTGGCATATGAATCTTCATTCTCCACGAGTAAGTATCTTACTCCATTAATAATGTGTCGTTTCCAATAATGAATATTGAATAAAATGGCCTTAATTGGTGAAATTCGAACTGCTCATGCTTGAAGACAGTTTTGCATGCAATCCAAAGGTGGATCGACAGGGGCCAAGAATGGATCTGGGGCATTTGAAAATCGTGGTCTTATTGTCATGTCGATGGGCCTCCAATGATTGGTTTCATGTGCGTTTCTTGGACCAAGCTTCCCGAGAACAAGCACTTGATTACAGAGTATATACATTTGTTACCTCACATGGAGGGATCTCCTCACTTCTGGCTTGTGGATGAGCTGCGGCCATGGGCTCATTGATCTCGGACATTGGGGTTCTATGCGTACGAAGTAGCATATTTAAAGTAAAGAGTTGGAGACTATCATGACTATATTTTTAAATAATTTTTTTGGTTTTTTTCAATCCAAGTCACTTAGCGATCTTTGGTGCCTTTAGTAGATTATTTTGGGAAAATTTGTCCAAAAATTTATAAATTTATTACAATTTTGCTAATAAAGTTATAAACTTTTCATTATGCCATTTTTGTTTTTTGTTGAAAATCGTGTCAATTGAGTCTTAAGCCTTTCAATTGAGTCTATTCGATTAATTTTGGTCAAAAATCATTGATGTTGGCACTAGCTATCCAATGTGGTGTGGTTAGTGGACATGGACAATTTTTCCTTTTTTTCATTTTTTTGCTTCCTTTTTTCCTCTAGTCTGTCTCTGGGCTGGTCCCAGAGGTCACCCCCACTGGCCGCTAAGAAGGGCAAAACTCGCCAAATCCAGGGAGACAAACATTGCTAAATTTGGCGAGTTCAAGCCTGATTAGTGATAGGCTAGGCTTGCCTGAGGTCAACCAATTGACCTTGCCCATCGACAACAATTACCGAGGCTCAATGACCGGCTAGAGAAATAAGGGAAGAAAACATGAAAAGAAAAAAGAAAGGTAAAATATATATATCATTAAAAATGATCTACATTAGCACCAATTTTGCCCCTTATAATAACCGACATTCATGTCAACAATTTTCAATCAAAATTAACCGGATAAACTCAATTGACAAAATGTAAAAAAATTTATGACTCAATTAACAAAATTAAAAGGTTTATAGCTTTTTGGATAATTTTTCCAATTATGTTGTATAAAAATCATTTATTGATACCACCGGCCACAGCAGCGCAGTTGGAGCTCTCTCCCCCTCACGAAGGGAAGGGGTTCGAATCCCAGAGACATCATTAGGGATTCTTACCTGGAGTACTGTGATGGTGGGTCTTACAGTCGCTCTCCTAGAGTTTGCTCTCCAGCTGTCGGCTTACAAAGTTCCCTGGATTACCAAAAAAAAACATCATTTATTGATCCACTCCACAATGAATGACATAGCATATTATCATATTTTTCAGGTATTTGAAACGGGACATAATGATTTGAAAAAATAGGAAGTATTACAAGTTTTTTGATCATTTTAGATAATACGTTGCAAAACTGAGCTATACCTTGTCTATTGTGATTACTTAACATATAATGAATTGGGTTTTTCGAGCTATATCACCATAGTAGTTTCAGAAAATTTTTTGATGGAATTCAATACCCTTTATCTCTCTTTTTTTTTTCTTTGCATGTTAAGATATTTGAACAATGTGTGAGATGGATATCCGAGGTCTTTTCTTTGTATTACCTATTTATACTATACGTGAAAGTGTGGTTAAATTATATTAGTTCTTCATTGATACATCAAATTTGCAACTTTGCATATTTGCTCCATCTTCATGAAATAACCTTCTCTTTTATAGCAACATTTACATATCATGCTGCGTTTTAGGTTGTAATTTTAATTTTGAAAGGTCACATGTTTGGATTTGAAGCATTACTTCATCCATAAGTGGAAAATCCACTTTGATGACCCTAAAGTCAAAGATAAATTAGGAATTATATGTGAAATAAACGACAACAGATGCACAGGCACACCTGATCGTGTATGTATTCCCACCTTTTGTACGAGCAATTAGTCGGATGATCGATCAAACCCTCCCACTACGTGCGGGAAAAAGCGATAAGGAAGTTCAATTAACTCCAATGTTCCATATAAGGGGGTACTTGAAACTCTCAGGTAGCTTTTCTCAAAGATAACGCGGAAGAAATGTCCGGGCTGAAAAGAAGCTGCTACATGACATAAAGAAGGGGAACCGCCCGAGTGGGAGGCAACTGGCAATGAGATCGGACGGTGCTCTAGGGCAAAGAGCTGGCGTTTCATTGACCTGACCCCCCACAGCCTTTCATTATCTTAAGAAGTTAATCTGATTGATTACAACAGATCTTAGATCTTATAAGTTCTAATTTGTTGTGTTCTGAGGCCTAAAATCGCTTTTGCATGTTTTAACCATACCTTATCGTAATTATTTTCGTCGTTTAGCGTGATAAGTGTCATTGGTGTTCCAACCCCTCAAGAAATTCGTACCCAGATTTGTCCTGTCCTACCACCAAGTCTCAAGGATGTCGGTTGGGAGGGGTCAGGAAATTTATGGATCCAACAGGATCCCCTTCGAAAATCAAGGGTTGTCTCGTGTCCCCATCAGAAGAACATTGAAAATCAAGAGTGTGAAGGGGTTGCCACCATTAGATGGAGAACCTTGAAAATCAAGAGTGTTAGTATTAACAACACAAGACCTCTGTATATCCTTTGCAACGAAGTGCTTCTTCCACTTTCTCTTTCACAAAATTCAAATAAAATCAGAGTTTGTTAAGCTCTAACTTCTCCAAAGCGTGATGGATCGTGCAGTGCCACTTGTAAGGGACAAAATTCATTCGTGTGAATATGTTCTAAGAACTCTACTCAGGGCAAGAACTGAGTAGCTAATTTTTTTAATCTATTTTTCTTTTAATTAATTTCTTCCTGACTTGGTACAAGAATGACTAGTAACTACAACAACATCAACAACATGAAAGGTTTGACTCAACCAAGAGATTCCACATTGCATTTATTTCATTCAAGCTAATTGTTGTTGCGAATTTCAATTGGCAACATACTGCGGCACTAAACCACACAATTATGTAGTTTTATATCATTTGTGAGGTCATCTATCTTGTAGGACTAATCAAAGTGCCCAAATCCATAGGCCCATACTCGATAGACATCATTTTCAAGACTCTCTGTTTGAAGTTGCTTTTATGGACAAGCTCATCTCTGTTCATATGGTAGGTTGTCAATATGTGCTTGTTAGTATTTGCTTCCGCATCATCCTGTCCACTCACAAAGGGTTTCGACTCATTTTTAGAGATTGTTCAGCCGCTGGACAATGTGCCAATTTTCAGAGTTTAGTTTGATTTTTAATCTCCGGCAATCATACTGCATTTGTGTATCAATTTGGTTGTATGTATTCGTAATAAGTACCTGTGATTTAGAGAGAAGAGAATGTCGTCATATACATGCTCTTTATTTGGGGAACCTTACGTTATTGCCATGCCATGTATGTGAATTTTTAAAATTTATTTGATTCTTTTCTTGGCCAAATTTTTTTTTTTCTGATTTCTTCTAGGAAGTGTCTATAAGTTTTCCAGAAATCAATTCCTATGGCTCATACTTAAGAGCAGGGGCTTTTACGAAATGGATTAAATTAGAGTGACCAACAAGTTCATCCTTCTGTCAAAAACAGCAATTAAGTTCATCCTCAAAACCCAACTTATCGGAAGTCAAACGAAAGGTCATATATTTAATCAATCATACTAGACAAATTATAGCTCAGCTTCGAAGTGTACAATCTTAAAATGGCCTAAAAACTTCTACAACCACCAGAATTTTTTAGATCATGTCCCGTTTCAAATCATGAAAGAAAATGGTAATGTCACAAGTCGTTCAGTCTTGAGTGAATCAACAAAAAATTTTCTTGCCACATAACCTACTACAAACGTGGAAGATCACCAATTGATGACTTGGACTGAAAAAGCTAAAAGATGCCTAAACGATGGTCATTGTAGAGTATCTGGCTCTTTGTTCTGATTTGCTACTCTGTCCACTTGAAAGCCCAAAGCTAGAGATCGATGAGCCCATTGTTGTAGCTTCACTAACAAGTCCGAAGGAAATTTCTCCATATGAGGTGGCAAATGCCTGAAGGACAAGATGAACAAAGTTGCCCGGATAGAACAATCGGAACTTGTAATATCGCGAAAGATAGTGGGGAAAGATCGATAAATTTTGGAATAGGCTATGATAATGTACAGAATGACAGATTTTTTTTTTTTTAAAGAGAATAGTCATGATAGAGTCTCATACTCTTTATTTTGAATCTACCACTACGCACGCTTAGACCCCCAATGTCTGAGATTGATAAGCCCATCGCCACATCTCACCAACAAGTGAGAACCGAGGAGATCTCTCCATGTGAGGTAACAAATGTATATAACTTTGTAACCAAGTGCTTGTTCTCGGGAAGCTTGGTCCAAGAGACAATCATGAAACCAATCGTTGATGTAAGAAAGTGAAGACTATAGAGATCTGGAATTCTTGTATATTTCGCATGTATTCTGATGTACATTTCTTCTGTAATTATAGTACAGAGATGAAATAATAAAAGGCAAACAAATATTCAAGAAATCGGATCCAATCTCAATCTAAAGATCCTAACTAATTTATGTACAATTAAGATCAATTGAGATTCCGAACATATCTCCCAAGATCATATTCGAGCATATCTTCCAACACTCCCCCTCAAGCTAGTGGCCGATAGATATCCAAGATGCCTAGCTTGCTCAATAGATATGCATGTTGTCTTTGACATAGGGCTTAGTGAAGATATCAGCTGGTTGCTTCGCCGTTCCAATCCCTCTAGTATCAATTTTCCCTTTTTGAATCTTTTCTTGAGTGAAGTGACAATCCACTTCTATATGCTTCGTTCTTTCATGACTATGGGATTTGTTGCAAGTTTGAGCACCGCATCGTTGTCACAGAACAACCTAGTCAAACTCTTCAAATTTATCCCAAGATCCCCAAGTAGTCCCCGTATCCATATGATCTCACAGGTAGTTTTTGCCATAGCCCGATATTCTGCTTCGGCTGAAGAAAATGATATGGTTGCCTGCTTTTGGTTTTCCATGAAAGAAGTGAATCTCCAAGTTTAATGCAAAAACTTGTAATGGATCGTCGAATCATAGGACAAGTCGCATAATCTGCATCACAGTATGCCGACATTTTCATATTGCATTCCCTGGATAAAAGAATCCCTAGTCCCAGGCACTTCTTCAAGTACTTCATAACCTTTAATGCAGCATTCAAGTGAGATAACTTGGGACTATGCATGAATTGGCTGAGAGTCTGCACTGCATATGATATATCAGGTCTGGTCATAGTTAAATATATGAGCTTCCCAACAAGCTTCTGATAACCTGAAGGATCATTGAGAATAGGATCATGATTCTCATATGTCCCAGCATCATAATCCTTGGTGGTCAATTTTGTATTCTGCTCAATTGGAATAATTGATGGTTTACATCCCGACAGTCCTGCCTCTGATATAATTTCCAGCACAAACTTTCATTGACTAAGAGAAATCCCATGATTAGATCGAGCAATCTCAACTCCAAGAAAGTATTTGGGTGCTCCCAAGTCTTTAATGTGAAAAGTAAGATGTAGATATTTCTTGAATCTCTCTATTGCAATTTTATTATTTCCCATGATGAGGATATCGTCAACATATATCATCAGATAAATAGATAACATACCTTGAGTCCATGTGAACAAAGCGTAATCATATCTAGACTATTTGAAACCTACAGAAGTGAGAGCATCGGCAAATTTTGCATACCATTGCCTAGAAGCTTGCTTGAGACCATAGAGAGATTTACGGAGACGGCATACTCTATTCTCCCCCTGTCTCAGTAATCCTTGAGGAATATCCATGTAGATTTCCTCATCTAAGTCTCCATGCAGAAAAGCCTTATGTACATCCATTTGGTGTAAAGGCCAATCATTGATAGCTACAACAGATAAGAAGGATCTTACAGTTACGTCTTTGGCAACGAGGGAAAAGGTTTCATGGTAATCAAAGCTTTCCTGTTGAGTAAATCCTTGGGCCACCAATCGAGCTTTGTAACGCTCAACAGACCCATCAGCATGGTATTTAATCTTGTATACCCATTTGCATCCAATGGGTTTCCTATTTGGTGGTAGATGGACCAAATCCCAGGTCTTGTTTGCAGTTAATGCTTGCAATTCAGCTCCCATAGCTTCCTGCCATCTTGGGTCTTTAGCTGCTTCTTTATAAGTAGATGGTTCGATGTCCTCTAATATTTGACTCACACAACATCTATGTTCCGGTGAAAGTCTATGGAACGAAACATAAGATGATATTGGGTAGTTAATACCTGGTGAGTTGAGTGATGCACAAACATAGTCTTCCGTCCCAGCTGGCGATCGTGTAGAACGACCAGATCATCGAGGAGGATTCGGTTGAGCTAGAGTTGAAGATATTTCCATATTGCCAATTTCATTAGAGGATTCTTCCGCCATTGAGGAATTGTCTTGAGTGCCATTTTCGACAATTGCTGGTGCGGAAATCTCAAGAGTGATTGGTGTTATCATAAGTGGCTCTGGAGTTCCTGTCACAAAATATTCGGTATTTGAAAAATCCTCCATATATAGTGGCTTACCAGAAATGTTTGGTGTCTCCATTGAAGAGTCCTTTTCTTTGAAAAGAAAAATATCTTCACGAAAAATAACATCTCTACTAATGAAGAATTCCAATGTCGATTGATCTAGGACTTAATACCCCTTTTGTAAATTCGGATAACCCATGAAGATGCACCGTTGAGCTTGAGGGCCCATTTTGTCTCGAGGGCCCAAAATAGTAGTGAAGCATTGACATCCGAATATCCTTAAATGCCCCAATTCCGGTTTCTTCTGGAAGAGTAAATCAAATGGGGTTTTTCCATTAAATATCCGAGTTGGCATACGGTTGATGAGATATGCTGCTGTAATTATGCATTCGCCCCAATAATTTTTTGGAATAGATGCTTGAAATTATAATGCACGTGCAACTTCCAATAGGTGACGATGCTTGCGCTCCACTACTCCATTCTATTGTGGAGTATAGATGCAAGAACTTTCATGGAGAATCCCATCAGATGACAGAAGAAAATTGCAGTCATTGTTGAAGAACTCCTTCCCATTGTTTGTCCTAACTCGTTGGATAGATCTTCCAAATTGGTTCTTGGATAGAGCAATAAATGTTTTCAAATGTGAGAAGACTTGTCCCTTTGACTGCTTTAGAAAAACCCAAGTGGCACGAGAATAATCGTCCATAGTTGTCAAGAAATAGGACGATCCATCATGATGTTGGGTATGGTAAGGACCATCCATGTGAATTAAAGAGAAAATGTGTGTTGCATGATTTTTACTAAGAGCAAAAGTAATGCGTGATTGCTTTGCAAGGGGACATATTTGACACTTAGAATAAGGAAATGAAGCACTATGACCCAATCATGAATGTAAAAGATAGTCTTTATTGGCAGCCATGTTACACAATGATATTTTATTTGAAGGAAATGAGGATAAATCAAAATTACTTGGAGAATTTTTCCATAGGAACAATCCTTCAAAAAGACTACCCAAGCCCATCACTCTGCCAGTCGAAAGGGCCTGAAAGAAGCAAGTGTCAGAATCAAACAATACACGACAGGAATTTTCTCTGCAGACTTTGGACATAGAAATAAGATTGAATCGAAATTCTGGAAGGTAAAGGACATTTTGGAGTATGATTTATGGGCTAAGTTTGACTGATCCAGTGATTTTGACATGAATAACATTCCCATTTGGTAATTGGACAGTAATAGGAAATTCCAGGTTCTCATGTATATCTGAAAATAATGCTCTTTCACAGACAATGTGATGACTTACTCCAAAATCAATTATCCAGGATTTCCTGGAAATATTATTAATCAGGCAACGAGAAATACCTAAAAAATTTCCTCTCTTGCTTGAGATGTCCAATTTCTGTATTGCCTGCATCAGTTGTTGGTATTGATCATTTGTTATGGATCGATCAACATTAGAACCACCAACCTAGTATGCTGTAGAGATTTCTTTCTTTTTTTCTTTTTCTCTAGGTTTGCCATGTAATTTCCAGCAATTTTCCAATGTATGATGTGGCCTTCTACAAAATTCACAATATAATTTACCCCTTTTTTTATTAAAATTTTTTGTAGATGCCCAAAAAATTTCTCCGTCGTTAGATGCAGAGAAAAAACCACCACCGTTGGATGTCTTCCCAGTCGCTCCATCTCCACTGCTAGATCTGGTCGAATAGATGGGTCCCTTTGGACCGTCCAATCTGCGAGCTGAATCCAAGCCGTCCAGTCCTCCTCTTTTTAGGAGGTGGGAATCCTTAGATCCGGGTGACTGAAACCCTAGATCTCCTCCTTACACCCTTTTTTCGAGCGCTAGGGTTTTCAATCCCCAATTTCTTCGCTCGTGACTGGCTAGGCCAAAACTCTCTCCTCCTTTCGCTGATTCTAATTAAGCAAGCCTCTGGCTTTCTTCTTGAACGGCTAATTGAAAGATCCGGCCAAGAGGGGGCACTAGTTCCATGGCTAAAATCTGCGAGCGAAACGTCAGGTAAGAATTGTTCAAGATTAAAAGGAATCGGGCCGCCTTTTCCCTTTCTTTGATCGACCGGTATTGTGCGAGTGTCTCCTCTGGCCCCTCGAGTTTCTCTTTTGCTACTTCAAGATCATTCCATAGGGATGACAGTTTGTTGTAACAGGCCGTGATGGTCATGTTCCCCTGTTTTAACTCACTAAGTTCCTGCAAAAAGGAAAAAATTCGTGCCTGATCTAATTTGCCGTACATCTATTTGATGTTTTCCCACATGGCTTTCGAGTCTTCTGTTGGTGGGAGACCAACCACGACCTCTGGGGAGATGCAATTGCTGATCCACGTCCTCATGAGTTGATTGCATTTCCTCCAAAATCGGGCCAATCGCTCATCGGTAGGAATCGGAACCGCCCCGTCGAGGAACCCATCCTTGTCCTTCGTCACAAGGGTGCGCCGGAAGTCTTGGGACCACCTGGTGTAATTCTCTAGTCCAGTTAACTAAAGGTTGATCAGTTTCAACTTAGGGCTGTCAGCTATTGAGACATGCAGGGGATCTCCAGGCTCCGAACACCTGATGATGGTAGCGACAGGGAATGGCATGAATCCGGGCGCAAGGTTTGGGTAGGCATTTGTCCCTTGGCCCGATTGGTTTGTCCCGAATTGATAATCCACATTTGAAAATCCCGGGTAGGGATTCGTTCCCATACCTGGTGTTGAAGAAATCTTTCCATAATATTTTGAAGCTGACAAAACGTTTCTTTCAGTCTAAGTCTGGATGTTCGGAGACCGTCAGTTTAAAGTCTGAAGACTTTGTACTCTCAAGACTCAAGACCCAAGACTCAAGACTCAAGACTCAAGACTTAAGACTCAAGACTCAAGACTTAAGTCTATTCTCACTAACAGTCTTTCTAATCCAGTGACGAAGGAAATCCAAAGCCGAGGTATATGGTTGAGGATTCGATCCTATCCTCTAGAAAAGATTCTTTGGTTGGATAATCATTTCGGATTCTTTGATTCTTATCTAAGATCGATTGAAGATCCGATGGTCGATGAAATAATCTTGGAATGTTCTATTCTTGGAAACCAAGATCCTGATTGTATGGGCGAACAGGATTGATGGGCTATCATCAGATTCCTTAAATAGCTCGGATGATCTTCTTGATTGATTCCGTCCAACGGGTAGATTGGAGGAATTCCTTTGGTAAGTGCCAACGGCTATGATGGCATAAAGGAGTATAAAAGGAAGACGTTCTAGTTGTTTTAAGTGTGTGATCGATAGAGAAATTCCAGAGTACGAAGAACCTTGATTGTTAGTCGAGACAGTTCGAGCGAAATTGTATACACAGAGAGTGTTTGTACTTGGTGATACCTTGAGTGAGTGTGGTAGATCATCTACGCCGAGAAATCAAGGAAGATCAACACTGTAACATCTCTTTGTTCATAGTGGAATCCAGCCAATTGGCTGTCGGTGCGAAGAGTGGACGTAGGCTTGAATCAAGCCGAACCACTATAAACCGAGTGTTCAATTCTCTCTTTCCCTTACTCAGTCTCACGATTGGTTTTTAATTATTGCAAATTCTTCAACTGTCTAAAATATTGTGCAATCTTCAAGAAAAATCTTTGTATACCTATTCACCCCCCTCTAGGTACTCATACTAGCAATATCAATTGGTATCAGAGCCCGTGTTCTCACTTTGTTTGAAGTGTTTTACTTCAGAGTAAAAGAGCCATGGCTAGTATGCTAGCACCGGGGCTGATGGAAGGGCAAAGCAATACCAGACCTCCTACTTCGATGGAAAGGATTACAACATCTGGAAGAACAAGATGAAAGCTTTTCTACGATCAAAGGATCCTCCGGAATGGGACGTTGTGGAAAGAGGAATCACTCCGCTGCTGCATCAATCTACGAAAGAGGGAAAGACACTATTGAAACCAGCGGAATGACTCAGGAAGAGATAAACAAGAGACAAGCACTCGATGCAAAAGCAATTTACTCTTTATATTGTGCTTTATCTCCAACTGAATATAACAGAATATTTTCTTGTGTTACAGCAAAAGAAGTATGGGATAGATTACACATCACCTATGAAGGGACGGATCGAGTGAAGGAGACCAGAATTAACATTCTCCTCGGTCAATATGAGGCCTTCAAAATGAAACCAGGAGAATCTATAACGACATGTTTAGTCGTTTTACAGATATTGTCAATGGTCTTGAGAACCAAGGACAAAAATTTCTGATCCCATGAAGGTGAACAAGCTTCTGCGTGGACTCTCCAAGGATTGGAATCATATAAAGACTTCAATAAGAGAGACGCAAAGAATCATGCCATTATTTGTAGACGAGCTGATTGGAACTCTTTGATCTTACGAAGTGGAACGAATTAATGAAGACGAAGATCCAAGAGGTAAGAAATCTATTGCACTAAAATCAAATGATGATTCGATGATGCAGATTCTGAAGATGATATGGATGATGAGGAGCTCGCCCTCATGATAAGAAGATTCAGAAAACTGAATAGAAAAGGCAGAAGGTTCATCCCAAAGAAACAAAGTTTTCAGAGACAGCAGACCAAGTCTGTTGATGATGAGGAACCAAACAAAGATGTAGTTTGCTTTGAATGTAAAAAGAAGGGACACATCAGACCCAACTGTCCTCTTCTGAAAAAGAAAAGAGGAAAAGCTGAGAAGTTTCGAAAGGCTCTCAAAGCCGAAACACAGAGTGATACTGAGAATGTGAAGAGAGTGATAATGAATATGCCAACATATGTTTGATGGCACATTGGACTCGGACTCGGATTCTGGATCGAGACTCGAGCAGGCGAATTTGAGGTAAGTGATTTTAAAATTCCTGTCAAAGTCTCTAAATATATTGATGAACTGTGTTTGAGTCTTTAAGACTTCTCTCAAAAGGATTTCCGAACTTAAAAAGGAAAACTCAATTCTGAAACAAAAGGAAGTTATTTTAGAAGAAAGAGTTAAAAGTCTAGACCTAAATGTTTCTGCTCTTAAAGAAAAAGAATATGATCTTTTGAAAGAAAATGTTTTCTTAAAAACGGACTTATCAAATATTTCAAAGAAGTTTTCGATAGGATCCGAAAAGCTTGAAAAAGTTCTTTCGGTTCAAAGACCTTACTTCAATAAGTCTGGTTTAGGCATAACAGCGGAAACAATTCCCTTGATTGATTTTCCTAAAGTTAAAGAAAGAATTAAAAAAGACCGTCAAGAGAAGCTTACAAAAATCATTTCAAGAAAGTTTTTGTAAAGTCTGTTGGTCGAAATGCTCTAAGGTGTTCAAAGTGTAACGGTAAGGATCACTTTGAAAAAGAATGTCCTATGGTTTGGAAACCTGTTAAGAAAGTATGGCCTAATAATGCTTATCCTACTAACATCAAAGGACCCAAGAAAATTTGGGTACCAAAGAAAGCTTGAGACTCTCTTTTGAATGCAGGTCTCCGTCAAGAAAAAGATAAAATGGTATCTTGACAGCGGATGCTCAAGACACATGACAGGAGACTCAAAATGCTTCGTAAAGCTTGTTCAAGTAAACGGCGGAAATGTTTCATTTGGAGGAAACGGCAAAGGAAGCATCGTGGGATTTGGAACTGTGAGAATTGGAAATCTCACAATAAGCAATGTTTCTCTAGTAGAAGGACTCAACTATAACCTTCTCAGCATTAGCCAACTGTGTGATACTGGTTTCAAGATCTCCTTTCAAGAAGGAATTTGCTATGGAATTAGTAAAGACTCTACTGAGTCTTTCATGGGTCGAAGACATGGAAACATCTACCTCTTAGACATGAAAATGAATGAATCTCAATGTCTAATTTCAATCCAAGATGAAGCAAGCTTATGGCACAGAAAGCTTGGCCATGTCAATATGAAGCAATTAGCCAAAATCTCATCAAAGCAGCTTGTTCGAGGTCTACCCAAATTACCATATCAAAAGTCCGATTCATGCACACCCTGTATTCTGGGAAAACAGGTAAGAAATTCATTTAAGCCAATAAATCATGTTTCTACTAATCATGTACTTCAGTTACTGCATATGGATCTCTTTGGACCAAGCAGAACTCAGAGTATTGGACGTAAGAAATATTGCCTAGTAATTGTGGATGATTTCTCTCGCTTTACTTGGGTATATTTCCTTGCAAGTAAGTCAGAAACCTTTTCCTATTTTGAAAAATTTGCTAAAAAGGTTCAAAATGAAAAAGGATGTGTTATTTCTAGTATAAGAACAGATCATGGAGGTGAATTTGAAAATCAAGATTTCACAAAATTGTGTGATGAATCTGGTTTTAAACATGTATTCTCTTCTCCATACACTCCTCAGCAAAATGGAGTTGTGGAAAGAAAGAATAGATCTCTTCAAGAAATGGCTAGAACTCTTTTAATTGAAAGCAAAATTTCTTCATGGTTTTGGGCTGAAGCTGTTTCAACAGCATGCTATATCATCAATAGAGTCTTCCTAAGACCTATTCTTGAGAAAACCCCCTATGAATTGTTCAAAGGTAAGAAGCCTATTGTTTCATATTTTCATGTGTTTGGTTGCAAATGCTTTATTTTGAAAAATGCAAATGATCGAGTTGGTAAGTTTGAAGAAAGATCAGAAGAAGGCATCTTCCTTGGATATTCTACATCAAGCAAAGCCTACAGAGTCTATAACAAGAAGAGCCAGATGGTAGAGGAGTCAATGAATGTCAAATTTCAAGACTCTACGCAAGATGAACCCAGTCAGTCTTAGAATGAAGAGTCTGAACCTGCTCCAAACCTTCCAAAGCATACAACTCAAAAAGTATCTCAGACTCTGGAAGACCAGCGTCAAGATATTCATGAAGATTCAAATAAAGAAAGAGATCATCATCCAGAAAAATCAACCAGTAACTGGAAACACAAATTCAGTCATCCTAAAGATCTCATTATCGGCGAAATTAATGAAGGAATTCGCACCAGATCCAAAAGACGTGAAGAGTCTAGTGCTATTGCTCTCATCTCTGAAATTGAACCAAAAAGCATAGAAGAAGCTTTATCTGATGAAAACTGGATCAAAGCTATGCAAGAAGAGCTCAGACAGTTCAACATTAACGATGTCTGGGAATTGACATCTAAACCAAAAGGTAAAACTGTTATTGGAGCCAAGTGGGCATTCAGAAACAAGATGAACGAAAAAGGAAAAGTCATACGGAATAAAGCAAGACTCGTGGCCAAGGGATACACGCAAGAAGAAGGAATAGACTATGATGAGACTTACGCTCCTGTAGCAAGGTTAGAAGCTATTCGTCTATTACTTGCGTTTGCTTGTTACAAAAATTTCAGGTTATTCCAAATGGACGTCAAAAGTGCTTTCCTAAATGGATTTATCTAAGAGGAAGTTTATGTGGAACAACCGCCTGGATTTGAAGACCCAAAGAAGCCAGATTCAGTCTTCAGACTGAAAAAGGCTCTGTATGGTCTAAAGCAAGCACCTCGAGCTTGGTACGACAGACTAAGTAAGTTCTTATTACAGAATGGTTTTGTCAAAGGTAAAGTAGATACTACTTTGTTTATCAAAAAGGAAAACAAAAGCTTTTTACTCGTCCAAATATATGTTGATGACATTATTTTTGGATCCTCTAATGAAAGTCTTTGCAAGAAATTTTCTAAGTCTATGCAGGATGAGTTTGAAATGAGTATGATGGGAGAGTTAACATTCTTTCTTGGACTCCAAGTAAAACAAATGAAGGAAGGAACTTTCATCCATCAAGAAAAATATGCGAATGATCTTGTCAAGAGGTTTGGATTGGGAAAGTGCAAAAAGACCGACATACCAATGTCATGTTCTCAGAAGATAGACAAGGATGAAGAAGGGAAGAAAGTAGATCAAAAGCTGTATAGGAGCATGATCGGTTCACTTCTTTATCTTACTGCTTCTAGACCTGATATTTTGTTGAGTGTTTGCATCTCGTGCTAGGTTTCAATCAGATCCTAGAGAATCACATCTCATTGTAAACGTATTATCAAATACGTTGCCTCATCTTCAAGCATCGGTCTTTGGTATCCAAAGAGGGGAGACTTTAATCTTCTAGGATACTCGAGATGCAGATCTGGCCGGTTGCGAGTCGATAGAAAGAGCACACTGGAACTTGTCAACTGCTTGGAAACAGGATGTGTCTTGGTTCTCAAGGAAGCAAAGCACCGTAGCTCTCTCAACGACGAGCGAGTATGTAGCTCTTGGAAGCTGCTGTTCGCAAATTCTATGGATAAAACAACAGCTACAAGACTTTGGCATTGAAGACTCATGCACAGAAATCAAATGTGACAACACCAGCGCAATCAATCTCACCAAATATCCAATCCTTCATTCAAGAGCAAAGCATATTGAGATTCGACATCACTTCATTAGAGATCATATTCAAAATGGAGAAATCTCGATTCAATTTGTTGATTTGAAGAGTCAGCTAGCGGATACATTCACAAAGCCTTTGGAGAAAAATCAATTCGACTTTATCCGCTCAAGACTCAACATTTTGAAGCTTGAAGAAGTTAAAGTCTAGAGACTCACCAACTCTAAGACTCTAATCTCTTAGACTTTAAATCCTGAGACTCAATCATTCATGGCTAAAGACTGTAAGTTGCTATTTTAACTAAAAGGTACGAATTCTCGTTTATCTTATCTCGAAAAGGTACGTTCTTTCATTCAGATATAATTCGTGTGAAATTTGAAAACTTGTCTTTTTAAGGAATTAATTTTGGCAGTTATTGATTTTGAAAAGAAGTGTTCATACACTTTCCTTGTACCGATTAAACTTCTCTTTTCAAATCCGAGGTATATATATATACAGTTTTTCTTCGCCCAATTTTCAAAACCCTAAAAGGCACTCTCCTCCCGATCTTTGTTTCTACTTCTTGTTCGTCGTCGAGAAAGTGGTCATTTTCTTGGGAAAAGCAAGTGAAGGAATCTTCCAATAGACAAAGAAAGATGTCGTCTTCGAGGAAATCATCAAGAATCGCAAAGCGGGGGACCACAAAGAATGGAGAAGGGACCGACTCACTTCGATCTTGCGAGGAAGAAGACTTATCAAGTCGGCGACAAAGTCCGATTCGCTCTCCTCCACGTCATTCATCGTCTCCTGCCCCACAAGGTGCAAGTCAAAATCTGGAAGAAGAGATAATCGAGGATGCCGGCCCGGAAGAGTCCAAAAACCCTCCTTTATCTATAAGCTTTATCGTGCGTTGAAAAGCACCGGTACTTCATTAAAATATATAGATGACTTCCTTAAGGACAAAAATTATGGGAATGAGTATCTTTTTCTGCGGAAAATGGAGGAATTGGGAGTTGCTCCTAAAGGAAGGGCAGAGGAGGCACTTGCGAACATTCCAAGTGATCCTCGTATGCCAGGACAAAATCTGATTGAAGGGAACGATGATGACAAAATGTTCCTTGAATTTAAACCTAGAATGGGTGTGGCAGCAAAGGTGAAAGGAAATCGGATGGATTTGTTTAAATCCAAGGATCAGGAAAAAGTGTATTTCAAGCTGTTGAAAAGAGGGGTGATAAACCCTAGAAGTGTCGATTTTGACTTCCTGGACACCATCAACATGAACATTGACCGCCACATACATTTTGTGTTCGACCGTGTGATAAGACGGTGGTAGGGTTGAAAATGTTAATGAAGATGCGTCTGCAAGAACTCTCCAAGGCAATGGAGAAATTCAAAGTGAAATCTCCAGTTCAGTCTGCCTCAAAGAGAAAAGGAAAGGAGGTCATGGGTGCTCCATCGAAAAAGAAGAAAAGAACTCTCATCCTGGAGGATGAAGATGAAGATGAAGATGATGAAGATCCCACTATCCAAGCACTGACAAGAACCAGACGTTCTGTGTCTCAACGAGAACTTCGGCGGAGAGCGAGAAGAAGAAGAAGAGCGAACGAGAGAAGAAGAAGAACGAGAGAGAAGGAGAAAGAAGTTGAAGAAGAAGGAGAAGGAGAAAAAGAACAGTCTGCTGATAAATCTGGAGAGAAGGGAAATCAAGAGCATGATCATCACTTTTCCCCTCTCGATGTCCTAGAGACAGGGGGAGTTGGCGAGCAAGAGAGGTCTACACCTCATGCTGCTGTCAGTGAAGATCTAAGACAATCTCCAGAAGACCCAGAAGAAGTTCAGGTCTCTCAATTGCCTGAGGAAGGTCACGATACGTCAGAACCAAATTTGCAAGTCTTAACAGAAGCACCATCGTCTGCATACACACCATCTGAGAAAGCCAATGCTAGTACACAGACGGACGATTCTGCAGATTTTCGTCGTATCTTGGATATTTTTCTGGAAATGCGTGACCAGATATGTGCTCTGGACTGTGAAATCCAAGCTTTGAAGAATGCTGGACAAGCATCTTCAGTCTCTCTGGAGAATAAATTCAAAGACCTCGCTCTGCAACTTCAAGCCAATGTTAAGGGAGAAGAGGTAGCTCATCTGAGAGAAGACCTGAAGAAGCTCGAAGGAGTAGTCCAGTCCATTGGGGATTTCTAGATCGTGCGCATTCCCAAGCAGACATGACTCCTTTCTCACCCTTTTCAATGCTGACAAAAAGGGGGAGAACCAATTTGAACCAACATCAACATCTTTTAAAAACTTTGACTTTTGTGGTTATGTTTATTTTTTAGTATGACTTGAGAACTTGAACTTGGGTGTGAATTTAAATTTGACTGAATTGGCTGTGGATTTTGATGCTTGACTGTTTGCATTTTTATCAAGTGTTGTTATATGGTATTACTCATGAAAGACTAACCAAGTTTCTGTGGATGCAGAGTATGGTTGCTTTATTAATCTTTTTGAGTTAGCCATATTGCTTGAGAAATGTTTTTGCAGGTCAAAGTTGTTCAAATCTACAAGAAAGTTTTGTCACCATCAAAAAGGGGGAGATTGTTGAAGAAATCTTTCCAGAATATTTTGAAGCTGACAAAACGTTTCTTTCAGTCTAAGTCTGGATGTTCGGAGACCGTCAGTTTAAAGTCTGAAGACTTTGTACTCTCGAGACTCAAGACCCAAGACTCAAGACCCAAGACTCAAGACCCAAGACTCAAGACTCAAGACTCAAGACTTAAGTCTATTCTCACTGACAGTCTTTCTAATCCAGTGACGAAGGAAATCCAAAGCCGAGGTATATGGTTGAGGATTCGATCCTATCCTCTAGAAAAGATTCTTTAGTTGGATAATCATTTCGGATTCTTTGATTCTTATCTAAGATCGATTGAAGATCCGATAGTCGACAAAATAATCTTGGAATGTTCTATTCTTGGAAACCAAGATCCTGATTGTATGGGCGAACAAGATTGATGGGTTATCATCAGATTCCTTAAATAGCTCGGATGATCTTCTTGATTGATTCCGTCCAACGGGTAGATTGGAGGAATTCCTTTGGTAAGTGCCAACGGCTATGATGGCATAAAGGAGTATAAAAGGAAGACGTTCTAGTTGTTTTAAGTGTGTGATCGATAGAGAAATTCCAGAGTCTGAAGAACCTTGATTGTTAGTCGAGACTGTTCGAGCGAAATTGTATACACAGAGAGTGTTTGTACTTGGTGATACCTTGAGTGAGTGTGGTAGATCATCTACGCCGAGAAATCAAGGAAGATCAACACTGTAACATCTCTTTGTTCATAGTGGAATCCAGCCAATTGGCTGTCAGTGCAGAAGAGTGGACGTAGGCTTGAATCAAGCCGAACCACTATAAACCGAGTGTTCAATTCTCTCTTTCCCTTACTCAGTCTCACGATTGGTTTTTAATTATTGCAAATTCTTCAACTGTCTAAAGTATTGTGCAATCTTCAAGAAAAATCTTTGTATACCTATTCACCCCCCTCTAGGTACTCATACTAGCAATATCACCTGGTTCTCCAAATCTGCTTACCTGCTCTAGTCCTGGGGTCAAGCTTGCCTCGTTTACAGCTAGTGAGCTTGGATCAGATTGGACGTGGGCTCCTTGGTGTCCTACATAAACGGGCGATGATGTATTCAGGTTTGTCCTGAGATAAAATGGGTAAGGTACGCACTGGAACGATTAACCCGCAAAGGGTTGCCCCAGACCAAACTAAGCCTGTGTAGGTCTCCATTGAACAGGGTGTGCCTGGATTGTTTGTTGTTATGTCGTTGCAGGTAAATTTTGGATTTGCACCGGTGGTGAGGCTTCTGGGTTGGATTAATCGTCATCCATTAGAGGTAAGAAACCAGTAGCTCTTGTCTTCTTCTCCAAGAGTGATTCCTATACCAAGATGGTAGATATGTTGTGTGATTTAGATCTCCTTTGGTGGGCAATCAAGAGCGAAAGTGAAGAACAGTCAGAAGCCGAAGCTCTGATACCATGTAAGAAAATGAAGAAGACTATAGAGATCTAGAATTCTTGTATATTTCATTGTATTCTGATGTACTTTTCTTCTGTAATTATAGTACAGAGATGAAATAATAAAAGGCAAACAAATATTCAAGAAATCGAATCTAATCTCAATCTAAAGATCTTAACTAATTTATGTACAATTAAGATCAATTGAGATTCCGAGCATATCTCCCAAGATCATATTCGAGCATATCTTCCAACAGTTGAAGCCAGATCTTGGGAGGCCCATCGCATCAAGGCGACAATAAGACCACGATCTTCTTATGCCCCAGGTCCATTCTCGGCCCCCATCGATCCACCTTTGAATTGTGTGCAAAACTGTTTTTAAGCATGAAACAGTTCGAATTTCAGAATAATTCCACACTTGGCATGCGTATGACTTATTGAGTACTTGTTAATGGATATGGAAAATAATATTAATGAAGGAAGACACTTAGAGAATTAAGTGGTGGCGATTGATGATTTGCTGGATACGCATGTATTGTTAAATAGGTTAGGGGATTTAGTTATAAGGTCATATTTTCCTGTAATTCTAATTAGCGGAAGCTAGCTCCAATTAGCGCTTTCATTGGTCGATTACAAACATGTACGAATATCAGTCACATATAATTTGAATACTGTAAAATGTTTTCTCAACTCATGAATGGAAGGAGGAAAACACAATCCTTTATTATGTTAGCGCTAACGCCACTATTTTAGAGATATGATTTTTCAATTATTATTGTGTAAATAGCTGAATGAAGAGGGAAGATATTAACACATGTTCCTAGATCAACCTACCTTGACCCATGGTCACACGGAATCGAATTAGGTCATTCACAAATGATGCAGTGACCGTGCGGAGTCACTCACTGCTAGTATATACTCAAGTTGAATCAATCTATACTGGTCAATTGATCAACTCATGACAACATGTGATCATCAACATCGATCCTTATGATCAAGCAGTCTTCTCATAATCGAATGTTTTGGTCTAACATAACCTTGATCCTAAGTTGCCTTGCTCCCAATCAATCAATTGGCTCATGAACAACCTCTAGGATTGATTCACAGCCCATTCTCATTATTAGCATATTGGTCCTTAATCTATTCCTCGCGTCCGAGATAGGGATCTGAATCGAGGATGTCATAGGGAAACCCTCACTAGGGGTGTACCTGGCTCTCCCTAAGGCAAACAAACCTAGCTAGAGACATGCTTTGTGATTACAAGGATTGCCATCTCTTACGCATAGCCGAGAGTGTTCCTCCAACCTTATACCTGTTTGTCCCCATGTTCTTTGTAAAAAAACCTAAAATAAATTGTCCTAAATTTTATAAATAATCAACTTATCCATTCTTGATTATTCTGCCTTCTTTATTTTATTTATCTCTTGACCGTTTGTCACGCCCTGATCCTCGGGTATGCACACATCCCTCATTTTAGGGTCTATAGTCCCTTCTCCAAATGCTGCCTCTAAGAAGAACAGAGGCACATCACCCTTCGGTACGGAACTTTCTCTTCGCCCATCATGGTAGTGACGATACCACGACCTATACTCATGGGGCCTCAAGTCGTCTCTACCCACATCAACCCAGACGGTTGATTTTACTAAAAGATACTCTAGCCTTTCCGGGTGGGGGTGTATTGGGAAGTGGCATGCTATTTCGATGACCTCTTATGGAATACCAAAATACATGAGAGGACGAGGAGGTGGAGGTGCTGCCATCTAGGGATCTGAAATGTTATCTCACAACCGGAATGAGACTACGTCTCAGCAAGTTCTACCCCCTAAGACTCGATTAGGAAGCCAATACATCTTAGGGATGCCTAATCACAACACAAGTCAAAGGATTTACCTTGGCCTCAATTCCATCCTGCAAATCAACGTTATTTACAGATGCCTTATATCACATCAATTAATCAATTCATAACATTAGATCAAGTCATTGATCAATCAACTTAGTCGATTATATGTCATCTTGATCTTCTCCTGATCGGTACATTCAATACTATCTATAAAATTTGATCTTAGTCTAGGACTACTCACCCAAAGCTGAAAGATAGTATAGCTCGCCCAAAGTTGATAATATAGTATACTGTATATATGCTCGCCCAAAGCTAATTGATTCGGGCCCTCAGGCCATCAAAGTATACTATATATGCTTACCCAAAACTGATAATACATATCACCCAAAGCTGATACTATGGTATACTATTTATATGCTCGCCTAAAGCTGATAATTTAAGGCCCCCAGGACAAGATTGTATACCACTTTAGACATAGAGTCAACTTCTCATTTTTATTATACCCGATAAAAATAGTCGTGTGTGAGTATACAGTCAATCTTAGCCAAAATATAATAATTCACTTTCCACAATTCCCACAATTTTCAACAGCCCATTACATATTTTTGGCGCTATAAACCGACATCCGGTAATTTTCCAATCAATTACCAAAATTCATTAATTTAGGAATAAAATCCTAAAATCAAAATTAAATCGATTCAGCATGATTTAGCACTTAAATAAATAAACAGACTGTACCACAATAATTAGCATAAAATTTTGATCGTCGACTATCCCGGCCTAATTTTTTAAAATTAATTAATTAATTACATAAATTTTGAATAAATGCAATAAATTTAATTTAGGCCCGTAATGCCGAATTGGAAGCCGAAACTGACCCGGAAAATTTACGAGATTCATTCAATAAATACTATGACCTATTTTATTGCTAACTACATTAACCATTTGCCTAACATGCATTGATAAGTCTATAATTTAATTACTCCAATATAATCTATCCACCTAATTGCACTTAATTAAATCTAACCAACCCTTAAACATCATTAGCATACTAAGCAAGATTTAGTAAGCAAAACTTACTTGATTAATGAGCGGGTCAAATCAAATCGATAGAAATGTTGCAGGGGTCGACTTTCCTCAAGGCAAGCCAAGCAACCGAGGCTTGAGACCACCTCAAAACGGGCTTATAAGCCGGCTGGAAACCCACTTTTTCAAATCCATTTTATACTATGCCATAATTGTCTCTAAAGTTGAGCACAATTGAGAAGTCGATTCTTGATCGAATTCTCAAGTTTATTACCTTAAAAGTCATTAATGGCTTCCTTGGATAGTCTAGTTATCTCGAGAGTGATCAGCTCTTAAAATAGCCCTATAGGCGCATCAATAAAATGTCCGATTTATTCAATAAAAAAGAAGACTGAAAATCCTGGATGTCACAACTATTCTCCTCTTATAAAAATTTCGCCATCGAAATTTAAACCATCATAGAACTTTCTCAAAAAGGTGGGGGTATAATTATCTCATCAACTCTTCAATCTCCTATGTCGCTCCTTCAGTACCATAGTGTTGCCAGACCACTTTGACCAACGAAATGGTCTTTGTACGCAGAATTTTCTCTTTTCGATCTATTATTTAAACCGGGCTTTCAACGTATGACACATGGTCATCCACGTCCAATTCCTCAAAATTGAGCACGTGGATCGAGTCAGGCTAATACTTATTTAACATCAACACATGAAAGACATCATGCACTTACGCCAATCTCGGTGACAACGCAAGATGATACGCTAGGTTCCCGATTTTCTCAAGAATCTCAAACGAACCTATGTACCTCGGACTCAATTTTCCATTCTTTCCAAACCGCGAAGTTCCCCTCATTGGTGACATATTTAGAAAAGCGTGATCACCAACTTGGAATTCCAAAGACCTTCGACACTTATCTGCATAACTTTTCTGTCTGCTTTGAGCGGTCTTTAATCTGTTTCTGATCACTGCCACAACTTCCACAGATTACTGGACCAACTTTGGGCCTATAATCTTTCTTTCCCCAACTTCATCCCAACACACGGGTGTTCTGCACACTCTGCCATACAATGTTTCAAAAGGAGATATCTTGATACTCTGTTGATAATTGTTGTTGTAGGAAAATTTCACCAAGTGTAGCTAATCTTCCCAACTTCCTTTGAAGTTCAATACAAAAGTCCTTAGCATGTCTTCAAGGGTCTAAATTGTCCTCTTAGACTGGCCATCTATCTAGGGATGATATGCCGTACTGTACTATAGCTTGGTACCTAAGGTACTCTGTAAGCTCTTCCAAAAAGCAATGATAAATCTCGGGTCTCTATCTGAAGTTATCATAATTGGCACTCCATACATACAAACCACTTGACGCACGTACAAGTTTGTGTGTCTATCCAAACTAAGGTCTTTTCGAACTACAATGAAGTGAGCTGACTTTGTCAATCTGTCGACTACTACCCAAATCGAATCATTTCCTCTTTGACTCATTGGTAGTCTAATCATGAAGTCCATCATGGTATGCTCCAATTTCCATTATGGGATCTTGAGAGGTTGTAGAAATCCTCCTGACTTGTAATATTGAGCTTTAACTTGCTGACACATCAAACACTTGGCGACATGTTTGGCAATGTCCGCCTTCATACCTGACCATCAATAGTGTTGACGCAGATTCTAATACATCTTAGTACTACTAGAATGAATGTTGTAACTACTACGATGTGCTTCTGATAAAATATCCTCTCTAAGCTCCACATCATCAAGTACAACCAAATTTCTCGGAACCTTAGTGTTCCTTCATCAAAAATCTAAAAGTTAGCATTTCTTTTCTTAATATCCTCTTGAAGAATTTTTTACACATCCGGATCTGTCAGTTGGAGTAACTTGATTCTGATCAGGACATCTAGTTCAATTATGAGGGTGACTATAAGACTTGAAAGATGGCCTACCTCAAACTTGAATACTGAATCTCGAGCTCTCTCTATTAAGTTCCACTCCATAATCAGTTTATGAGCAATTGAAGATTTTCGACTCAAAACATCGACGACCTTGTTCGCCTTTCCAGGGTGATATAAGATATCACGGTCATAATCCTTCAGTAATTCCATCCATCAGCGTTGTCTCATGTTTAATTCCTTCTGAGAGAATAGATACTTGAGACTTTGATGGTCCGCGAAGATTTGAAATTTTTTTTCTCCACACAAATAGTGTCTCCAAATCTTCAAGTCGAAAATAATTGCTGCGAGTTCTAAGTCATGCGTCGGATAGTTCTGTTCAAGAGGCCTCAACTGACGGAAAGTGTATGCAACAACCCTGCCATGTTGCATCAGCACGCAACATAATCCTCTGAATAATGCATCACTATAGATCTTGAATCGTCTAGGATCATATGGAATCGTCAGCACAAGTGCGGTAGTCAGCTTTTTCCTTTAACTCTTGAAAACTACTTTCGTACTTGTCAGTCCACACAAATTTATCTTCTTTCTTTAAGAGTTTTGTTAGTGGTGATGCTAAAGATGAGAACCCTTCCACAAACCATTTGTAATAACCTACTAAACCCAAAAAATTCATGATTTCTGTCACTTTAGTCGGTCTTGGCCAGTTAATTACTACTTCAATCTTGCTCAGATCTATTGAAATTTCTTCGCCTGAAATCATATGCCCTAAGAAAGCAACACAAGTTAACCAAAACTCGCACTTACTAAACTTAGCATACAACTGATGGACTCTAAGTGTTTGCAACACTAGTCTTAAATGACTCTCATGCTCTTCATCACTTCTTAAATATACCAGAATATCATCAATGAACACGATCACAAACTGATCTAAATATTCTTTGAATATTCGGTTCATTAAATCCATGAAGGCAGCAAGAGCATTCATCAACCCAAATAGCATCACTGTAACCTCATAGTGACCAGATTGAGTACGAAATGTTGACTTAGGAACGTACTCCTTCCTAATTCATAGCTAAAGATATTATGTCCTCAAATTGATCTTCGAGAAAATCAATGCTCCTTGCAATTGATCGAACAAGTCATCAATTCTCAGGAGTGGATACTTGTTCTTGATCGTTACCTGATTGAGTTGCTGATAGTCAATACATAAGCGCAACGATCCATCTTTCTTCTTTACAAATAGAAATGGCACTCCCCAAGGTGATGCACTAGGACAAATGAATCATTTATCCAATAGCTCTTGCATCTGCACCTTCAGTTCCTTCAACTCAGATAACACCATCGGATAAGGAGCCTTAGAAATTGGCTCTGTTCTGGGTGCTAGCTTAATCACAAACTCAATTTCTCTCTCTGGCAGCAATCTTGACAATTCTTTTGGAAAGACATCTGGGAATTCTTGCATCACAGCAATGTCTTCCATTTTCAGCTCCACAATTGTTGTATCCACGACAGTTGCCAAGTAACCTTAACAACCCTCGTCTAACAAACAAGTTGCCTCAGCGATGAGATTAAGGAAATCGAGGGTCCTCCTCGATTCTCGATAAACTCGAAGCTCTTACCCTCTAATAGGTCAAATTGAATCACCTTGCGATAGTAGTCAATTATAGCTCGTTGCTTGGTGAGCTAGTCCACTCCAATTATCAAATCAAAGTCATACATGGCTAGGACTATCAAGTCTATTTTCCCCACTCGCTCACCAATCGCTAACTTGCAACTAGAACAACCCAAAGCAGCAATACTTTATCCTTCAATGGTATAGATATGCAAATTGCCGACTCCAATAATATAGGACTTAATCCTAACAACTTAACATATTGTTTGGCAATAAAGGAATGAGTTGCTCTTGAGCAAATAAAGTGTAAGCAGGATGGCCGTTCAACGAAACCATACCTGTGATAATGTCAGGCACAGCTTCTACCTGACCTTGTGTGATGGTGTACACCATGCCCTGAATTGGTGGTCTTAGCTAACCTCCTTATGGCATATTTTGAGGCGCATACCCTCTAATTTGTCCCATAGGTGGTAGTGGCAGCAACTGCAGTTATCCTCTTAGTTTGCTAGGACAATCTCTTATCATGTGGCCCTATTGGCCACATCTAAAACAAACACCCGGCTTTCGGGGACACGGAGCTAAACCATGTCACCTTCCACAGAAGCGACACAAGCCATTCTAATTTGGCCCAAACTTTCCAGCTCCACTCTTCTTGTTGGGCAGAACCTGGAATCTACCTCTAGTCATGGGTTTCTTCCCATGGAGAATCCCTTCTCGATGAGACATAAACCTCGATTCAGATAAGGGGACTTGCTCAATCAAGTTCCTTTCAAAAAACTGTGCTCAACGATAAACTTCTTTATGATCAATCCTTATGGTTCCCTGATCACCAGAGGCTGCAACCCAAGCATCAATTGGCAATGGCGCTACACCATTGGCATTGGCCTGTGCTAGTGCTTTACCGCGGCCTCCTCGAGTACCGACCTTAGTCGGCGCTCTACCCCGAGTCATGGCTCTACAGGCCCTCTTGGCAAGAGTCTTGGCTCTTGGTCACTCATGGCTTTTTTATCTACTGAAGCATGTTTCCAATTCTACACCAAATTAGAAACATAGTGACCTAAACAACGAGAAATTTTATCTATCAACTAACACAAACATATACTAGCATGAATTTAAAGGTCTTTCTTACTACTATCACATGGTCCATCGCACCTTATCACTCAAATCCCTAACAACCATGCTCCGATACGACTTAAACGGGGATGTCACACTCTAATTCTCGGGTACACACCCATCCCTCACCTTGGTCGATTAACAGTGACATCCCAAGATATATCACCGACCCTTTGATTTTAATGCGCATGCAGAAGTATATAAACAATCCCCAAATAATAAAACAATGGGATAGAAAAGTATGGCTATATTTTTCATAACTAAAAACCACAACCACACTTTTATACAAGTAAACCCCATAGTATATATTACAATACTATTCACAAGCCAAATCTATTTCACATCAGATCACAACTCAAAGTTTACAAAACAGGATAGGGGTTTGAATCCTCATCCGGGTCATACTCTGGATCCTCCTTAAAATGGGATAGAAAAGTAGGGTTATATTTTTGCATCAGTCACCACTTCATCCTTAGGGTCTGCAGTCCCTTCTCCAAATGCTGCCTCTAAGACGAACAGAGGCACATCACCCTCCGATATGGAACCCTCTCTTTGCCCATCGTGGTAGTGACGATACCACGACCTATACCCATGGGGCCTCAAGTCGCCTCGACCCACATCAACCCAAACGGTTGATTTTACTAAAACATAATCTAGCCCTTCCAAGTGGGGGTGTAACGGGAAGTGGTACACTATTTTGGTGACCTCTTTTGGAATACCAAAATGCATGGGAGGACAAGGAGGTAGAGGTACTACCATTTAGGAACTTGAAATGTTGTCCCACAACCGAGATGAGACTACGTCTCAGCAAATTCTATCTCTTAAGACTCGATTAGGAAGCCAATACACCTTAGAGCTGCCTAAGTAGAAAACAAGTCAAAGGATTTATTTTGGCCTTAATTCAATCCTGCAAATCAATGTTATTTACAGATGCCTTATATTATATCAATCAATGAATTCATAATATCATATCAAATCATTGATCAATCCACTTAGTTAATTACATGTCATCACGATATTTCCTTGGTCGATACATTAAATATTATCTATAAAGTTCGACCTTAGTCTACGACTGCTCACCCAAAGGTGAAAATAGATAGCATAACTCGCCAAAAGCTGATAATATAGTATACTATATATATACTCGCTCAAAGCTTATTGATTAGGGCCCCTAGGCCATCAAAGTATAATATACATGCTCATTCAAAGCTAATTATACATGCTCACCCAAAGCTGATACTATGGTATACTATTTATATGCTCGCCCAAAGCTAATAATTTATAACCTCCGGCCAAGATAGTATACCACTTTAAACATATAGTCAACTTCTCATTTTTATCATATTCGATAAAAATAGCCATGTGTGGGTACATAGTCGGCTTTAGCCAAAATATAATAATTTCACATTCGACAATTCCCACCATTTTCAATAGCCCATTACATATTTTTGGTGCTGTAAACTGACGCCCAGTAATTTTCCAATCATTTATCAAAATTAATTAATTTAGGAATAAAATCCTAAAATCAGAATTAAATCGATTTAGCACGATTTAGCAATCAAATAAATAAATAGATTGTGCCACAATAATCAGCATAAAAGTCCGGTCATCAGCTATCTCAGCCTAATTTTTGAAAATTAATTAATTAATTAATTACATAAATTATAAAATAAATGCAACAAATCTAATTTAGGCATGTAATGCCTAATTGAAAGCTGAAACAGACCCATAAATTTTTTTAGATTCGTTCAATAAATACTATGACCTATTTTCTTACTAACTACACTAACAATTTACCTAACATACATTGATAAGTCTCTAATTTAATCTATCCACCTAATTGCACTTAATTAAATATAATCAACCCCTAAGCATCATTAGCATACTAAGCAAGGTTTAGTTAGTAAAACTCAATTGATTAATGAATGGGTCGGATCAAACCGAGAGGATTGTCACGGGGGTCGACTTTCCTCAAGGCGGGCCAAGCAACCGAGGATCGGAACCACCTTGAAACGAGCCTAGAAGCTAGCGGAAACCCAACTTTTTCCCTTTCTGTTTTGAGCTAAAAAAATAGAGAAACAAAGTTGGTTTAGCGAGGGAATGGTGACGGTAGGCCGGCGGATGGCTTGGCGAGGTAACCGGTGGCCGTAGGAGCTTTGATGGGCTTCAACAATGGCTTGGATGACCACAGTAGATTGCTAAAGGCAAGGACGACGGCGGAACAAGCTGGAACACATAAGGTTGGGCAGTGGCACGCACAAGGGCGAGGACGTGCGGGTGAGGGCTCATTCGGGTAGAAACGGCAATGGTGTGCAGCAGTGATGGCAAGGACGGCTCCCGGTGGCTTACTAGCTGTCTCTACTGGCTTGCTAGTCAAAAATGAAGGGGATGGGGGCAAGAGGGGTGGCCAGCCAAGCTTAAAGAAGAAGGAAGGTAAGAGGGGGCCACATGCCTTCATTTTCCATTCAATTATCCCATTTGACCCATCTTCAGCAACTAGCTACTTCCCAAGCTGTAATTCAACCAACAATGCATCCCTTAGGACATTTGAAGTGGTCCAAAATGGTGGTGAATGGGGGAGTTACGAATTTGCAATATTTTGACTTCAATTGGACTTAATTCCTTTACAATCCAATCTCATTTGGTCCTTGCAAATTCAATTGACACATCGATTATCAAATTGATAATTTTCCTTATTTATGGATCCCTCTTGCATCCCAATTTTGCGATCGAAAATGATCCCGCTCTTTTTCTGAACAAAAACGGTTATATGCCAACTTTTTCCCAAAAAGTCTTAGGTTTCAGAAAAATCTTCTGAAACTGAATCAACATTCCTATAATTTATTATGACATGACAGAATCTTCAATTTCTAAAATCGGATCTGAATTCGCAGTTAATTTCACTCGGGCACATTTTTAGCTTGACCTAGGCTACCAAGTAGTTTTCGGAGATTTTTAGTGCAAATGACCCATGATTGATTTTCTTCGAGCCATAATGAACCAACTCGACACATTGGCAACTCTCGGCTGTCATGAAAATCTCGAGGATTCAAATACAGACACATGGTACTAAAATGACAGAAGAATCAGTTTAGAGCTGGTCAACGAGAATTTTCCAATTTAGTGGCGCCACCCATGACTAGCCACACATCTCAGTCAAATAGACCTACCTCTAATTTCAAATCGATTTTATATTGTGCCGTAATGACCTCTAAAGATGAGCACGGTCGAGAAGTCAATTCCTAGTCGAATTCTCAAGTCTATTGCTTAAAATTCTTTAATGGCTTCCCTAGATAGTTTAGTTATCTCAACAATGATCAGCTTTGAGAACAACCCTATAGGCGTGTTGATGAAATGCCCGATTTATTCAATAGAAAACAGGATTGAAAATTTGGAATGTCACACCGTTGGCCATCTTTAAGCAACACGAGTAGCGATCCATGCCATCCTTACAAGGCTCATTGAATGGAGACGTCGAACACATCAAATTTTAAGACGTTTATATTATCTACGAACTCCTTGGAGTGTTTTCTATTATTTATTAATCGTGTGTTGCTGACGAAGCATGAACCTATACCTGATCATCTTGTCCAGTTACTTCCCTTTTCTCACACCATGACACTAAAAATTATTCCTTGATATTTATTTGTTCTTGAGTCAAAAATGAATCTTTTATCAATATTAGTAAAAACTTCTATTGGTTGGTTCCGGTAAAATGTCCACTTCCAATTGAGTAGCCTTTTTAGGGAAGCCAAGCAGTTGAATTGGCAGTATTTTTTTTAAAGTTGCATATGCAACTTGTTACTATTGTTGTACATTTGTACTATAAAAGATCTCTTTTCTAATGGTTCCATGAAAATTTTGATATATTTAAAATTAACAAGAAAATATGTATTTGAAAATGGTTTGAGCAGTTGTCTTATAATGTAGTTGCAATTGGCATAATTTTCTTGTCAACAACTAATTATTTCATAGAATCAAGACAAAAATAACATTCCACAAGGCCTTTTCTTTTGAATTTGCATGAAAATAATGGGTGTTTAGCATGTCTAATCTACTTATTTTTATTATTTCTTTTTGGAAAACACCCATTAAAAAGTTGTGTAGTGATGACATGAGAAATAAAGAAATTAGTCCACTAGATTCATTGAACAAAATGGAAGACGAGTAATTAAAATCCACGACGTATAACATAATGATGTATATGATAGTACTGATTAAATCAAATGCATTCATTGAAACTAGTGGATGATTTTTTTCACTCTTACCATTACTTAGGTTATTTAGAATAATATTTTTTTTCCTGACCGAGGAATCGCCAGAGATCATCCATCAGGGATCCTGTGACCCTCTGGTGTTCGGTAGCACCATTGGGCCTCGCCGCAAGCCGCTATTTAGACGTAAACCACGAGGGAGGCTAGCCTAGGACTCCAACACCAGAACCCCCCGCTTAAGACACTTTAGCAACAAGAGGATTCAAACTCTTAACCTCGGCAATGAGGGAGAGAACACACACAAATTGCGCTGCCCATGGTTAGGTTTTGGAATAATGCTTTCGTAGTACAACACAAGAAGAAAAAGAAATATATAAAATGTAATACAATAACTAGTTGGTTATCTACCAAATAAATTACTTGTTTGAAAAAAAAAAATGGACACCAGTTTTCTCTTAAATGGCAAAAAAAATGGAAAAAAAAAAGGAGAACAAATCAAACAAAAAGAAAGAAAAACAAAAGGGAAGAAAGAAGCTCAAATCAAGAGTGGGCTTCTCATTTTTCCCATGGAATTCCCTGAGCACATTCATTAATGAAGCAAATGCGAGCTCCTTGCACGAGCTCCTGAGTGGTTTCAAATTCTGGGTAGATTTCACTTAAAAGTTAGAACCTCATAGGTTCCTTATTTTTTGAAACTTGAAACCTACTATGTATATTTTGGAATTTGAAACCTACTCTATCACAGATGCTACGGTCAATTCCAGAGTCTACATAGGTTTCACCTACATTAGTAATTGACGATTATAATGAATCATCACTTTTAATGGCCACTGACCACAACTTATATTTGATCACATGAATAATATAAAATATTAACAAAATAAAAGTCTCAATCATAAAAAATGAAGCTCAAATTAGTGGTTATACAATCATCATAGAATGCAACATAATTACATGAAGATTTAAATCAAGAGAAACACAAAAACTTACCTCAAGTTCCAAATTTTAGATTTCAGGTTCTACAATCTATAATCTAGAAACAACCTCCCTAATTTTTAGAACTTAAAACCCACTTTATATACCATGGAACTTGGAACCAGTAAGTTTTCATCAATCTAATTTTTCGATTCTAAATTTTATTTTGGACTTATGCTCATCTCTATTCCCGATGGAAGCAATGGCAAAAAGTGAGAAAAGGGGGGGAGAACCTAAAAAGGAGTGCAAGAGTGTCATTTATAAAAACTTTACAAAGCACTACTACTTACAATCTTTTCTCAAGCACCCCTTTTCCATCAATGTTATAGGTTGAGGGTCCTACTGGAGAATTGGTGGAGAGGAGGATCAATGAAATCCCCAGCTATGGGTCAAATTAAGAGTGGGAAAAGGAGCATCACCTCTCCTTGTTCAAAAGCTTATCCGTAAAATTCTCCTTACATAAGACTGACTTCGATAGACAAGAAGCCCAACACAATTTGCATTCGCTGCAAACTCTTTGCCTCTCGTGCTAAGGGGAGACAAACATCAACACACTTTGTTCAAAAGCTAGCACAATTCAATGTCTGACATCAACCTTTCTTCAACCAGGTCAGTTTTGCATTCCAACGGTCGAGATTCAGTTAAATTAGTACTCTCCATTGCTTGCATATATTCATGTCGTTCCTTAGGAACTATATCCACCACTGGGTCACGAGCATTTAGTGCACTTGGCTTACTATGTTGCTTGAAATTCTTATTTGTGTAACTTCTAAAAACCACATCCTCGATAAAAAAAATAATAATAATAATAACTTACACAATTAATCCATCTATATTCTCCTAGCATAAGCTTGGTATGATTTACTTGCACTTTAAATTAATGATTTCAGATTTTGTTGTTCTTTTTGGTAGACTTGGAGAACAAGAAGATGCCATTGTTGAAAAATCGAAAGATTTCTTGACATCCTCACTTAAATGGTCATTTGCTCTTTTAGGAGCTAAAGATGTACTTTTAAACAAGCAAGCAACCATCATCACGATAGCCGTAGTTCTCATCGTGCTCTTTGGCGTCAGTTCGCGAACAACACGAAGCAATCATGGAAAGACATTCATCAATTTTGCATTTCTCATACTAGGATGTCTCATCGTTGGAGTAGTAATTGACTCAGTCATACTAACTTCTTACATCAAGTGGGTTATTTATGGTTTCTTCCTTATTATGGTTGCTACAAATCCCGATTACCAACAAATTTACCAAGAGATGAAATGGATCTTCAAGCCCATGTGCGGAGAAATTTCTTTGAGAGTCAAAAAAGTGCTTATTCAATCACAAGGGATTATCAGAGAACTTTTGAAAATTGATGTTGTGGACCAAGAAGAATCATCGGTGAATAACAATGTTGTGACTCTAGCCGTTAGCAGTGACGGAGGTGGAGTTGGGGAGGACATTGTCTAGTTGATCTCATGATGGAATTCGACACACTTTATCTCTCTTTTTCCCTTTGGTTTATAAGATGTGTGTATGATATGTGAGATGGATGTTTGAGGTTTTCCCTCTGTATTATGTGCTGTACGCATAAGTGTTGTTAAATTATAATAGTTCTTCATTGATACAATTAATCTTTGGAACTTTGCATATTTGCTCCATCTTTATGAAATTGGTGTTGATCACTTTTTCTTTCATAGCAACTTTTACATAAATGCTGCGTCTTAGGTTGTGATTTTGATTTTGAAAAGTCAAATGTCTGGATTTGAAGCAGTGCTTAATCTTTAAGTGGAAAATTCACTGTAATGACCCTAAAGTCAAAGATACATAGAAATTGGACGCGTCATGCTATATAAAACAACCACGGGTGCACATGCACACCTGATTGTGTACGATCAATCACCACGGAAAATAAGTGGGGTAGTTGAAACTCCCACGTGGATTTTCTGAAAGTTTAAAGGCAGAGGAGAGTTGTCGGAGCTTTTTTTTTTTTTTTTTTTTGGGGAGGGGGGGTGGTGTTGCGCATAATTGGTAAATGAGATTGGACTCTGCTCGAGGACAAAGAGCTGGCTTTTTCATTGACTTGACTCGCTCCTTTCTTTCCTTATCTTAAGAAGTTAATCTGATTGATTCCAACACATGTTGATCTAATACAGTCATAGTATTATAGTATGCATTTTTTAAATTGCTTTATTCATAAAATATTTAATGCTATATGCAGGTTTTCAAACGATCTGTTTACACTATTACAATATATATAATGGTAATGCATGCAACCTCTCTAGTAATTTGTTAATTTGGTGCATTTTGACAGTAAAATTACTTTTGTGTGTTTCATTTATAATAAATTTCTGTTAACACTACCTTTTCATTTAGCATGAAACGTGGTGTCTAACCCCTTAGAAATTGGGATAAGTATTTAGAAGCCCTAAAACTTGCCACAAAAGTATAATTGACTATTAAAATTTGGTATTTTGCATTATTTTTTTAATCAAGTGAATTTGTGATTATTTAGCAGGAAAAAAAGTGATTTTGTCATTAATATATTCATAAACTTTGATCTGCCGTGGGACCAATATTTATTGGCCCATCAGCAGACACTTAAAGATAAAATAAATAAAAATACATGAGAGAGAGAGATTCCCACATTCCCCTGAAAAAATCGTAGTGCCTAGACCAAAGAACCTGCCTTTGAATCGCCTATCTTCCGTCAGCTGGATGTGGGTATTTTTTTGAGGTTGATGTCGGAAAATCGAGTCTCTTTCTCCCTCGCGGCACAGGTCGCTAGGCCTTCCATCGTCGATCGGTGCATTCTCTTCATCACTCTCCCCCTCCATTGTTTCTGTAATGTTCTCCGAAGGAGTTTGAAAGTTTTGAACAAGTGTGAGGCAATCACGTTCCGTGATAGCCCAACAATAAAGGAATTACAGTTTCTTTCCTTATGTCATGAGTTCAACTCATTTGTAAATAATCGTTCGCCCAACTTATGCCTCGGCAACTTTCCATCTCATACTGAGTAATTTTCTCACTTCTGATTTATTGATGAAGCTGGGGCAATGAGCTCATCCATCTTGGAGAGTGGGATTCCAAGTGCACGCAAAAGCAAATTCTAAATAAAGAGTCAACTCCGACCCAAAAAAAAAAAAGAGTCAGATACTCTATCATGACTATTTTTTTAATTGTTTTTTGTTGTTTTTAGTCCAGGTAGTCACTAAGTAATCTTCGATGCCTTTTATGACTTTAGTAGGTTATGTTGTGAAAGAAATCATTTGTCAATCCACTCTGTACTGAATGAAATGTCATAAGCTAACAGTAATTGGTTCAAAAATGGACTAGTTCCTTATTTGTTGAACCAAGAACTAGCCCACTAGTCTTGGACACACACAAAAACTAAACCGATTGGTCTAATCTGTTTCCTGGAGCCATATCACCTTTTTTATTTTTATTTTCATATTTCATGAGGCATGAGTATGAGGCCTTTTTTATTTTTATTTTCATATTCCATGAGGCATGAGTGTGAGGCCTTTTTTATGAAGTGTGGGTATGACTAAGACAGAGAAGTGAGAGGCCTCGAGCCATAGGCATTGAGCCACGAACCGCAAGGGAGGTGTGAGAGCTGTGAGACTAAAACTAAGAGAAGTGAGAGTGAGCGGCGTGAGCAGCAAGCGTGACTGAGTTTGAGACCTTGAGTGAGAAAAGAATAGGAATTAGGATTTTTGAAAATTTAGAATAATAAGAATTTAAAAAAAAAAATCGATTTGATCTAGATTGTCCATGAGGGTGGGTGCACACCAGGAATCAGGAACCAACTTGATTCACCAGTACCAAATTTTAGGAATCAGAAATCATTCAAAATTGATTCTGGTTCAGTCCTTTTCTTTACTCACCTTAGTAATGATAACAATTATCATCATCATCACCATCCTCTTTTTGTAGTTATTTGAAATATGACAATAATGAGCTGATAAGACCAGAAGTACTAAACTTTTTCGGTCAATTTAGATAATAAACTTTAGAACGATGCTACACTTTGTCTATTGTGATTAATTTACATATAATGACTTAGGTTTTCCAAGCCATATCACCGTAGTAATTTTGTAAACTTTTTTGAAGAGTTAATATGATTAAAATCGAGACATATCAAGTCGTAAACTTTTTAAGTACTAAAAAGAGACAATCTTTTCAACTTGGTAGAATATTAGAATCAAGACATATTATCGTCAGGACATATTAGCATCATAAAATTTATTAAATTATTAGATGAGAAAAGCTATCCATGTCATTCTCGCTAGGAAGTGTCACATCAGCCGGTCACGATCGTAATCAGATTAACCATTTCGCTCTTGGTTTGGGCTTTGGACTTGGCTTGGTTGCTGGTGCTCGTGTGTATGGAGGTATTGTTTTATTCCCTTATTTTTTTAAACATTTCTGGGATTTTAAGAAAGGAAAGAAGGAAGACCTCTATATATACTCGGCAACCAAATGCTTGTTCCATTTCATCATTCACAAAAACAATCAAGTTTGTTAAGCTCCACCTTCTCCAAAGCATGGCAGATCATACAATGACGTCGAAAAGTATGTAAATTATTTATGTGACTATGCTCTGAAAACTCTGCTTAAGTGGGCTTTTAAAGCCGTTTTTCTTTCAATTAATTCCACCAACCCCAATTCCATATAGAGATGAGGAACAATTGATGCTACAGCAACAATAAGAAAGATTTGACTCAATAAAGAGATTCCGCATTCTATTTACCCCATTCAAGTTGTTCGCCAATGTGATTTTAATTCATAGGTTTGACTCAATAAGGAGATTTCGCATTATATTTACCCCATTTAAGTTGTTCGTCAATGTGATTTTAATTCATAGTATATTGAGACACTGAGTCAAGCAGATCTTAAGATTTACATTATTTGCGAAGTCATATATTTCATAGCACAGATCAAAGTGACTAAACCCAATAGCCCAAACCCAATCTGCCAATACTTATACATAGTTTTTGAGACTCTTGGATCCGAGTTGCTTCTCTAGACAATCTTGTCTCTAATCATGTGTCTGGTTATTACTATGTGTTTGCTTTTGTTTGCTTTGGCATCATCCAGTCTATTTGCACAAGATTCCAATTGGTTTGAAGAGATTGCTTAGTCTTTTGATGATGTACCATTTTCCAAAGTTCAATTTGATTTTTGAAACTCCTGCAATCATCTTGCTCTTGTGTATCCTCTTGTCGCATGTCATTTGTCATTAATGCTTCTAATTTAGGGACTAGAGAATGTTGTCGTATCCATGTTATGTATTGGGCAAACCATACCTTATTGCCGCCATGTTATTTACACAGTTATGCTAATATCATTTAATACCCCTTTTGGCCAAATTGTTTTTTTTTTCTATTATCTTTTGGGAAGTGTCTATGAGTTTTTCAGAGATTTATTCCTATGACTCATACTTAAGAGAAATTGATCTTGCGAAATGGACCAAATAAGAGTGACCAACAAATCCAATCATTTGTCAATCAATAAAAGAAGATGGGACAAAATGTACCATTTCTCATACCACAAAAAGGGGAGCCATTGGGAATCCCTTTTGTGCTTTTTGTCCACATGTCTGACATCTCATGGAACTTTTCATGTAATGTTAAAGGATTGCCTCATGGTTATACAGCTTGGCAAGCCCAACTCATCATATATCGAACAAAGGATCACATATAAAAGGGTAGATGACACAAATAATCCTTAAATTTTAACCTAATTATATATAATATTATTCTTAAAATTTTAATTTATTTGATGTGATTCATGAACTTTAATCTAATTTTTAATGTCATCCCTAAACTTTTAATTTGTTCAATTTTTTATACTTGAACTCTTAATGAATGTTCAATATATTCCTTAGATTATAGGAAAATATTCAACATTATACTTGAATTAATGGAATAACAAAATTGAACATTTTTAGATAGTTTGAGAACTAACTTGAACATATACTAAAAGTCTAGGAATTATATTGAACAAATTAAAAGTTCAGAAATCACATTGCATATTGAGCTAAAATTCATGGATTATTTATATTATTGTCCGTATATATAATTTAATTGTAGTTATGGCTTGGCATTCTAGTTTATTATCTGAAATGACCTTAAGACTTTTAACATCCGGCTTTTCTAGTGGGTCGACAAATTATTGCTTTTACCACATAACCTACTATGGTCATCGATGATCAATAAGCAATGAGTTAGACGAAAAAAAGCAAAAAGTAATTTAAAAATAGTGCTGTTAGAGTCTCCCACTCTTTGGTCCTAATTTGCTATTTCGTCCACTTGAAACCCTAATGTCCAACATCAATAAGCCCATTGCCATAGCTCCAAAAACAAGTAAGAAGCAAGGGAATCTCTCCATATGAGGTAACAAATGCCTAAGATACAACTGGGCAAAAATTCGCTTATAAGATGGCTCGAACTTGTAATATCATGACAGACAACGAGATTCCTTTATTGCTGGCTACCACACTCCATAATAGCCTAACACACTTGTTCAATTTGGCAAGGAGTTTCATGCGGACCATGACGATTAATCTTTGGTACTGATTGGTCCCTCTAATTCTTGGGTCAACCCTATGAAAAAATATATAGTATGAGGGGAAAAGTGTAACATAATATTCAAATCCTAGAGTGAATATTTGGGTTACTATAATCAAAGATCCCAAAGTTGTACACTCATATTACATATATCCAAATTTAATTTTTATTTTAGAAAGATCTCAAATTGGTGCGCCTAAACTAATTTTTGCATTGCAAAAAATCTAAAACTAGCCCATTCATGCCACATTTATCCAACACAAAAAATTAGAATTTTAAATAAATTTTTGGAACTTTAGGGAACTCCTAGGACAAAATTAGCAAATTTAAGCAAATTCCACAATATATGATTTTGGTGATTTGGGATTTTTTTAAGATACAAAAATTAGTTTGGAATAAATGTGACATGAATATATCAATATGAGATATTTGATAGTCTCATCTCTAAATTTTCGTGTGAAAATCTTTAGACTCTTTGTGGCAGATTGCGTCAAGGACTATATTGCGTCATTTATTATTGCTACACCAGTTCAGTCGGGCTCAACTTTCGGACTCCTCCTTCAGAGCTCGCGACCTTCTGCCGCGAGGGAGGAAGAGAGATCAAAAGCCTCATCCGTACAAATTCCACACGACGACGATAATGAAACCAATCGTTGAAGCCGTTGCTCATTGGAGGCCCATCAACACGACAATGCCCGATTCCATTCTCGGCCCCTATTCATCCGCCATTGGAGTGCATGCAAAAGCGACTTCAAGCATGATGAAGTCAACTTTTGCCAATAAGTCCACACTCGGCATATGAATCTTCACTCTCCATGTTGACACATAAATTTTGACAATCCGATCATTTATATATTATAGAGAAAATTAGAAGTTAATTTTATTCCTAAACAATAAAAATATTAATTGCATATCATATAAATTTAGACGCATTTATTTTTAGTTTGCATGTTTTGGACCGGTGGTGGATAGGTTCGAATTAATGTTTCTGAGCTCTAGTTCGGCAAGCCGGGCTAGGCCCACAAAATGAGCAAATTAGCCCAAGCCCATTATTTTTTTAATTAATTATCCTCTAAGAAATTGAGATTTGATGCGATATTACAGTGAATTTTTGAAATTTAAGAAAATAGCATTGTAATCTTATCTTCAGCAATAGGCGATAAAATCAGTAGAGGATATTCGAGAGATAAGAAGAATAAAAAACATTTTTGTGATCATGAGGTTATAGGTAATTTTTTCGTCAAATGAAATATTCACAAAAAGATTGCATTTTGTTTTGGCCTATAAAAGGGTGTGTACGTAGGTTTTAATTTATGTAGAATGAACACTCTCCGGAAGCATTCGTGTCCGACAGTCCGACATGCCCGACATGTCCCGACACGCTCCGACACGCAGTCAACGAGTGTCGAAAAATCCGTCACGTGATCAACTCTCTCCGACACGCTTCGACATGCGAGTCCAAGCGAGTCCAAAATTCTGACACGCGATTCCGACATGCACGGGGTCAATTTTAAAAATTTCTAATACTTATGGAGTCAAAATATAAATATACACAAAAGAAGTAATAAAAGAAGTAACAAAAATGCTATAAATATACACGCACGGGGTCATTTTTTTTTTTTAGTTTTGTTTTTTTAGAATTGTTTTAGTTTTTAAAAAGTCTTTTACTATGAAAGAAGTAATAAAAAACGATATATATGATAAATAAATAAATTTAAAAATATCATTTCAGCATTTTTCTTTAAATAATATTTTTTTCCTCTAAGTTTTAAAACAATATTATTTAATATATTTTTCATGTAAATTAATTGTAGGCTATTTTTATTATTATTTATACATATATATATATATAACGTGTCGAAACGTATCGAAATTTTCTATTTTAAAAAAAATGATGTGTTGACGTATCGTGTTGTCTCGTGTCATATCGCGTATCCGTGTCGGTGCTATATAGATTTTAATAGAGGGGCTTTTTCGTTTTCCCTTATCAAAAGTGAAAGGAGAGAGGAAAAAGAGAGAGGGAGCCATCCGTGGAGTTCTCGAGAGGAGTGAAACACAAAAGGAGAAGAAAAGGGGGAAAAGCGAAAAGAAAGCAAAAGGGATAAAGGTGATTGGATATTTACTGTTCATCACCTTCTTCCTCTGCCATTCCCGCCTCTGCCTTCCTCCTGCCGGCTCCGCTTCTGCTTCATGCCCGCGCGCTGATCTGCGAGTCGCCGGTGATCCGCGCCCAACACCACCCCTGCTCAGCCCGCGCTGACCCGCGATTCCGACGGCCCGCTGCCGCCTGAACCCCCTGCGCCGGTTACCACAGCCCCTGTGATCATCCCCGATTGCGATTTTGACGCCCAGTGAGCACCATGCCACCGCACCAACCGGTTCCGCCGCCTGCTGTCTCTCTGCCCAACCCCTGCTGAAGCCGCGACGACCCCGACGCCCGCTGCTGCTCCGTCCGCAACCGCCCGGTGCTCGTCCGTTTCGCCTTGCCGATTCTCCATCTCCACTGTTGCTGCCCCGACGCCGGCAGATCTGAACCTGCCTTCCATCGCGACACCCGCACTCGGAGTCTTCCGCCCACGACGCCCTTTGCCGGAGACCGAACGCCGATAGCTTCGATTGCGACGCCCCTGTTTCGTCGGTTTTCCTTGCTACCCGGGTGCTGCCCCTTTTTCTGCTGGTCTGCCCTCGCCGGAGTTCCCCTTGCCGGACCGACGACTTGCTGCCCTTGGAGATCCACGAGCAAGCCGTGCTTGGGAAGGGAAAAAGCAAAAATAAGAAAAAAATCCAATTAGGTAGTTCAGTTTTATTATTATTATTTTTATTTATTTATTTTGTTTTATTTGATAGCATTCTTTAATCCATTTAAATTGTGATATCGGACGTCGATATTTATTTCAAAAATCTTGTAGGCACTATCCATAGGGGTTTTACCCAAAATTAATGTAATTATTAATTTGATCCATAAGACGTTGGATCAATTTTTTAATTATAATAATTATTTAGGGTTAGACCTAAATAATTATTTTTTTTTAAATAGGGTCTTAGATAATGTTGGCACATTTTAATTATTCCATTTTTCTTTAAAAAATAGTTTTCAAAGATAGAATATGGTTTAAGTCAAATTAATTCCTGAAATAAATTAGAAAATTATTCCTTTTTAGATAATTTAATTAGGGTTTTATTAATTTCGAATTTCAATAAAAAAATACAAAAATGTTAGGTGCATAGTTTGCATAATAGGTTCATTAGAATTTATTTGTTAGCAAAAATAGGTCATGTAGTTAAGATGCATGTTTTAAATTTGAAATAAAAGAAAACCTAAAAAACATTGTTTGTTTCATATGATCACCCATTTGCATGATAGTGATTTAGGTTAAAACAAATCTAAGCTGCTTTCAAAAACATTTTTGAAAATTAAAATAAATGGTACCGAAGGGCATTAGAGAAATCTAATGTAACCAAATCTCTATACCCTTAGTCTCTGGTTCGTTCGTAGTTATTTTACTTAGACACTACTATAAACTGATTAATGGTGATTTCTAATTAATGATCATTTGCATGCTAAATAATTGCTTAAGTCGCGAATTGATATGGATTTGGGAGAGTTTGAGCTAAGTTTAAAAACTTGATAGTCTATCAACCTAACCTAGGTGGTGCACTCAAAATTTAGGTCGCAACACTCCACGAGTAAGTATCTTACTCCATTTATAAAATGTGTCGTTTTCAATCACGAATATTGAATAAATTATACGTATACCAAGTGTGGACTTAATTGGTGAAATTCGAACTGCTCATGCTTGGAGACAGTTTTGCATGCAATCCAAAGGCGGATCGACAGGGACCAAGAATGCATATGGGGCATTTGAAAATCGTGGTCTTATTGTCATGTCGATGGGCCTCCAATGATTGGTTTCATGTGCGTTTCTTGGACCAAGCTTCCCGAGAACAAGCACTTGATTACAGAGTATATACATTTGTTACCTCACATGGAGGGATCTCCTCACTTCTGGCTAGTGGATGAGCTGCGGCCATGGGCTCATTGATCTCGGACATTGGGGTTCTATACGTATGAAGTAGCATATTTAGAGTAAAGAGTTGGGGACTATCATGACTATTTTTTAAAATAATTTTTTGATTTTTTTCAACCCAAGTCACTTAGCGATCTTTGGTGCCTTTAGTAGATTATTTTGGGAAAATTTGTCCAAAAATTTCTAAATTTATTACAATTTAACTAATTCAGTTATAAAATTTTCATTATGCCATTTTTTTTTATTTTTTGTTTTTTGCTGAAAATCGTGTCAATTGAGTCTTAAGCCTCTCAATTGAGTCCATCCGATTAATTTTAGTAAAATATCATTGACATTAGCACTAGCTATCCAATGTGGTGCAATTAGTAGACATGGACAATTTTTCCTTTTTTTCGTTTTCTTTTCTTTCTTTTTCTTTCTTCCATTTTTCCTCTAATATGTTGCTGGGCCTCGGTGACTAGCTAGAGACAACTGGTCCCTAAGGTCACCCCCACTGGCCGCTAAGAAGGGCAAAACTCACCAAATCCAAGGAGACAAACATTGCTAGATTTGGCAAGTTCAAGCATGACTAGCGATAGGCTAGGCTTGCCTAAGGTCAACCAAATTGACCTTGCCCATCGACAACAATTACCGGGGCTCAATGACCAGCTAGAGAAATGAGGGAAGAAAACATAATAAATAAATAAAAACCAGTAACGTAAAATATATATCATTAAAAATTATTTACATTAGCACCAATTCTGCCCCTTATAATAATCGACATTCATGTCAATAATTTTCAATTAAAATTAATCGAATAAACTCAATTGACAAAATATATATAAAAAAAATTAGGACTCAATTAACAAAATTAAAAGGTTTATAGCTTTTGGATAATTTTTCCAATTATGTTGTATAAAAATCATTTATCAATCCACTCCACACTAAATGACATAGCATATTATCATCTTTTTTAGTTATTTGAAACAGGACATAATCGAAAATACAAGAAGTATTACAAGTTTTTTGATCATTTTAAATAATACGCTGCAAAGCCGAGCTATACCTTATCTATTGTGATTACTTAACATATAATGAATTGGGTTTTCTGAGCTATATCACCGTAGTAGTTTCATAAAATTTTTCGAATAGTTAATCTAATTAAAATCGGGACATTTTAGGGCTGTGAACTTTTTCAAGTATTAAACGGAAAAAAGATAACCGTGTCAGCTTGGTGATGAAGCTTCACATCAATTCGTCTCGATCCTAATCAGATTTAACTATTTTCGCTCTGGGCTTGGGCTTGGGCTTGGGCTTGGCTGCTGAACTTCGCGCTTGTTCGAGCATGCACAGAGCTCCTCCCAGAAATATCAGAAAATGAGAGTTTCATTGTTTAATATTTCTAGGGAGAGTTCCAACAGAATATTAGAAAACTGAGTGTTTCGTTGTTTAATATTTCCGGGGAGGAATCTTGGAACCTTACCCAAATATATTAAACAACAAAACACTTGTTTTCTCTCCCAGAAAATATTAGAAAACGAAAGTAGGAATACCTCTATATATATACTCTGCAACCAAAGTGACTGTTGCACTTTGTCATCCACCAAAAACTGTCACGGAGTTCGTTGAGGTCTACCTTTTGCACAACATTGCCGATCATCCAGTGACACTTGAAAGGTTTGTAATTCATTAATTTGTGCTCTAAAAACTTTGCTTAAGTAGCTAGTTTTATTTTCTTTTGAATCTATTTTTCTTCCAATTAATTCATTTCTAATTTGATATAGAGATCACAAATAATTATAACAGTAGCAATAATAGGAAAGATCTGACTTAACCAAGAGACTCTACATTGTATTTATATCATTGAAACTACTTGTCATTATGTATTTCAATTCACAGTAAATCAGGGCGTTGAGAAGCGTGATTATACGGTTTTACATAATTTACAAAGTCATCTATCTCATAACACTAATCAAAGTGACTAAACCCAAGAGCTTGAATTCAATATGTCAGAATATGCCAAGAGCTCTGAAGCACCTATCATTTTTATTAATTCCTGTCACACGTACTTAAGAGCAATGACTCTTGCGAAGTGGATCAAATTAGAGTGAATAAAAAGAATTGACCAAAATGGGTATTAAATGCAAAATAAATAAATAAATAAAAAGGACGGAACAAAATTTGTCATTTCTTAGACCACAAAAACCGGAAGAAACATAGATGCTTTGTGCACGTTTTGTCCACGTCTTCAACGCTTCATGGAACTTTCCATATGATGAAAAAGGATATAATAGCTTGGAAACCCAACTCATCGGATGCCAAAACAGAACGAAAATCGTTTAAGCGAGCGGAGGAGCTCCTGGGTCAAACTGCAGAGTCTCTTCCCGCTCTTCGAATCCTCCTGTTCCCTGCTCGTGCTTCCCTTCTCCACAGCCATGCCGAATCAATCAACAGCTTTGGAAAGGCACGTAATTCACTCATCTTCAAGTCTATGCTAAAGCAGCCAATTTCTTTTCTCTCTCAAATCTATTCTCTTCCAATCAATTTCTTCCCAGTTTAACATAAAGACAACGAGCAACTACAATATGAACAACAACATGAGAGTTTTGACTTGTATATATATCAGTACTTGTACATTATTTTTGGAATTCTTATTTTCAAGTTTTTTTTTTTTTTTCTAGGTGAGCTTGTCTTTGATCATGTGACTGGTCATCAATATGTGCTTACTAGTGTTTACTTTGGCATGGTCCAGGCTACTTGCGCAAAGTTTTCACCATTTACGAGAGATTGTTCAACCACTCAAGGATGTGCTGTTTTCCCAAGCTTGGCTACCACGCTTGATGACAGCCTAATACACTTGTTCATTTTGCAAGTAGATGCACTAGTTTAGCGTGCTGGGTGATGGCAAATTTCATGTAGGCTATGCTAGTTAATCTTCATTAATGATCGGTCCCTCTAATCCATGGGTCAATTCTATAAAAAGAATATATACTATTGTGCGGGATAGTATAAAGCCGTCTTTAGATATAGTAAGCGTTCAAATATTCAAACTTTTCGTTGCAATTTGTGTCGTAGACGAACTTGGGGGAGTGACACAGATTGTATCAGTCAACGATGGAGGACCAATCGTTGAAGCCGGCTCTTTGGAGGCCCACCAACACGACAACAAGACGACAATCTTCATGTGGCCCGAATCCATTGTCGGCCCCTATCAATACAATAGGGGCTTGCATGCAAAACTGTCTTCAAGTATGAGAAGTCGAATTTCACCAATAACTCCCACCTTGACATCATGTATAATTTATTCAACGCTCGTTATTGGCAGTAGAAAATATTATAAATAAAGTATACTTATTCGGGGAGAATTAAGTTGTGGCGACCGACGATTCGCTTCTGAGATTTATGGACTTAAATAGCTTACTTAGGGGATTGTATATTGGACCATATTTTGCTCCATTTTTTATTAGAGAAAACTTTATCAACCCAGCCTTTCCGTTAATAGATTGCAAGTACACATGAACACTACTCACAAGTTGTGAGATTTGATGGGATCACTGTAAATTATTCTAAAAGCTTAAATCGTTAAATTCTTGTCGGTGTTGCCTGTAGGTCGTGATGTGCCTCGAGATGGCCGTCTCTTGTCCCCCTGTCAGTGGGGAATCCGCTCCTGGGTCATCGCTCTGCAGCATCTAGCCCATCCTCTAGGCACCTTTGGAATTGAAAACATGATTTTAACATTTAATTATTTTAAGACTCCTCACAAATAGGTTGGACTTTGGCATAAGTCTAAAGAGTTGAAATATATAATTGATGAGACAAATAAGAGCTTGAAATTATTTGAACTCAATATCTCCTGCTTCAATACCATGTTGAGCTTTGTAGTGAAAGAGAGAAGAGAGTATTTTGTAAATTACTAGAATAAAAGAACAAGACCCCTATGCATAGGGAGAGAAAGCAATTAGACTCCATTATAGTTAAGATAAACCACAATTAACCTAATCCTAAATCATAATACTAAATATATCTCTAACACATGTAATTTGAATTTTGCAAGAAGTTTCTTCTAATTCTGGATGGACAAAGGAAAACACAACCCTCATTGTATTAGCAATAGCACAGCTATTTTGGACACATGAATTTTTTGTATTTATTGTCTAGATAGCTTTATAAAAATGGAAAATATTAACACATGTTCCTAGAACATTAATGCAATTGTGATAATTGTACTTTGTCCATGTAAATTCATTTTTTATGTTCAATTTTAGGGATACTTTTGTATTTAGGTCTGTAATATATGTAGCTTGGCAATTGAGTCCTCCAATTTTCATTTTCTACAATCGAGTATTTTGACTCACATAATTTTTACAATCAAGTGATTTTGTCATTAATAAATTTAAGAACTTTGGATGCGGCACTCAGATCGCTGATGTAGCATTTTTTTTTTTTTTTTTTTGCTAAAAAAATAAAATTAAAAGAAAAGGTCTAAATATTCATTGCTGCCCATTAACATATTTGAAAAATTGATGGGAAAAAGAAAAGGATAAAGAGAGACAGATACAAAAGGGCCAATTCGATAAAATTGAAAATTAAATGCTAAAAATTTAGGTACTGAATTATAAATGATGATAATTTAAGTGTTGAATGTGTAATTTAAAAGTTGTTCGATGATGATAGAAAATTGACAACTGAATATTATTAATCTCTCACCAAATATAAAGAAAAGACCATTATCTGTAAATGTTCCAAAAAATATGGTAAATAAAAATTTGCCATGAAATATTTTCTGTTGAGCAAATTGGGCGACGTCTCCTTTATTTACTAGATTAAGTGGATTATTGACTTAATTGAATTATTCAAGTAAAAGCCGTTCAGGGTTGTCAAACCAGTTTAATCTCATTAAATTTTGTATTTTAATTGGGTTATCAGGCAGGCTCATAAAAGGAAAAAGAGTTAGAGGAGGGCATAGATAAACCGTTGGTGCTCACTAATGAGAGTGGTGGACCCTTGCTCGGAGGGTTCTGGGTCCTCCCTACTCCATATGGCAACCAACCCCACCATTATTGATGATATTCCAAATTATGTGCTAAAGTTTAAATACTGAGCTTTAAGTGATGATATTCGTAAATGCTAAAATGAATTTAAAAGTTGTTTGATTATACTTAAATTGATAGTTGAATATTATTGATCTCTAACCAAACTTAGAGAAAAGACTATTTTTTTTTTTTATAGGTTTTCCAACATATCTGATAAGATTCTAATTACAATAAATTACTTTTCTAAAAAAAAAAATCAGTTGACACCTCCTTTACTTACTAAAGAGGATTATCGACTTAATTTAATCATTTAAGTCAATTCCGTTTAAGTTCCCCAAACAAGCTTAATCTCAGTAAGTTCATTTTCAAAACTTAATTGGATTATCAAATAGGCCCAAAGAGGGAGGAGAGGAAGGGGAGGGCGGAAATGAATTGTCGGTGCTCTCTAAATGGAAGTGGTAAACCCTCACCAGGGTAACACTTGGCTCTCCCTAGGGCAAACAGCCCTAGCTAGAGACATGCTTCGCAATTATGAGGGTTGCCATCTCTTATGGACTATGAAGAGTGTTCGTCCACTCTTAGGTTACGTTTGGTTGTCCGGATTTCTAAAAGGGATAGGACTAGATAGGATAAGATAAGAAATCCATGGATTTTTTCATATCCCATCAACTGTTTGGTGAATTAAGGATTTAAAGTCGGATATCCTCATATCTTATCCAATCTATCTTTGGTGAACTACAGATTTAAATTCGAATATTTTAAAAACAATAACATTAGGCAAGTACAAATTTGCAGGTTTAACATTCACAAAATCATCCAAAACAATATATCTTTTTCAAATTAACAGATTCTCCTCGAATTTCATGATTACACATCGTAATAATCTTTTCCGTTCTTTGAAATAATCTTTTAGATACCCCCTTCAACATCAAACATTTTTAGAATAGCCTCAATTTCAATATATTCACTTTGAAACATGAATTCTTTTTCTCTCTTACAAGTTTTTTCATTTGTTTCCATTTTGTTATAGGTCCAATACCAAATCAAACAAATGCCCAATTAGAACAAAGCATAAAATCCAAAGTTCATTCGCTTTTTTTTTTTCCAATTGTCATGAGGATGCAATGACAGTTAATCACGTTAACGAACGATCTCTAAACAATTCGCATCTATAAAGTACATTACATTGTTGAGTATCAGCCAACTGCATTTTGACCAAAATAAACTCATGTTCACGTCCATCTAAAGCAGTAGATGCGAACTATCTTGACTTAAGGCTTCTTTTAAGTTCATGGCTAGGTTTTTTGCCAAAGAGACAGAGAAACTATTTATGAAAAATAAAAGACAGAGGCAAAGAATATTATAGATAATGGTTTTCTTGGCAATGAACATAGAGATAAAGTTTCAAGCCATATCAACATCTTTTCAAGTCATGGCTACAACCGAAAGGTCCAAAAAGATAACATTAAAGCTTATAGCTAGCCCCAAAAACCCTTTAAAAAACTAAAGAAGAAAAAAAGAAAAAGTATGGAGAGAAAACATATCTCCTACAAACTCAAAAACAACTCAATCATCACTCATTCTCTTCTCTCATCTCTTGGAGAAGTAATTCCACAAATGCTTTCCTGTCATCTCCTTGAAATCCCAAAAATAGATGAATATTCTCAGGATCCTTCACAATTTTTCTACATAATTTTATTCTATCCATAGTACCTAAAGACATTTGAATGAGCTCCTCATTGATTTTCCATTTGTCATTATCCAAATCCTTAGCATGTTCGATGCGACTAGCGAACATCTCCATTCTCTCGTTAGTATTTTCCAAGAATGAGCCAAAAGTTCCTGCTATCTCAACTAAGCCAACAACCCATTTGTCACTTGCTTTAGCCCTTTTTTCTTCTTGAAGAATCAGAAACATTTTGTGTCTGAGAAGATGATAGTGGCGGTGAGTTTTGATTACACCATTGGTTGCCACATTATCATGATTTTCACCTTCCTCATGATCTACAGCCTCATGAGCTTCTAAAGGATCTTCACTGAGATTTCCCTTGGCATGGTCTTTTCCAAATATGGCTGCTAGTCGATTATATTGAGGGAAGGACTTCCCTCTCAAAGAAGCAGCTCCTGGATAGGTCTACAAAGAAAATTATATTATTTTGTTAAAAATGAAACAATTAATAAAAAGAAAAATGAGAAGAAGTGACACAAACCTTGCAATATTTTTGCCAACTATCCTCAGAATGAATATCAACACAATGCTTTTCATGGTCCCACCCAAAGCCACTTTGATTCCTCAAGTTATATATCTGATTATACAACTTTTTCAAGCTTTTCATTTTCGACTCTATGTGAGGATTACCCTTGATGCCAGAACAAGGGAATTTTTATTCAAACCACTTCTCTAACATAATCATGTAACCACTCTTGAAGCCGTTATCGGCTTTCATTCCTCGCGTAACTAATTCTTCAAGACCATCTAGAAGTGCATTTTCTTCATCTAATGTCCATATACATTGGTCTCTCTTTGTTCCCCTTCCTTGAGTTTGACTAAAATCGCTACTTTCCATTACTAAACATCTCATTGCAATTTCAGAAAGTTTAATGATGGAAGATAACGTGGTAGAGAAAATTTAATGATAGAGACAGAGAAACAGAAAACTAACTCAGCATCTATGTCGATTGAGCCACTCCCAGATTTCTTAAAGTAACAAAAAACATAGAAAACAAAAACTAACTCAGCATTCAATCAGCCACGATATTCAACCCACACAACAAGATATATCCTTCCCTCGCAGGTGATGCGATATCAATCGTGACTTTGCCTCACATAAGCAAAATGGAAATGGTAGAAACAATATGTCTAGGTAAGTAATCGATTCCTTCTCCCACTAAAGCAAATATCATCGACACTCAACACAAACACTGACAACACAACAAATACGCTACAAATTGACCTCAAAACAGCAAATGCAAATATCATACGATAATATCTTGCAATTTCTACTAAATACAGGGATCTCCTTCATTGCTTGAACTTTTCTTACTAGAAAGAAATTTACTTGAGATTTACCTGGAGTGAGAAGATCAATACATAATGTATGACCTATAAAGGCATAATCAATAGGGTTTTACATTTGAGTTATACTTTTACTTTTTGCTAATCAGGCCACGTTAACAACCTAACTCACTACAATCTATCAATGATCTTGATTAATTCTCCAAAGAGTAGAACAATGTAGCATTGAATGTCATATTTTCAATATCTATGCCAAGTTATATACATATACATTTATATATCTATTCCTAAATAAATTTATAATGGAACTCTAGTACATGCTACATGAAAAGGTCCCAAACAAAAGGAGTTTGCAAAAATTATAACCAAAGAAACTTTCAGATATATGCCAAATTGATTCCTAGTGTAATAAAAAGACCCTAGTGCATTAGAGATCAATCTCATTGAGAATCAATCTTTAAGTGGAGGGCTATAGAAGCAATGTATTGAACTAACTGTGAACAGTAAACCTTCAAGATGGCAATAAATTCTCCTAGTGCAGGGGAATAGAAAGGGATTAATAAGCAGGGCTTTTCCCACATCCATGGTGTGCTTCTCTTTGTCAATCATTTTCCTTTAAAACTCAAGCAATCAAGCATGAATCTCAAGCTCTTAAAAACGAAAATTGAAATTCAAGTTATGATAATCACACCAACTTTTATTACAAAAGGAGTTATGTTTATCTTTTCTGTTTTCCTTATCTCAAATCTCTAGCTCCCCTCTTCCCACCCCCACCACTTAAAAAAAAAAAAAAAAAAAAAAATTAAAAAAATCAAGGTTTCGTTCTTTCACACCAAAGGCTGGATAAACATTGAAGAAAAACTTTTTGATCAATGCTAGAATGAAGAAAAAAGAAGACAACTTTTAGAATAATTTGCAGCACATGCCCATTGAAAATTCCAATCCAGATTCATAAAAAAAAACCACCCATAAATTGTAAATACTTTTAGAATAATTTGCATTGCATGCACATTCAAACTATCAAATCCAGATCCATAAAAAAACTACCCATCGCTTGTACTCTCTTCTCCTCTGGCCCATAACACCCATCCATCCAATTTGATGTTCATCAAGAAAAAAGAAACCAGAGGAGTCTGCCCAATTAGAAGATTAAAAGCTACTCTAATGTTTCACCTTTATATGATGACAAGATAGAACCAATTAAAAAAAAAAAGCAATACATCGACATAATTGATAAGTCACTATTCCAAAAAATTTTGCCCATTGAGCACATACACAGCTCAATTGTACCATCATCTTTGTTTCCCAAACAACGTTGTATTTGAACCAAGAAGTTTACAAGGTCTCCAAGATAAATAGTGGGATGCCATTCTAAACTGGAAGACAGTTGCCCTAAAAACTGGATGCTGATCTAATACTTACTGCAAAATAAAAAACACAACAACAGAAGAATTCACGTACTTCCCTTGCATTCCCACCACGCCGAAACAGGCCGCGATCGCTCGGACCCGGCGGTGCGACAAGGATGATTGGGGTGCCGGCAACCTCGGCGACCGAGGTGCAATCAAAGTGGGGAAAACATCGTGGTGGGGGGAATCGATCGGGAGGGCAACCAGCGGGCAATGCCGGCAGACAAGGGGGTCTTACCTTGGTGGAGGAAGAAGGCTTTCGTAAAATTTCGATGAGAATCGGAGAGCTATTGAGGAGAAGGCTTCAACGTCGATTCTTTGGAAACAAAGAGTCGTCTGTGGGTGAACAAAAGAAAAAGAAAAAAAGCATAGGGTTTTATGTTTTGGATAAAAGAAATCCTATCCGATCTTATCCCACCCCCCTCGGATTTTTTTATTCGGTTTATATCTCATCTATATCCGATCTTATTCTATCCTAGACAGCTACCAAACATGGGATATGATAAAACATATCCTATCCTGATTTTTATCCGATCGACCAAACGTAGCCTTATAGTGTCTCGCCTTCATGTTCTTTGTAAAATAGCTAAAGAAATGTTCTAAATTTTATAAATAAACAATTTACTTGTTCTTGATTGTTTTGCCTTCTCTATATCATTTATCTTGATTGTTGGCCATCTTGCGGGTGGCGATCTATACCATCCTTATGAGGCTCATTATTATGGAGATGCCGAACACATCAAATTTTAAGACATTTATATTCTTTAGAAAGTCCTTAGAGCGTTTTCTATGGACATCTAACCTTAATTAAGTCCCGCTATAGCTTGGCGAATCAATTTAGATAACAAGGAAAAGTCCATTTCTTTTATTTATCAATTGTGAGTTTGACGATGAAGCATGAGCCTATACCTAATCATCTTATCCAGTTACTTCCCTTTCTCGCATCATGACATTGAAAATTACTCCTTGAAATTTATTTGTTTTTGAGTAAAAATAAATCTTATATTGATATCACTAAAAACTTCTATTGAGTGATTCCAGGAAATTATTCGTTTTCAATTCAGTAGCCTTTTTAGAGAAGCCAAGCAGTTGAATGGAAAGTATTTGTTGTTAAGTTGCATATGCAACTTATTACTATTGTTGTACATTTGCACTAATATATATATATATATATATATATATATATATATAATATATATATATATATATATTATGGTTCCATGAAAATTCTGATGTATTTAAAATTGACAAGAAAACATGTATTTGAAATGGTTTGAACAGTTTGTCTTATAATGCGATTATAGCTGCCATAATTTTCTTGTCAACAGCTAATTATTTCATATAATCAAGGCAAAAAAAAATATTTCACAAGGCCTTTTGTTTTGAATTTGCATGATAATAATGGAGGTTCATAATTTCCAATCTATTGAGTTATTATTATTATTATTATTATTATTATTATTATTATTATTATTATTATTATTATTTTTTTATTGGAAAACATCCATCAAAAGTTGTGTAGTGATGACATGAGAAATAAATAAAAATTAGTCCATTAGATTCACCAAATAAAATGAAAGCTGAGTAGTTAAAATCTAGGGACTATAACATAATGACATATATTTAAATATTGATGAAACCAAATGCATTCATTGAAACTAGTAGATGATTTCTTTCACTCTTACTTGTACTTAAGTTATTTATTATAGTGTTAAAACCTCAAAAAACCCTAAACTAGTCTACTTTTGACAAATTTATCCCAAATTAATTTTTTGACCATAAAAAACCCCAAATTGGTACACATTTGACAAATTTATTTCAAACTGATACTTTTGTGATAAATTTACTCTCTATTAGTTTTTGTTAAAGTTTATTGTCAAATTGGTAAGTTAGATAACACATGACAATTAACTAGTGTATTATTTTGGATTTTATTCTCCGTTTGTCACAGTTATATTAGTTTTGTGATTTTTGTAGTATTAATCCAATTTAATGGATGGTGTATTTGTTACAAATGTAATAATTTGGGGATTTTGATAATAAAAAAATTAGTTTGAAATAAATTTATCACAAGTGTATTAATTTTGGATTTTTTTTGGCTATTTGGGATAAATTTGTCACATATATAGCTATTTAAGTTTTTCGAGATAAAAAAAAAATAGTTTTGGATAAATTTGTCATCAAGTGTATTAATTTGGAATTTTTCATAATATTAGCCCTTTATTATAATGCTTTCCTAGTACAAAACAAGAAAACATAAAAATATTCAACTTATTAACACAATAACTAGTTGGTTATCTACCAAATAAACTACTTTTTTTTTTTTGAAAAAGGGGGACACCTGTTTCATCCCAAATGGCCAAAAAAAAAAGGAAAAAAAAAGAAGAAGAAAAATTCAAACAAAAAGATGAAAAAAAAACATGTAAGAAATAAACTCAAATTAGGAATGGACTTCTCATTTTTCCACTGGAATTTCCAAGCACATTCATAAATGAAGTGAATGCAAGCTCCCACTAGAAGCTTCTCCTGATGGGAGCAGAGGGGAAAAGCAAGAAAAAGAGGGAGACTTTGAAAAGGTGGTGCTAAGATTGTAAAGAGTAGTGCTTTGTAAAAACACTTGTTTACCATTCTTCAGGAGGACCCTCCACGTTTGATATCGATGGTAAATGGGTGCTTGGGAAAAGATTGTAAAGAGTCCACGTTGTGTTGAAATAATTAAATACTAAATCACATCCACTTAAACTTTTAGAACAGTTGGCAATAATACTATCAAAATTTCACATCATATCAAAGTTGCAAATTCTGAGTTCAAATCTTAAAAGTCTCATTTGCCTCTCCAATTAATTATGTTTACACTTAATTACACTTAATACTAGGCAAAGAGACATCAAAATCTTTTTTTGGTAAACCCATCGATGGTGCTTGGGAAAAGATTGTAAAGAGGGAATAAGATTACAAGTCTCATTTGCCTTCACAATTAAATATGTTCATGTTTAGTACTAGGCAAAAAGGGATAACAATCTTTTTCTAGCATACCCATCGATAGTGCTTGGGAAAAGATTGTAAAGAGCCTTCTTTACAATCTTTTCCCAAGCACCATTGACCATTGTTCCCTCCTTACAATCTTTTCCCAAACACCATCGATGGGTATACCGGAAAAAGATTGTGAAGACATCGCCATCAATGTCGGAGATCCAAACTCGGGAGCACCCTCTTTACAATCTTTTCCCAACCATCATCGATGGCCCAAGCACCATTGATGGGTATATTGGGAAAAGATTGTGAAGACATCGCCATCGATGTCATATGTTGAGGGTGCCACTGGAGATCCAAAAGCACCCCTTTACAATCAATGGTCCTCCTAGAGAATTGTAAACACGTTTTGTTTTGTTTTTTTTTTTTCTTTTACTACAAAGCACTGCTCTTTACAATCTTTTCCCAAGCACTCTTTTCCAATCAATGTTGTAGGCTGAGAGGGTCCTACTGGAGAATCGACATTGAATGGAGTACTGGAAAATCGGTGGAGGGGATGGATCCATGAAATTCCCTGACTACAAGTAAATCAATAGTGGGAAATGGAGCACCACCTCTCCTTCTTTGAAAGCTTATCTGTGAAATTCCCCTTATAAAAAACATACTTTGATAGACATGAAGCCCAACAAAATTTGCATTCGCTTCGAACTCTTTGCCTCTCTCTGAGGTGAAACAAACATCAGCACTTTTTGTTTGAAAGCTAGCACAGATCAATGTCTGACGTCAACTCTATTTCAACTGAAGCTCAAAGGTCAGTTTTTTTATTCAAATAGTCAAGATTTACATAGATTAGTACTCTCCATTGCTTGCATATGTTTATGCCATTCCTTAGGAACTATATCCTCCTTTGGGTCATGAGCATTTAGTGCACTTGGCTTCCTATGTTGCTTGGAATTTTTATTTGTACAACTTTTGAAAAACCCATCCATATTGTCAAAAGTAACAACTTGCCCCAATTAATCCTTCTTTATCTTCCTAGCACAAGCTGGTATTATTTATTTGCACCGTAAATTAATGATTTCAGATTTTGTTGTTCTTTTTGATAGACTCGAAGAACAAGAAGATGCCATAATTGAAAAATCGAAAGATTTCTTGATATCCTCGCTTAAATGGTCGTTTGCTCTTTTGGGAGCTAAGGATGTACTTTTAAACAAGCAAGCAACCTTCACCACGATAGCCGTAGTTCTCATCGTGCTCTTTGGCATCACTTCGCGAACAACACAAAGCAATCATGGAAAGACATTCCTCAATCTTGCGTTTCTCATACTAGGATGTCTCATCATTGGAGTAGTAATTGACTTGATCATACTAAATTCTCACATCAAGTGGGGTATATATGGTGTCTTCCTTATTATGGTAGCTACAAATCCTAATTACCAACAAAATTACCTAGAGATGAAATGGATCTTCAAGTCGATGTGTGGAGAAATTTCTTTGAGACTCAGAAAATTGTTTATTCAATCACAAAGGATTATCAAAGAACTTTTGAAAATTAATGTTGCAGACCGAGAAGAATCATCTGTGAATAACAATGTTGTGACTCTAGCCATTGGTGGTGACGGAAGTGGAGTCGGGGAGGATATTGTCTAGTTGATCTCACGATGGAATTTGACACACTTTATCTCTCTTTTTCCCTTTGTATCATAAGATGTTCGCACGATATGTGAGATGGATATTCGAGGTTTTCCCTCTGTATTATGTGCTAGTATGACTATGCAAAAGTGTGGTTAAATTATAATAGTTCTATATTGATACAATTAATCTTTGGAACTTTGCATATTTGCTCCATCTTCATGAAATTTTTATTGATCACTTCTTCTTTCATAGCAACTTTTACGTAAATGCTGCATTTTAGGTTGTGATTTTGATTTTGAAAGGTCACATGTCTGGATTTGAAGCAGTACTTCATCTATAAGTGGAAAATCCACTTTGATGACCCTAAAGTCAAAGATACATAGGAATTAAATGTAAAATGCTACATAAAACAGCCACAGATGCACATGCACACCTCATCGTGTAATAGACTCCCCCCTTTTGTACGAGCTATCGGTCGGATGATCAATCAAAAGAAGCTGCTATTTGACAAAAAGAAGGAGAATGGTCGGAGTTGTGCGTGTAATCGGTAAACGAGATCGGACTGTGCTCAAGGACAAAGAGCTGACGTTTTCATTGAATTGACTCGCTACGGTCTTTCTTCGTCTTAAGAAGTCAATCTGCCCGATTCCAACACATGTTGGTCTAATACAGTCATAGTATTACAGTATGCATTATTTTAAATTGCTTTATTCGTAAAAGATTAAATGCTAAATGTAAACATGCAGGTTCTCTAGCGATTTGTTTACACTATTACAATATATATTATGGCAACATATAAAACCTTTCTAGTAATTCATTAATTTGTTGCATTTTGATGGTAAAATTGCTTTTGCAAGTTTCAACTTTAATAAATTTAAGTTGGCACCACTTTTTCGTTTATCATGAAACCTAGTGTTTAACCCCTCAAAAATTTGGATAAGTGTTTGGAAGTTCTAAAATTTATCATAAATGTGTAATTGAGTCTTAAAAACTGGTATTTTGCATAATTTTTTATTCAAGCGATGTTGTCATTATTTGGCAGAAAAAAACGATTTTGTCATTATTTAGCAGAAAGAAGTGATTCTGTATTCAAGAACTTTGGTCTGCCGTGGGACCAATACACATTGGCCTATCAGCAGACACATTAAAAAAAATTACGAGAGAGAGAGAGAGAGACAGATTCCTATATTCTCCTGAAAAATTCGAAGTGCCTAGAGTAAGGAACCTGCCTTTGAATTGCCTATCCCCAGTTAGCTGGATTTGGATATTTTTAGTGTTTGATGCTGGACAATTGAGATTTTGATCTCTCTCTCCCTCACGGCACTGGTCGCCAGGCCTTCCACAGTCGACCGATGCACTCTCCTCATCACTCTCTTCCCCTCTATTGTTTCTGTAAAGCTATCCGAAGGAGGAGTCTGAAAGTTTTGAACGGCCATGTTAGGCTATCACGGAACCTGGTGGCCCAACAATAAAGGAATTCAATATCACGAATTCAAGTCATTTGTAAATAATCATCTGCCCAACTTATGCCTCACGTACTTTCCATCTCATATGGAGCGATTTCCTCACTTTTGATTCATTGGTGAAGCTGCTTGGACATTGGGATTCCAAGTGCACGAAAAAGGACATCCTAAACAAAGAGTCAAAAGTTTGTCCCAAAAAAAAAAAAAAACAAAGAGTCAAAAGACTCTATCATGACTATTTTTTAATTATTATTTGGTTTTTTAGTCCAAGTCGTCACTTAGTGATCTTTGATGCCTCTAGTAGGTTATGTTGTCAATCCACTCTATATTGAATGAAACGTCGTATTATCTCGAGGTGGTCAATTCCAGGATGAGTTGATATTTTGGTTTCCAGTTTGTGAAATTAGGAACTTGGTTCTCGGTCTGGTTTTCAAGTGAGTTTAGGAACCAAACATATTTCTTTTTTTTTTTTTTTTTTCTATTCCCTAAGAGGCATGAACATGATTGAAATCGAGAGAAGTGAGAGGCATCGAGCCGCGTGATTGAAACTAAGAGAAATGAGAGTGAGAGGCATGAGCAACAAGTGTGACTCAGTTCGAGACTTGGAGCGAGAAAATAATATAAATTAATGATTTGGAAATTTGCAATAATTAGAATTAATCAATCCCATCCAAGTGAGTGGGTGGGCATACACTTGCAACTAGGAATCGAACGGATTTGCAACTAGGAATCGAACCGATATTCAATGGTCCAAATTTTTTAGGAATCGAGAACTACCCAAAATCGGCCGAATCGGTTCAATCTTTTGTTTATACCTAATATTATCGTCTTTTTTTTTTTTTTTTTTTGGCTATTTGAAACATGATAGTAATGATTTCATAAAACCGAAGTATTAAAAGGTTTTCAACCATTTTAGATAATACGTTGTAGAGCCGTAATAAATGGTTAATACCACAAATAAAATTTCAAACTATGACTACCGTGACACAAATATCTAAACTTTTTTGTGTCGCTAATAATCTTAAACTTGCTGATGTGACACAAATACCCAAAACTATTATTTTTTGTCATAAAAAGTCCCGAACTTATACTAATATGACAAATATACCCTGGATAGAACTGATATTGAGGGTATATATATTTGTGTTTTTTCGTGACACAAAAAAGTTAGGAGTATTTATTTCACAGTTGTATATACCCTATAATAACTTGGGTTTTCTAAGCCACATCACTATAGTAGTTGAGTAAACCTTTTTCGAATAGTTAATTTGATTAAAATCTTGACATATCAAGATCGTAAACTTTTCTAGAATTAGAAAGAGACTATCTTGTCAGCTTGGTCAGAATATTAGAATCGTAGGGTCTGGCCATATTAACGTCGTAAACTTTTTTGAAGTATTAAATGAGAAGATAATCATGTCGTTCTGGTTAGGAAGCTTCACATGAGCTTGTCTCGATTTGACTATTTCGCTCTTGGCTTGGTTTGCCGGATTTCGCACTTGGCTTGGCTGTTGTGAGACACTCAGGAACACAAAAATGAAAGAAGGAAGACCTCTATATATACTCTGCAACCAAATGCTTGTTCCACTTCGTCTTTCACAAAAACAATCACGGAGTTTGTTGAGCTCCACCTTCTCCACAGCGTGGCCGATCATACAATGACACTCAGAAATTATGAAATTCATTCGTATGAATATGCTCAAAGAACTCTGTTTAAGTAGCTTGATTTTTTTTCCCTTTTAAACTTGGTTTTCTTTCAATTAATTCCCTTCTCCCGATACGGTACGCGAATGATAAACAATCACAATAGCAGTAATAACAGGAAATGTTTGACTTAACAAAGAGATTCCATATTATATTTATCTCGTTTAAAATGTCTACTATTGCGCATTTCAATTTACAACAAACTGAGGCATTAAGTCAGGTGGCTCTAAAGATTTACATCATTTGTGAAGCCTTATAATTTATAGCACAAATCGAAGTGACTTGAGCCAAGAGTCCAAACCCAATATGCTAGTATTTGTACAAAGTTTTTGGGGCTATCTACTCTGAGTTGCTTCTTTAGACGAGTTTGTCTTTAGTTATATGGCTGGTCGTCAATATGTGTTTGCTATTTTTTGCTTTGGCATCATTTGGTCTACTGGCACACGAAGTTCTGATTAGTTTAAAGAGATTATTTAGCCATTCGACTATACGTCGTTTTCAAAATTCAGTTTGATTTCTTGAAGTTATTGCAACCATACTATTCTTGTATAGCATCTTGTTGCATGTCATTTTTCATAAATGCTTATGATTTATGGACCAAATAATGTTATCATACGCATGTTCTGTATTTAGCGAACCTTTCCTGATTGCCATATTATCTAAATGATTATTCAATATTCTTTTGGCCAAAATTTTTTTTTTCCGTTTTCTTTTGGGAATTGTCTTTGAGTTTTCCAGAGATTAATCCTTATAACTCATACTCAAGAGAAATGCATCTTGTGAAATGGATCAAATTAGAGTGACTAACAAGTTGATCCTTCTGCCAACCAATAAAAAAAGGATGGAACAAAATTTGTCATCTCTTAGACCACAAAAAGCGGAAAAAACATGAATCCTTTTCGTACGTTTTGTCCACATTTTCAACATCCCATGGAACTTTTCATATATTGAAAAAGGATTCCTTAGTGGTAATCTAGCTTGGAAAGCCCAACTCATCGGATTCATGTCTGAAATGACCTTAAAACTTTTAATACGTCCAGTCTTTTTAGTGGGTCAATAAATTATTGTTTTTACCACATAACCTACTGTGGACACCAAAGATCAACTAGTGATGACTTAGACTAAACAAAAGCAAAAAGTAATTGAGAAATGATCACGATATGCTTTCCGACTCTTTGCTCCTAGTGTGGTATGTCGTCCACTTGGAGCCCCAATATCCGAGATCAATTCACCCATTCCTGTAGCTCTAAAAACAAGTCAGAAGCAAAGAAATCTCTCCATACGAGGCAACAAATGCCTAAGGTACAAATTGGGCAAAGATTCATTTACAAGGTGGCTCGAACTCGTAATATCCTCATAATATCGTGAAACGCAATGAAATTCCTTCATCGCTGGCTACCGCACTCCATGATCGCCTAAAATAATTGTTCAAGTTTGCGTGGAGTTACACCAGTCAAGCGACATCGGTTATGGTGAATTTCATGTGGACTATGATAATTAATCTTTGATAATGATTGGTCCCTCTAATCCTCAGGCGGGTCAAACCTATAAAAGAAAATTATAGTACGAGGGGCAAAAGCGTGACAAAAAGATAGTATTTTATTGTGGGTTTTTGTAGCAATTTGTAAATACTAGAGTGAATATTGGGTTAATATCATCATAGATCTTAAATTTATCCGCTCATATCACATGTACCCAAAATTAATTTTATCTAGGAAAAAAATCTCAAAGTAGTACTCCCACACTATATTTCCATAAACTAATTTTCACTTCACAAAAAATTTTAGCTGGTACATATGTACTGCATTGCATTTATCCAAAACTAATTTTTGTGTTGTAAAAGTATAAGAATTTTAGCAGATTTTCACAATGTGAGTGAACTCTTAGGGAAAAATTAGCAAATTAAAGTGGATTTCCCAATCTAAGATTTGGGTGATTACATTTTTTTTTTTTTTTTTTTTGGTGAAATGAAGATTAGTTTGGGCGGACATAGCAGTATCGGATTTTGGTAATTTCATCTTGAAATTTTTTTACAAGAAAACCTTTAAACTTATTGGGCCGAATGGTGTGTCACTTAGTCCTACACCAAGTCAGTCAGGCTCAACTTTTCGGACTCCTCCTTTGGACCTGGCGACCTTTTGCCGTGAGGGGGAAGAGAGATCAAAAGCCTCAATTGTACAACTTCCAAACACGACAATGATGAAGCCGTTGCTCACTGGAGGCCCATCAACACGACAATAGGACACGGTCTTCACATGGCCCAAATCCATTCTCAGCCCCTATTGATCCATCATTGGATTGCATGCAAAAGTGTCTTCAAGCATGACAAAGTTGAATTTCACCAATTAAGTCCACTGTTGGCATATGTATAATTTTATTCATATCAATACTTGTTATTGGATACGGAAAATATTATAAATAAAGCTATGACTGACGATTTGATCCTAAGATGCGTGGACTTTAAATAGGTTAGGAGTTTACAGATAGGGCCATATTTTCCTCCAATTTTGATTAGAGGAAACTTTCTCCAGCCATCCCTGTAAGATTTGGTGGACCACTACCAATGATATAAAAATATTAACTATTAGATAAATGAGTATGTTTTCACTTTTAAATATTTAATATTCTCTCCTCTCACAGGCTGGACTTTGGCCTAAGTTTAAAGTGTGGAAATATGTTATTAGGAAGGCAAAATAGAGGCCTATAATGATTTGAAGAGATTTGTAGTAAAAAAGAGAAGCAGGTAATATTATGTATATTACCAAAAGAAGAGTAAAAGACCCGGATATATAGGGAGAGAAAGCAATTAGAGTTAATTATAATTAAGGTAAACTACTATTAACCTAATCCCAAATATATGTCTAATACATGTAATTTGAACAATGCAAAAAGTTCCCTCTAACCATGAATGGACGGAGGAAAACACAACCCTCATTTAATAAGCACCGGCATTGCTATTGTGGAGAAATGAATTGTTGGTCTTTATTGTTTAAACAGCTTTATGAAAATGAAAAATATTGATACATATTCTTTGAACATTAATGGAATTATTATAATTGTACTTTTTCCAAAAATTCATTTTTTATGTACAATTTTTGGGATACTTTTGTATTCAGATCTGTAACATATCTCACTTGGCAATTGAATCCACCAATTTTCATTTTCTGCAATCGAGTATTTTAATTTGCACAATTTCTTTAATCAAGGATTTCTTCAAATGCTGGTTTACAAGGTCATTAGCTCTTATCGAAACTATGGATTTACTTAAGAACATGCAAGCAAACTTCATTGCAATTTCCATAACTCTCTTCATGAATAACATGAAGCAATCATGGAACGACATTCATGAATTTCTCGTTTTTCATATTTGGATGTTTTGTTGTTTGAACAACAATCGACTTGATCTTCCTAAATTATTACTTAAGTGGATCATGTATGGTATTATAAAAATTAAAAAGTTTAAGAATAAATTGACATCCGTGCAATAGATTCAAGAATGACATGATAATTTTTCACAAAAAGAAAAGAAAGAAAGAAATTAAATTCACATCTTCCTCTACGGTGTTTTATCGGACATAACCTTGATAGTGAAAAAGAGGGAGTTTTAAATTAATGATAAATTCACATCTTAAGAAGCTAATCCAATGATTATGACACATGTTATAGCATCGTTAGTAATGATCACATTAGAAAAAAAAAAAAGCCAGAAAAGATAAAAGAAATATAAATTCCGACAAGTTCGAGTCAGAGATTTAAGCAAGGAGTTGTTGACCTTGTAATTACATAATTATTTGTTTCCAAAAGGACGTTCCACACCTTGACCTTTTCTGGAAGTTTAAAACGCCTGGTCCCACAGTATTAAAGAAAAATTGCATCAATTCTAGTACTTTAGAATAGCGTGCAATGTCTACAAGACTTGAGATTGCAATAATTGAGTTACCACCCGCATCGTACAACATGCATAACCCAATGATGTTAGAGCAAAGATCATACATCTTGGAACAAGGAAAATCCTTCTTTTAATTTTCTCGACACCTAGATAAAAAAGAATGAGCTCCATCAAACCTTTTAAGATCTTCAATCTTTTGAGAAAAATAAAAAAAAAATTTAAAAAGAGAGAAATTTTCAGAGTTCCTTTCATTAGAATAAAGATTTCCGGCAAGGAGAAGATGGATATGAAGAAGATTTCCCATTTTTTAAACTAATTCACTTATCCAATTCAAGCTTATAGCTCAATTTTCTGACAATTAGACAGCAAATTAGCGCTCCAATAAACAAGGAGGACGTTTCCAACGGTTTTTGACAACGTTTGTATTCCTTCGCAGTTCACATTATGTCACCGCCAGTCATCATTTGTCTCTTTTTTGATGGATAAAGACATGTAGGGCATCCCTCTCGTAGCTCCAGATTCACCTTGAGACTCCTCCATTTTCAAGAAAAGAACTCAAGAATCGGGACGTCCCATTTCTTTTGGACGGTCGATTGCCCAGTTTCTTTCAACGTGTGCCGCTGCAAAACGCGTCTTAGAAAAGTTCCTTTTCCACAATCCCACGTCAATTAGTTTAGATAAATAAAATGCAGACGAGAGATGTTAATTTTCCAAAATTACTTTTTTTTTTTTTTTTCAGGAGAATGTGAAAAATAGTTTCTTAATGATTTGACTTTTAATATGCCAACAAGTAGCTAAGCTAAATTGCAAATCTGATGCCAACATCCCACTTTAATTAGGTGGATTACATTAATTTGACGTGAGTGTAAGGACCAAATTGAACAAAATCAAAATTTGAGGACCAAATTTGAGAAAGGGAAACTTGTGTGGAACAACACCCTCTTCACAGAAAAAAAAATTATTAAATATCTTTCTTTCAATTTATTACTTGTTAAGTAACGTGAATTTCCTTAATTTATTTTAAATAATCGAATTCATCATTCATTAAGCATTGTAAGCAGATAAAATTCTCAAATTGATCAATAATAAAAAGTTAAGAAAGCAAGAAAGAAAATAAATAAATGGGTCAAGTACCCAAACGTCCCAAAAAAAAAAAAAGAAAAAAAAAAAAAAAGGACCGAACGTCCAAATCATCATAAGAGGCATATAAAGGGATATAAATGGGGCATTAAGATGAATTGGCTAAATTTTTATGTTAAAGTTTTTGAGTGAAGACAACTCCAATCGAATATGTTCAAAAGTGGTATTCGGTGGCCTCTTCCATTTAGTATCAGCTTTCAACAAGTACTTCAAAGAAGGAATCTTGGATGTGAATTCCAAATCAAGGTGATGGATGACATCCCTAACTCGCCGCTAAGCTCAGTTGGGCCCGGGGCAATTGATGAGGAGACTTAGTAGGGCATATGCCATTATCGCCAACATCCACCAAAACACTATCGGGCTAAGGTTTTGTTTCGAGCTAGAGATAGCTCAGTGCATAAAGATATTCAATTAATGTTAAGGCGCATTGGCGAAGCGTTCAATGAAGGAAAAAGGCTAGCACTAGAGAATCGGTCGAGCGTGGAGCACTTAACTAATATATAGCCGTGGGCTCCAGGAGAAACACCACGAGTGCCCCCACATTCAACCCTCCGTATGGTGCTCGTATTTAGGGGTGTAGGAATCGAACCAAAAACGAAACTGAACTGAATTTTCGTGCATTTTTTGTTTGTAATAATGAAAAAAAAATAATTGTTGTATATTCTGGTTTGGATAGTTTCACCCATTTTCTTAATATTACAATTTACACAATCTCTCTCATTTTCCACTAAAGATCTTTTTAATATTTCAAAAAAGAAAACTGAAAAACCGAAATGATCCGATTTCAAAGAAATCGAGTATTTGTTTCAGGGTGTGGTTTAGTTCAAAGTTAATACACACCCAAATGGTTCGGTTTTGGTTTCTTGAAAATCCCAATCCAAACCAAATCAAACCAAACTGTCGACACCCTCATGTATTGATGCCATAACTTCTCAGTCAATAATTTGAGTCTCGTATCTTTTCGATCATTCGCTAATTCACTCATTGAATCCGTTCTTGCCAAAGGAACTATACATATATTTCTTGAGTATAGGCAGTGATTAAAGATGCCGTGGCCGAAGGCACATCTGGTCGACCCCCTCTTTCAGGGAAATTACTTGGACCGTCATTTTAGGGAAAGAAACTTCAGAACGAAAGACAACGAATACCTCCCCGGCTCCCCTGCACATTGGAGAAAACCGGGACGTCCCGTTCATTTGGCGATCGACCCGTTTCTTTCAATCCGAAAGAGCGGAGAATTTTTAGGAACGGAGGCTATATAAAGCACGTTCAGCTCACCTTCCTCTTCGTCATCTACAAGACTCGAGAGACATAGTTCATCGAGCTCCCCACAGAGCAGAGCTCCAGCATCTGCAGAGTTCGAACAGAGTCGACACCGGAGCCGAGGAGCATGGCGAATCACACGAGCGTGACAATTCAGGACGAAGTCGAAAGGTACTCGATTCGCTCACGAATACGTCGTCTCGAAAACCGTTGTCACAACCGGAAGTACAGGTCAAGCAAAGTAGTCCGTTCTTGATTGGTTGTTTCGATGCAGGGACGATGATCAGCAGCAGCTGCAGGACCAGCAACAACAGCAACAGGGATGGCTGGACTCGGCCTTGAAGTTCCACGTCGAGTTTGGTTTACTGAAGCTGCTCACGATCGCACGCTTCCATTCAATATACATCATCTGCGAGGTCATCTACCTAATATCATTGATTGAGGTGACCGGATCCGTGAGCCCAAATCCGGTCTACTGGTACTTGTACATTGTTTTTGGAACTCTCGGCTTCGAGCTACTTCTCTGGACGAACCTCTCTCTAGTGATGTGGCTGGTTGTCAATTTTTGCTTGTTAGTGTATGCTCTGGCATCATCTGGTCTGCTTGCCCGAGGCTCCAACCGGTTTCTGCAGCTTGTTCAGCCATTCGACGACACGGCATTTTCAGAAATTCAGCTTGATTTTTGAAGCGCCCAGAATCATACTGTATTTGTGTGTATTGATTTGTAGTTGTATGTCCTTTGTACTGCTTCGGATTTAGAGAAAAGACTGAAGAGAATGTAGTCACATACATGTTCTGTAGTTGCTGAAGCTGACCTATGAATACGATTCACCATACATTTTATTGAATTCCGTTGGCTTTCTTTTGCTCCCCTTTCTTCTACTATTTTCTGGCGATTGAATCCAACTATTCAAGATCCCTATACATCCTAAGTTTTCATATTGGACGAAATTACACCTCAAGTTGACATCACAGACCTCTCCAAGTTTGGTGGCTCCTCTATGACTGTCGGATCTCGGCCTGGCTGACAAGTTCCGATGGACACAGAGGAGTGGTTGCCTCCAACTCGGAATGAGAAACCTCTGCCAGAAGAGGTGGAGTTCAACATAGCATCGAGCTTTGCCATTGGCGGCAAACTGAGGTAATGCGTAGTGGGTGGCCAAGAGGTGGCCCTGCAATGGTGGCTAGGTTTTGCGCAGGAGGTGGCTGAAAAATGAAAGAGAGGAGGGCGGGGCGGCTCTGTCGTTGGATGTGGCGGCAAAGTGGAGTTATGAAGCTCGATGAAGAAAGAGGCGGCTTGTGGCGGCGGGACAACATTGACCAAGGCACCTGGTTCCGATGCGTAGAGAAAGATATCCATCGATACTTCGTACAATTTAAGTAGAAAGAAATCCATCCAAACTAAGAACAGAAGTGACCAGCAGTCGCAAGATTGCATTTGCAGATGCGTAGAGAAATGCTCGACCTCAACAGAGCAACCCCCACAATCGGCACGTTTATGAGCAAACAGTAAATGGTAGCTATAACAACTGAAAAGGCAAACAAACAACAAAAAAAGATCATTTCAGTAAGGGGATATTGTATCAGAAACTTTCTTTTTTTAGCTGGGGCCGAGACTCAAACAGAGAAACTCTTCCCTTTAATTAAAAGGGGGAGCAGAATTTAAGGCATTGTCATTCTCACATGGGGTACCCTTTCCTAAATTATGCCATAAAAGGGCTCTTGATTTGTAAAGATCCTTCACCTGTTACACCATCATTTAGAAAGAGTTCCATCATCTTTCCAAGAAGTTGGGTTTGTTTTGTGTATGGAAACAGTAGCTGCATTTGGTATCTTTTCTAACATCTCTCTGCGGTAAGCAAGTACAGTACCCCTATAATCATGGTGGAAGCTAAACATGAAAATTACAATTTTATCAACATAGGAAATTCCAAACAAAAAAAATGAAAATTGAATTAAAAAAAGTCGGGAATTAATCTCCAAAGATCTACTTAATGTGTAATGTCCATGTCGATTAGTAGAAAGTTCTACACCATAACTATGCCGACATTTAGCTATTTGATTTGTTACTTCAGTAAGAGGGACTAATCAATTTTTTTTTTTTTGAGTTGAGGGATTCGGTTTTTGAAATTTAATGTCGAATCATATTTTATCTAGCTCAGAAAAAAATAAAAATGAACAAATGAATGGTGGGTGAAATTCGGAGGGTGACCGATGGAAAGGCAAGATAGGTCTTCTTGGGTTTGACCCAATCTGTCCCTTTCACTTCGTTTTGGTTGACTCACCAGGTAATCATCATTCGACATGAACCTGCTATTGTCCAGTTTAATACGTACTAGTCGGCTTTGAGAACCACGAATAAAAAAACTTGTCCGAACGAACGCGTTCCGTTTTCTTGTCTTAATTATCATATTATACTCGCAAATTGAAATCGCAAAAAGCATTTGTTAGCCCATGCCCCCAATTGCGACTTCGATGTTTCAGGGGAATTTGCGAAAAGTTTCATGCCTTGAGACATTAGAGCACCCGGCCTCACAGAAAATAGGGTTACATCGACATGCCCCAGCTCCGGGGCTTATCCTTAGTCAACACGTTATGGTATTTCTTTTGTGGGAAAATTTCCTGATAAAGGAAATTACTTTTCGAAAAATCAATTTTTATGAAAATAATAATTTCCCTTTGTTTGGTGATATGTGACAAAAAATGTTTTTGGTATTTGGATCTTATATGGAAGATGATTTCAATCCCATGACTTTATTTTAGACAAACAAAAAATCAAATTTTTAAATAATTTTTTATTTTATGTTTTCTTTTAACTTTTATTTTATTTTATTTTTCTTTTTCATTCTTCTTCCGTGAGTTGCCAAGTCTCAACTAAGGGTGTGCAACCGAACCGGGTATACCCAGGAACCGAACCGGCCCACCCAGAAAACAAGGTCTGGAACCGGTTCACGTTGAAACTGGTTTGGGAACCGGTTCCCAAAATTCGGAACTGATTTAAACTGGTCTGGGAACTAATTCTGATTGATTACTCACCCAAGAACCGGTTCCTGAATGGGTTTTTGAATCAGTTTGAGAACCAGTTTTGTAAGTATAGGTTCGAAACCCTATTTTTTCCCCTTACTTCTATTCTTACTCCTGCAATCACACGATGTTTTTCCTCCCTCCTTCGTCATTCTTTTTCCTCACTTGCTTCCCTCCCTTGTTGGCTCCCTCTTGCACCATTTGATGACCGAACGGTGTTTGTCGTCGCCAAATTCTTGGGTATCACATGGATTGGCTCGCCTAAATTTTCTTTTGTAGGAGGAGTTATGCTTACATAAATGAGTTGCTTCATGTAGTAGTTATTGGAATAAGACTAATATTAAACCCATGTTTGTTGCTAATTCTTTGCCTTATGATTTTATTTATTATAATTAGCCCTGTGGATTCTTAATTTTTCGTTTAATCAACAAGTGCTTAATGTTTTGATACAAATTAGGAGAGTTACGTTATTTTCTCGCGTATTAATATAAAATTCGAAGTCATATAGGATATTGGAAGATTACAAAATAGGTTCCAATGGAAATATGGTTGACCCTGGAACCGAACCAGAAAAAACATGGTGAGTCGGGTACATAATCCAATACAAACAGAGTCGGATACATGATCCAAAAAGAGGTAACATGTTATAACAAGGTCGGATACAGGGTCTAGGTCTAAGATCCTACCCACCCTGAACTTGATCACCCCTAGTTTCAACGACGGCCAATGACAAGCTATGAGCAAGGCTTGAGCTTGTTAGTCTCAAGCAAGGTCAATCCTCACTTATGGCTTGTCCCTGGCCTCAAGCGAGACTTGAGCTCGTCAAGGTCTAGTGAGCTTGAGCTCAACCTCATTGGTCATCACTTAGGCCCAATGACCAATAGAGGAAGAAAAAAAAAAGAAAAATAAATAAATAACATATAAAAAATTTCGATAGAAGCAATTTTGGAAAAAAATTTCACTTCTTTAGATTTAGAAACTCACTATCCTAATTTTATCCATAAATATATTCGTTGACCAAAAGGATTTTTGGTGGACTAATTATTTTTGATGAACCAAATTTAAGAAAATTCAGAAAATATTTTTATTCAAATAAACACACCCTAAATTTTTTTACATTTTCCGCAAGACTTTTCCTAAATGCCAAACTAAATGGACCCCAAATCAGCCACTTCTTATAAATTATTCGCCCCGAGTCCTTAAGACGTCCCATACGTTTTCTTTTCCGGTCCAAGATCCACAGACCACTCCACCACCAACCTTTTTAGCGTACTGCAATAAAAGCCTCGTGGACCTAACCTCGTTTGAATTGAAGAACATTCTTTTTCCAATCCTTTTCGATTTGGTGCAGATTCAGGAAACGAGGGGGTCCCCATTGAATTCTGGGAAAAGACGCGACAGATTCGCCAGCGACAATGCAGATGTTCCACGTCAATCGCCCTCAGAGGATTTTGACTGGTGCGTCACCACACTCTTTCTAATATTAGATGCGAAATGCCCTGCCAAGTTTCATACGTCCCGTTCGTTTTAGACTCTCCCTTTTGTCTTCTTCCTTGCTTTTATCATGTCGCGATCGCGAAGATGTACATCATTTTCAAGCGTATGCGTAATGTGGAGGATGTCTATTCCTGATCAAATGTGAAAATCACGCGGAGTTTAAAAGACCCGTCCTAAACTTGTTGATTAACTAATTGTAATAACTTGGATTGGATGTTTTTTACGGTTCCTCTCTTGTAATATCTCAACAAGACATGGCCCAGAAGGGATTTACAAGTCATTTTCATAATATCTTGTCAAAAAAGAAAATGCAGATATTGCCGTTGCTCATGTTAAGGAAGACATGACGTAGTTCTATCACATAAGAAGTCATTTCAATTTGGCTAATGAAGTTCTCAACAATTATTTGTAACATACACTTGTTACACGCCTTCTTTGCAAAATAGCCATGAGAATCCAAAATCTCTATAAATAATCAAGTTCACCTCTTTTCGATTGTTCTGCCTTCTCTGGTTTCATTTCCATCTTTAGTCAAATGTGAGGACAACGGCCGTTGCGGCAGTTTGGCCATCTCTAAGACATTCATATTCTTTAGAAACGTCTTAGAACGTTTGCGACGTTCTTTTGACTTTTATTAAGCTACAGCTTGGCCAATCAGTCTGGACGACGAGTGAACTTTCTTTTATTCATCAGTGCTGGGTTTGACAATGAAGCACGAGCCTATTATCCTAATCATCCGATCGAGGTACTTCCTTTTTAATTGTTCGAACGTATGCCGACCAAAGCATGTGTATCTTGGACTCTATGGATACTGTCGACATCGTAACCACATGAATGCCTTGGTTTCGTATGTGGACAAATCATAGATTCAAGCAAAGACTTGTTGACCTGTTTCGTATGTGGTGTTGTGTCCCAGCACTTTGACTCGCCTTTTACTATCCAAAAGGACGTTCCATACCTTGCCCCTTCGTGCAAGTTCTAAACGCCTGGTCAGACAGTATCAGGGCACAATAATTTCAGGGCGAAGATACCTTGCAATAAGGAAATTGCTTTTCTTAATTGTCTTGACAATTAGATCAAAATGAAAATGAGGCGTCCAAGATTTCCATTGTAGGCATAAGTAATTTGCTACACAGGATATGGCCACAAGCATATGAATCATATGAAATCTATCAATCGAATTTTCCTTTAAACCCTTCAGGTAGTTGAAGGGTGTTTTGTAAGAGTAACCCATTACTTTTGGGTGGAATTGCCATGATATGGATGTTTTTTGGAGCAAGAATTTTTGTCCACGTAACTCTATACTCCCCTTGTATGTTAGTGATAGGTTCTATGGGAATTGGATGATCCAATTCATGATGAATGCTCGTGTTTTGGTGCAAGATCAATAAAAAGGCTACATTGAACATGTAAGGTAAGGAAAAAAAAATCTAAGGTTAGAAACCACAGTTTTTTTTCGGTAAAAAAGGTTAGAAACCACAGTTGATCTCTAGTTTGCCCTTTACTCAATAACTTAAAAGTTTATAGTAAAATGATGTACCACTAGGTATGTCAATAAATTTATACTTTCAAGTCCATTTTGAATCCCTTATTATAGAAATATTGAAGTGATTCAACTCTTCTGTAGTCCTAACTATACTAAAGCGGTCACAATAAGTCATCCCGGTTGTTCACAAGCTTGCTACATGTCAATATGTGATAAGATGTCAGCTTCTTTGATGTTTCCTATATTTATATATGTTGTAAAAATATTATAAATGCATTTTCTAGGCCCACCAGTCGTGGGCATTGGAATAAAGATCCCCAGCAAGGAGAAACCTGGATATGAAGAAGATTTCCTTTCTTTAAACTAATTTATATATTGAATAAATTAGGACGTTTTGATGGCAAGGCGTTTTTTTCCTTCTTTTTGTAGCAGGGTAATTGACACTCCAATAATCAAAAGGACGTTTTTAACGTTCTTGACAACTTTCTTTGAACTGTCCTTCCCAGTACACATTATCCCAGTCGCAGTCTATTTGTCTCTCTTGGTGGAAAGTGGAATAAATTCCACCCAATTGACTTTTGTTTGCGTGTCGCGAGTAACGTCTCAAGCGTTTAAGAAAGAAAAAAGAAAACCTATTTTAAATAAGTGATAAAGGCATCCTAGTAGGTCCCTAAACTTTTCCAAATTATTTAATCAGGTTCTTGAACAAATTTTTTGGGACAACTGGGTCCTTAAAGTGTAAGTGTTTTTTCTTCCGGATGATCATTCCCCTGAAATAGAAATGGAAATGTTGATGCAGACGACACATCAGGCAGCGCAACATCGGTGCTCGCCGCAAAATTTTGTGTCTCTGTAATTTCCTTGGATAAAAAGAATTAGAAAGTTAAAAAGAACACCCAAGTGAGAGAAAAAGACTGAAGAAAGAGGTGGCCGCAGGGGATGATGGCATGCCGTCCAACATGCTGACAAGGGCCGCCGAGCCATCATGGACTGTCATCAGGGTGGACTGTCGTCGGGGTCGGGTGATGACTAGCCAAGGTCGCGCGACCTTAGTCGGTTGATAGGTGGGATGGGGCAACCCTAGTTGTCGTCACTACTTGCTTCAGTCGTGCGACCCCAGCCATGGCTAGTTCTCGCACACCAGGGAGACGTCTGGGTCATGCAACCCCTCTACCTAGGCTAGCTCTATTAGGGCTAGAGATACTTTCGTTCCCTTCAATTTGGTGTCCCAATAAAGTGTGCATTTAGTTGATGAGGATGACAGCATTAATATAGAAATGCGGTTTATAGTATCAGCTGCATTAGCCACCAAATCAGATGCTCAATGGGTTCAACATGTCCATTTAATCTGATGAACACTATAGAAATGCAAATTTAGTGAAATTTTCTCGGATGAACAGTAAAACGACTGAGATCTTTCACAAGGAAGAGATCTCAAGTTCAACTTTTGTCCAATATGATCTCTGAAAGTCCTATCACGAAGTTCTAACATCACAAATATAGTCTTGTCGACTAATTTAGAAAATTTTTAATTAACTGGAGACTAAATTGATCAATAAGATTGTTGAGCTGGCTAGAGCCAATCAAAATCCCCAATCGAAGTTGGATTTGTATCAAACCGAACCATCTAAATCCACCCGTCGAGTACGCTTAGTAAAACAATTAGACGAGGTTTTTTTCTTTCTTAATAAACGTAAAATGAAAAAGAGACCATTACTTAAGACAGAAGAGAGGAGATCCGACATGAGGGCTCCACCTTAAATATTTTCTTTTGGCTTTCTTCCTTAGGTAAGGGTGCGCAAGAAATTCCATTGAATCAATACGTCTCAGAACTTTGACAAAATATAAAAATAAAAAAACGTCCCAGAACGTTTTAAACGCCTCCCGAGGTTCAAATGTCGAGCAGACGAGCGAAATGTCGTGTCCGCAAGCTTTCTCAGGACAAGGAAGCTGCTGCAGAGATGCAAATGCACCATAGGTCAACAATAAAAATAAATGAATAAGAATGATGTAAATTTGCTTTATAAAAATGGACGCGCCCAACGCAATATGCATTCTTCCCTGCGAGATCATTGCCGTTCCCGCAGAGGTGAAAGACGCATCGTCTCTCTCTCTCTTCAAAAGCTGGTGTAGCAGATCAATGGCCGACAGGAGCGCTCCACCAACTGAAGCTCCGAGGTGAGTTCTGCAACATCTGTCTTTCGTTGTTTGCATATGTTAATCTCGTTCCTTATGAACCATACCCTCCTTTGGACTCATGAGCATCCAGTGCACTCGGCTCTCTACATTTGCCAGAACTTTTATTTATAGAGCTTTCGCAAAATTTATCCGACCGGAGTCATCTATTACTTACTATAATTCGTCTGTTTTTAGCTCATCATATGAACTTTGCAGCAACATCTGCCTTTCGTTGTTTGCATATGTTAATCTCGTTCCTCACCCTCCTTTTGAGCCACGAGCATCCAGTGCACTCGGCTCTCTACATTTACCAGAACTTTTATTTATAGGGCTTTCGCAAAATCCATCCGACCGGAGTCATTTATTTACTTACTATAATTAGTCTGTTTTTAGCTCATCATATGAACTTTGCATGTCATTAAAGCTGAATTTTGGTTCGCCGTCAAGCAGTATTTAAGCATATAGGTGAACCGCTGTTGCTATGAACTTGTTCTACTTACTTGCACCATAACCTAACTATTTCTGATTTCATCCTTCTTTTGGGTAGACCCGGAGAACAAGGAGATGCCATGATTGAAAAATCCAAAGAATTCTTGATAGCCTCACTAAGATGGTCATTTGCTCTTCTTGGAGCTAAGGACATATTTATAAACATGCAAGTGCCCTTCATCATTATAGCCATAGCTCTCATCATGCTATTTACCATCAGTTCGCGAACAACACGAAGCAATCACATAACAACATTCATCAATTTGGCATTTTTCCTACAAGGATGTCTCATTACTGGGATGACAATCGATTTGATTGTACAGAAGTCTTACATTAAGTGGGTTATCTACGTTATGTTCCTTGCTATGGTAGCTATGAATCCCGATTACCAACAAGTTTTTCGAGAGATGATACAAATCTTCAGGTCCAAGTACGAAGCAACTTCTTTGAGACTCCAACACTTCATTCTATCACAACCAATCATCCAAAAACTTTTGAACATTAATGTTGCAAGCCGAGAAGAACCATCAATGAATAACAACTCCACAACTCAACCAGCTGGTGGCAACGGAAGCAGAGTCAGGGTGAATAATGTTTAGTTGATGGCATGATAGTATTCAACACCCTTTATCTCTCTTTTGGTTTTTGTACCATAAGATGTTTGCACGATATGTAATATGGTGGGTTTTTTTTTTTTTTTTTCCTGTATTATGTGTTTGTATGATTTGTAAAAGTGTGGTCAGACTATAGTAGTCCTTCATTGATGCATTAAGTTTGTAACTATGCATATTTGCCCCAGATTGACAATGTAAAATATATTTCCCGTTAATTTTGCCCTCTATGGTATCCCTTTTAGGTTTTTTTCCTGCCTATAGTGTGAATCAACAATGCGATTTCCCGCAAAATATCGGTTGGCAACGAGATAAAGTATGGTGCTTTGACCAGATGAGACTTCCTATGCTCATTTTATTCCATTGACTTTATCCTTCGTCCTCTTAAATTGTAGGACCAGGCGTTTAAAACTTGCACTAAAAAAAACTGGAGGTACAATACGTTTTTTTCATTATTTATGCATTCTGTCAAGTGAAGAAGTCCAACGCTAGAAAAAGCATATGTTCACAAAAGCTAGTCTTAGCAGAAACATTCGATATTGACAGTGCATGACGTTAATCTGATGGATTACAACACATGTTCTTGATCTAATAATACCGTTTACGTAAACATTAATTCAACCGCATCGCCAGTAGTAATCACATGAAATATTAAAGAAAGAGAATTTCCGACAAATTGCAGTCGGAGGTTCTAGCAGGGACCAGTTGACCTGGTTCTCACACGGCGTTGGGTCTCCGGCATTTTGACTCCCCTTTTAATTATGTAAATTTATATTTTCCCAAAAGGACGTTCCATACCTTTGCCGTTTTGTCAAGTTTTAAACGCATGGGCCTACAGTACTAGAAGAAAAAAGCATCTTTACTTGCACAGATAGCAAGACTTGATATTTCGATAATTGAGTTACCGCCCTCGTTGTAAAATCCGTATGACTTAAAGATTTTGAAGCCCATATTTCATTTGTAGCATATAATTCTTCATTCGGTAAATGTTAATGTTAAATATATAGTTAAGCATGCATATCATTGCTCCATAAAAAGATGAGGCAAAGAACTACACTACTCAAATCCAGGAGCGTGAAATAATAACAACAAAGTAAAGGAAATTGACATACCTATAATGTCCGGTAAGTCGGGGCCATTGGAGAAGCAGCTGGTCGGCCGGTGAGTCAGATAATCGATGCTATACTGCAGGAATTCGACGCGCACGGTGATGGCCAAGAATTAGTTGTTTCCACTGTCGCCGAGAGTGGTTGCGCTACAATGCCGAAGGATGTTTTTTAAGTGAAATTAAGTACCAACAAGTAATTAGCACTGGGTAAACAATAGGACGTTTGCAACGTTCTTGACGATGTTTGTATTCCTTCGCAGTCCATGCAATATTCATCCCCAGCCATCTCCAAACGCAGCTTCTTTCAACGCGTGGCGCCGTAGGCATGTGATTAGAAAGTTCTCTTTTTACAATCCCCACTCTTTTTCCGTTAAATTTATAAATAAATGCAGACTACAGATAATTAATTTTCCTAAAATGAAGGAAACGTTAAAAACGGTGTGTTGCTGATGGCAACAAATGTTAGTCCCCACGGCCAAACTAGATTGCATACCGGATGACATCACCTCTCATTTTTTTTCCAAATTGTAAATCAATTTTACAAAGATCTAAGTATGAATTTCTATTGCTTATGAAAAAAATTTCATTGAACTAACGTTTAAAAGCTATACCAAATTGTGAGAAATTAAAGTAGTACTTCAATTAGGAACGGATGAGAAACTCTTATTTGCTTCAGGGATACGACACCTACGTTCACAAAAATCAATTACTATTATTATTTTCATAACCATATATCACTTGTCAAGTAACATAAATTTCCTTATTTTAAAATAAATAATCGTATACACCATTGTTTTACAATTAAAGTGGACGAAATTCTCAAATTGTCAATAATACTTGAAAACTTCGGACGTATGAAACGTCCTGGATGGAGAGAGAATTTTCCTCCGAATGGCTTTGGCTTTAAATCCTCAAATTTAAGAAAGCAAGGAAGAAGTCAATAAATAAAAGGGCCAAGTACCGAACGTCTAGATCACTCAGCGGAGGCCCATAAAGGTGTGAAAGTGGGGCCATTGAGATAAGACAACATTATTGGCTTAAGTTTTTTAGTGCAGGCAAGGCCAATTACATAAGTCGAACGAATTGTGCTTGAGTTTTATTTTTGTGATCTCCTTGATGAAGGTATCAAGCTTCCACTGCTCTATCCTAACAAGTGATATGAAAGTTTGTAGCTGATCGGTGGCCTCTCTCGATATATATCGGCTTTCAGCGATCATCTCAAGGAAGAAATTTAGAATGTAATTCCCAAATCAAGGTAGAGGCAGGTGATGTCCCTACCTATTGGTAAGATGGGTAAATGTTACTCCTATTGAAATCTAGCAAAACTTTATCAAGTTGAAGTGTAGATTCGAGTTAAGAAAACATTAGTGTGAAAAGACATTTGAATGGATGTCGAGGTGCACGTTTGGGCATCAAGTCCCACATCAAAGAACCAATTGGGTTGCAGAAAAAAGGCGATGCAAAGCAGTTGGTCGGACACCACAAGTACCCTGACTCAGGTGCTGTAATTTCTTAGCCTGATGACTTGAGTTATGTTAACTTTTTGATGGTTCGCTAGCTTATTTTTCTACCGAATCCTTTCTCACCAAAGGTACTGTATATATTTCTTGAGCATAGGCTGCATAAAGATGTGGGGCCGAAGACGAATCGGGCTGACCCTTTCGCTGCGAAACTACTTGCAGAAGAACGAGACGTCCCGTTCACTTGGCGTTGGAACCCCCTCTCTTTTTTAAAAATGAAAAGAGCAGGAAATTTTTTAATTGCCCAGAGCCTTATATATACAGCACCCCGCTCAGCTCATCTTCTTCCTCACCAGCATTCGCAGCGCTCAGGAACACTGTTCATCGAGCGCCAACAGAACTGAGCTTCGACATCTGCAGAGCTCTGGCAGAGAGTCGCAACACTAAAGCAGAGGAACATGGCGGATCACGTGAGCATACCAGTTCTGGCCGGAACTGAAAGGTACGCACCTCACTCAAGGAGATATTGTCTCGGCAACTGCCGTCACGGTTGGGACTGCAGGTCGAGCAACTCGTCAGTTCTTGATCCATTTCTTTCTGATCTGATGCAGGGACGAGGTTCAGCAGCCACAGCACCCGCACCAGCAGCAACAGGGGTGGATCGACTCGGCCAGAAAGTTCCATGTCCTGTTCGGTTTGCTGAAGCTGCTGATAATCACGCGTTCCCAATCTCTAAACATCATTTGCGAAGTCATTTATCTACTATCGCTGATTGAGGTCACCGGACCCGCGAGCTCAAATTGGGTGTACTGGTGCTTGTATGTCGGTTCCGGGACTCTTGGCTTCGAGCTGCTTCTATGGATGAACCTTTCTCCAGTAACGTCGCTCGCCGTCAATCTGTGCTTACTTGTGTATGCTTTGGCATCATCTGGCCTGCTTGTGCGAGGCTCCGACCAGCTTCTACGGCTTATTCAGCCGCTCGATGACCAGCCATTTTCGGAAGTTCAGTTCAATATTTGAAGCGCCTATCCCTCCTGCTGTATTTGCGTGTATGAGTCTTCTGTTGTGTATGTCATTTGTAATGGTTCTGATTCAATTTCCTTACTTGTAACAGTAATCTGTGAGGTGTTTATCGATGTCGATTTACGGTGTATGTCATTTACCCACAAGAATACCATTCACTGAACATTTTCTTCAATTCCATTGGCTTTTCTGTCGCCTTCTTTCTTCTACTATTTCTCTCCACGTTCATTTGTTATAACCCATGTTTGTAACTTTTGGGATTTCGCATTAGCAGTAGAACATCATTTTCCTTATGAAACGTCCCAAGAATCATTTTTGGGGGCCGATGCGATTAACATAAAATTAATTTGCATATGTATGCGAAAGAAATTTCAAGAGGGAGGCGGTTGTCGTCGGTTGCCGCCCGACTCTATGATTGATCGTAGAAGAGGAGTAAACTGCTTTGCCATCTAAGTCGATAGACGACGCCATGTTTCTTATCTGACTTGTTTAATTAGTAAATGCAACCATGCTCTTCATCAGTACATGCACCGAAATTTGAAGCGTTGGAATGTCAAGGGGAACCTTTTCTTACGAACTATTTCGCCTGATTCCTTGGGACGTCCCATACGTTTCTTTCGCCGGTCCAAGAGGTCCCACCCTAAGGCCACTCCACCACCAACGTTGTTGAGCGTACTAGGACGAATCCCTCGTGGAGTCGGCCTCGTTCTTTTTAGTTTTCCGTGTGAATTCAGGTAACGACGCGATGGATTCACCGGCAACAGTGGAAAGCTCTGCGCCAGTCGTCACAAAGGATTTAATTAATACATCGCCACGTTCTTTCATGTATCATACTCAATGTCGGATGTCCTCAAAATTTTGATACGTCCCGTTCTTTTGCTTCTTGACCCGTTCCTTGGAAGTTCCCTCTTCTTCTTTTTTGCTTTTGTCTCGTCGGGGTTGTGAGGTTTTACTTCATTTTTAAGGGGAAAATTGCCCAATCGATCCTAAAGCTTCAATTCATTTTTGTCAACTTAATCCTAAATATGCTCAGTGTGGATGGATTTGGGTTGGGGCACTTCTATCATTGTTCACAATAAAGGGTGCAACGAAGGACGGACGGTTGCATAGGTTCTGTAGCTATGTCAGAGATTCAAAGAGATCACCAAGAGGGAATCCAAGTCTAAGCCCTTCAATGTATCTAGTCGAAAAACTCATGCCAATGAGTTATGGGATAATCAAAATATATCAACTATTCCACATCACACCAATTCTCCGATATAAGATTTTCTAACACAACCCACACGTGCAACTCAATAGAGGGTCGGGTGTTTAGGTGTAGGTAAACTCTCCATGGAAATAGGTGCGGTTTGATCATTTTGATCTGATAGCGCGTGGTTACCTTCTAATTTCAGAGGATTCCAATTAGAAAAGAACACTAAGAAAAGATATGAGGTATATTTAGGACAATCTCTTTAAGGTTTACACAAGTCTCGAATCAATTTAAAGATGAAACAAAATTAGTTCCCATTGTGCCTCTTTTAAGAATCTAGAAAGAGCCCCACATCATTCATAATGCCTATCTTGAATTCTTTCCTACATTTAGCTAATCAGTGCATATGAATTATGAAAGTAATATCTAGGATCACAAATCTAGTTACTATTAATGGTCAACTTAATGTGAAAATTTTAAGACTAAACTGGACAATAGAATTGCCGAGCTAGCTAGAACTATTTGAAATTCCAAACTGAAGTTGAATTTATATTTAACTGAACCATCTAGATCGACTGTTGGATACTCTCACTAAAACAATTAGATGATGAATTTTGCATCCTTAATTCATAAAAAATGAGGGGAAAGAGAGAGATGAGAGAAGATTCCACGGAAGCCAGAAGGGCTCCACTCTAATTGTCCTTGCCACTGTCTTCTCTGGGTAAAGAGTGCATGCAAAATCGAACTACATGCGAAATTCCATTAGATTTGATCCGTCTGAGAACGTTTCAAACGTCCCCAAGTTTCAAAGCATCGAGTGGACGAATGAAATGTTGTGTTCACAAGCTTGAACGCGCAACGAGAAGCTTCTTAAGCCATCCGCCACATGAACTTGGTCTCGAGCTAGCCTACCTGGTTCTGAAGTGAACAACGAAAAATAATAATGATAAAAAAATCAAATGAAAAAGGGCTTAGAAGGACACAATCTTGGATAGATATGAAGCCTATCTCGATTTGTATTCCCTGCAAGCTCTTCGCCTCTCGAGCCACGGTGTAAAAAACATCAGCTCTCTTTGTCCGAAAGCAAGGGCAGATCAATGTCTGACATCGACCTCTCTTCAGCTGAAGCTCGGAGGTCAGTTTGTACATGCTTCCCTCGTTCCTTGTTAACTGTTCCTCCTCTGGATCGCAAGCATTCTGTGATCTTGGCTTTCCATGTCTACTGGAACTTTTCATTTGCACAACTTCTGCAAATCCATCCATACGATCAAGAATCATTTATGACTTTAGTAGACTGACCCATTGGAACTAATTATATGGACTTGCATGTCATCAATGCTAAGATCTAGCTTGTAATTTTAGGCTAAATTAATCAGTTCATATTTCATTGTTCTTTTTTGGTACACTAGAAGACAAGAAGATGCCATCATTGAAAAATCAAAAGATTTCTTGACATCCTCACTTATATGGATATTTGCTCTTTTCAGGGCCAAGGATTTCCTTATGAACAAGCAAGCAATTTTCATTGCCTTTTCTATAGCTCTCATTGCAATCTTTGGCATTAGTTCATGAACAACACGAAGCTATCTTGGAATGACATTCATCAGTTTGGCGTTTCTCATACTAGGATGTCTTGTTGTTGGAATAGTAATTGGCTCGATCGTGCTGAATTCTTACATCAAGTGGGTCATCTATGGTTTCTTCATTGCTTCAGTAGCTATAAATCCCAATTACCAACAGACTTTTTGGGAGATGAAGCAAATCTTGAGGTCCATTTGCGAAGCAACTTCTTCGAGACTCGGCAAATCGTTCAATCAAGTACAAGTGGCTATCCAAAATCGTCTGAAAATTATTGTTCAGGGCCGAGAAGAATCACCGATGATTAACAACCCTACAAATCAACCGGTTTGGCGGTGACGAAAGCATAGTCGGGGAGGACAATGCTTAGTTGTTCAAGATATGGAATTCAACACCCCTTATCTCCATTTTTGCTTTTGTACAAAAAGATTTTTGTACGATATGTAAAACGTATGTAAGCGTTTTCCTCTGTATTGTGCTTGTAGGATATGTAAAAGTGTGGTCAAACTATAGTAGTTCTCCATCCATACATAAAACTTGCAATTTTTTGCATATTTGCTCCATCTACATGAAATTCTTATCGATCACTCTTGTTTTTTTTTTTTTTTCATAGCATCATTTACACCTTAAGATTTAATCTCGCTAATTGGTAAATCTCGCTAATAGGTAAATCTACACCTGAAGAAATTGATTTGACTGGTTACGAGGCATGTTCTTTGACTGGCCTTCTAATTGCGTAATTTCTATATGTTACAAAAGGACGTTCCATATCTTGACCTTCTGTGCAAGTTTTAAACGCCCTGTCCTACGGCGCTAGAGGACAGTGGGATAAAGTAAGTCAAATGATTGTTAAACGCCCCAATTTTAAAAGAAGTTAATATGCAGACATATCTTCTGGTTATCAAATGATTGATAGATGACAGAAATCCATGAAACTTTTCAGATATTAAATCTCTTCCAAAAACATTCATTAAACTCGCTTATTTTGCAAGTTTTGGAACATTCATTAATGTGAGTTAACACCTTTGTTTTTTTTGTTTTTTTTTTTTTTGGGGGGGGGTTATTGTGGTAAATGAAAGTTTGTGTTTTAACCCCAGAAATTCGTACGAATTATAAACGAATCTAACACAAATTGATGGCCTGGCCAAAAAAAAAAAAAAAAACAAAGAGAATGAAGAAGAGGAGTTCCTTGTGATTAAAGATCCCATATTTTTGGTTATTCAATTCAAGCATAAACCTCACTTTGATAACAACTAGGCAGTAATTAGCGCTCCAATCAACATCAGTACGTTTCCAACGTTCTCCACAATGCTTGTATTCCTTCTCGGTTGACATTATCTCCCTCGAAGTCCTTTGTCTCTTTCTATGGAAAGCGTATTCTGCGCCAAATCGACTTTTGAGGAGCTTAAGAAAGCAAAAACAGAATTTAAACGAGGGACGAAGACGCGTGGGGTCAAGAAAAAGAACGCAAAAAAGTTATTGCGTAACCAAGAAACGGGACGTCCCGTTCATTTCACGGTCGATTAGGCAGCTTCTCTGAACGTATGACCCAGCAGACGTGTCTTAGAGACTTTCTTTTTAACAATCCCAAGTTCATACAGTCAAATGAATAAATAAATCCAGACGAGAGACTTTAATTTTTTTCCAAAATCATTTTCAATTTTCGAGGGAAATGAGAAAAGCAGTCTCTTTAGCGTGGCTTCCGATGGAGAAATGTGTGCCTGCAAGAATTAGCGCCCACAGCTAAACTAGATTACGTATCTGATGCCAACATCCCGATTTAATGAGGACTCAACATGTTAAACTCCTTCTTTGGAGAATCTTAAAAAGAATACAAGGACTCAACATGTTAAACTCCTTCTTTGGAGAATCTTAAAAAAAAAAAAGAATAAGTGGACTGAATATCCTAAATTTTTTTATGAAAGTGCAATTAAGTTTTAAATATTTTAAAAAGTATAATTAAGTCATAAAATTTATCAAATTGATTCAATTAACAATTGAGTCTTAAAATTGCTGATGTGAATATTAGCATGGATAGTATTGACATAAACAATTTTTAATAATTTTTTTGAAATTTTATTTTCATTTCAATATTTCTTTTTTTAACTATTCTTTTTAGTGTCAACAAGGGTCACCATCAATCCTCGCCGAGTGCGAAGGCCTTGTCCTTTATTGGCAGAGCTACAAGTGAGGGCCTTTGTAGACTCGTTGGCTTCGAGTGAGGGCACTAGTGGCCATTGTGAAGGTCACCCATGAACCTTGTTGGCACAAAAAAGAACAAAAAAAGCAAAGAAAATAAGAAAATAAAATATATTGTTAAAAAATATTCAAAAATAATAAAACATTAAAAATTCTTCACGTTAATACTGGTCATGCCACGTAGAATAACTAGTGTCCATGTTAGTAATTTTCCAGCTAAAATTAGTTAAATAAACTCAATTGACAAAATGTGAAAATATTTAAAATTCAATTAGCAAAATTGAAAATTTTATGACTAATTTGACAAAAGTATGATAGGTTTAGGATTTTCTAGACAATTTTCCCATTAAAAACTAATTATCACAAGTTTTTTTTTTTTTCAATAATCGATTATCACATATTAAGTAACTAACTTCCTTATTTTATTTTTTAGATAATCGAATTTATCATTTCAATTATCAATTTTAAGTGGCCGAAAATCTCAAATTGTCGATACACCTTGAAAACTCGGGGACGTATGGAACCTCCTTTCCACGGTGGCAGTCGCTCGTACCACCACACGCGGTTTTTTGATAGAGTTTGTCTCTTTATACTCGGATTGACTCTCCAAGTTAAGAAAGGCAAGAAAGAGCTAAATAAATAAATTGTCAAAGTACCGAACGTCTGGATCATTTAGAACGGGCATATGGACTGGTGGTAAAAATGGGGCCACTGAGACACCGCGAATTCGTTGCGCAGTCCAATAAAAACAGTTATATTAAATCGCTTATTTAGGTGCATGTGTGAAAAGGATCAGGGGAGGAAGACCCGCGTCGAAGAATTACGTGGTATGAAGCTGGCTTAAGGTTTTTTTTATCGAAAGTGAGTCCAATCCAATTTGCCTAAAAGCCTCGACTGGGGCTCTATCTTTGCAATCTTTTGAACAAAGATATTGAATTTCTGTTGCAACGTGCATCAATTTTTGACAATTATTTTATAGAAGGCCCTGGCTCGCCACTAAGTTTAGTTGGGCCAAGGTAATTGATGATCCTACTAAATAAGGGTAAGCATGATTCGGATGAACGGTTTGCCACCTTGAGATTGAGAACCGCCCATTAATGATCGATTTCGAAAAATTGGAACCGAAAGCCACCATCCATTAAATCCATAGATCCACTTCGGAACCGAACTGCTAGTTCGATTCCATTCTAGGTGAGTCCATAGAACCGATCTCCCAATCCCTATAAAATTGCATTAATCAATTATATCAAGCTAAACCTATTATGACGACAAAGCACCATAACATCTCCAATCAATCATCTCCTTCATATTCGTTTGTTTATTTTGTTTTGATTGAGAAAGCAAGTAAATGGATTATTAGAATGGGAAAAAAAAGTGCAAGAGATTAGTCTTATTACACACGCAATAGACAAAATTAGTTAATAATATTTAATAACTACAAACATACATATACACACATATATATTTGATCGAAATAATACAAAATAAATAAATAATTACAATGGAATTTTTTTTTTTGAATATATATACCGGATGAGTGGGTAGCGGTTCCACGCCTAGAATCATGAATAGACCATTACTTATCGGTTCCACTAAATTGGAACCAAGAATTGGATTGGCCTCCATGGGAACCACCAATTCTAATCCAATCCAAGGCGGTCCCCAATCCTTTTGCACACCCTACCATTAATGTTTGCTAAAAACTAAATAGTATTTGGCCAGAAGAGACATCTTAGTGGCATGATATGATGCCCACTTCAATTCTATATCTTTCTAGATCGATAATTTGAGTATTACAACTTTTTAATTGATCATTAGTTTATTTATCAAATATTTTCGCACCAAAGGAAATGTATATATCTCGAGGATACCCAATATCGAAAGACGTTTTGGCCGAAGACATATCTTTTTTTTTTTTTTTTTTGGTCGAAAACGGAAACATTCCATTAAGTACTCAAAGATAGGAGGCCCAATAACTGGGCGTCATTACATAAGAGGTCCAACAAAGATTGTGAAGGAGATGAGACCCAATTCATAGATAAGTAATTGTTCCGGTGGGCTTTAGCTACCCAATCTGCAACAAAATTGGCCTGTCTTGAACAATGGGCTATTTGCACTCTTGAAAAGGCCTTCAATATTTCCTTGCACTTGCTGATGATAGGCTGAACTTCCCAACTTAACTGCTGTGAACTGTTCATGGCTTTGACTAGTTGCGAACTATCTGACTCCACCAGTAGCACTTCGTGTCGTATAGGAAAGAGAAAATTGAGGGCTTCCCACAAAGCTAGGGTTTCTGCCATTAAAGGGGAAGAGGCTCTTATTTCCTTCGCAACTCCTCCCAACAACCTCCCCTCCGAATCACGGCTAATGCAAGCAATGGAGTTCTTCACCGAACCAAGTACATATGTGCCATCTATATTTATCTTCAACACTCCTGCTTTCGGTGGAATCCATATCTGAGGAAGTGCAATCTCTGGGTTTGCAGATCTGCTTTTTGCGTGAGATCTCCATACCTCATCTGCTCTTGTCTCTGGGTGGTGTCGGGTCTGGGTTCGCAGCGGGCCTCTTCGTGCTCGGCTCTGTAATTGAGCGAAGCTTTCTTCATCCGGCGCACGGTTCCTCGTCCTCCGCTCATCATCCGTTCGAAGACACGATTTTCCGTTCGGCTTGCCTGCTCTCCTTTCCGGAGTATCTTCTTCACCCTGTTCCTCTGCTGTAGTTCGGGTTTGCCACTCACCATGCGGTCTTCTGGTCCCAGATCCGCCCTCTACAGCTTCTATTCTTTCAGATCTGCTGATTTCGTTTGGTCTCTGTTCTGCCATTACAGTTGCTTGAGTTTCAGGTTCGTTGATTGCGTGGGTTTTCTGTCCATCAGCTTCGTGGGTCTCAGCAGGTCTTCTAATGTCTTGAATTCTCTGTCCAGCAGCTTCGGGAGTCTCGGATCTCATCTCTCCTCCACTTGCTCTGTTTCCCAAACCCGCGAAGCCGCCTCTCGGTCTAAGGGACACTTCGTTTGACTCACCCACGCTGCTCTCTTCGGCGGTCGGCTCACCAAATGGCCTCCGCATCCCAGATCCACTCGTTGCCCACCCATGTCCACCTGTATTTCGGATTTCAGGGGTTCTGCGCCAAGATTGTTTATCTCGTCTTCTTACTCTGCTTTCATCCTCTTCTTCTCTCGGCAGCTCTCTCCTCCTCGAGCTCCACTCATCACTCAGCTGTGACGGCCTTTTGCCTCTCCACGCATCAAAGCTGTGTTTATTGACAGGTTGCAACACTTCCCCTATTTCTCCATTCCCCTGTCTCAGTTCTTCGATTGTCTCTCTAACCCCTGTTTGGGTTTCTTGATTTGCAGATCCTTCGTCCACACAATCTCTTGAACCACCCTTCCTCGGATTCCACTTGTTATAGCTTTTCAACATCGCTAGTGTTGAGTCGATGATAGCCGACGCCTCTGGTTGTCTGCCCCTGAAGATAGCCTGATTACGGGCCTTCCACATATTCCACAGCGTAACAGCCACCAAGTGCAGGTTTGTAGGTTTTGGTGTCTGCTTGAGGTTGCTAAACCATTCCTCTATCCTCGTCAGTCCCTGACTTGATATTTTTATTTTCAGCTCTGTATTATCCCATATTTGTCTTGTCCACGAGCACAGCAGGAAGAGATGTTCAACCGTTTCTCTCTCATAATGGCATAATGGGCACATTGGATCAGGTAATACTTTCCGTCGAAACGGGTTATCTTTTGTTGGGAGAGCATTTTAACATAAATTCCACATAAAAATTCTTATCTTGGGTGGAGTGTGCAAATTTCATGTCTTTCCAAAGTGAGGGGGGAGGTTGAAACGAAGATGTGGCCTGATTCACCTTACCTTGTTATGTATCCTCTTTGATGAAGTTATATGCATTTTTCACTGTATATTTGCCTGCCTGTGTCCCAGTCCATACCAGCTTATCAGTTTCTGTCTGGGGCTTAATAGGGATGGTCAGAATTTCTTCCACTAGCTGTTCATCAAAGTGTGCTGCTGTTTTCCTGAGGTCCCACCTCCCCTGTTCTTTATTTATAAGTTCAGAGACAAAGGAAGGTTCATTGATATTCACTGGACCCTCAATAATACCCCATAGCAACCACTTATCTTCCCTAATTTTAATCATAGATCCATCCCCTACCTTCCACTGGACTTTGGGAGCTATAGAATCTCTCCCTAAGACGATGCTTCTCCATCCCCATGAAGGACGTAGGCCCGATGCTGCATGCCAAAAGTCTGTGTGTGGATGATATAATCCCTTAAATATTCTGCCCCATAGAGAATTTGGTTGTTGTACCAACCGCCAAGCCTGCTTCCCCAACATCGCTTTATTAAAAGATATAAGATCTCTAAAACCCATTCCGCCTCGATCTTTTCTTGTTTTCAATATATCCCATTTCTTCCAATGAATGCCTGTTTTTTTTTCATTAGTCTTCCACCAAAATGAAGCAATTTTCTGTTCAATAGCCCTGCAAATGGAAATCGGTATTTTAAAAACAGACATGGCATACTGAGGAAGCGCTTGAACCACCGTTTTCAATAAGACTTCTTTTCCAGCTTTTGAGAGCAATTTCTCCTTCCAGCTTTCTAATTTTGAACTAATGCGCCCAATAATCCATGCGAACATTTGTTTTTTCGACTCTCCTCGGTCTGAAGGTATGCCTAGGTATTTGCCAGTTTTATCAATAATATGAACCCTCAATTCCCTTGCCATATTTTCTTTCAAAGATTGAGGGCAGCCCTTGCTGAAGAATATGCCAGATTTATTCAAGTTAATCTCTTGCCCAGCCCCTAAACAATACTGATTCAGAATCATGGCCAGATTTTGGCATTCTAGAATAGAATCCTTCATGAAAAAAATGGAATCATCGGTAAATAATAAATGAGAAAGCATAGTACAACTCGATTGAGCCTAATGCCCTTAATACTTCCATTCTCTACAGCTTGCTTCATCAATGAGGATAAGACGTTTGCCACAATAATAAAGAGATAAGGCGATAAGGGGTCCCCTTGCCTGAGTCCTCTTGAAGGTTGAAAGAACTGAAGAGGTTCTCCGTTGAATTTAATACTAAATGTGACCGTAGTGACACATTGCATAACCCATTTCACCCATGTCTCATCAAAACCAATCCTTAGTAAGCATGCCTCCAAAAAGTCCCATTCCACTCTATCATATGCCTTCTTCATATCTAATTTCAGAACTGCTTGGAACATCTTTTTTCGGTTTCTTGTTCTAATTTGATGCAGAACTTCCTGGACTATGAGAATGTTGTCCTGAATTTGCCTCCCACCCACAAAGGCACTTTGTTCTGGTGCTATAATTTCTGTTAGGAGAGGTTTGAGTCTATTAGCCAGCACTTTTGAGAGAATTTTGTATCCAAAGTTACACAAACTAATTGGACGATATTGGTCCAATCTCTCAGGGTTAGGAACTTTCGGGATAAGAGAAATATGTGTTTGATTCAGGGCTGGTGAAATGGAACTAGTGCTGAAAAATTTCTCCACCTCTTTAAAAATGTCCCATTTAATATCTTCCCAGTGATGATGATAGAATAAACCGTTGAGACCATCTGGGCCTGGTGCTTTAGTAGCTCCAAGCTGAAATGCTGCTTCTGTGACTTCCTCTATAGTAACTTCAGCAAGTAATCTCCTGTTCATATCTTCTGTTACCATTTCAGGTAGTTGATCTATCACTGGCTCAAAATTTCTGGGGCCTTGAGACTGATACAACTCTTTGAAGAATTTCACGGTATGTTCTCTCAGTTGATTCTGCTCCACCAGCCATGTATTTTCTACATTTTGTAACATAGAAATCCTGTTCCTCTGTCTTCTTTGTATGGTTGTTGCATGAAAGTATTTTGTGTTCTTGTCTCCCCATCTCAGCCAAGTAATTCTAGATCGTAACCCCAATACATTTCTTCTTGTCTCCCAATCTCATCAATTTCTCCTTGTAATCTTTTAAAATATGCCTTGTTGAAGACATCTGAAACATTATTTGTAAGCCCCTCTAGTTCCTGCTTTAAAAAACTGATTCTCTTCTTTCCATTCACAAAGTTCCTTTTGCTCCATTGAGAAAGCGCATTCTGGACAGCATAAAGTTTCCTGACTAAAGTGTGCTGGTGCTGATTTGTAGTTTCCCAGGCTTTCAACACCACTTCCCTGCATTCTTCACTCTCTAGCCAAAAGGCCTCGAATCGAAAAAGTCGTTTCCTTCTTTTATGACTTGTTTGAAGAGACAAGATGAGAGGGTGTGATCTCGATCCTTGCGGGAAGAGCAAACACTTCAGCTTCAGGGTACATCAACCGCCATTCAATAGTACTTACCACTCTATCAAGTCTTTCTTTCACATATTCTTCCCCCTCCCTGTTATTTGCCCAAGTAAATGCACAACCCTTGCTGTCAATGTCCATTAGAGAGCATGCATCCAAGCATTCACGAAAGGCTGTCATTCTGAAATTTGCTGCTGGTCTCTTCCCCACTTTTTCCCAAAAGAAACGCACTTCATTAAAATCTCCCAAGCACACCCAAGGTAGAGTATTGGTTGAGCTTATATGTCGCAAGCTTTCCCAAAGTTGTAGCCTCTTCGGGTATGTATATGGCGCATGGACGAAAGTAATTCTCATTTTCTTACCTTGTACCCCCTCTTCACACTTTAAATTCACTAAGCTATCAGTCATTGAGTCAATCTCCACTGAAATCCTATCATCCCACATAAGAGCCAAACCTCCCGCCGTACCCACTGGATCAACTACTACACAGTTCTGAAATTGAAGTCTTCTCCTTACTCTCTGCACAAACTCAGTCTTATTTTTTGTTTCCATAAGAAAAACCAAAGAGGGCCTGAATTGAGCCATTAAGGCTCTCAGCTCTCGAACTGTCAAGGGTGTGCCCAACCCTTGACAGTTCCAACTTAATATATTCATGGGTCACTTGGTGGCTTATTAGGGCTAGCCACCACAGCCCGTGTTGCCACATCTTCAGTCATCGAATGGGAGTATCCCAGTTGAGTCTCATCTAACCAGTTTTTGCCGAGGTGATGTAATTTGAGTGCTGCCTTTTCTTTGTTTTTGAAGGAGTGAGGTTTAAGTTGAGAGCTGATTTTCTTTTTGTTATAATCTGAGGAAGTTGCTGGCTGGGACTTTTTATAGTTGAAATCTTCTGGACATGTGAGCATTAGTACTCTTTTCCCTGAGTTGTGCATGGTCTCCTCGTGTGTTCTTATGTGGGTAGGTTCTGCCTGCTGGAAATGCTGATTGATTGGAGTAATAGGTTGGCCAACTTCCATAACTTCCGTTTGTCTTTGCTGTTCAGGAGTTTCAGGAACCACCTCTTCTGTATTTGTTGCTATTGTCACTTCATTGTAAAACACCTTCCAGAATGGGCTATGATCAGAAGTTTCTGCTTTCAACCAGCCTCCAAAGCACCCTCCCAGCTCAGTGGTGAATTTTCCTTCATCATAAGGTATGTCTTGGCAATAAGTAGCATAATGCCCAATTTTGCCACATGAGTAACAAAAGAAGGGCAATCGTTCGTATTTAAAGTCCAGCCAAACTTTCTTATCCCCATGTCGCATTAATTGGCCAACTCGTAACTCAGCCTCCACATCTATCTCAACTTTTGCTTTCCCTATTTTCTGAAAAGCAGGGCCTCTAGCATCTGTTTTAACCTCCAACACCTTCCCCATTGAGCTTGCTATTTTCTTTATCATATTTTCAGAGTTCCATTCCAGAGGAAGACCAAAGATTCTAACCCAGAATGCACAAGTCTTAAATTCATAACAATGTGGTGGGGTATCCGGCTCCCAAGCTTTTAACAGCAATAAATTGTTTGAGAAAGACCAAGGACCTCCCGCAAGAACTCTGTTTTTGTCTCCTTCATTAGAAAAACTGAAGCTAATTTTCTCATTTTCTATAGGTTTAATCTCCACATTCTCTATTTTCCAGGACTTTTTCATAACTGTTGTAAGCGCTTGAAAGTTAACGCTAGGTTTCTTATACAGTTGCCCAACAAGGGAGTAACGACACTCTTGGATTTTTTCCGCCGATATTTCCTCATCCAGAATAGTCATATCATTTTCATACATTAGCTTACCCAATTTATTGCAGATATGGGTGAGCCGACTCACTGCTTCTTCCTCCCCCGCCATAGCCTCTGAAGATCCGGTTCACTGCCCCCGATCTGAAAGAAGAACTCCAGTAGGGTTTATTTGAAACTCACGATCACTACCCCGGATCTGGAAAAGGAACCCCTGGAATGCGAGAAGAAGAACGCTAGCGATGCTCTCTCAAAGACGAATGCCTGGATTTCGGTGGGACCTGCCACTAGGGTTTGTTGACTGAAGAAATTCCCCAATCCAGAAGCGAACCCCTGGGAGGCGAAATGGAGGGATGTGGGATGAAGGCATCGCTTGGGTTCGATGAAATACCTTCTGGGTTAACACCACTTGAATGAAACAGTGGAGAACTATTTGTAATATAGGAACGAGAATGATCTTATGGTGGGTGATTAGGGTTTAAGGGGGTGAGGATGGGGGTTTCCATTGCTACACACTCGGTAGAGAAAGCTCCAAGAAAAGGAGAGAAAAAGCTCAAGCGAGCCGAAGACATATCTAGTTGACCCTTTTCTCTGCGAAATCATTTGGACCGCCATTTTCAAAGAAAACTTCAGAAAGACGACACCCACAAGTACCTCCCCTGCACATTGAAAAAAACAGGGACGTCCCGTTTATTTGCCGATCGGCCCGTTTCTTTCAAAAGGAAAGAGCAGAGAAATTTTAAAGTCCCGAACGGAGACTATATAAGCACGCTCCGTCATCTTCCTCTCATATGCAACTCAAAGAGACAAGTTCATCGAGCGCCGCATAGCAGAGCTCGAACATCTGCAGAGTTCAAGCAGAAAGTGGCAACGCTAGAGCTGAGGGAAGATGGCGGATCATACAGGCGTAACAATTCAAGTCGGAATCGAAAGGTATGCTAATTCGCTCGTGGATACGTCGTTTCTAAAACTGCTGTGATGGTTGGGACTGTGGGTCGAGCAAGTGGTCCGATCTTGATTGTTCTTTTTTGGTTTGATCGACTTCTTTCTGTCCTGGTGCAGAGACGATGACCAGCAGCCATGGCACCAGCACCAGCCGCAGCAGGGGTGGCTGGACTCTGCCAGAAAGTTCCACGTTGCGTTCGGGTTGCTGAAGCTGCTGATAATCACGCATTTCGGTTCACTGTACATCATCTGCGAAGTCATTTATCTAATATCATTGATCAAGGTGACTGTACCCAAGAGCCCAAATCGGGTGTACTGGTGCTTGTACATTGGTTTTGGGACTCTTGGTTTTGAGCTGCTTCTCTGGACGAACCTTTCTCTGGTAACGTGGCTGGTCATCAATCTGTGCATAGCAGTGTTTGTTTTGGCATCATCGGGTTGGCTCGCACGAGGCTCTGACCAGTTTCTACAGCTTATTCAGCCATTCGATGACACGCCATTTTCAGAAGTTCAGTTTGATGTCTGAAGCACCTAGAATCCTGCTGTATTGTTTACGTATGTAATTTGTTCTGAGACTTGTTACATTGTAATCGAATACAGAGTATATTTAGACGTATCTTGTTCTGTATGTCTTTTGTAATGCTTCTCTAGACTTGTGACATTGTAATCAAATGAAGAGTGATCAAAGGGAAATGATTTCAATTTGCTTCTGGAAAATGATATGCAGAATCAACAGGAATATCCTAATAATCTCTAAAAATAGGAAAACAACCTAGAGATATGGTTTCAATTTGCTTTTGGAAAAGCTCTTATCGGTCTCGCATTGGTTCACCTGAGCAGCAGTGCATATTAGGAATGTCCACACCAGTAGGGCTTACGCCTGCGAGGAACATCATCTTCCCCACTGTTTCAAAATCCAATTTCCCCATCATCAAGTTTTATCCTGGAGGCCACTTCTACCTCCATGTGCTTGTTCTCACCAACAGTTTTGACCGATTTCACTCAGTGTTTCCTGTCGAAGCCATTTTCAAACTTCCATAACCATGAGTTCGTTGACAGGTTTCTAGATTTGCTCGTCAGGAGTTAACATTCCTTTAGCTTAAATTGATCTATGCCACTCATATCAACCACGAGGTGCAGCTAGGATTCGCAAGGCCTACAGCATTCCCCGTGCATAAGCTCCAGCAGATCAAAGCATTCATGTCGACAGCACTCGTTGGCAAAATTTTCTGGCAAAAAAAGCAGCTACCAGCTTCATCGATCCAAGCAATAAGTTGCTGTCGATTACTTTCCAAGTCCAGTCGAAACATGTGCAAGAAATTTAGCAGAAATGATGACCATCAAAATTGACGAACAACACTGTAATCGGAACAATTCATCGATCTTGCATTTCTCCTACTGGAATGTCTCGTTATTAGAATAGCAACAAACTCAATCATCTGAATTCTTACACCAAATGGGTTATCTATGCTATGTTCAGTGGGATGGTAGCTATAAATCCCAATTACCAACAGATTTTTCTAGAGATGAAACGAATCTTCAAGTCCATGTTTGGAGCAACTTCTTCGAGACTCAGCAACTTGTTCATTCAAAGCACATGCGATTATCGAAAATCTTATGAAAATCAACATTGTAGACTGAGAAGAATCATCAATGAAAAACAACTCTGTGACTCGACCGGTTGCTGGTGCCGTAGGACCAAGCATATAAAACTCGCACAAAAAAAAGGGGAAGCATATTAATGATAAAATACGTCTTAAGAGGTTAATCTGACTGGCTACCGGACATATTGTGCATCTAATACCGTTTCTGTAAACATTAATTTGATGGCATCGTCAGTAATAGTCTCACATTGGAGTAGAAAACCCATAAAAGATGAAAGAAAGAGTCCGACAAGTTGAAATCAGAGATTTTGAGCAAAGACTTGTTGACCAGTTTCCTCGTACGTTGTCGGTCTCCAGCAATTCGACTCCCCTTTTTGATTTTTTCTTTGTTTCCAAACGGACGTTCCGTAGCTTTGCCCACAGCATTAGAGGAATGTAGCATCTGTTCTTGCACGAAGTAGCAATCTTCCGTAAGGCTTGATAAACTACTTTGAAACAAGGAAATGTATCTTCAATTGTCTCGACAGCAAGATCAACAGTAAGAACGAGGAGTCCAAATTTCTATTTCGATCATAGGCGTAACTAACCCGCCATTGAAGGATATGGTCGGTAAGCAAAGCAATTATAATGGAATCGCTGCCGCAGCATAAAGGTTCTTCCTGAGAGAATTTCCGTCCGCCGAGCCCCTATCCTCCTCTTGGGTCTCAGCAATGGGTCCTACGGGAATAGGACGATCCGATTCGTTGACGGGTACCAGTTCAAAATAAATGCGGCATTGATTGTCCAATATTAGGGGAAAAGGAACTCAAAAAAGTCAATGCAACGTGCGTCCCCAGCTCCCACAAGAAACGGGACGTCCCGTTTGTTTGGCGGTCGACGAGGCAGGTACTTTCCATACCGGATGCAGCAGACGTGTCTTTTAGAAAGTCCTTTGGACGAATCCCACTGGATTGGATTCGTTCGATACAAAAGCGTATAAGGAGAAAAACTTTAAAAAACAGAAAACAAAAAAAGAGAGGGTGCATTGGTCAACAATGGAGGTGCTGGCGACCTTTGCTGTGAGGAAGAGAGAGATCAAAGGCTCAATTGTACGACATCAAACACCAAAAAGTACCAAAACCCTGACTATCAGGGAGATAGGCGGTTCAAAGGCAGATTCCCTAATCCCGCCACTAGGCGGAACTCACATTCGAACATTGGGATGTCTTGGAGTCAAGGTATCAAAGACATGAATGGTCGATAACTATGGTAGAGGTCGAAATAAACTTTCCAAAATGAGTTAAGTTTTTCAAGGAAACGTAAGAAACAGTCTCTAGCTAGCATGGATTATGATATACCAATAGATATCAGCCTCACAGCTAAACTATATGGTATATCATATGCCAATGTCCTTAATCAGAGGATTAAGTTAGTCCAACACAAAAGAGTATGTAGACTAGATCAAACAAAATTTAAATTTAAGGACCAAATTTGGAATTGTCCTAAAGTTTAAGGACCATCTTGACATTGTCTCTCATTTTCTCAAATTGTAAATCAATTTTACAAAGATTTGACTATAAGTTCATAATAATACAAATAATTTTCATCAATTAACTTTTTTAAGTGTTACAAATAGTGAAAAATGGAGAAAAGATCTAGCATAGCAGTTTCAAATGAAATAAAGTGACTTACTTATAGGGAGAACGGCACCATAAGTTCTATAATTTTTGTGCAGCGTTCACTATTTTTTTTTCTTTTTCGATCCTACACTATTTCTACTCTAACTTTCACTCTCAAACTTTTGTCATATCTTCATACAAGGCATGAAAGTCGAAACCTATATTTGAAATCAAATCGTTCTCATCCCAACCCTTTGAGAAGGTGGGGACCAATGGAAAGGCAAGATATGTCTTATTGTCTTTGACTTTATCTTGTCCTTTTCATCTCGGTTTTGTTTCCTCACAAAGTAATCATTTTGACGTTTTATACGTATGGGGATAGTTTTGAGAACTGTGAATGATAAACTTGTCTAAATAAATGTGTTCCATTTTCTTCTCCTATTATTCATCATCATATTATTGTCGCAAATTGCAATGGCAATGTCTGCATATCCACCGTCATTTTGCGCTTGCCCTTGTCCCCAATTTAAAAGCTTGATGTTTTTGATGAATTGGCAAAAATTTCATGCCTTGGGACATAGTATCACAAGAGGGAAATGTGTCATAAAGTCATAAACCTATTGTATTTATGTCAATTTAATCTTAAACTTTTTTATTTTGCCAATTTAATCCTAAATATATTGATCTATTGCCAATTCAGTCATTCCAACTAATTTTGACCGAATATTGCTGAGGTGGATGCTGATCGGTTTATGTGGTATTGTTGATTTTGACGTTGACATTTAAAAAAAAAAATCTTTTTTTTTTCTTTTTTTTTTCCTTATTCTTCCTTTCTTTTGTTAGTGATCAGCCATAGACGATGGCCAACCATTGGCCATGGCTAGGCTAGCCTTGCTTAGGCGAGGCTTAGCCTCCCTAAATCTAGTGACAACAAGCTTCAACCCCTAGCCCCACTAGATATAGTGAGGTCACCCAACCTAGGAGAGAGCGAGCCTCGATGAGGGCTCCCCTCACCAAAAGTTTTCAATAAAAGTAATGCTTAATTAATACATGCAAAGATTCTCTTCCTCAGTACATCAACCAAAATTTAAAGTCTTTTAGAATGTCTAAGTGAACCGGTTCTTATAAACTATTTCACCCCGATTCTTTGAGACGTTCCACACGTTCCATTCCCGGTCCAAGATCCAAAGTGCCCACGTCAGGCCACTCCATCAATCACCAACCGCTTTCGAGACGTACCATGATGGATGCCACTTTGGAAAGGTGTCATCAGTTTATGCAAATCCAAAGTAGGACCGACATGGGGGTCAGCCTTGAATTTAGGAAGCAGCAATCGGGAAAGTTCTGCGCCAATCACCCTCGAGAATTTTGATTGATACGTCACAAGTTTCGCGCGTCCCCTTCGTTCTAATCCGGTCCCGTTCCTTGAAAGCTTGCCTTTTGTCTTATCTACTTCTATTGTGTTGCGGTTTGCGATTTCAAGGAGTGATTGCAAAGAATGCGATTTTGCTTTTATCATGTTTTAGTCTGTTCCTGTTTCTGTTGCGACATCTCAATTGGCGATATCAAAGGCAGCTACCAGCTTCATGCAAAGGTTTCTGAGGAAAAAAGGTTTAGAGCTTTTTGGGCAAATTTTCCAATTATGTTGTATTAAAATCATTTATCAATGCACTCCACACTGAATGATATAGCATATTATCATCTTTTTTAGTTATTTGAAATGGGACATAATGATCTGAAAATACCGAAAGTATTATAAGTTTTTCGATCATTTTAGATAATACGCTGCAAAACCGAGCTATGCCTTGTCTATTGTGATTACTTAACATATAATGAATTGGGTTTTCCAAGCTATATCACGGTTATATAATGAATTGGGTTTTCCAAGCTATATCACGGTAGTAGTTTCATAAACTTTTTCAAATAGCTAATCTAATTAAAATCGAGACATATTAGGGCCGTGAACTTTTTTAAGTATTAAACGGAAAAAGATAACCATGTCAGCTCGGTGAGGAAGCTTCACGTCAATTTGTCTCGATCTTAATTAGAGGTGGCAAAATGGGTCATGGACCCATTTTGCACCCATATTTTTCACAAATGGGTCGAATGTGGGTTATGAAATTGTAATGGGCCATAACCCACATTGGACCCATTTTAAGTTCAGTTTTATATGGGTCGAAAATGGGTCACACAATCTGACCCATTTTCGACCTATTCTCTAAAAAACAGCCCTTCGACCTTCGTCCTCCACCGCTCGCCGCCGCGGCTCGCCTCCGCCACTTGCCTCCGCCGCTCCCTCGAAGGTCGCCGACAATTGGCGAGGTCGAGCTTGCCGACGTCGGGTGAGGCTCGATCTCGCTAGATCTGGCAAGGTTGAGGCCCCGCCTAATGCCGGCGAGCTTGACCCTCGCCAGATTCGGCGAGGCTTGAGCTCGCCGACGTTGGGTGAGGCCGAGCCACGCCGGATTTTGCGAGATCGAGCCTCGCCCGATGCTAGCGAGCTCGAGTCTCGCCAGATCCGGCGTGGCAAGCCACGTCGGATCTACTGGCGAGGCTTGAGACTTGTTGGATCTGGTGAGGCTCGAGCTCGCCTACGTCAGGCAAGGCCTTGGCCCCGCCGTATCGGCGAGATCGAGCCCCATCCAACGCCGGCAAGATCAATCTTGCCTATGGCCGGTCACCGGCCGTCGTCGTGGCCGGCGGCCGGTAGAAGAAGAAAAAAAAAAAAAAAAAGAGAAAAGAGAAAAATTAAAAATAATTATTAAAAATTAAAAATGTTATTTTAAAAAATAAAAATTATAAAAATTATATTTTTAAAATAAAAATAAAAATTATTAAAAAATTTATTTTTTAAAAAAATAAAATTAATTAAAATATATATTTAAAAATAATTAACAAATAATTAACACATATATTTTAAAAAATAAAAATTCAATTTTTAAAAAATATTTTTAAAAGAATTATAAAAATTTTCCATTTGTATTGCATAAGAATTGTTAAAAATTTTGTATTGCATAAAAATATTTTAACAATAAGTAGGTTTTAGCAATACAAGTCGGGTCGAGTACGTACGAGTCGGGTTAGGTATGGGTCATTAAATTTACACTACAAGAATATGGGTCAAACCAAATTAAATAGGTCAAATATAAGTCGACCCATTTTCGACTCGACCCATACCCGACCCGACCCACCCATTTGACACCTCTAATCCTAATTAGATTTAATTATTTTCGCTTTGGGCTTGAGTTTGGGCTTGGGCTTGGGCTTGGCTGTTGAACTTCGCGCTTGTTCGAGTATGCACAGAGCCCCTCCTAGAAATATCGAAAAATGAGAGTTTCGTTGTTTAATATTTTTGGGAAGGGTTTTGAGAGAATATTAGAAAACTGAGTGTTTCGTTATTTAATATTCCCAGGGAGGAATCTTGGAACCTTCCCCAAATATATTAAACAACGAAACACTTGTTTTCTCTCCCAGAAGATATTAGAAAACGAAAGTAGGAATACCTCTACAATATATATACATATATACTGCAACCAAGTGATTGTTGTTGCACCTTCTCATCCACCAAAACTGTCACGGAGTTAGTTGAGGTCTACCTTCTGCACAACATTGCCGATCATCCAGTGACATTTGAAAGGTATGTAATTCATTCATTCGTGTCAATTTGTGCTCTAAAAAATTGGCTTAAGTAGCTAGTTTTCTTTTCTTTTGAATATATTTTTCTTCCAATTAAGTCATTTCTAATTTGATATAGAGATCACGGATAATCATAATAGCACTAACAATAGGAAAGATTGAATTTAACCAAAAGACTTTACATTGTATTTATATCGTTGAAACTACCATCATTATGTGTGATTATATGATTTTACATCATTTGCAAAATCATCTATCTCATAACACTAATCAAAGTGACTAGATTCAAGAGCATGAATCCAATATGTCAGAGTATATCCAGAGCTCTAAAGCGCCTATCAATTTTCTTAATTCCTATCACACGTACTTAAGAGCAATGACTCTAGTGAAGTGGATCAAATTAGAGTGAATAAAGGATATTAAATGCAAAAAACAAAAAAAACAAAAAACAAAAAAATGGAACAAAATTTGTCATTTCTTAGACCACAAAAACCGGAACAAACGTGAATCATTTTTGTACGTTTTGTCCACATCTTCAACGCTTCATGGAACTTTCTATATAATGAAAAAGGATATAATAGCTTGGAAACCCGACTCATCAGATGCCAAAAGTGGTCGGGTCGGTTTCTAACCGTGGTTGGGTCTAAGAAATGTACCGCCTCCACCTCCTACTGCGGTTACGATATTGCCGGGGGCGAGTGATTGGGTCATCGTGGCGAGGACGGTGTTTGTGGGGTAGGGGGGACACGTGGAGGGCCGGGATGGGCGGCGGGTGAGGAGAGGGGGTGACGAGCGAGTGAGATTGGGGGGAGTCTGTGGATAATAAGACAGAACGAAAATCGTTCGAGCAAGCGGAAGAACTGCAAGGTCTCTTCCCGCTCTTCGAATCCTCCTCATTCTCTGCTCGTGCTTCCCTTCTCCACAGCCATGCCGAATCAATCAGCAGCTTTGGAAAGGTACATAATTCACTCATTTTCAAATTCATGCTAAGAGCGCGATAAAGTAGTCGGTTTCTTTTCTCTCTTAAATCTATTTTCTCTTTCAATTAATTTCTTTCAAATTAAATTTAAAGACGATGAGCAACCACAATATGAGTAATAACATGAGAGTTTTGATTTGTTTATATATCAGTACTTATACATTGTTTTTGGAATTCCTGGTTTCAAGTTTCTTTTCTAAATGAGTTTATCTCTAGTCATGTGGCTGGTCATTAATATGTGCTTGCTAGTATTTGCTTTGGTATGGTCCAATTCATTCATGTAAGGTTTTTGACCATTTACGAGAAATTGTTCAACCACTCAAGGATGTGCTGTTTTCCCAAGCTTGGCTCCCATGCTTAATGACAGCCTAACACAATTGTTCAATTTGCAAGGAAGTGCACTAGTTAAGCGTGTTGGATGATGGCAAATTTCATGTAGCATATGATGATTAATCTTGTTAATGATTGGTCACTCTAGTCCATGGGTCAATTATATGAAAAGAATGTATAGTATCGCGTGGAATAGTATGAAGCCATCTTCAAATATATTAAGCTTTATGCATAAAATATTCAAACTTTTGTTTGCGGCTCATGTCATAGACGAACTTGGGGAGTGAAAGAGATTGTGTCGGTCAACGATGGAACCAATTTTGGAAGCCGGCTCCTCGGAAGGCCACCAACACGACAATAAGACCGCGATCTTCAGTGGCCCAAATCCATTCTCGGCCCCTATCAATCCACTATGGGCTTGCATGCAAAACTGTCTCCAAGTATGATAAGTTGAATTTCACCAATAAGTCCAAACCCAATGTCATGTATAATTTATTCAAGAGAAAAGTATCAAAAAAGTTCTAAACTTAATGCAATGATACCAATTCGGTCATGTTTTTCACCGATTAGGCCAATTCAATCATAAATATGTTCATATTATTATCAATTGAATCCATTCGACCAATTTATCTTTGGAAATTGCTAACATGACACCAATCATCTTACATGACATAAGTGGTACTAATGTAGATATTTTTATATAATTTTAATTATTTTAAAAAAATTATTAATTTTTTCTTCTTTTTTTTTTTCTTTTTTTCCTCCTCTTTTCCTTCATTTCTTTTTTTCCGTTTCTTTTTTTCCCCCTTTCTTCCTCATCTTCCTCCACCCATCTCTAGCTAGTGGCAATCGCCAGCTGTCATCGAGGGTGAGGGCCAGGATGCCCTCATCAGCCATAGTGAGGCCAGCCCTCCCTTGCCTTTGGCAAGGACTAACGAGGGCTTGGCGAGGCCACCCCTTGCCAAATTTTACAAGGGGACCCTCACCTAGCCTTCGTCAGAGGCTAACGAGGGTTGGTGAGGGCTTCCTAGTCCTCGTCGACCTCTAGCAATGGCCTACCTCACCTAGACGAGGCCCCTCACTAGTGCCAAAGTTCGGCGAAGGCTGACCTCACGTGGATGAGGCCCCTCGCCATCCAGGCAAGGTCGCCCTTGCCACAAGGTCCCCTTGCTAGATCTAGCTAGGGGTGGCCTTGCTGGCCTTTGGTGCCGGCAAGGACTATGCGAGGGTCCCCTCACCAAATCTAGCTAAGGGCGGCCGCACCGGCCCTTACCAAAGGCTAGCGAAGGCTAGTCTTGCCTATGGGCAGTGAGGGTGTCTTAGCCCTCGCCCTCGCCAATAGCTGACGACCTCTACCAACCGGAGGTGGGTGGAGGAAGATGAGGAAGAAAGAAAAACTAATAAAGGAAAAAAAAAAACAAAGGAAAAGAGAAGGAAAAAAAGATAAAAAAAATTAATTAAAAATTATATAAAAATATTCATGTCAGCACTAGTCATGCCATGTAAGATTATTAGCGTACATGTCAAGTAATTTCCAACATAAATTGGCCGGATGAACTCATTTGGTACCAATATAAAAAGATCAAATTGAAAAGTGTAGAACCGAATTGATACCAATGTAATAGGTTTAAGTCTTTTTTGGTATTTTTCCTAGTTATTCAACACTTGTTATTGGAAACAAAAAATATTGTAAATAAAGAAATACACTTATTCGTGGAGAAATAAGTTGTGGTGACCGACAATTTGCTCTTGAGATGTATGAACTTAAATAGGTTACTAGGGGTTTATAGATTGCATCATATTTTCCTTTAATTTTGATAAAAGAAAACTGATTCAAACCAGCCTTTGGATTAGTACTTTACGAGTATGAATGAACACTACTCACATGTTGTGAGATTTGCTAAGATCACTATCAAATGTTTTAAAGGATTAACTATTAGATGAAGATATGATTTTAACATTAAATTATTGTAAAACTCTCCCTCTCACTTTCAAATGTTTCAAAGGATTAAACTATTAGATGAAGATGCCTAAGGTACAAATTGGCCAAAGATTCATTTAAAAGGTGGCTTAAACTCGTAATATCCTCGTAATATCGTGAAACGCAATGAAATTCCTTTATCGCTGGCTACCGCACTCCATGATCGCCTAAAATACTTGTTCGAGTTTGCGTGAAGTTAGACCAGTCAAGCGACATCGGTTATGGTGAATTTCATGTGGACTATGATAATTAATCTTTGATAATGATTGGTCCCTCTAATCCTCAGGCGGGTCAAACCTATAAAAAAATATATAGTACGAGGGGCAAAAGTGTAACAAAAAGATAGTATTTTATTGTGTGGGTTATTGTAGCAATTTTTAAATACTAGAGTGAATATTTGGGTTAATATCACCATAGATTTTAAATTTATCCACTCGTATTAGATATACCCAAAATTAATTTTTATCTAGGAAAAAATCTCAAACTAGTACTCCCACACTAAATTTCCATAAATTTTCACTTCACAAAAAATTTCAAGCTAGTACATCTATACTACATTGCATTTATCCAAAACTAATTTTTATGTCGTAAAAGTTTAAGAATTTTAGCAGATTTTCAAAACATGAGCGAACTCTTAGGGCAAAATTAGCAAATTAAAGCAGATTTCCCAATCTAAGATTTTGATGATTACAGTTTTTTTTTTTTTTTTTTTTTTTTTTTTTTTTTTTTTTTTTTGTGAAATGAAGATTAGTTTGGGTGGACATAGCAGTATGGAATTTCTGGTAACTTCATCTCGAATTTTTTACAAGAAGACCTTTAAACCTATTGGGTCGAATAGTGTGTCACTTAGTCCTACACCAAGTCAGTCGGGCTCAACTTTCGGACTCCTCCTTCGGACCTGGCGACCTTTTGCCGTGAAGGAGGAAGAGAGATCAAAAGCCTCAATTGTACAAATTCCAAACACGACAATGATGAAGCCGTTGCTCACTGGAGGCCCATCAACACGACAATAGGACACGGTCTTCACATGGCCCAAATCCATTCTGAACCCATATTGATCCATCATTGGATTGCATACGAAAGTGTCTTCAAGCATGACAAAGTTGAATTTCACCAATTAAGTCCACTGTTGGCATATGTATTATTTTATCCATATCAATACTCGTTATTGGATACGGAAAATATTATAAATAAAGCTATGACTGACGATTTGATCCTGAGATGCGTGGACTTTAAATAGGTTAGGAGTTTACAAATAGGGCCATATTTTCCTCCAATTTTGATTAAAGGAAACTTTCTCCAGCCATCCCTGTAAGACTTGTTGGACCACTACCAATGGTATAAAAATATTAACTATTAGATAAGTGAGTGTGTTTTCACTTTTAAATATTCTAATATTCTCTCCTCTCACAGGCTGGACTTTGGCCTAAGTTTAAGGCATGAAAATATGTAATTAGAAAGGCAAATAGGAGTCTATAATAATTTGAAGAGATTTGTAATAGAAAAGAGAAGAATGTAATATTATGTATATTACTAGAAGAAGAGTACAAGACGCCGATATATAGGGAGAGAAAGCAATTAGAGTTAATTATAATTAAAGTAAACTACAATTAACCTAATCCCAAATATATGTCTAACATATGTAATTTGAACAGTGCAAGAAGTTCCCTTTAACCATGGATGGACGGAGGAAGACACAACCCTCATTTTATTAGCACTGGCATCGCTTTTGTCGAGAAACGAATTTTTGATAATTATTGTTTAAATAGATTTATGAAGATGAAAAATATTAATACATATTCCTTGAACATTAATGGAATTATTATAATTGTACCTTGTCCAAAAGAAATCATTTTTTATGTACAATCTTTGGGATACTTTTTTATTCAGCACTTGGCAATTGAATCCACCAATTTTCATTTTCTGCAATCGAGTATTTTAATTTGCACAAGGTCTTTAATCAAGGATTTCTTCCAATGCTAGTTTACAAGGTCATTAGCTCTTATCGAAACTATGGATTTACTTAAGAACATGCAAGCAAACTGTCACGTCCCGATTCTCAGGCACGCACATATCCGTCTCACTTGGTCGATTTTATAATGCGATATCCCAGGACAATGTATCGCCGACCCTTTCATTTTTAAGCACATGCGGAAGCAGTTAAAATCCCTAGACAATAAAACGATGGGATAGAAAAGTAGGGCCATATTTTTCATATTGAAATTTATAACTAAACTTTTATACAAACCACAAACCCCTCCATAACCATTCACATCAAAACGAAGATCTCAAAAGAAGACAGAAACTTAGATGAACTAGGCTGTACTCAAGGCCCCTCTCAGGATTGTCTCCTTCTTCCAAAAATCCTTCTCTTCAGATCTCACCTCCGAGTTCTCCTTCTCGGATTCCTCCTCCTCAGCTCTTCAGCGAGGTCCTGAAATGGTTTTCCCCAAACTGGGATGAGACTACGTCTCAGCGAGTTCTACCCCACTAAGCCCGATTAGTAAACTATTATACTAAAGGCTGCCTAAACACGCACAGGGCAGAGGACTTACCTTGGCCTCTAATCCCACCTGCAAGTCAGTACAATTTATAATAGGCACCCATTTACTTCAAACAAATCGAACCAGTCGATTACATGTCATCCAACTCAATCTCCACTATGGGATATTTAAAAGTTAGGCCACGTGCATTCTCCAGGACGACCTTCCAAGTCTCCGAGTTCACGTGCCTCGAACCTTGGGCCCACGTGCATTCTCTAAGGCGACCTCTTCGCCAAAGTGATACATCAAGTCACCGAGCCCACGTGCCCTTTTAGATGCTATTCTCAAATACTGGACCCATGTGCATTCTCTAAGGCACTCAATTGTCAAGGTGACGTATCAGATCACCGAGCCCACGTGTCCTTTTTACGATGCCCGGGCCCACGTGCATTCTCTTAGGTGCTATCTCACCAAAGTGATGCATCAATTCACTGAGCCCACGTGCCCTTTTAGATGCCAAACTTTGTCACCGAGCCCACGTGCATTCTCCAGGAGGACATACCGAGTCTCCGAGCCACGTGCATTCTCTCAGGCGACCTTTTCGACAAGGTGACATATTCAACCACTGAACTCACGTGCATTCTTCAGGTGATATTCCAATTCACCGAGCCCACGTGTCCGCTTTCAAGTGGTTACCAATTTACTTTCAATACCGATAACCAATGCCAACGATTTCTCAATCAAATAATTCAATCAACTCAACAAAACATTATAAATACTGAATAACATACTTGGCCATTTACCAATCCCAATTCAATCTCAATCAATTCCAATCAATTTAGGGTAAATCCCTAAAATATCACAATTTATTCAATTCCATACAACGTGGAGCTCAAATAAATAAACGGACTGCGCCACGACGATCAGCACGAGATTTCGATCGTCGGCCATCAAAATCTTAATTTTCGAAAATAAATAATTAATTTATTAATTTCGAAAATTAAATTATTATTATTATTATTAAAAATTCAATTTAGCTCAAAATAAAGCCCGATTAAATAAACGGACTTCACCACGCTCATCAGCATAATTTTCCGGTTCCAGGCCATCTCAGTTGATTTTTCGGAAAATAAATAATTATTCAATTTAATTCCGAAAATTAATATTTAAATGCTAAAAATTCCACTTAGGCCCGAAAAGCCTAATTGGAGCCCACTAAAGGTCGGGAAAAATCCCGAGGCACTTCCAATAATTAGTAGACCGCGTCTACTTGCTAATTACACATTCAATTTATCTAATTCTCATCACAATTGACTAATAATTGCTAATTTAATCTAATCTAACAACCTAAACATAATTAATTAAATCTAAACCAACCTTAAGCAAAATTAGCCACTAATCCTGGATTAGTGAGATTACTCACCAAATCGCGCGCAAATCGGATTAATCCGACGGCGGCGACGCGATGAACGATTGTTCCGAAAGCGACTCGCGGATCCGGGGCCCGGAAACGGCCCAAAAGCGGGCCCGAAGATGCTGAAACCCACTCCGTGGGTCTGCTGGACGGAGCCGATCGGGGCTGCTCCGGCGGCTAGGGCGGCGAGGGGAAGCCGGCGGAGGGCGAGGGGTCGCGGGGGAGGTCCGGTGGGGCTAGGCGGTGGCCGGAGGTGGCCGGGGATGGCTGGACGGAGCTGGAACACGAGCGAACAGCAGCTGGGTCGCGCGGCCTGGGCGTGCGCGGACGGCGGGACGGCGACGGGCGCGCGGGCGCGGCGCGGGCGGCGGTCACGGCGAGCTACTGTCCTTCCTCCGTCTCTGGTTTCCGCAAAGAAGAAAGAAGAAAAGAGGAATTCGGTCGCGTGGGGAAGAAAGAAGAAAGAAGAGGAGAGAGAGAGAGAGAAGAGAGGGATAAGGGTTGACCGGTCAAGAGAAAAAGAAAGAGAGAGAGGGAATGGGCGGTGGGGCAATTCGCACGAGGGGGAGGGGAGAGGAGAGAGGAGAGAGAAAGAAAAAAGGAAAAAGAGAAAAAGGAGAGGAAAAAGGAGAGAAAGAAAAGGGAGAAAGAGAAAAAGAAAAATAGAAATGCATAATGCCTTTACGTAATTTTCTTTTTCTCTTTTCTTTTTTCTTTTCTATTTTATTTTGGTATTAAATTTTCTTCCGATAATTTCTTTATTGAAATTTCGGACTGTAAATAAATTGACGCGATGAGACAAGGATCCTAAAAAATAAAATTATGACGCGTTTAAAATTGATTAGAAATTGAGTTGATTTCGTGGTTAAAAATCGATCGGACGTGATTTTAGCTCAATCCAACCAATTAGGTAGCTTTTAGGATTTTACGGTGATACATCCCTTAACAGCCTTCACTTGATAGGTTAGTTAACTCGTGAGTGATCGTTTTCGAGAGAAAAAGCGCCATAGACACGCCGACAAAATGCCCATTTCACTTTATCGAAACTGGGTCGAATTTCAGGATGTCACACAAACTTCATTGCAATGTCCATAACTCTCGTCATGAATAACATGAAGCAATCATGGAACGACATTCATGAATTTCTCGTTTTTTCATATTTGGATGTTTTGTTGTTTGAACAACAATCGACTTGACCTTCCTAAATTATTACTTAAGTGGATCATGTATGGTATTATAAAAATTAAAAATTTTAAGAATAAATTGACATCCATACAATAGATTCAAGAATGACATGATAACTTTTCACAAAAAGAAAAGAAAGAAAGAAATTAAATTCACATCTTCCTCTACTGGTGTTTTATCGGGCATAACCTTGATAGTGAAAAAGAGGGAGTTTTAAATTAATGATAAATTCACATCTTAAAAAGCTAATTCAATGATTATGACACATCTTATAGTATCATCAGTAATAATCATATTAGAGTAAAAAAAGCCAGAAAGATAAAAGAAATATAAATTCTGAAAGTTCGAGTGAGAGATTTAAGCAAGGAGTTGTTGACCTTGTAATTATGTAATTATTTGTTTCCAAGAGGAACTTTCCACACCTTGACCTTTTCGGGAAGTTTAAAACGCCTGGTCCCACAGTATTATGGAAAAGTTGCATCAGTTCTAGTACTTTAGAGTAGTGTACAAATGTCTTCAAGACTCGAGATTGCAATAATCGGGTAACCACCCACACTATACATGCATAACCCAATGATTTTAGAGCAAAGATCATATATCTTGGAACAAGGAAATTCCTTTTTTAATTTTCTCGACAACTAGATCAAAAATAAGAATGAGGTCTATTAAATCTTTTAAGATTTTCAATCTTTTTGAAAAAAACAAAAAGAGAGAAATTTTAGAGTTACTTTCTTTAGAATAAAGATTTCCAGCAAGGAGAAGATGGATATGAAGAAGATTTCCCATTTTTTAAACTAATTCACTTATAGCTCAATTTTCTGACAATTAGACAGCCAATTAGCGCTCCAATAAACAAGGAGGACGTTTCCAACGGTTTTTTTACAACGTTTGTATTCCTTCGCAGTTCACATTATGTCGCTGCCAGTCATCATTTGTCTCTTTTCGATGGATAAAGACGTGGGGCATCCCCCTTCTCGCCCCAGATTCACTTTGAGACTCCCCCATTTTCAAGAAAAGAACTCAAGAATCGGGACGTCCCGTTTCTTTTGGCGGTCGACTGTGCAGTTTCTTTCAATGTGTGCCGCTGCAGAACGCGTCTTAGAAAAGTTCCTTTCCACAATCCCACGTCAATTAGTTAGGTAGATAAATAAAAAGCAGACGAGAGATGTTGATTTTCCAAATTACTTTTTTTTTTTTTTTTTAGGAGAATGCAATAAATAGTTTCTTAATGATTTGGCTTTTCATATGCCAACAAGTAGCTAAACTAAATTAAATTTAATTAGGAGGATTAGATTAGTTCAACGTGAGAGTATAAGGATCAAATTGAACAAAATCAAAATTTAAGGACCGAATTTGAGAAAGGGAACAACACCCTCATTCACAGAAAAAGAAATTATTAAACATCTTTCTTTCAATTTATTACTTGTTAAGTAACGTGAATTTCCTTAATTTATTTATATAATCGAATCCATCATTCATTCATCACTTTAAATGGACAGAATTCTCAAATTGTCAATAATAAAAAAGTTAAGAAAGCAAGAAAGAACTCAATAAATAAATGGGTCAAGTACCAAACGTCTTTTTGCCAAAAAAAAAAAAAGAAAAAAGAAAAAGAAAAGGACCGAACGTCTAGATCACCACAAGAGGCATATAAAGGGGTATAGACGGGGCCATTGAGATAAAATGGCTAAATTTTCATGTTAATGTTTTTGAGTGAAGGCGACTCCAATCGGGTATGTTTGAAGCGGTATTCGGTGGCTTCTTCCATTAAATATCAGCTTTCAATGAATACTTCGACGAAGGAAATCTTGGATGTGAATTCTGGGTCAGAGGGGAAAATCATCTACAGAGGATGACAGATCAATTTTATAAAAATCTATACTCCTCCGTTGGCCACCGCAACTACCAACCTATTCTACAACTTATACCCACCTTGGTGGATTACCAAACCAACCAAACCTTGATGGCTCCAGTCACAGAGGAGGAGGTTACTCATGCAATGCAACAGTTAGGGGCTTATAAGGCACCAGGCCCCGACGGATTCCATGGCCTCTTCTACAAGGAGCACTGGTCCATTATCTCCAAAGATATCCTCCAAACAGTACAGCATCTCTTTTATACTGGCCACTTAGACCCTGCAATCAACCAAACACTCATCACACTGATACCCAAAATCCCTCACCCTGAAAAACTGGAGCAATACCGTCCTATTAGCCTCTGCAATTTTATATATAAAATCATTTCTAAAGTACTTACAAACCGACTTAAACCAATACTACCACATATCATTGCAGAGGAACAGAGTGCATTCGTGGGAGGTAGACAAATTCAAGACAACATACTGATAGTACAAGAGGTGCTACACAGACTCAGAAACAGCAGCAGGAAAAAGAAATTCCAAGCAGTATTAAAACTTGACATGCAAAAGGCATACGACCGCATAGAGTGGGATTTCCTCCAAGCCTGTTTAGCCAGACTTGGCTTCAGCCATCAATGGATACAGATTATCATGCAATGCGTGACCACAGTAACTTACCGCATAAACTATAACGGAGACCCCTTACCTCCCTTCAAACCAACTAGAGGATTGCGCCAAGGGGATCCCCTTTCACCTTACCTCTTCATCATAGTGGCCAATGTGTTGTCTACCCTCATGAAGAATGCAGTTCAAGAGGGCCAGCTTACAGGAATCAGAATGAACCCCCACTGTCCTGTTCTGTCCCACCTTCTCTTCGCTGACGACTCCATCTTTTTCCTGAATGGCACAATAGCAGAATGTCAGCAATTGGTAAACATCCTAAACCAATATTGCTATGCATCTGGCCAGGCAATTAACCTCAATAAGTCAGGAGTCTACTTCAGCAAAGGTTGTCCTACCACTCTAAAGCAAAATATGGCTTCAACACTTCGAGTACCAAAAATCACCAAGACTGGGAAGTACTTAGGCATACCTTCAGATTGGGGGAACTTCAAGAAAGACCTCTTCGCGTGGATAATAGATCGGGTCAACTCCAAACTCGATAGCTGGAAGGAACAATCACTATCAAAGGCAGGAAAAGAAATACTCTTAAAAGCAGTAATCCAAGCTATCCCTCAATACGCGATGTCAATATTTAAAATACCCACATCAATCTGCAAGGCAATCGAGAGAAAGGTCGCATCATTATGGTGGAAAAGCAATGAAAGAAAAGCAGGGGTCCATTGGAAGAGGTGGGACTTGCTGAAAACCAGGAAAAATGAAGGGGGATTGGGTTTTAAAGACCTACAAACATTCAACACAGCGATGCTAGCTAAACAGATGTGGCACATATTTAAAAAACCAGATTCTCTCCTCACCAAAGTTATGAAAGCATTGTATTACTCACAAGGAGACATCTGGAATGCTCGAAGAGGCTCTCGACCCTCGTGGAGTTGGCAAAGCATCCTCAAAGCCAGAGACATGGTAGCTCCTCAGATAATGCACAGGATCGGCAATGGAAAAAACACAGTGATTAGAACTGACAGATGGCTAAAAAGCGGCCTCATAGGAGGCCCAGCAACAACTGACGAACCAGAACGTGTTTCGGACCTTATCAACCACGAAACAGGTACATGGAATGAAAATCTATTGCGTTCTATGTTTGATGAGATAAGGGTCCAAGAAATACTAGCCATTCCCATCAGCTTACCTAACGAAGAAGACACACTAGTCTGGATGCATACTAAATCAGGAGATTACGAGGTCAAGAGTGGTTATTTCATCTTCAGGGATGCCAGAATTCAACCGCAGGACACACAAGCACAAACGTCCTATACAGCCAACCCAAACCTCTGGAAATACATCTGGCAGGCCACAATCCCACCCAAAGTTAAATTCTTTCTCTGGAACGCATGCAACAACGCAACCGCCACTATGGAGAATTTGCATAAAAGAAAGATCGTACCCTCACCTATCTGCCCCATCTGCAAGCAGGAACCAGAAACGCCCGAACATACTCTTCTCCTATGTCCATGGACGGCTAAGGTATGGACCTCATCTCCCCTCAATCAGCGCATCTCACGGTTTGGCCTCACCCGGTTTGAAGAATGGCTCTGCGGAATCAAATAGAACCCAATAACTTCGGGCAAGATCAATCAAATTGCGGTGCTGTTATGGAGTATATGGAAGGAGAGAAATCACGCGATCTTCAACCATCAAAACCCCAGACCGAACTCAACAGTCGCCAGAGCAGAAGCGACCTCTGAGAGCTACGAGGCCATGAACAGAACAAACAAAAGAGAGAGCAAAACAGAGCACTTATCTGAGATCTGGCATCCTCCTCCCCCGGGTACGATTCGAATCAACGTCGATGCCTCATTCGAACCAGATCTGGAAAGAGAATCATCTTTCACCGAACGAAGAAATTCCTCTCACAGCGAAGACGCTCTGACTACAATATCCTCGGAAGAAAGAAACGGAAGGCCCTCCTCTCGACACAGAGCAGCCATAGCCTGTGTATGCCGAGATCACCGTGGATTCGTCGTCGACGGCTTCGCGAAGCCAGTTCACTCGACCTCGGCCCCTCAAGCGGAAGCGATAGCTATGGACGAAACCCTAGCATTCATCGCTCGCCGACACTTTCTCTCTCCTCAAGTACATTCTGACTGCTCGAATCTGGTGCACGCTTTGAAGACTTCCACTGATCTCAACTGGGAACTCCAACCGATCGTGAGCCGGGCCCAACGCCAACTCGCACAAATCCCGGGCCTTACCTTGGCCCATTGCCATCGCAGCTCAAACCGCCCCGCCGACTGGATAGCCAAGGCTTGCCGGATAAATATATTACCTCCCAACTGGAAATCACATCCCCCCCTGCTTTATTTGATCTTTTATGCACTGATGTAATGGGTATTTTATTCCCAAGACAAAAGGAGTAATCTAAGCTTTGATGTTTCTCGCTCAAAAAAAAAAAAAAAAAAACTCCCTGCTAAGTTCGATTCGGCCTCGAAGCAATTGACAAGAAGACTTAGAGCGCATATGCCACTACCGCCAACATACGCCAAAACTCTATCGGGCTAAGGTTTTGATTCAAGCTAGAGATAGCTCGGTGCATAAAGATACTCAATTAATGTCAAGGCGCATCGGTGAAGTGTTCGACGAAGGACAAAAGTCTAGTGCTAGAGAATCGGTCCGGCATGGAGCACTTAACTAATATATAGCAATTGGCTCCAGGAGAAACACCACAAGTGCTACAACATTCAACACTTTGTATGGTGCTTCTATTTAGGGGTGTTAGAATAGAATCGAAATCGGAATTGAACCGAATTTTCATGCATTTTCGATTTATTCTAGGTTTCGATTAGGATAATGAAAAAATAACCATTGTATATTCTGATTTGGATAGTTTCGTCACTCTTCTTAATATTACAATTTACACAATCTCTATTATTTTCCACTAAACGTCTTTTTAAAATTTCAAAAAGAAAACCGAAAAACTGAACTGATCAGATAAAAAACGAACCGAGTATTCGTTTTAGGGAGCAGTTTAGTTCAAAGTTAATACACACCAAAATGGTTCGATTCAAGTTTTCTGAAAATTCAAATCAGAAACTTGAACCAAACTAAACCGAACCGTCAGCACCCGTATTGATGCCATAAAATCTCAATCGATAATTTGAGTCTCGTATCTTTTCAATCATTTGCTAATTCACTCATCAAATCTATCTTTGCCAAAGGAACTCTGCATAAATTTCTTGAGTATAGGCAGTGATTAAAGATGTCGTGGCCGAAGACACATCTGGTCGACCCCCTCCTTCTGGGAAATTACTTGGACCGTCATTTTGAGGAAAGAAACTTCAGAAAGCTGGACAACGCATACCCGCCTTGCTCCCCTGCACACTGGAGAAAGCCGGGACGTCCCGTTCATTTGCCGATCGACCCGTTTCTTTCAATTACGAAAGAGCGGAGAATTTTTTAAATACCGACGGAGGCTATATAAAGCAAGTTCAGCTCACCTTCCTCTTCGTCATCTACCAGACTCGAGAGACAGAATACATCGAGCTCCCCCACAAAGCAGAGCTCCAGCATCTGCAGAGTTCGAACAGAGCCGTTGACACCGGAGCCGAGGAACATGGCGAATCGCACAAGCGTGACAATTCAAGTTGAAGCCGAAAGGTACTTGATTCGTTCATGAATACGTCGTTTCGAAAAGATCGGAAGTGCGAGTCGAGCAAACTAGTCCTTTCTTGATCGGTTGATTTGATGCAGGGATGACGATCAGCAGCAGCTGCAGGACCAGCAACAACAGCAACAGGGATGGCTGGACTCGGCCTTGAAGTTCCACGTCGAGTTCGGTTTACTGAAGCTGCTCATGATTGCACGCTTCCATTCGATATACATCATCTGTGAGGTCATCTACCTAATATCATTGATCGAGGTGACTGTATCCGTGAGCCCGAATCGGGTCTACTGGTACTTGTACATTGTTTTCGGGACTCTCGGCTTCGAGTTACTTCTCTGGACGAACCTCTCTCTAGTCATGTGGCTGGTTGTTAATTTTTGCTTGGTAGTGTATGCTCTGGCATCATCCGGTCTGCTTGCCCGAGGCTCCAACCGGTTTCTGCAGCTTGTTCAGCCATTCGACGACACGGCATTTTCAGAAATTCAGCTTGATTTTTGAGGCGCCCAGAATCATACTGTACTTGTGTGTATTGATTTGCAGTTGTATGTCCTTTGTACTGCTTCTGATTTAGAGAAAAGACTGAAGAGAATGTAACCACATCTGTAGTTGCTGAAGCTGACCTATAAATACCATTCACCATAAATTTTATTGAATTTTATTGGCTTTACTTTTCGCCCCTTTCTTCAACTATTTTCTGGCGATTGAATCCAACTTTTCAAGACCCCTATGCATCCTGAGTTTTCGTATTGGACGAAATTACACCTCAAGTTGACACCATAGACCACTCCAAGTTTGGGGGCTCCTCTGTGACCGTTGGATCTCAGCCTAGCCAACGAGCTCCGATGGGCACAGAGGAGTGGTTGCCTCCAACTCGGACGAAAAACCTCTGCCAGAAGAGGTGGAGCTCAACATGGCATTGAGCTCTGCCACTGGCGGCAAACTGAGGTGATGCGTAGCGGATGGACATGGGAGGCTCTGTCGTTGGATGTTGCGGCTGAGTGGAGTTGTGAAGCTCGATGAAGAAAGAGGCGGCTTGCGGTGACGGGACAACATCGACCAAGGCACCTGGTTCCGATGCCTAGAGAAAGATATCCATCGGTACTTTGTGCAATTTAAGTAGAAAGAAATCCATCCAAATTAAGAACAGAAATGACCAGCAGTCGGAAGATTGCATATGCAGATGCGCAGAGAAATACTCGACCTCAACAGAGCACCCCCAGCAAACAGCACGTTATAAGCAAATGGTAACAGGCAATTCCAACAACTGAAATAAGCAAACAAAAAGGGAAAAAAAATGAAGAGCTCTCTCAAGTAATCAAATGTGCACACAGTTGCTTGTTTAAGAGGGAGAAGCAGTTTGAGATTTGCTCTTTATAACCATCATTTGAACAAGAATTATTGTATCGGAAACTTTCTTTTTTAAGTTGGGGCCAAGACTCAGAGAGACACTCTCCCTTTAATTAAAAAGGTTGAGCAAACTTTAAGGTATTGTCATTCTCAAATGGGATACCCTTTCTTAAATTATGCCTTAAAGGGGCTCTTGATTCGTGCAGATCCTTCACCGCTTACACCATCATTTAGAAAGAGTTCCATCATCTTTCCAAGAAGTTGGGTTTGCTTTGCGTATGGAAACACGTGGCTGCAATTAGTACTTTTTCTAGCATTTTGGCGGAAGTTAAACATGAAAATTGCAATTTTATCAACTGCGAAATGATCATCTTGTAAATGATTTGCTTGATATGTTATCTTTATACCAATTAGTAGAAAATTCGACATTTTTGCTATTTGATTTGTTACTTCGATAGGAGGGACTAATCTACTAGTTTTTCACAGACAATTACTCTATTCTTGTTATATTTCTGTTGTGATCACCCCATGTTTTGAATATGTCATGAAGAACTTAGAAAGTTCAAGGCTGGTGAATGGATTCAACCCAATTGCAAACTATATCAAAGTATATAACGAACGTGAATGGAACTTAGTCTTATGAGATGAAGCGAAAGATGATACTTCCTTCATTTTTTCATTTGTATCTTTTGCCCTCTCTGCATCTTAATATTAAGATTGTTTCCCCTAATCAATCTTAGCGATAATTGGAACCCATAACATGACTGGTTTGTTCAGATTTACAACGAGCCTGTAAAGGCAAAGTCAATTGACAACTACTCGAGCTAATCATGGCATGAAGCTCTTCTCAAAGATGAAATGTAGGCTTAAAGCATTAAATCTCATTTATTACCACGTAAAAACAAATAAATGATGGGTGAAAACTGAAAACGGATTGGAGGGGGACCCATCAAGGAAAGGCCAGATAGGTCTTGTTGCGTTTGACTCAATCGTTGTCCCTTTCATTACGTTTTGCTTCACTCACGAGCTAATCATCATCTTTTCAGAGACTGCGTTCGACACGAATCTATCATTATACCGTTTAATACGTACCGGTCGGCTTTGAGAACCACGAATTAAAAAAACTTGTCCGAATGAACGCGTTCCGTTTTCTTGTCTTTATCATCATGTTATACTCGCAATTTGAAATAGCAAAAAGCATTTGGTAGCCCATGCCCCCAATTGCAAATTCGATGTTTCAGGGGAATCTACAAAAGGTTATGCCTTGAGACATTAGAGCATCCGGCCTCACGGAAAATATGGTAACATCGACATGCCCCCAACTCCGTGGCTTATTCAAAAAGAGCAGTGAACTCTTTCACCATTTAAGTCAAACACATGATCATATTTCTTTTGTGGGAAAACTTCATAATAAAGGAAATTATTTTTGAAAAATCATGAAATCATTTTTTAGAAATCCTTTGTTTAGTGATATAAGATAAAATAAAATAAAAAAAAACTTTTTTTCGGTGTTTGGATCTCATATGGAAGATAATTTTCAATCTTATGATTTTACCTCAGGCAAACAAAAAATCAAAATTTTAAATAATTCTTTATTTTATTTTTTTACCTTTTTTTTTCTTTCTTTTTCTTTTCCTTCTTCCTCTATCAGTTGCTAAGCCTCAATGATGGCCACTAACAAGTCACAAGCGTGGCTTGAGCTTGCTGGTCTCAAGCGAGATCTATCCTCACTTGTGGCTTGTTGCTACCCTTAGACAAGGCTTGAGCTTGTCAATATCTAGTGAGCCTGAACTCGACACAATGGTCATTGTTTCTTGTGATAGATGGAGGGAGAAGGAAAAAGAAAAAGAAGAAAATAACGTATATTAAAAAATTTTATAGGAGAAATTCTGGAAATTGTTTTTACCTCTTTAGGTTTTGGAATCCACTCTCCTAATTTTATGTATGAATATTTTTTAAACAAAAGTGTTTTTGATTGATTAGTCATGTTTGGTTAACCAAATAGGTGAAAATTTAGAGAAACGCTTCCACTGAAACAAACACACCATAAAAATCATTTAATTTTTCCTAAGACATTTCCTAAATGTCGAACCAAATGGACCTGATTCAGCCACTTCTTATAAATTATTCATCCCTATTCCTCAAGACGTCGCCTACGTTTTCTTCTCCGGTCCAAGATCCACAGGGGCCACTTCGGGGCACTCCACCACCAACCTTTTGTACGTACTGCCATTAAAGGTTCGTGGACCCAACCTCGTTTGAGTTAACGAACATTCTTTTCCCGATCCTTTTCGATTCGGTGCAAAATGAGGCAATGAGGAGTCCCCGTTGAATTCTAGGAAAAGACGCGGCAGATTCGCCAGCGATAATTGGGGAAGTTTCATGTCAATCGCCGTCAGAGGATTTTGACTAGTACGTCACGTCATGACACTCTTTCGTTTAATATTACAAATGTAAACCGCCCCCACAAGTTTCATACGTCCGGTTCTTTTCAGTGTCTCCCGTTTTCTTCTTCTTGCTTTTATCATGTCGGGGGTTGCGAGGATTTACATCATTTTCGAGTGTATACGTGATGTCCTCCGCGAGATCTCTATTCCTGATCAAATGTGAAATTCACGCGGAGGTTGGAAGACCAGTCCACAACTTGTTGATTAGCTGATTTTAGTAATTTGGACGGGGCAATTTTTTACCATTCTTCTCTTGTGATATCTCAACAAGACATAAGCTCCGAAGAGATTTACAAGTCATTTTCATAATATCTCGTCGAGAAAGAAAATGCAGATATTGTTGTAGCTCATGTTGAGGAAGACATAACATAGTTCTATCACACAAAACTGCTTTCAATTTGATAGATGAAGTTCTGAACCTTTTGATGATTTTCTTATGCAATCCATTCGGGGTAATTTAGGCTGAATATTGTTGTTGTGGCAGTCTAATTAGTATAGGTCATATAACATAGCCACCTCTAGGCTCAAATCTAAGGACAATGGCCGTTCTGGCGGTTTGGCCATCTTTAGGACATTAATATTCTTTAGAAACGTCTTAGAACGTTTGCTACGCGCTTTTGACTTTAATTAAGCCCCAAGCTATAGCTTGGCCAATCAGTCTGGACAACGATGGAACTTTCTTTAATTTATCATTGCTGGGTTTGACAATGAAGCACAAGTCTATATCCTAAATATCCGATCAATGTACTTCCTTTCTCAATTGTTTGAACGTACGTCCACCCAAGCATGTGTATCTTGTGTGACATCCTAAATTTCAGGTTCTAATTTCGATCATATAATTGGGCATTTCATCGACTCGCTTATAGTTATTTTCGCTGAATTGATCATTCATGGATAACTAGTCTATTAGGTGAAGCCGTTAAGGGTATCTAACGCATCAGACTTGAGAATTCGACTAGGAAACGACTGCTCGACCGTGCAAATCTGCAAAAGATCATTACGACACAGTAAGATCGATTAGAAATCGGAGATAGGTCGACTCGACTAAGATATGTGATTAAGTGTGGGTAATTCCACCTAATTGCACAATTCTTATCAATTGGCACTAGACCGATTCTTACGTCGTTTGGATACGCGTAATACGTATTTGAAATCTTGAGATTTCTATGACAACCGAAAGTCATCCATGTGTCGAAGATGTACTTTGTGGCTTGAAAATACGTTAAAGTTTAGGAAAAAAGTTATAAGGTTAGAAACCACAATTGATGTATTTAGTTTGCCCAATACTCAATAAGTTAAAGTTTATAGTGAAATGATGTGCCACTAAATATGTCAATAGATTTAAACTTTCAGGTCCAATTTGAATCCATTATTAGGGAATTATTGAAGTGATTCAACACTTCGGTAGTCCTAACTATACTAAAGCGGTCACAATAAGCCGTCACGGCTCTTCAGAAGTTTGCTACATGTCAATCTATGATTAGATGTCAGCTTCTTTGATGTTTCCTATATTTATATATGTCGTAAAAATATTATAAATGCATTTTCAAGGCCCAGTGGTCGCGGGCATTGGAATACAGATCCCCAGCAGGAAGAAACATGGATATGAAGAAGATTTCCTTTCTTTAAACTAATATGTCTATTGCATAAATTAGGACGTTTTGATGACAAGGCGTTTTTTCTTTCTTCTTTTTGTAGCAGGAAAGAACGAATAGCCAGTAATTGACCCTCCGATAATTAAAAGAACGTTTCCAACGTTCTTGACCACGTTCTTGAAGTGTCCTTCCCAGTACACATTATCTCAGTCGCAGTCTTTTGTCTCTCTCTATGGAGATGGGATTTCCACGCCAATTGACTTTTTGTATGTCGTTTTGCTAGCGAAGTCTCAAGAGTTTAAGAAAGGAAAAAACTTATTTAAATAAGTGATAAAGGCATTGAGTAGGTCCCTAAACTGGTCCCAATTATTTAATGAGGTCCATGTACTATTTTTTGGGACAATTGGGTACTTAAAGCATACGTGTTTTTTCTTCTGAACGATCATTCCGCTAAAATAGAAATGGAAATGTTGATGTGGACGACAAATGGGGCAGCGCTTCATTGGTGTTTACCGGACAAGTTGGTGTTTATGTGTAATTTCCTTGGATAAAAATGTTTAAAAAATTAAAAAGAAAACACAAGTGAGAGAAAAAAGACCAAAGAAAGAGGCGGCCACAGGGGATGACGGTCGTGCCGTCCAACATGCTGAGAAGGGCTGCCGAGGCATCGTGTACTGTCATCGGGGTCGGGTGATGACAAGCCGAGGTCGCCTGACCTTAGTCCGCCGATAGTCAGGATAGGGCAACCCTAGTCATCGTCACTCGCTTCAATCATGCGAACCCAGCCATGGCTAGTTCTGGCGTATAGTCATGCAACACTGAGGAGACTCTCGATGGGTTCAATATGTCCATTTAATTTGATGAACACTATAGAAATGCAAGCGTAGTGCAATTTCCTCAGATGAACGGTAAATTAACTAAGACTTTCTAAAGAGGATGAGATCTCAAGTTCAACTTTAATCCAACACGATCTCTGAAAGTCCCATTACAAAATTCTAACATCACAAATCTAGTTTGGGCCATCAATTTAGAAAATCTTTAATTAATCGGAGACTAAATTGAGTAATAAGATTGTTGAGCTGGCTAGAGTGAATCAAAATCCCCTGCCGAAGTTGGATCTCTATCTAACTGAACCATCTAAATCGACCCGCCGAGTACGCAAATGTAAAATGAGGGGACATTACTTAAGACAGAAGAGAGGAGATCCCACATGAGGGCCCCACCTTAAATATTTTCTTTTGGCTTTCTTTTTTTGGGTGAGGGTGCGTGCAAAATTCCATTGAATCAAACGTCTCAGAACTTCGACCAAAAAAACGTCGCAGAACGTTGTAAACGCCCCCAAAGATTCAAATATCGAGCAGACGACCGAAATGTTGTTTCGCAAGCTTTCACGCGACAAAGAAGCTTCTGCAGCGATGCACGTAGGTGAACAATAAAAATAAAATGAAAAAGAATAATGCAACTTTGCTTATAAAACCCCTCCATTGATGGACAAGCCCAACGCGATCTGCGTTCTTCACTGCGAAACCATTGCCTCTCCCGCAGAGGTGAAAGACGCATCATCTCTCTTTCTCAGAAAGCTGGTGCAGCAGATCAATGGCCGACATCGCCACATCAAATGATGCTCAGAGGTTAGTTCTGCAACATTTCTCTTTCGTTGTTTGCACATGTTTATCCTGTTCCTTATGAACGATACCCTCTTTTTGAGTCACGAGCATCTAGTGCACTCAGCTCTCTACGTTTGTCAAAACTTTTATTTATAGGGCTTTCGCAAAATTCCATCCAATCAGAGTCATTTATTACTTAATATAATTAGTGCGTTATGTCATTAAAGCTGAATTTAGTTTGCCGTCGAGCAGTTTATAAGCATATCGGTGAACCGCTGTTGCTATGAACTTGTTCTACTTACCTGCGCCATAACCTAAAAGTTTCTGATTTCATCGTTCTTTTGGGTAGACCTGAAGATCAAGGAGATGCCATGATTGAAAAATCCAAAGAATTCTTGATAGCCTCGCTGACATGGTCAGTTGCTCTTTTCGGAGCTAAGGATTTACTTATAGATATGCAAGTGGCCCTAATAGTAATGGCCATAGCTCTCATCATGCTCTTTGCCATCAACTTGAGAACAACACGAAGTAATCACAGAACAAAATTCATCAAGTTGGCAGTTTCTCTTAAAAGGCTGTCTTGTTGTTGGGATAGCAATCAACCTGATTGTACAGAATTCTTATATTAAGTGGGCTATCTATGTGATGTTCCTTGCTATGGTAGCTATAAATCCCAATTACCAACAAGTTTTTGGGGAGATGAAACAAATCTTCAAGTCCACGTGTGAAGTGACTTCTTCGAGACTCACAAGCATCATTCAATCACAACCGATCATCCAAAATCTTTTGAACATCATTGTTGCAAGCCGAGAGGACTCATCGATAAACAATAGGGTGGACAATGTTTAGTTGATCTCATGACCAAAATTCGACATCTCTATCTCTCTTTCCGTCTTTGTATTGTAAGATGTTTGTGCAATATGTAAAATGGAGGTTCAAGTTTTCTCCTCTGTATTATCCGTTTGTAAAATTTGTAGTGTGTTTAGATTGTAATAGTTGTTCATCGATGCATTGAATTTGCAACTTCGCATATTTATCAGTGATTGACAATGAAAAATATATTTCCAATTAATTTTGTCCCCTATGCTATCCCTTTCTTTTTGTCCCGCCTATAGTATGAATCAATGCAATCTCCTCTGTATGAGATTTCTTATGCTCATTTTATTTGTGATTTACTTTATCCTTGGTAGGCCAGGCGTTTAAAACTCGCACAAAGAAACTGGGAGTACAATACGTTTTTTTCATTATTTATCCATTCTTCTAGGTGAAAGACCAATATTAGAAAAAGAACACGTTCGCAAAACCTAGTCTCAGCAGAAATATTCCATGTTGACAGTGCGGTCGGAGGTTCGTGCAAACATTCGTGGACCTGGTTCTTACGTGGCGTTGGGTCTCGAGCATTTTGACTCGCCTTTTAATTATGTAAATCTATTTTTTTTTTTCTCAAAAGGACGTTTCATACCTTTGCCGTTTTGTGCAAGTTTTAAACGCGTGGGCCTGGAGTACTAGAAGAAAAAGCATCTCTACTTGCACAGATAGCATTAGATTTATCTGAAATCGTCCGCAAGACTTGATATTTCGATAATCGAGTCACCACCCTCGTTGTAAAATACGCATGACTTAATGATTTTGAAGCCCATATTTCATTTGTGGCATATAATTCTTCATTCCGTAAATGTTGATGTTAAATATATAGTTAAAGCATGCATATCGTTTGCTCCAGAAAAAGAAGAGGCAAAAAACTACACGACACAAATCTAGGAGCATGAATTAATAATTAGAGAATAGAGGAAATTGACATACCGATAATGTCAGGTAAGTTGAGGCCGTTGGAGAAACGGCCGGTCAGCCGGTGAGTCAGATAACCGATGCCATACCGTAACTCGCGCGGTGGTGGCCATTCCCGCTGTCGCCAAGAGAGTCCCTTAACACGAAGAAAGCTCGAGCCACTTCCGCTTGAGGTGGTGGTGGCGCTACAATGCCGAAGACAAAGTATGATTAAGGAATCAATTACTGAATTAAGCCGATGGGTAGGCATAAGGGAGAATAGCATTGAAGGGGACTTGGAGTTATTAAGGATATGGCCACTATGCATAGCAAATATGTGAAATCTAGCAACCAAAATTTTCTTCTAACCATTTAGAATTTGCTTGTTCATTCATTCACATATGAGCAATAGAAGAACAGTGTTTGTAAGAATAACTCGTTACCTTATGGGTGGAATTGCCACAACATGGACGTTCTTCCGAGCAAGAATTTTTGCCTGCATAGCCCCATCCTCTTCTTGTATCTTAATACTGGAACCGAACTGGACGATCTGATTCTTGACGGATGCTCTTTATATTGCGCAAGATCAGAGTAAATAATGCCCATTGAACGGCTGAGGTTAGAAAAACAAAATCTAAAGTTTTAGAAACCAGAGTCGAAATAACTGGTCGGCCTGATACTAGGTAACTTAAAAGGGTTTTTTTTTTTTTTTTTTTTTTTTTTTTTTTTTTTGTCTAGTGAATTAAAATACCACCAAGTAATTAGCACTCGGTAAACAAAAGGACGTTTGGAACGTTCTAAAAAGTGTTTGTATATTCCTTCGCAGTTCATTGCAATATTCATCCCCAGGCATAACCCAACAATCGGAACGTTCCGTTTGTTTGATGGTTCATAAGGCAGCTTCTTTCAATGCGCGACGCGGCAGGCGTGTTAGAAAGTTCTCTTTTTGCAATCCCACTTCAATTAGTTAAATTAATAAATAAAAAGACAGAATCAATTTTCCTAAAATGAAGGAAATTACGGCAAACTAGATTGCATATCGGATGCCAACCTTCCGACTTACTTTAGAGGATTATATCGGATCAACACGAAAGAGTATAGGGACCGGATTGGACAAAATTAAAATTCAAAAACCATAGTTGGATTATCCAAAAGGACAAGGGACTGTTTTGACATCGCTCCTCATTTTTCCAAATCGCAAATCAATTTTACAAACGTTTGAGTACAAATTTCTATTGCTTATGAAAATATTTTTGTCAAACTAACTTTTTAAAGCTATACCAAATAGTGAAAAATCAAAGTAAATACTTCAATTAGGAACAGGTTGAAAAACTCTTATATGCTCCCGGGATACGACACTCACATTCACAAAAATCAATTGTTATTATTATTATTATTATTATTATTATTATTATTATTATTTTTTATAACCAGTTATTACTTGTTAAATGACGTGAACTTCCTTATTTTATTATAAATAATCGAAAATGCCATTCATTTATCAATTAAAGTGAACGAGATTCTCAAATTGTCAATAATACTTGAAAACTTCGGACGTATGAAACGTCCTGGATGGAGAGAGAATTTTCCTCCTAATGGCTTCGGTTTTAAACCCTCAAATTTAAGAAAGCATGAAAGAAGTCAATAAATAAATGGGCCGAGTACCGAACGTCTAGATCACTCAGCGGAGGCGTATAAAGGTGTAAAAGTGGGGCCATTGAAATATGACGACATTATTGGCTTAAGCCTTTTTAGTGCAGGCGAGGCCGATTACACATGTCAAACTTCTTGTACTTAAGCTCCACCTTTTTGATCTCCGGGGTGAAGGTATTGAGTTTTCACTGCTCTATCCCAACAAGTGATATGAAAATCCATGATTAATTGGTAGCCTCTCTCAATGTGTATTGGCTTCGACAATTTTCTCAAGGAAGGAATTTTGGATGTAGCTCCCGAATCAAGGGAACGGGTCATGTCCCTAACTTCCTGCTGAGCTTCGTCAAATTGGGGCAATTGACAAGGGGAGCCAAATGGGCAAATGTTACTCCCGCCGGAATCCAACAAAACTCTTCCAGGCTCAAGTGTAGATTCGAGTTAAGATAACATTGGTGCAGATATATACTTAGATTGATGTCAAAGTGCACATTCAAGATGTCAAGACCCACATTAGAGAATTGATGGGGTTTTGCTGAAAAATTCAATGCACGACAGTTGGCCGGAGAACAACACTATAAGTGCCTGACTTTCATGTGGGTCGTAACTTCTCGAACTATGACTCGAGCAACGTAACTTTTTAACCGATCACTAGCTTATTTACCGATCGAATCCTTTCTCACCAAAGGAACTGTATACATTTCTGGAGCATAGGCTTACGTAAAGATGTGGGGGCCAAAGACGAGTCAAGCTGACCCCTCTTGCTGCGAAACTCCTCGCAGAGGAACGAGACGTCCCGTTTACTTGACGATGGAGTCCCCTTCTTCTTCTTTTTTTTTTTTTTTTTTTAAATATGAAAAGAGCAGGGAAGTCTTTAATATAAAAGAAACTTGCATATATAGCACCCGCCCATCTCCATCTTCTTCCTCATCCGCATTCAAAACGTTTAGAAACACAGTTCATCGAGCGCCACCGAGCTGAGCTTCGACATCTGCAGAGTTCCAGCAGAGACTCGCGGCACTAAAGCTGAGGACGCATGGCGGATCACACGAGCATAACGATTGAGTCGGAGCCGAAAGGTACGGCAACTCACTCGCGAATGCATTGTCTAGGAAACTGCAGTCGCTGTCAGGACTGCGGGTCGAGCAACTGGTCCGTTCTTGATTTTCTTTTGCCTTCTCATCGAGTTCTTCCTGATCCGATGCAGGGACGAGGTTCAGCAGCCACAGCACCCACACCAGCAGCAACAGGGGTGGCTCGACTCGGCCAGAAAGCTCCACGTCTTGTTCGGTTTACTGAAGCTGCTGATACTCCCGGGTTCCCATTCTCCATACATCATCTGCGAAGTGATTAATCTAATTGTAATGATCGCGATGATGAGATCTGCGTGCCCTCATTGGGTGTACTGGTACTTGTATGTCGGTTCCGGAACTCTTGGCTTCGAGCTGCTTCTGTGGATGAACCTCCCTCTAGAAGCGTGGCTGGTCATCAATATGTGCCTATTAGTGTATGCTTTGGAATCATCCGGTCTGCTCACGCGAGGCTCCGACCTGCTTCTACAGCTTATTCAGCCGCCTGATGACGCGCCATCTTTGGAAGTTCAGCTCGATGTTTGAAGCGCCTACACTCCTGCTGTATTTGCTTGTATGAATCTTCTGTTGTGTGTCATTTGTAATGTTTCTGATTCAGATACGACTTTTCCTTTACTTGTAACAGTAATCTGTGTGGGGTTTATCGATGTCGATTTACAGTGTACGTCATTTATCCACAAAAATACCATTCACTGAACATTTTACTTGATTCCATTGGCTTTTCTTTCGCCTTCTTTCTTCTACTATTTCTCTCCATGTTCATTTGTTATACCCATGTTTGTAACTTTTGGGAATTTGCATTAGCATTAGAACTTCATTTTCCTTATGAAATGTCCCAAAAAATCATTTTTGGGGGGCCGACGCAATTAACATATAATTAAATTGTACATATGAGCGAAAGAAACTTCAAGAGGGAGGCGGTTACCGTTGCTCGCTGCCCGGCTCTTTGATTAACCGCAGAAGAGGAGCAAACTGCTTTGCCATCTAAGTCGATATACGTCGCCATGTTTCTTATCGACTCGTTTAATTAGTAAATGCAATCATAATCTTCCTCAGTACATCAACCAGAAACGAAAGTCTTAGAACGTCTAAGGGAACCACTTGTGAACTCTTTCGCCACGATTCTTTGAGACGTCTCGTACGTTTCTTTCCCAAGGTCCACAGGGACCACCTCAGGCCACTCCACCAACGTTTTTGGATGTACTAGGACGAATCCCTCGTGGAGCCGACCTCGTCTCTTTTCGTTTTCGGTGTGAATTCAGGTACTGACGCGATGGATGGCAACAATGGGAAGTTCTGCCCCAATCGTCACGAAGGAATTAATTAATACGCCACCGCATTCTTTCATGTATCATATTCAACGTCGGATGCGCTCACGGGTTTGAAACGTCCCGTTCTTTTGAGTCTTGTCCCGTTCCTTGAAAGTTCCCTCCTCTTCTTCTTCTTGCTTTATCATGTCGGGGTCTTGAGGGGTTTACATCATTTTCTAGGGGAAAATTACCAATGAATCCTAAACTTATTGTAGGATGTTTATTTAGTTTTAAACTTTTCGATTTTGTCAATTTAGTCCTAAATATGCTCGGTGTGGATGGGTGTAGGATAGGACATTTCAATCTTTGTTTGCAATAAAAGGTGCAAGAGAGGGCCAACAATTGGCGAGGCGGGATGGCAACCATGATAGTGCAAGCACGGGTGTATTGGCTATGGGAGTGTTGGGAGCTTGTAACACATCTGATACCTTCACTCGGGAAAATCGCTAAGATGGAGCCTTAACACAAGGCTAGTGAGTCAGACTCACCTTCCCTAAAAAACTTAAGAAAATGAGTTTTCGAAGACAACTAAGACAACTCACAAATGTAACTTAACAAAGGGGTCGGGTGTTTAGGTTAAGTTTTGAATGTAGGTTTTTTATTGTGCAGGGTAAACTTTCCATGGAAATAGGCACGATTTGATCATTTTGATATGATTGCACGTGGTTACCTTCTAATTTCAGAGGATTCCAATTAGAAAAAAAAACTAAGAAAAGACATGAAGTATATTTAGGACATTCTCTTTTAAGGTTTACACAGGTTTCGAATCAATTTAAAGATGAAACACATTTATTTCCCGTTGTGCCTCTTTTCAGAATCTAGAAAGAGCCATCATTCATAACGCCTGTCTCGAATCCTTTCCTACGTGTAGCTAATCAGTGCAATATGATTATGAAAGGAGTATCTAACATCACAATTTTAGTTCCTTCTTGTGGTCGATTAATATGAAAAATCTAAGAGACTAAAATGGTCAATAAAATTGTGGAGCTGGCTAGAACTAGTCGAAATTTCCTCCTGAATTTGGATTTGTATTTAATCAAACCATCTGAATTGACCCGTCAGATAATCTCACTAAAAGAATTAGCTGATGTATAATTCATCCTTATTTCATAAAAAAAAAATAAATAAATAAATAAAATAAAATAAAAATAAAAAAGGGGAGACATGTCGCTTTCCACAAAGGGGCTCCCCACTAAATATACATGTCGCTTTCTTCTTCGGGTAAGAGTGCATGCAAAATCGAAATCGAATCACATGCAAAATTCAATTAGATTTGATACGTTTCAGAACGTTTCAAACGTCCTTAAGTTTCAAAGCATGAAGTGGACGATGAAATGTTGTGTTCACAAGGTTGAACGCGCAAACATGAACTTACTCTCAAGTTAGCCTACCTGGTCCTGAAGTCAACAACAAAAACCAAAAATGATTAAAAAAATGAAATGAAAAGGGCTTATAAGAAGCACCCTCTTGGCTAGATATCAAGCCTAGCTCGATTTGCATTCCCTGGAAGCTCTTTGCCTCTCGAGCAGAGGAACAAAACATCAGCTCTCTTTGTTCGAAAGCTAGCACAGATCAATGTCTGACACCAACCCTACTTCAGATGAAACTCGGAGGTTAGTTTGTGCATGTTCCCCTTGTTCCTTGTTAGCTGTTCCTCCTCTGAATCGCAAGCATTCAGTGATCTTGACTTTCTGTGTTTACTGGAACTTTTCATTTGCACAACTTCTGCAAATCCATCCATACGATCGAGAGTCATTTATGACTTTAGCAGATTGATCCGTTTTAGACTAATTATATGGACTTTGCACGTCATAAATGCTGAGTTCTAGCTTGTAATTCTAAATTCGCACGTGACATGTCGTAATGGAATCTGGGAGAAATTCTCACCATCATATTTCATATGCACAGTTAATTTTACTCATTGTACGGTTTCATTTGTGGATGAGCAAGCTTTGTCAAGCAAGAGTTAAGCATTCTGGTGGATCGCTCCTTGCTTCAAGCTTGTATTATTTACTTGTGCCATAAATTAATGAATTCAGATTCCGTTGCTCTTTTTTACAGACTGGAAGAACAAGAAGAGGCCATCATTGAAAAACCCAAAGATTTCTTGATGTCCACCCTTAGATGGTCAATTGATCTTTTCGGAGCTAAGGACTTCCTTATGAACAAGCAAGCAACTTTCATCGCCTTTTCCATAGCTCTCATTGCGGTCTTTGGCATCAGTCCGCAAATAAAGAGCGATCATGGAATGACATCTATTAGTTTTGTGTTTCTGATACTAGGGTGTCTCGTTGTCGGAATTACTATTGACTCGATCATATTGAATTCTTACATCAAGTGGGTTATCTATGCTTTGTTCATCGCTTCTGTAGCTGTAAATCCCAAATACCAACAAACTTTTCGGGGGATGCAACAAATCTTGAAGTCCATATGCGAAGCAACTTCTTCAAGACTCGGAAACTCGTTCAATCGAGCACAGGTGGCTCTCCAAAATCTTCTGAAAATTATCGTTAGGGATCAAGAAGTATCACCGATGACTGACAACCCTGCAACTCAATCGGCTGATGGTGATGGAAGCATAGTTGGAGAGAACAATGTCTAGCTGATCAAGATATGGAATTCGATGCCCCTTATTTCCATTTTTGCTTTTGTATGATAAGATGTTTGTACGATGTGTAAAACGTATGTCCAAGCTTTTTCTTATGTATTGTGTTTGTACGATATGTAAAATGTATGTCCGAGCTTTTTCTTATGTATTGTGTTTGTACGATATGTAAAAGCATGGTTGAACTATGCTAGTTCTCCATCTAGACATAAAATTTGCAACTTTTGCATATGTGCTCCATCTATATGAAATTTTTATTGATCACTCTTGCTTTCTCCATAGCATAATTTACACCATAAGAATTTGATTTGACTGGTAACGACACATGCTCTTTGACTCGCCCTTGTAATTGCGTAATTTTTATATGTGCACAAAGGACGTTCCATACCTTGACCTTCTGTACAAGTTTTAAACGCCGGGTCCTACGGTGTTAGAGGACAGTGGGATAAAGTAAGTGAATTGATTGTTCAACGCCCCTATTTTAAAAGAAGTCAATATGCAGACATATCTTCTGGTTATTAAATGATAGATAGATGACAGAAATCCACGAAACTTTTCAGATATTAAATCTCTTCCAAAGACAAAAATCTGTTTATATTCATTAAACCTGCTTATTTTGCAAATTTCTAACATTCATTTATGTGAGTTAACACCTTGTTTTTTTTTTTTTTTTCTTTTTTGGGTTTATTGTGATAAATAAAAATTTGTGTTTTAACCCCAGAAATTCGTACAAATTATAAACGAATCTAACACAAATTGATGGCCCAGCCAAAAAAAAAAAAAAAAAAAAACAGAATGAGGAAGAGGAATTTCTTTTGATTAAAGATCCCGTCCTTTTGCTTATTCAATTCAAGCATAAAGCTTACCTTGATGACAACTTGGCAGTAATCAGCGCTCCAATCAAACATCAGTACGTTTCCAACGTTCTTCACTATGCTTTTATTCCTTCACGGTTCACATCATCTCCCCTGAAGTCCTCTGTCTCTTTCGATGGAAAAGGGGATTCTGCGCCAAATTGACTTTGTATTTCGCTTCGCAAGTGGTGTCTGAAGAGTTTAAGGAAGCAAAGACAGAATTTAAATGAGGGATGAAGACGCGTGGGTCAAGGAAAGGAACGCAAAAAAGTTATTGCGTAACCAAGAAACGGGACGTCCCGTTCATTTCACGGTCGATTAGACTGATTGTCCTAACGCATGACACAGCAGACGTGTCTTGGAGACGTCCCTTTTACCGATCCCAAGTTTATCTCTCAAATGAATAAACAAATCCAGACGAGAGATTTTAATTTTTTTCCAAAAAGATTTTCATTTTTCGAAGGAAATATGAAAAGCAGTCTCTTTAGCGTGGCTTCTGATGGAGAAAGTATGTTCTGCAAGCATTGACCCCACAGCTAAATTAAATTGCGTATCTAGTGCCAACATCCTGATTTAATGAGGAGGATTGGATTAGTTTGATGTGATAGAGTACAAGAACCTACCATGTTAAACTCCTCCTTTGGAGAATTTAAAATAATAATAAGCACACTAAACGTGCTAAAATTCTTTACGAAAGAATAATTAATTTTTTACCAAAAAAAAAGAACAATTAAGTTTTAAAAGTTTCAAAAAGTGCAATTAAATCAGTCAAATTGATCCAATCAACAATTGAGTCTTCAAATCGCCGATGTGGACATCGACCGTCCTACATGGCACATGCAACAATTGATGCAGATAAATTTTTAATAATATTTGTTTGAATTTTTTAATTTTCTTTTTTTTTACTTGCTTTTTTAATTGCTCTTTTTTGTGAGCAACCCTCACCGCCTGCAAAGGCCTCGCCCTCTATCGACAGGGCTACAAGCGAGAGCCTTTGTGGACTTGTTGGCTCTGGGCAAGGGCGGCAGCTACTGCGAAGGTCACCAGTAAACCTTGTTAGCACAAAAAAGAACCAAAAAAAAAGAAAAAAAAAAGAAAATGAAATATATTGTTAAAAAATATTCAAAATTTTAAAATATATTTAAAATAATTAAAAATTCTCCAACTAATAATCATGTAGAACAACTAATAATCACGTTAGCAATTTTTAGTTAAAATTAGCTAAATAAATTCAATTGGTGAAATATGAAAACATTTAAAGTTCAATTAATAAAATTGAATAGTTTATGACTAAATTAATAGATGTGTAATAGGTTTAGGACTTTCTAGATAATTTTACTAATAAAAAATTACAATTTTTTTTTCAATAATCGATTATGCATATTAAGTAACGTTAACATCCTTATTTTTCTTTTAGATAATCGAATTTATCATTTCAATTATCAATTTAAGTGGTCGAAAGTCTCAAATTGTCGATACACTTTGAAAACTTGGGACGTATGGAACGTCCTTTCCACGGTGGCAGTCGTTCGTACCACCAGACACGATCCTTGATAAGGTTTGTCTCTTTATGAGTCTCCAAGTTAAGGAAGCGAGAAAGAACTAAATAAATAAATAGTCGGAGTTCCGAACGTCTGGATCGTTCGGAAGGTGCGCATAGAATGGTTAAAAAAAATGAATTTATTGCAGAGGCCAGCTTTGATTGAAAGATTTTATCCGCGAAGCTTTCTTGAATAATATGGCGCAATCCAATACACACTGGTGGAAAAATAGTTAAGGAAGGCCCACATGGAAGAATTACATGGTATGAAGCTGGCTTAAATGCTATGATTGGGGCTGCGCAGTCCAATAAAAAATAGTTATATTAAATCGGTCATTTAGGAGCATCTTTGGAAGAATTACAATCTTATTGGGCTTTTCTGGGGCTCTATCTTTGCAATCTTATTGGGTTTCTGTTACGACGTTTATCAGTTTTCGACGAATATCTTATAAAATTCTTTGACTTCTTAGATTGATAATTTGAATATCACAACTTTTTAATCGATCATTAGTTTATTTATTAAATTTTCTTGTGGGAAAATTTCTCGAGGGAAAATTATCAAAAGAATGTTAAATCTATTACGTTATATCAATTCATTTATAATTTTTTTTTATCACTTGAGTTATAAACCTTTTGTAATTGTGTCAGTTCAATCCATCCAGCCAAAATTGACTAGTTAGTGCCGACGACAATTTTTAATAATATTTTATTTTTTGAAATTATATTGTTAATTTTTTTTATCTTTTTTTTTCTCCTCACTCCTCCCCTTCTTCTTCCTTTGGCTTCGGTGATCGGCCAAGGGGAGGGCTGACCGATCATTGGACTAAGGTGGTAGGGCGAGCCTCGTCGGATTTTGTGAGGGCAAGTTTGCCCAACAACCACGAGGCGAGCTCGCTTGACCGCCTCGATCAATGAATGGCCAGCCCTCCTCTCTAGCCGATTGCTGGATTCAATGGAAGATGGAGAATAGTGAGAGAAAAAAGAAAGGAAAAAAAGATTAAAAAAATTAATAATATAATTCTAAAAATAAAACATTATTAAAAATTATCGCCAGCCAATTTTAACTGGACTGAACTGACATAATTACAAAAAAAATTAGAGCTTAAAAGAGTTTATGATTTTTTTTTTAATTGGCCCAAAAAATAAGTTTATAAACGAATTGACACAATTATAATAAGTTTTGGACTTTTTTGATAATTTTTCTTATTTCTCGAGGATACCCGGTATTGAAAGATGTTTTGTCTGAAGACATATCTGGTTGACCCCATTTTCTGCGAAATTATTTGGACCGCCATTTTCAAAGAAAACTTCGGAAAGACTACACCTACAAGTACGTCCCCTGCATATTGAAAAAAAAAAACAAAAAATGGGACGTCCCGTTTCTTTGCCGATCGACCCGTTTCTTTCAAAAGGAACGAGCAGGAAAATTTTAAAGTCCCGAACGGAGACTATATAATCACGCTTCGTCATCTTCCTCTCATTCGCAACTCAAGAGACAGAAGTTCATCAAGCGCCGCGGAGCAGAGCTCGAACATCTGCAGAGTTCAAGCAGAGAGTGGCAAAGCCAGAGCTGAGGGAACATGGCGGATCATATGGGCGTAACCATTCAAGTCGGAATCGAAAGGTATGCTACTTTGCTCGTGGATATATCGTTTCTAAAACTGCTGTGATGGTTGGGATGGCGGGTCGAGCAGCTGGTCCGATCTTGATTATTCTTCTTTGGTTGATCAATTTCTTTCTGTCTCGGTGCAGAGACAACGACCAGCAGCCACAGCAACAACACCAGCAGCAACAGGGGTGGCTGGACTCTGCCCGAAAGTTCCACGTTGCGTTCGGGTTACTGAAGCTGCTGATAATCACGCATTTCGGTTCGCTGTACATCATCTGCGAAGTCATTTATCTAATATCATTGATCGAAGTGACCGGACCCGACAACCCGAATCAGGTGTATTGGTACTTATACATCGGTTTCGGGACTCTTGGCTTCGAGTTGCTTCTCTGGACGAATCTTTCTCTTGTGACATGGCTGGTCATCAATCTGTACTTAGCAGTGTTTGCTTTGGCATCATCTGGTTGGCTTGCGCAAGGCTCCGACTGGTTTCTACAGCTTATTCAGCCATTCGATGACACGCCATTTTCGGAAGTTCAGTTTGATGTTTGAAGTGCCTAGAATCCTGCTGCATTTGTGTGTATGAATTTGTTGTGTATGTCATTTGTACTGAGACTTGTGACAATGTAATCGAATACAGAGTATATTTAGACGTATCTTGTTCTGTAGGTCTTTTGTAATGCTTCTCTAGACTTGTGACAGTGTAATCAAATGAAGAGCGATCAAAGGGAAATGATTTCAATTTGCTTCTGGAAAATGTTATGAAGAATTGACAGAAATATCCTAATTATCTCTACGAATTCAACCTAGGGAAATGGTTTTGATTTGCTTCTGGAAAAGCTCTAGTGGATCTCGCATTGGTTCGCCAGCGCAGCAATGCACAATAAGAATGTCCACACCAGGAGGTCTCGCGCCTGTTTCAGAATCCAATTTCCCACCATCGAGTTTTATCCTGGAGGCCAACCCCATCTGCTTGTTCTCGTTGATAGTTTCGACCCATTTCACTTGGTGTTTCCCGTAACAGCTATCTTCCAACTTCTATAACCATCCAGTCGTTGACAGGTTTCTGTATATGCTCTTCGGGAGTGGTCGACTTCCCGCCACATTCCTTTAGCTTAAATTGATCTATGCCGCTCATATCAACCTCAAGGCGCAGCTTTGATTCGCGATGCACACGGCATTCCTCGTGCATAAGCTCCAGCAGGTCAAAACATTCATGTTGACAGCAATTCTTGGCAAAGTTTTCTGGAAAAAAAGCAGCTACCAGCTTCATCAATCCAAGCAATAGGTTGCTGTATGTTACTTTCCAAGTCTAGCCGAAACATGTGCAAGAAATCTAGCAGAAAGGATCCCCACCAAAATTCATGAACAACACAAAGCAATTGGAACAATTCATTGATTTTGCGTTTCTCCTACTAGGATGTCTTGTTGTTGGAATAGCAATGACCTCAATCATATGATTTCTTACATCAAGTGGGTTATCTGTTCTATGTCTTACCAACAGATTTTCAGAAAATTAAACACATCTTCTAGTCCATAAGCAACTTCTGTGAGACTCAGCACCCCGTTCATTCAAAGCATGTGATTATATATATAAATTCTTATGAAAATCAATGTTGCAGACCGAGAAGAATCATCGATGAACAACTCAGCAACTCGACCAGTTGGTGGTGAGAAAGGCGAAATCTGGGAGGACATTGTCTAGTTGATCGCGTGATGGAATTCAACACCTTTTACTTCTCCTTTTGCCTTTGTATTATAAAACTTCCACACAAAAAGGGGAAAAGCATATTACATGTTGAGAGTACTTAAAAGTTAATCTGATTAATGATAAATTTACGTCTTAGGAAGTTAATCTGACTGGTTTACTACACATTATGGATCTAATACCGTTTCTGTAAACATCAATCTCATCGCATCGTCAGTAATAATCTCACATTGGAGTAGAAAACCCAAGTTGAAATCAGAGATTTTGAGCAGAGACTTGTTGGTCTGTTTCTCACATGTTGTGGGGTCTCCAGCAATTCGACTCCCTTTTTGATTATTTGATTTATTCTTTATTTCCAAAAGAACGTTCAATTCCTTTACCCTTTTGTGCAAGTTCTAAACGCCGGGCCTACCTTACTAGAGGAAAAAAGAAATATCTACTTGCACAAAATAGCATTAGAATGTCTGTAAGACTTGATACTTTAATAATCAAACCACCAACCTCATTGTAAAATATGCATAGCCCAATGATTTTAAGGTAAAGATAAACTATTTTGAAACAAGGTAATGTCTTTTTATTTGTGTCAGCAAATGGATCAAAAGTAAGAATGAGGAATCCAAATTTCTATTTCGATCGAAGGCACAACTCGCCTGTCATCAAAGGATATGGTCCCTAAGAAAAGCAATTATAATGGAAACTATTGATCGATTTTCTCTTCAACCGGTGAGAAAATACTTTTATTTACATGAACATTTAAGAGCAGCGAAAAGGAGGTGCTGTAGGAATAACCGATTACTTTCTGGATGGAATCACCGCTGCGGCATGGATGCTCTTACCGAGCGGGAATTTCCATCCACTTAGCCCTATCCGCCTTCAGATCTCGGTGATGGGTCCTATGGGAATAGGACGATCCGATTCGTTGACGGGTGCGAGTCCAAAAATAAATTGCCGCATTGATTGTCCAAGGCTAAGGGGGAAAGAGAACTCAAAAAAGTCATTGCAACGTGCGTCCCCAGCTCCGCCAAGAAACGGGACGTCCCGTTTGTTTGACGGTCGACGTGACGAGGCAGCTTCTTTCAATGTGACTCGGCAGACGTGTCTTGGAAAGTCCTTTCCGACAAATCCCACTGGATTGGATTAGTTCGGTACAGAAGAGAACAAGGACTCAACTTCCGGGACCACTCCTTCGGAAAACTTTAAAAAATAAAAATAAAACAAGAGAGTGGGAGAGAGCGACAGGGAGAATGCATTTGGTCAACAATGGGTGAATGGGTGTCCTGGTGACCTTTGCCGTGAAGGAGAGATCGAGAGAGATCTAAAGCTCAATTGTGCAACATCAAACACTAAAAACTACCAAAACCCGACCATCGGGGAGATGGCAGATTCCCAAGTTCCGACACTAGGAGCTTATATTCGAATACTTGGGTGTCTTGGAGTTAAGGTATCGAGACATGAGTCTGAATGATTGAAATGGTTAATAATTATGGTATAGGTCAAAGTGAACTTTCCAAAATAAATTCAGTTTTTCCGGAAAACATGAGAAACAGTGTTTTGCTGGTTTGGATTTTGATATACCAATAGATATTCGCTTCACTGCTAAATTGGATCACATATCAGATGCCAATGTCCCAAATTGATTAGGAGGATTGGGTTAGTTCGAGACAAGAGTACAAGAATCAGATCAAACAAAATTCAAATATAAGGACCAAATTTGGAATTGTCTTGAAGCGTAGGGACCATCTTGACATTGCCTCTCATTTTCTCAAATAGTAAATCAATTTTGCAAATATTTGACGATAAGTTTGTATTGATTATACACATACTTTTCATCAATTAGCTTTATAAAAGCAATGCAAAACAGTGAAAAATGGGGAAAAAGTCTGGCATTGCGGTTCTCATGTAACAAAGTGACATGCAATTGAACAATTTTTTTTTAAAAGTCATGACACTCAAGCCAACATTCTTTTAGAAGTTATGGCACTTAATAAGACATCTTGTTGGCCCCTTTTTCTTCGAAATTAATTGGACAAGTAATTTTTAAGGAAAAAGAACTTCAATACGACAATGGCAAACACCTCCCCTGCACAATGTGACATCCCGCTCATATGATGCGCGGACCCAATTTCTTTCAATATGAAAGAGGGGAGAATCCTTAAACGTCCCAAAGAAATCATTAAGTTTTACTTGGGAGATAACATCACCCATCAATTTTATATCCATGCAAATTGAAGAAGACGCTCAACATCATAGATCCGCAATGCTCTTTTTCAATTTGGACAAAAAAAATCAGTTTGAAAAATCTAACTCTTTCTATTTTGGGGTAGACAAGTCCTTGATTCAAAGGACTAATAAACGACGATGTTTTGCTTGGCCGGATGTAACTTTTAAGGCACTACTGTTTTTGTCCATTGGGTCGTTCGGAAAACGGAGCTATTGTCATCCAGTGACTTTTTAGTTTTGTGCATCTAGCTAATACCAAATTCTATAACAAGCCCACCTTATATTAACGGTGGAAACAATGGAGGGACTAATCTATTCGTTTTTCAGGAGTTGAGGGATATTTTTTTTTCGAATTTAGCGTTTGAATAACAATTTTTTTCTTTGCTAAAAAAAAAATCAAACAAAAATAATTGATGGGTAGAGAACGGGTTCGGGGGGACCAATGGAAAGACAAGATAGGTCTTCTTCTCTGACTTTATCGTGTCCTTTTCATTTCGCATTTGTTCACTCAAAGATCTTTCCATGTTAATTTTTGTTAGTTTTTGTACCTTATATTTACCAAAAAAGAAAAAATAGGTGATATTTTGAGCCCGTGTTTGAGACAAACTTACCATTTTGGCGTTTAATTCAGATGGGTTGATTTTGAGAACTGCAAATGAAAAACTTGTCCAAGTAAACTTGTTCCATTTTCTTCTCCCATTCATCATCATATTTTAGTCGCAAATTGTAATGGCAGTGCATGCATATCCACGGTCCTTTTGTGCTTGCCCATGCCTCCAATTAAAAACTCAGATGTTTTAGATGACTTAGCAAAAATTTCATGCCTTCAGACATAATGTAACGACTCCTCAAGGAAGATAACATAACCCTTTTACCATTGGACTACCTCATCATATAGTAAATTGTCATGTTTTTCCTTTTGTTTTGGAGGTAAGATGGTGTCTCAGCTAAATTTCATGGTAGCTCAACTAGTTTACCTTTCTAAGTGATCTTGAGGACAAATTCCCTCACGTCAACATAGTGCATTCAGGATTTTATTTATGGAATGCTTTCAATAAATTTTGAACTCAAAACCATAAATACTGACGGAACCAGGATTTAAGTTGAATACCGATGAAAAATAGTGAAAAAAAAAAAAAACATTTTGCACAAAAATATAGAACACATTTACTTATGTTAAAGCATAAATTAGTCATTAATAAGTTAAAAAGTAAAAATCCTGGATCAGAAATTTTGTAAAACTTCACATATAAACTTTTTCTATAAGAACCTAAATAAGTACATGGACTGTTGCTCATGGAAGGAAGGTGATTAATTACGTTGCTATATCTTACAGGCCAGGGGCGATGACTCCTTGGTGATGTTGCAAACTATTTTACTATCTAAGGTTGTCATGTTCCTTATCAAATCATCCAATTCCAAAGTTCTCAATAAAGCTACCCTTAATTAGCATATGCAACCATAGTCTTCCTCATTACATAAACCAATTTTTTATGTACCGAATGTCAAGTGAACCGCTTCTTGCAAACGATTCCTCGAGACGTCCCATACGCTCCTTCTGCTGTCCAAGATCCACGGGGCCCAACTTCAGGCCCCTCCATCAATCCACCATCCGTTTTGGAAAAGTTCTGCCCCTTTGGAAAAGTGTCATTAGTTTATGCAAATCCAAAGTGAGACCGACACGTGTGGGTCAGCGTCAAATTTTTATTTTTATTTTTGTCGGTCAGCGTTGAATTTAGGAAGCGGCAATGGGAAAGTTCTGCGCCAATCGCCCTCGAGGATTTTGATTGATGCCTCACAAGTTTCGCACGTCCCGTTCGTTATCCCGCTGGCTGTCCTCAGTTGTCTCTATTTAATGGAAAAGAAGATTCTACGCCTATTTGACTTTTGTATTTTCACTTCGCAAGTGGTGTCTGAAGAGTTTAAGAAAGCAAATACAGAAAATAAATGAGGCATAAAGACGCGTAGGTCAAAAAGAGAACTGAAGAAGCTATTTGAATAGCCGAGAAACGGGACGTCCCGTTCATTTGACGTTCGACTCCGCAGCTTCTCTCAATATTGGCACAGAAGAGGTGTCTTAGAGACTTCCTTTTTAACAATCCCATGTTTATTAGTTAGATGAATAAATAAATCCAGACTAGAGACTTTAATTTTTCCAAAAATGATCTTTATGTTTCGAGGGAAAATGAAAAACAGTCTCTTTAGGATGGCTTCTGATGTGCCTACTACAAGTCTTTCCTCGCAACTAAACTAGTTTGTGTTTATGATGCCAACATCCCGGTTCAATTAGGGGGATTAGATTAGTTTGACGGTAAAGAGTACAAGGATTCAACATTTCAGACTCCTCATTTGGAGAATTTAATAAAAGAATAAATGCACTGAAAATTCTAAAACTTGTCATGAAAACATGCAATTGAATCTTGAAATTCTTAAAAAGTGCAAGTACAAAAGTTTTAGGACTTGATCAAATCAATTTGACAAGTTTTAGGATGTAATTGTAATTTTTTAAAGTTTTATGACTTTTAATGCATTTATTCTTTAAAAAAAAAAAACAACAAAACAAAAACAATTGAGAGGAGAGAGTGTGACACAGAGAGTGCATTGGTTAACAATGGAGGTCCTTGCGACCTGTGAGAGAGAGAGAGAACAACATCAAACACCAAAAAGTAACAAAATCCAATTATCGATATTGTAGGCAATTTGGATAGGGATTCCTTAGTCCAGGCACTGAAATTGATGTTAACATCAAGGTGTCTTGGAGCCAAGGTATCTAGACAGGAGTCTGAAAGATTGGAATGGTTGATAATTTTGTCGAAGTGAATTTTCCAGTGATTTTCATTTTGTGGGGAAGCACGAGAAACAATCTCTTGTTGGTGCTTCTTATGGTATGCCAACAAATATTGGTCCCACTTAGATTGCATATCAGATGCCAACATCCCAATTTAATTAGCGGGATTCGATTAGTTTGACATAAAAGAGTGCAAAGACTAGATTGAATAAAACTACAATGTGAGGACCAAATTTAAAATTAGCCAAAAGTACGAGGATCATTTTTGACATTGTCTTCTTTTTTCTTTTCAAATTGGAAATCAACTTTTCAAAGATTAGATTATAAATGTATTTATTATAAAAAAAAAAAAATTTGTCATTAACTAACTCCTTTAAGCGAGACTAAATAGTGAAGAATGGAGAAAAGGTCTTCCATAGCCATTCTAGAACAAAAATAAAAAAAAAGTAGCCCTTCCTTATTTAGTAAAGTTACAAAAAAAAAAAAATTAGAGAAATTATCCAAAAAATCATAAATATATTGCACTTTTACCAAATTTTAGTCCTAAACCATTTAATTTTTCCAATTTATTCTTAGGGTTAATACCTTGAAAAACCAAAAACTAGTATACCTGTAAGAAATTTACCCAATATGACCACAAAAAGTTCCAAACCGGTACAATTATAACAAATTTACCCTAAACTACTTTATTTGATCTACAAAAAAATCTACCTAATACATTGTGACAAATATACCCTTCATTATATTGAATTAATACTAAAAAAAAAAATAATACAATTGTGACAAACAAATAGTAAAATCTTAAACTAATACACTAGTCAACTATCAAGTGTCATCCAACTCAACAATTTAATAGTAAAATTTAACATGAACTAATATAGAATAAATTTATCATAAGTGTACCACTTTGGGATAAATTGATTTTTGTGATAAAAAAAAAATTAATTTTGAGTAAATTTATCACAAGTATATCAATTTGGGGTTTTTCAATGTATTAATCCTTATTTTTAAACATTTGCACACTTTGCCAAAAGTTCATTTGGCCAAATTTGACGTGGACATCTATCATCCTATGTAGGACGTTTAGTGCTAACGTAGACATTTTTAATAATATATATTTTTTATTATTTTTTTATTTTTTAACATATTATTGCTATTTTTCTGTTTTTCCTTCTTTTTTTTTTTTTTTTTTGTGCTAGTGAGGGTCCCCAACGACCTTCATGGTGGTCACCCTCGCTCGTGCATGGTCCCACCAACAAAGGGCAAAAGGAAGTTAAAAATTAAAAAAAGATCGAAAAAAAATAAAAATATTATTAAAATATACTCACATCAACGCTATTCATGCCACATAAGATGATTGGGATCTACGTCAATAATTTTCAGCCAAAGTTGATCAAATAAACTCAAATAGCAAAATTAAAAGTGTTTAGGAATGAATTAATAAAAATGCAATGGGCTTATGATTTTTCCGGATATTAATCTAGGTTTGTTTTTCAATAATCGATTATCACACATTAAGTAACGTTAACTTCCTTATTTTCTTTTAAACAATCGAATTTATTATTTCAATTATCAATTTAAGTGGCCGAAAATCTCAATTTGTCAATATACTTTAAAAACTTGGGACGAATGGAACGTCCTTTCCACGGTGGGAGGCGTTCATGTGAACAGACACGGTCCTCGACAAGGGTTTGTCTCTTTCGAACGTAAGAGAACTATACTCTGATTTGACTCCTAAAGTTAAGAAAGCAAGAAAAAACTAAATAAATAAAAAAAATATTGTCCAAGTACCAAAGTCTAGATCATTTAGAAGGTGCGCATCTAAAGGTTTAAAAATGGGGCCACTGAGATACAGCGAAATTATTGCGCAATCCGATTAAAAATAGTTATATTAAATCGCTCATTGAGAGGCATGTGTGAGAAGGATCAAGGACAGAAGACCCATGTCGAAGAATCACATGGTATAGAGCATCGATATATTCCAATTGGCCTACTACTCAGTGACTTGAGGTTTTTAACGATAGCAAGTCTAACCCGATTTCTTTAAAAGTTCCAACTTGAGCTCTATCTTTGCAATCTTTTGGATGAAAGTATCGGGTTTTTATTGCAGTATCATAACGGGTGATATGAAAGTGCATGGTTGATTGGGTGGGCTCTCGCGACATGCATCGGCTTTCAGCAAATATCTCAATGAATGCCCTGAAAATTCCCGCTAAGCTTTGTTGGGCCGAGGTAGTTGATGAGGGCAAACATATGCCAAAAACTATGCAGTAGTGGGCTGGAAAAAGACCACACGTGCCGTGATGCTCACTTTGTTTTTATAACTTCTCAATCGATAATTTAAGTACCGTAACTTTTAATTGATCATTAGTTTATTTATTGTATACTTTCGCACCAAAGGAACTTTATATTCCTCCGAGTATATGCAGTAGTGAAAGACGTTTTTGCCGAAGACATATCTGGTTGACCCCTTTTCTGCGAAATTACATGGACCGGCCCTTTTAAGCAAAACTTCAGAAAGCCGACAATCCCAATCACCTCCCCTGCACATTGAAAAGAACAGGGACGTCCCGTTCATTTGCCGATCCACCCGTTTCTTTCCATGGGGAAAGAACGGAGAAACTTTAAATTACCCAACGGAGACTATATAAGCACGCTCTGCCATCTTCCTCTCATTCGCGACGCAAGAGACAGAAGTTCATAGAGCGCCGTGGAGCACGGCAGGAACACCTGCAGAGTTCGAGCAGAGAGTCGGAACGCTAGAGCCGAGGAACATGGCGGATCATATGGGCATAACAATTCAAGCCGAAATCGAAAGGTATGCTAATTCCCTCACGGATAACTTCGTTTCTAAAACTGCTGTGGCGGCTGGGACTGCAGATCGAGCAACTGGTCTGGTCTTGATTTTTCTTCTTTGGTTGATCGATTTCTTTCTGTCCCGCAGCAGAGACGGCAATCAGCAGCCACTGCACCAGCACCAACAGCGACAGGGGTGGCTTAACTCTGCCAGGAAGTTCCACATTGGGTTTGGCTTACTGAAGCTGCTGACAATCATGCATTTCGGCTCGTTGTTCATCATCTGCGAAGTTATTTATCTAATATCTTTGATCGAGGTGACTGGACCCGAGAGCCCACATTGGGTGTACTGGTACTTGTACATCGGTTTTGGAACTCTTGGCTTCGAGCTACTTCTTTGGACAAACCTTTCTCTAGTGATGTGGGTGATCATCAATCTGGGCTTAGCAGTGTTTGCTTTGGCATCATCTGGTGTGCTTGCTCGAGGCTCCGACCGGTTTCTGCAGCTTATACAGCCACTCGATGACACGCCATTTTCGGAAGTTCAGTTTGATGATTGAAGCGCCTAGAGTCCTGCTGCGTTTGTGTGTATGAATTTGTCGTGTATGTCATTTGTAGCGAGATTTCAAATACGGTGTATTTAGATGTATCTAGTCCTGTATGTCTTTTGTATTGCTTCTCTAGATTTGTGACATTGTAATCAAGTGAAGAGCGATCAAAGGGAAATGATTTCTATTTGCTCCTGGAAAATGATACGGAGAATTGACAGAAATATCATAATTATCCCCAACATAGGAAAACAAACTAGAGAAATGATTTTGATTTGCTTCTGGAAAAGCTCTGATCGATCTCGCATTGGTTCACCTGAGCAGCAAGTGGCCATTAAGAATGTCCATGCCAGTAGGGCTCCCGCCTGTTTCAGAATACAATTTCCACCATCAAGTTTTATCCTAGAGGCCACTTCTATCTCCGCCCGCTTGTTCTCGCCGACAGTTTCGACCAATTTCACTTGGTTTTTCCTGTCACAGTTATCTTCCAACTTCCTGAACCATGCGTTCATTGCAAGGTTTCTGGATTTGCTCGTCGGGAGGTCGACTCCCCACGACATTCCTTTAGCTTAAATTGATCTATGCTACTCACATCAACCCCCAGGTGCAGCTTCGATTCGCGAGGCCTCTCATGCATAAGCTCCAGCAGATCAAAGCATTCATGTCGACAGCTACCCGCTTCATCAATCCAACCAGTAGTTTGCTGTACATTACTTTCCAAGTCTTGTCAAAACATGTGCCGGAAATCTAGCAGAAAATGATCACAAACAAAATTCACAAACACCACAAAGCTATCGGGATGATTCATTGATCTTGCAATTCTCCTACTAAGATGTCTCATTGTTGGAATAGCAATCAACTTGATCATGCTGAATTCTTGCATTAAGTGGGATATCTATGCTACATTTAGCAGGATGGTAGTTGTCAATCCCAATTACCAACAAATTTTTCAAGAGATGAAACAAATCTTCAAGTTCATCTGTAGAGCAATTTCTTCAAGACTCAGCAACTTGTTCATTCAAAGCAAACGTGATTATTGAAATTCTTATGACAATCAGTGTTGCAGACTGAGAAGAATCATTTATGAACAACAACCCTCCGACTCAACCAGTTGGTAGTGAAGAAGGCGAAGCTGGGGAGGACATTGTCTATTTGATCGACATCTGTTACTGCCCTTTTTGCCTATGTGTCGTAAAATTTGCACAAAAAACAGGAAAAACGTATTCCATGTTGAGAGTACATAAACTTAATATGATTAATGACAAATTTACATCTTAAGAAGTTAATCTGACTTTTTTAGCACACATGTTATGCATCTAATACCGTTTCCGTAAACATCAATTTGATCGCTTCGTCAAGAATAATCTCATATAGGAGTAGAAACCCAGAAAAAGATAAAAGAAGGAGAATTTCCGACAAGTTGAAATCAAAGACTTCGAGCAAAGACTTGTTGACCAGTTTCCTCATATGTTGTGGGGTCTCCAGCAATTCGACTCCCCTTTTGATTATTTGATTTGTTCTTTCTTTCCAGAAGGACGTTCAATTCCTTTATTCTTTTGTGTGAGTTTTAAACTTTATCCTTTTATGCGAGTTTTAAACGTGTGGGCCTACTTTTTACTAGAGGAAAAAAGCATCTTTACGTGCACAAAATAGCATTAGAATGTCTGTAAGACTTGATATTTTAATAATCGATTTATAATATGTATTGCCCAATGATTTTAAGGTAAAGATAAAATGCTTTGAAACAAGGTAATGTCTTTTTAATTGTCTTGACAACAAGATGGAAAGTAAGAATTAGAAGTCCAAATTTCTATTTCGATCAAGGGCGTAACTCACCTTCCATCAAAGGATATGTCCACTAAGCAAAGCAATTATAATGAAAACTATTGATCTATTTGTTCTTAACCAGTGAGAAATTACTTTTATTTACATGGAACATTTAAGAGCAGCAGAAAAGGAGATGCTATAGGAATAACCAATTATTTTCCAGATGGAATCGCTACCATAGCATGGACCTTCTCCCCGGGCAAGAATTTTCATCTGCTTAACCCTATCCTCCTCTTGTATCTTAGAGCGCACATGACAACAACTATATTTCTATTCCAAAGCTATTTTTATATTCGAAACTTATTTCTGAATATAAATATCCGGTAACGTAATTTCATTTTTTATTTATGGAGCAAATTTTTAATCTAGAAATAAGTTCGGAACATAAATGAGGAATAAAAACTCTTATTATCACTCATCTTTGCTACCCACCGCCATCGCCCACTTGCTGCCACCGCCAATCACAAGTCGTCGCCATCGACTACCGTTCACCACCCGCCACTGCTCGAAAGGGAGAAATTTTATGTCATTCATAAATGTGTATTTTTACTTAAAAATTCATTTAAGAATAGAAATTAAAAAAATATATATTTATATTTCAGAAATTAATTTCTGATCAAAATGGTTATCATTCACGCCATTAATGATAGGTTACCCTCTTAATGATAGGTTACATGGGAATTGGACTATCCAATACATTGACAACGTGCGAGTTCAAAATAAATGCCGCATTTGATTGTCCAAGGTTAGGTGAAAAAGAACTCAAGAAAGCTACTGCAACGTGCGTCCCCAGCTCCACCAGGAAACGGGACGTCCCGTTAGTTTGACGGTGGACGAGGCAGCTTCCTTCAATACGTGACACGGGCAGACGTGTCTTAGAAAGTCCTCCCGTACAAATCCCACGTCAATTAGGGAGACATGTTGATGGCCAAGCATGCGTGGGGCGGGTTTTGGGCCAAGAAGAAAGCCCGTGGACCGTGAGCTCGGTAGTGAAAGAGAACCGAAAATTGGTGGCCTAACAAAAGGGGTATCCTTAGCCCCTTCCCCCAGAATTACCAACCAGGTCGCGAATTGAGTGGCAAAGGCCCATCATACCAATTCCTTAAGTCCAAACTGGATTTCTAAACCCCACCCTTCTTCGCTGGTACAGGTCAAAGTAAATTTTCTAAAATAAATTCAGTTTTTCAGGGAAACAAGAGAAACAGTGTCTTGCTGGTTTGGATTCTGATATACCAATAGATATTTGCCTCACTGCTAAACTAGATCACATATCAGATGCCAATGTCCCAAATTGATTAAGATTGGCTTAGTTCGACACAAGAGTACAAGGATCAGATCAAACAAAATTCAAATATAAGGACCAAATTTGGAATTGTCCTAAAGTGTAGGGACCATCTTGACATTGCCTCTCATTTTCTCAAATTGTAAATCAATTTTACAAATATTTGACGATAAGTTTGTATTGATTATGCACATACTCTTCATCAATTAGCTTTTTAAAAGCAATGCAAAACAGTGAAAAATGGGGAAAAAGTCTAGCATTGCGGTTCTCACCTAACAAAGTGACACTCAATTGAACGATTTTTTTTTAAAAGTCATGAAACTCAAGTGAATATTTTTTAGAAGTCATAGCACTTAATAAGACATCTAGTTGGCCCCTTTTTCTACTAAATTAATTGGACAAGTAATTCGTAAGGAAAAAGAACTTCAATAAGACAACGGGAAATACCTCCCCTGCACAATGCAACGTCCCATTCATTTGACGCTCCGACCCAATTTCTTTCAATACGAAAGAGGGGAGAATTCTTAAATGTCCCAAAGAAATCATAAAGTTTTACCTGGAGATAACATCACCCATCAGTTTTCTATTCATGCAAATTGAAGAAGACGCTCAACATCATAGATCCACAATGCTCTTTTTCAATTCGGGCAAAAAAAAAAAAAAAAAAATCGGTATGAAAAATCAAACTCTTTCTATTTTAGGGTAGACAAGTCCTTGCTTCAAAATACTAATAAACGGCGTTGTTTCGCTTGCACGGATGTAAGTTTTAAGGCACCGCTGTTTTTGTCCATTAAGTAAAAGTTTGTGTACTTTTTGGGTCGTTCGGAAAACAGAGCTATTGCCATCTAGTGACTTTTTATTTTGTGCATCTAGCTAATACCAAATTCTATGACAAGCCCACCTTATATTAACGGTAAAAACAATGGAGCGACTAATCTATTCGTTTTTCGGGAGTTGAGGGATAAATTTTTTCCAAATTTAGTGTTTGAATAACATTTTTTTTCTTTGCTAAAAAAATCAAACAAAAATAAATGATGGGTAAAAAAAGGATTCGGGGGGACCAATGGAAAGACAAGACAGGTCTTCTTCTCTGACTTTATCTTGTCCTTTTCATTTCGCATTTGTTCACTCAAAAGGTGATCTTTCCATGTTAATTTTTGTTAGTTTCGTACCTTATATTTACCAAAAAAGAAAAATAGGTGATCTTTTGAGCCTGCCTTCTAGACAAACTTACCATTTTGGCATTTAATTCAGACGGGTTGATTTTGAGAACAGTGAATAAAAAACTTGTCCAATTAAACTTGTTCCATTTTCTTCTCCCATTCATCATCAATTTTAGTCCCAAATTGTAATGGCAGTGCGTATCCACGGTCCTTTTGATGTTTTAGATGATTTAGCAAAAATTTCATGCCTTCAAAAATAACGCAACGACTCCTTAAGGAAGATAATGTGTAACCCCTTTTACCATTGGACTACCTCGTCATATAGTAAATTGTCATGTTGCTTTTCCTTTTATTTTGGAGGTAAGATGGTGTCTCAGCTAAATTTCACGATAGCTCAACTAGTTTACCTTTCTAAGTGATCTTGAGGACAAATTCCCTCACGTCAGCATAATGCATTCAGGAATTTATTTCTAGAATGCTTTCAATAAAGTTTGAACTCAAAACCATAAATACTGACAAAGCCAGGATTTAAGTTGAATACCGATGAAAAATAGTGAAAAAAAAAAACATTTTGCACTAAAATATAAAACACATTTACATACATTAAAGCATAAATTAGTCATTAATAAGTTAAAAAGTAAAAATCCTAGATCTGAAATTTTGTAAAACTTCAAATATAAACTTTTTCTATAAGAACCTGAATAAGTACATGGACTGTTGCTCATGGAGGGAAGACGATAAACTTATGATTAATTACATTTCACTATATATCTTACAAGCCAGGGGCGATGACTATCGCTTGCTTGGTGATGCCGTTGCAAACTCTTTTACTATCTAAGGTTGCCATCTTCCTCATCAAATCATCTAATTCCAAAAGTTCTCAATAAAGCTACCCTTGATTAGCATATGCAACCACACATAAACCAAATTTTTATGTATTGAATGTCAAGTGAACCGCTTCTTGCAAACGATTCCTCGAGACGTCCCATACGCTCCTTTTGCTGTCCAAGATCCATGGGGCCCAACCTCAGGCCACTCCATCAATCCACCAACCGTTTTCGAGACGTACCATGATGTCTGCCTCTTTGGAAAAGTGTCATTAGTTTATGCAAATCCAAAGTGAGACCGACACGTGTGGGTCAGCGTTGAATTTAGGAAGCAGCAATGGGAAAGTTCTGCGCCAATCGCCCTCGTGGATTTTGATTGATGCCTCACAAGTTTCGCACGTCCCGTTCGTTATCCCGCTGGCTGTCCTCATTTGTCTCCTTTGATGGAAAAGGAGATTCTACGCCTATTTGACTTTTGTATTTTCACTTCGCAAGTGGCGTCTGAAGAGTTTAAGAAGGCAAATACAGAACATAAATGAGGCATAAAGACGCGTAGGTCAAACAGAGGACTGAAGAAGCTATTTGAATAGCCGAGAAACGGGACGTCCCGTTCATTTGACGTTCGACTCCGCAGCTTCTCTCAATATTGGCACGGAAGAAGTGTCTTAGAGACTTCCTTTTTAACAATCCCATTTTATTAGTTAGATGAATAAATTAGTCCAGACTATAGACTTTAATTTTTTTCAAAAATGATCTCTATGTTTCGAGGGAATATGAAAAACAGTCTCTTTAGGATGGCTTCTGATGTGCCTACTACAAGTATTTCCTCACAACTAAACTAGATTGTGTTTCTGATGCCAACATCCCAATTCAATTAGGGGGGGTTAGATTAGTTTGACGCAAAAGAGTACAAGGATTCAACATTTTGGACTCCTCATTTGGAGAATTTAATAAATGAATAAATGCATTGAAAATCCTAAAACTGTCACGGAAAGCGTGCAATTGAATCATAAAATTCTTAAAAAGTGCAATTTATGTACTAAAGTTTTAGGACTTGATTGAATTAATTTAATAAGTTTTAGGACTTAATTGCAGTTTTTTAAAGTTTTATGACTTTCAATACACTTATTCTTTTAAAAAAACAACAAAACAAAAACAATTGAGAGGGAGAGAGTGTGACCCAGAGAGTACATTGGTTAACAATGGAGGTCCTTGTGACCTTTGAGAGAGAGAGAGAGAGAGAGAGAGAGAGAGAGAGAGAGAGTACAACATCAAACACCAAAAAGTAACAAATCCAACTATCAATATGATAGGCAATTCGGATAGGGATTCCCTAGTCCATGCACTAGAAATTCACGTTAACATCAAGGTGTCTTGGAACCATGGTATCTAGACAGGAGTTTTTTTTTTCTTGTTTCTTTTTTTTTTTATTGAAGATCAAGAAAGGAGTTTGAAAGATTGGAATGGTTGATAACTTTGTCGAAGTAAATTTTCCAGTGATTTTCATTTTGTGGGGAAGCACAAGAAACATTCTCTTGTTAGTGTTTCTTATGGTATGCCAACAAATATTGGTCCCATTAGATTGAATATCTAATGCCAACATCCCAATTTAATTAGCAAGATTCGATTAGTTTGACATCAAAGAGTGCAAGGACTAGATTGAACAGAACTACAATGTAAGGACCAAATTTGAAATTATCCAAAAGTACAAGGACCATTTTTGACATTGTCTCCTTTTTTTCTTTTAAAATTGGAAATCAACTTTTCAAAGATTAGATTATAAATGTATTTATTATAAAAAAAAAATTTGTCATTAACTAACTCCTTTAAGCAAGACTAAATAGTGAAGAATGGAGAAAAGGTCTTCCTTAGCCATTCTAGAACAAAAAGTAGTCCTTCCTTATTTAGTAAAGTTAAAAAAAAAAATTAGAAATTATCCAAAAAGTCATAAACATATTGCACTTGTACCAAATTTTGATCATAAACCATTCAATTTTGCCAATTTATTATTAGGGTTAATACTTTGAAAAACCTCAAACCGATACACGTGTGAGAAATTTACCTAATATGACCACAAAAACTCCAAACCGTTACAATTGAGATAAATTTACCCTAAACTAATTTATTTGATTACAAAAAAAAAAATCTACCTATTACATTTGTGACAAATTTACCATGCATTAAATTGAATTTATACTAAAAAAAAAAAAAAATGGTACAACCGTGACAAATAAGAGTAAAATCATAAACCGATACATCATTGTTCATCCAATTCAACAATTTGATGGTAAAATTCAACAAATTCAATAATTTGACAATACAATTTAATGGAAATTAATAAAAATAAATAAATTTATCATAATTATATTAGTTTTGGTAGTTTATGGTAGATTTGTTTTGTCAAAGGTCTGCCCTTTTGGTTTTCAAGATGTCTTTTAGGGTGTTTCTTTCTTAAGACCCCAGATTTTTTTTGTCTAAAATAATTTATATATTTTCTTTACCAGAAAAAAAAATTTTTCATAAATATAAATGTACCAATTTAGATTTTTCAATATATTAACCCTTAGTTTTAAACATTTGCACACTTTGCTAATAGTCCATTTGGCCAACTTTAACATGGACACCTACCATCCTATATAGGAAGACTGTTGCTAACGTGAACATTTTTAATAATATTTTAATTTTTTAAAATTTTTTTGAACATTTTATTTTTATTTTTTTTGTTTTTCTTGTTCTTTTTGTGCTAGTGAGGGTCACCAACGACTTTCGTGGTGGTCGCCCTTACCCATGGTCCTACCAACAAAGGGCAAAAGGAAGTTAAAAGTTTAAAAAAAATTAAAATTAAAATATTATTAAAACATACTCACGTCAACACTAATCATGCCATATAAGATGGTTGGGATTTACATCAATAATTTCCAGTCAAAGTTGGCTTGATGGACTCGAATAACAAAATTAAAAGTGTGTGTAAGATTGAATTAATAAAAGTGCAATGGACTTATGATTTTCTGAACAATTTCCTCGATAAAAAACCAATTAATCTAGGTTTGTTTTTAAATAATCGATTATCACACATTAAGTAACGTTAACTTCCTTATTTTCTTTTAAATTATTGAATTTATTATTTCAATTATCAATTTAAGTGGCCGAAAATCTCAATTTGTCAATATACTTTAAAAACTTGGGATGAATCGAACGTCCTTTCCACGGTTGGAGGCCCTCATGTGAACAGACACGGTCCTCGACATGGGTTTTCTCTTTCGAACGTAAGACAACTATACTCTGATTTGACTCCTAAAGTTAAGAAAGCAAGAAAAACTAAATAAATAAATATATATATTGTCCAAGTACCGAACGTCTAGATCATTCAGAAGGTGCGCATCTAAAGGTTTAAAAATGGGGCCACTGAGATACAGCGAAATTATTGCCCAATTCGATTAAAAATGGTCATCATAAATCGCTCATCGAGAGGCATGGATCAAGGATGGAAGACCCACGTCGAAGAATCGCACGGTATAGAGCCATCGATATATTCCAATTGGTCAATGGCTTGAGGTTTTTAACGAAAGCAAGTCCGACCCGGTTCCTTTAAAAGCTCTAACTTGAGCTCTATCTTTATAATCTTTCGGATGAAAGTATCGGGTTTCTAGTGCAGTGTCATAACAGGTGATATCAAAGTGCATTGTTGATTGTGTGACCTCTCGCGACGTGCATCGGCATTCAGCAAATATTTCAATGAATGCCCTGAAAATTCCCGCAAAGCTTTGTTGAGCTGAGGTAGTTGATGAGGGCAAACATACGCCAAAAACTATGCAGTAGTGGGCTGGAAAAAAAAGGCCACATGTGCCGTGATGCTCACTTTGTTTTTATAACTTCTCAATCGATAATTTAAGTGCAGTAACTTTTTAATTGGTCATTAGTTTATTTATTGTATACTTTCGCACCATGGCAACTTTATATTCCTCCGAGTATATGCAGTAGTGAAAGACGTTTTTGCCGAAGACATATCTGGTTGACCCCTTTTCAGTGAAATTACATGGACCGGCCCTTTTAAGCGAAACTTCAGAAAGCCGACAATCCCAATCACCTCCCCTGCACATTGAAAAGAACAGGGACGTCCCGTTCATTTGCCGATCCACCCGTTTCTTTCCATGGGGAAAGAACGGAGAAACTTTAAATTACCCAACGGAGACTATGTAAGCACGCTCTGTCATCTTCCCCTCATTCGCGACGCGAGAGACAGAAGTTCATAGAGCGCCGAGGAGCACGGCAGGAACACCTGCAGAGTTCGAGCAGAGAGTCGGAACGCTAGAGCCGAGGAACATGGCGGATCATATGGGCGTAACAATTCAAGCCGAAATCGAAAGGTATGCTAATTCCCTCACGGATAACTTCGTTTCTAAAACTGCTGTGGCGGCTGGGACTGCAGATCGAGCAACTGGTCTGGTCTTGATTTTTCTTCTTTGGTTGATCGATTTCTTTCTGTCCCGCAGCAGAGACGGCAATCAGCAGCCACTGCACCAGCACCAACAGCGACAGGGGTGGCTTAACTCTGCCAGGAAGTTCCACATTGGGTTTGGCTTATTGAAGCTGCTGACAATCACCCATTTTGGCTCGTTGTACATCATCTGTGAAGTTATTTATCTAATATCTTTGATTGAGGTGACCGGACCCGAGAGCCCACATTGGGTGTACTGGTACTTGTACATCGGTTTTGGGACTCTTGGCTTCGAGCTACTTCTTTGGACGAACCTTTCTCTAGTGATGTGGGTGATCATCAATCTGGGTTTAGCAGTGTTTGCTTTGGCATCATCTGGTGTGCTTGCGCGAGGCTCCGACCAGTTTCTACAGCTTATACAGCCACTCGATGACACGCCATTTTCCGAAGTTCAGTTTGATGTTTGAAGCGCCTAGAGTCCTGCTGCGTTTGTGTGTATGAATCTGTCGTGTATGTCACTTGTAGTGAGATTTCAAATACGGTGTGTTTAGATGTATCTTGTTCTGTATGTCTTTTGTATTGCTTCTCTAGATTTGTGACATTGTAATCAAGTGAAGAGCGATCAAAGGGAAATGATTTCTATTTGCTCCTGGAAAATGATACGGAGAATTGACAGAAATATCATAATTATCCCCAACGTAGGAAAACAAACTAGAAAAATGATTTTGATTTGCTTCTGGAAAAGCTCTGATCGATCTCGCATTGGTTCACCTGAGCAGCAAGTGCACATTAAGAATGTCCATGCCAGTAGGGCTCACGCCTGTTTCAGAATACAATTTTCACCGTCAAGTTTTATCCTAGAGGCCACTTCTACCTCCGTCCGCCTGTGCTCACCGACAGTTTCGATCAATTTCACTTGGTTTTTCCTGTCACAGTTATCTTCCAACTTCCTGAACTATGCGTTCACTGCAAGGTTTCTGGATTTGCTCGTCGGGAGGTAAACTCCCCGTGACAGTCCTTTAGCTTAAATTGATCTATGGCACTCACATCAACCCCCAGGTGCAGCTTCGATTCGCGAGGCCTCTCATGCATAAGCTCCAGCAGATCAAAGCATTCATGTCAACAGCTACCCGCTTCATCAATCCATGCAGTAGCTTGCTGTATATTACTTTCCAAGTCTAGTCAAAACATGTGCAGGAAATCTAGCAGAAAATGATCAAAACAAAATTCATAAACAACACAAAGCAATTGGGATGATTCATTGATCTTGCAATTCTCCTACTAAGATGTCTCATTGTTGGAATAGCAATCAACTTGATCATGCTGAATTCCTGCATTAAGTGAGATATCTATGCTACATTTAGCGGGATGGTAGCTGTCAATCCCAATTACCAACAAATTTTTCAAGAGATGAAATAAATCTTCAAGTTCATCTGTAGAGCAACTTCTCCAAGATTCAGCAACTTGTTCATTCAGAGCAAACGTGATTATTGAAATTCTTATGCCAATCAGTGTTGCAGACTGAGAAGAATCATTTATGAACAACAACCCTCCGACTCAACCAGTTGGTAGCGAAGAAGGTGAAGCTGGGGAGGACATTGTCTATTTGATCGACATCTGTTACTCCCCTTTTTGCCTATGTCATAAAATTTGCACAAAAAACAGGAAAAACGTATTCCATGTTGAGAGTACATAAACTAAAATGATTAATGACAAATTTACATCTTAAGAAGTTAATCTGACTTCTTTAGCACACATGTTATGCATCTAATACCGTTTCCGTAAACATCAATTTGATCGCTTCGTCAGGAATAGTCTCACATAGGAGTAGAAACCCAGAAAAAGATAAAAGAAAGAGAATTTCCGACAAGTTGAAATCAAAGACTTCGAGCAAAGACTTGTCGACCAGTTTCCTCATATGTTGTGGGGTCTCCAGCAATTCGACTCCCCTTTTGATTATCTGATTTGTTCTTTCTTTCCAGAAGGACGTTCAATTCCTTCATCCTTTTGTGCAAGTTTTAAACGCGGGGCCCCCTTATTTTTTGGTCTAAAACAGAGAGTTTTAAACGCGGGGCCTACTTGGTAAGCGTTCTGCTGACTCCACTAGGATGCATGTCTTTAGAGAAGTATTACATGACTGTTCACTTATGGATATGGCAAGTAAGGGTTGTTCTTTTACCTGGATGAACCAACGGTCTGGAGATGATCTTGTTAAGGAAAGGTTGGATCGTGCTCTTTGCAATCTGGATTGGCGCCTTAATTTTCCTGAGGCTGAGGTGGTTGCTTTACCAGCTGTGGGCTCTGACCATAGCCCGCTGATCTTAACCTCTATTGCTATACCCTGTCGACGACATCGGCCTTTTATCTTTGAATCCTTTTGGACTCAGGACCCTGACTGCCGTGAAGTTATTGCTCGGTCATGGAACTCCGCTCAGCCTCACATATCTAATTTGCCTTCCAAACTTCGAGTGGTGGCTTCAGCCTTGGGTCGGTGGAGTAAATCCAAATTTTCCAGGGGCCATCGTCAGCTTGCAATTTTGCACCAACAACTCCAAGATCATACTAATCAGCCTTTTTGTCAACATGATGCATCATTGGTTACTTACCTGAAAGAGAAAATTCGACAGTTATGGCAGCAAGAAGAACAATTCTGGGCCATGCGCTCTCGAATTAAATGGCTCAACTGGGGGGACAAAAATACTAAATTTTTTCATGCAACAACTATACAAAGACGACAACGAAACAAGATTAGTATGTTGCAGGATGACAATCAAGCTTGGGTGCGTGATCCTGACATTTTGAAGATGATGACGACGGGTTACTTTTCCAATCTATTTCAGACAGTTGGACATCGAGACTACTTGCCTATTCTAAACCAGTGTCCTCGGGTTGTTACTAATGAGATGAATATTTCCCTAATAGCTCCTGTTACCAAGAAGGAAGTTAGAGAGGCTACTTTTCAACTGGGACTCACCAAGGCCCCCGGTCCAGATGGCTTGAATGGACTCTTCTACCAGCATCATTGGGACATACTCCAGGATGAATTATTCTCATCAGTGCAGCAATTTTTTAATTCTGGAGTCATACCACCGGATCTCAATCGAACCATCATAGCCCTAATACCCAAGGTACCACATCCTGAACGATTAGACCAATACCGCCCCATCAGTCTTTGTAATTATGCATATAAGATCATTTCTAAGGTGATTGCCAATCGCCTTAAGCCCTACCTACCTGTACTTATCTCACAGGAGCAAAGCGCTTTTGTCAGTGGACGTCAAATTCAGGACAATATCTTAATAGTCCAAGAGGTTCTACATCAATTAAAAGTCAGAAAAAGTAGACGTCAATTCCAGGCTGTTCTTAAAATGGATATGCAGAAAGCCTATGATAGGGTGGAATGGGACTTTCTAAAGGACTATCTCCTCACTCTAGGATTTCACCCTACATGGGTACAATGGATCATGCAATGCATAACGACGGTGTCTTTTGCTATCAAATTCAATGGTGAACTTTTGCCTTATTTTCAACCTACCCGAGGTATCAGACAGGGGGACCCCCTATCTCCCTACCTTTTTATCCTTCTGGCGAATCTATTATCCCATCTTATTCATCAAGCTATCACCATAGGTCATCTCAAGGGAATCAAACTGAACAGGTGGTGTCCCACTCTATCCCATCTATTTTTTGCTGATGATGCTATCTTCTTTCTAGACGGAAAATTGATTGAATGTCAGAATTTAGCAGACCTTATAAATCAATATTGTTATGCTACTGGTCAAGCTGTCAATAGAAATAAATCTGCCATATTTTTCAGCAAATTCTGCCCTCTTAGTCTCCAAGAAAATTTAGCTGGAATGCTTCGAATTCCAGTGGTTCAGAGGACTGGAAAGTATTTAGGCATACCATCGGATTGGGGCAGATCTAAACGGGACATGTTTGCTTGGATTTTGGGGAGGGTGAATGCCAAATTAGAGGGATGGAAAGAAAGTCTATTGTCTAAGGGTGGAAAGGAAATATTACTTAAAACTGTTGTACAAGCGATACCTCAGTATGCCATGTCCATTTTTAGAATTCCTACATCTATTTGTCGATCCATTGAACAGAAAGTTGCACGGTTCTGGTGGCAGAAAGATAGTACTAAAGCGGGTATTCACTGGAAAAGTTGGGCTGTTCTTAAGTGTAGCAAACAGAGTGGGGGCCTAGGCTTTAGGGATCTTCAAGATTTTAATAAAGCCATGCTTGGGAAACAAGCATGGCGCTTAGTTCAGAACCCAACGGCGCTATGGAGTACACTTTTTAAAGGGCTTTACTTTCACTCTACTGATTTTAATCATGCTGAAAGGGGATCAAGACCTTCCTGGGGATGGCGAAGTATTCTAGTTGGGAGGGAGTCTATTTTACCTCATCTTCGCTGGTCGGTAGGAAATGGACAGTCTATTCAAGTCAGACAAGATCGATGGCTTCCAAGAGGAGTTATCGAGGGCCCGGCTAATCGGAATGACCCATTATTTGTTACCGAATTAATGGACCCGCACAGTCACAGTTGGAACGTTCCTCTTCTGCACCAACATTTTGATGATTCCACAGTCCAAGAAATACTTAACATCCAGGTTCGTCCTCAATACACTTCGGATAGACTTATCTGGACAGGTACTACAAATGGCACATATTCGGTGAAAAAAGGATATCATATCCTTAGGAATGCAGCTCCTACAACTCAACAAAATATAGCATCTTCATCTTATCACCCACCCAAGTCACTATGGAAAGCTATTTGGGCTGTGAAGCTTCCCCTAAAATTCGACCTTTCCTCTGGTCGGTCTGCCATAACGCTTTAGCTACGAAAGCCAATTTATTCCAACGATGCATCACTACAGAATCTTATTGCCCCATATGTTTAAACTTTATCCCAGAAACTACAGAACACCTCTTCCTACTATGTCCATGGACGCAACATCTCTGGTCTCATCCACAGATTAACATTCACATCACTCAGCAATCAATTACACGGATAGATGTGTGGTTAGTCGCTCAGCTAGAAGAACAGCGTACCTGTCCTGATCTGCAAATGATTGCAGCTCTGTTGTGGCAAATTTGGAAGGCACGCAACCGCTTTGTATTTCAGCAACAGCATCCCGATCATCTTCAGGTTATTCACATGGCTTCTGCCCAGGTTCGCGCCTACAATCTCTCTGATCCGTTGCTGCAGCAATCAACCAGCTCATCTCTGCAGCGAACATCCCGCTGTTCTCTACATCCTCATTCACTATGGCGACCACCGGATCCTGGCGTGGTGAAAATTAACATTGATGGGGCCTTTTATCCTGATAATATCAGAGGAGCGATGGCAAGCATTCAAAGGGATCATTCGGGCACCTTTATTTATGGCTTTACCTATGATTTTCCAGCGAAATCAGCTTTGCAGACCGAGATCCAAGCTCTCATCCTTACCCTTGATCATCTGTCACGAGAAGGGAAGTATGAGGATCATATTCTCATTGAATCGGATTGTATGGTGTTGGTGAATGCTCTTCAAGACCCGATCGAGACTCCATGGGAGGTGCGTTCCCTCATTGCTGAAGCGGCGGCGAAGCTCTCTAATTTCCCTAACCTAGCTGTGCGTCACTGTAGCAGAGAGGCAAACTTTGTGGCTGATTGGGCTGCCAAAGCCCATTGTAATGGCACTCTTGCTTCGAACTGGGCTTCGTCCCCACCAGGCTTCTTTTTAGATCTTTTGTATACTGACGCCCATGCTACGGGCTTCTCTGGTTCTTTATGTTGATATATAATACCTCCTTTTTCGATCAAAAAAAAAAAAAAAAAAAAAAACGCGGGGCCTACTTTACTAGAGGAAAAAAGCATCTTTACTTGCACAGAATAGCATTAGAATGTCTGTAAGACTTGATATTTTAATAATCGAGTTATAATATGCATCACCCAATGATTTTAAGGTAAAGATAAAATGCTTTGAAACAAGGTAATGTCTTTTTAATTGTCTCGACAATTAAATTGAAAGTAAGAATTAGGAGTCTAAATTTCTATTTCGATCAAAGGCATAACTCACCTGCCATCAAAGGATATGTCCGCTAAGCGAAGCAATTATAATGAAAACTATTGATCGATTTGTTCTTAACCCGTGAGGAATTACTTTTATTTACATGAACATTTAAGAGCAGCAGAAAAGGAGGTGTTATAGGAATAACCAATTATTTTCCAGATGGAACCGCTGCCATAGTATGGACGTTTTCCCCGAGCGAGAATTTTTGTCTGCTTAGCCCTATCCTCTTCTTGTATCTTAGACTGCACATGACCAAAATTATATTTCTATTCCAGAATTATTTTTCTGTTACAAACAAACTTTGAAATAGAAATTCATCGATAATGTAATTTTATTTTTCTATTTCCGGAGCAATTTTAAATTCAAAAATAAATTTGGAACATAAATGAGAAAGAAAAACTCTTATTATCACTCGTCTTTGCTACATGCCGCCACGCCCACTCGCCGTCGCCATCCACTGCAAGTCATTGCCATCGGCTATTGTTAGCCACCCGTTGTTGCCCCAAAGAGAGAAATTTTGTATCGTTATTGAATATGTATATTTCTTCAAAAACTCATTCAAGAATAGAAATAAAAAAATTTATTTATATTCTAAAAATTAATTTTTGATCAATATGCTTATCATCCATGCCCTTAATGATATGTTACATGGGAATTGGACGATCTGATCCGATCCGATCCATTGACAAGGTGCAAGCTCAAAATAAATGCCGCATTTGATTGTCCAAGGTTAGGTGAAAAAGAACTCAAGAAAGCCAGTGCGACGTGCGTCCCCAGCTCCACCAGGAAACGGGACGTCCCGTTTGTTTGACAGTGGACGAGGCAGCTTCTTTCAATACGTGACACGGCAGACGTATCTTAGAAAGTCCTTCCGTACAAATCCCACGTCCATTAGGCAGATAAGTTGATGGCCAAGCATGCGTGGGGTGGGTTTTGGGCCAAGAAGAAAGCCCACGGACCTTGAGCTCAGTGGTTGAAGACAACCGAAAATTAATGGCCTATCCTTAGCTCCTTGTCCCAGAATCACCAGCCAGGTTGCGGATTAAGTGGCAAAGGCCCATCATACCAATTCCCTAAGTCCAAACTGGATTTCTAAAGCCCCCCTTCTTCGCTGGTCTTTGTTATGTTATGATTGGAAACTCATGTGGGTCATGTTCAAGTGTTTAATGAAAGCTAAGCGTATTTTTGTCCCAAAAAATATAGGTAGATAAAAATGTAAATGTGGATGACATATATTAATTTTCCAAAATGATATTTTTAATGTTGGGTAGGATTGTGAAAAATAGTCCCTTGCTGATGTAGCTTCTAATATGCTGACGGATTTTGGCCTTGTGGCTACACCATATTTCGTATTAGATGCCAACATCCCAAATCAATTCGGACAATAGATTAGTTCGATACAAAAGAGTACAAGGACAAAACTTTCGGACTATTTTGGTACACATATTCATGAAATCTTTGTAATTTTAGTAGCTCAGGCAAAAGCGGAGGCTCTAGTGGAAACCCTAGATTTTCTCGGTACACAAAGCTATATATGTCTTCACTTGAGTTAGACTCCCTAGTTATGGTACGAGCAGTGACAAAAGCATATCAATTTGCTTGGGATGTGGAGGCGCTTATCAGTGTAACTAAGAGGAAGTTTAAGGGCTTTGATGATTTATTCCTGACCCATTGCAGCAGGAATGCGAATAAGGTTGCAGATTGACTTAAAACCCACAAAGATAGACACCTAACCTTTGATTGGTTGTCCAAAGCCCCTGAAGCCTAATGGGCTCTTCTTCTTTTTTTGACTTTAACTTTTTGTACCCGCAGTCATTACCCAAGTAATGAGAAGTACAATTTTCCAAAATAAAATAACTTTTTTGGACTTCTCCTCCGGAAAACTTATAAATTAAACAAGAGAGGGGGAGAAAGTGACAAAAGAGTGCATTGGTCAACAATGGAGGTCCTCGCACTGACCAAAAAACAATGGAGGTCCTCGCGACGTTCGCTCTGAGGGAGAGAGAGAGATCACTAGCTCAATTGTGCAACATCAAATACTAAAAACTACCAAAACCCAACCATCGGGGAGATAGGCAGTTTGGAGGCATATTCTGTAATCCTAGCTCTAGGAACTTACATTTGTACATCAAGGTGTCTTGGAGTCAAGGTATTGAGACATGAGTATGAACATCGGAATGGTTGATAACTACGATAGTGGTTGAAGTGAATTTTCCAAAGTGATTTTAGTTTTCAAGGAAATGTGAGAAATAGTCTATAGTTAGCGTGGACTTTGATATACCAATAAATATTGGCCTCATGGCTAAATTGGATCGATATCAAATGCCAATGTCCCAAATTAATTAGGAGGATTGGGTCACTTCGACACGAAAGAGTACAAGGACCAGATCAAATCAAATTCAAATTTAAGGACCAAATTTGGCCTCGAAATGTAGGGACCATCTTAACATTGTCTCTTATTTTCTCAAATTATAAATCAATCATAAGTTTATAATAATGCAAATACTTTTCATCAATGAACTTTTTTAAGCAATAAAAATGGTGAAAAATGGGAAAAAAATGGTATAGCGATTTCTTATGAAACAAAGTAATACATACTTACAGGAGAACAACACCATAAGTGCCATAATTTTTATATGGTGTTCACTTGAGTGTCCTAATTTTTTCTTTTTTTATCACTTAAATGTCATAACTTATTAAAAAATTTCACTTAGTGTCATAATATTTTTTTTTTTTCTTTGCTAAAAAAATCAAGCAAAAATAAATGATCGGTAAAGAGCGGATTTGAGGGGGACCGATGGAAAGGCTAGATAGGTCTTATTGTCTTTGACTTTATCTTTTCATTTTGTTTTTGTTTACTCACAAGGAAATCATCTTTCGAGCCTGCGTTCGTAACAAACCTACCATTTGGACGTTTAATACGTACGGGCTAGTTTTGCGAATCGCGAATGAAAAATTTGTCTGAATAAACGTGTACCATTTTCTTATCCTAATCATCATCATAATACGTACGGGCTAGTTTTGCTAGTTTTACCGTCCTTTGTGCTTGCCCATGCCCCCCAATTAAAAACTCGATGTTTTAGGTGATTTAGCAAATAATTTCATGCCTTGGGACATAACATTACGAGGCCATATGGAAGATAATGTAACCCCTTTACCGTTTGACTACCATGTCATATAGTAAATTGTCATGCTGCTTTTCCTTTTGTTTTGGTGGTAAGATGGTGTCTCCGCCAATTTTCGTGGTATCTCAACTAGCTCAACTTGCTAGGCAATCTTAAGGATGCACTCCCCCATTTTGGCATGGTGCATTTGGGATTTTATATCTTGAATGCTCTCAATAAAGCCCAAACTCAAGAACATAAATAGTGACGAAGCCAGGATTTAGGTTGACTACCAAAGAAATATGATCTAAAAAACATTTTGCACAAAAATATAGAACGCATCTACATACATTAAAGCATATATTAGTCATTAACAAGTTGAAAAGTAAAAATCCTTGATCTGAAATTTTATAAACTTTGCATATGGGCTTTTTCTATAAGGACTGTTGCTCCCGGTGAAAAGGCAATAAACTTATGATTGATTATGTTTCATTATATATTTTACTGGTGATGATTATTGCTTGCTCTGTGACTCAGTGGCAAACTCTTTTACTACCTAAGGCTGTCATCTTCCTTATCAAATCATCCTAATCCCAAAATTTTTCAATAGAGCTACCTTAATTAGCATATGCAACAGTACTCTTCTTGATTACATCAACCAATTTTTATGTATTGAATATCAACTGAACCGCTTCTTGCAAACGATTCCTCGAGACGTCCCATACGCTCCTTTTGTTGTCCAAGATCCACGGGGCCCTCCATCAATCACCCACGTTTTCGAGACGTACCATGATGTTATGCCTCTCTGGAAAAGTGTCATTAGTATATGCAATCCAAAGTGAGACCGACATGCGTGGGTCAGCGTTGAATTCAGGAAGCAACAATGGGGAAGTTCTACGCCAATCGCCCTCGAGGATTTTGATTGATACGTACACAAGTTTCGCACGTCCCGTTCATTTTAGTCCGTTCGCGTTCCTTGAAAGTTCCCCTTTTTGTCTTTTCTTCTTGCTTTTTCATGTTGCGGTTTGCGAGTGTTTAGACCACCATTTCCAAGTGCGATTGCAAAGAACACGATGTGTTTAGGCATCAGCTTTTATGCTCTCACGGTTCCATAGCTAAACGTCTCGCAGTTAATAATGACGAGAGGTTTCTTTAATTTTTTGAACTCCAATGCAAGGTAGATCTGGTCGTACAAATTGGACAAATATAACCGTGGTAAGCACTAGTGAATAATGCCTTCGTTGCGTTTCTTGTGGTAGAATAGTAATTTTTTCTAATAATGCATTTATACGAGTTTACATTATAGTTTCCACGGGATTATGAAAAAATTTCTGCCAAATATCTTTTAATTTTTTAATCTAAGTGAATCATGTCATTAAATTTATCGAGAGGATAAACCTCATGTTATATTTACTATATCGAGCAACTTTTCATTTTAATTTTCGGTGGGGTTCTTCCTCTTCGTCAAATGAGATCATAAGGCCTTAGGACCTTATTATTTACATTATATAATGAAAATTAGTCCAATCACAAGTATTTCCCTTATCCAAATCCATTGATTTTCCTTTGAACTTTCCCGAGGAATTAGCGAGGAATTAGGACGGCTAACTTTGTTAGGGAATTCATAATATGCTAAAAGACAAATTACAATTATAATTTTCACTATATTCCGCAACAAGGAAATTCACACAAACTACTAAATAGGCGACATGTGCAAAATGCGATTCCTAATACAGGAAGCAAATGACTATTAATGACCTGGTTTGTTTTAATAAGACATACTCTTGATGGATTTTTCTTAAGAGCACTTTGGGGATCTCATGATGGCGGGAGACCTTTTGTGAAGGTCCATCCTTTGGTTTTGTACACTTCGATGGAGGTCGAGCAAACATTGCACTCAATAGGTTTGCCGACCATTCTATGATATGGTGCGGAGTATTTATGAATTATGATAATGTTGAGGGGAGGCAGCTACTCTTCTTGCCAATCCTCCATTGTTTGTTCTAAGCCAATTTTTTTCTTTTTTATAAAAGAAGGACATGAAGCAAACATTCGTGAATAAAACCATTATGATTTACTCGAATGACTACCCTTCCTATATAAAAAGGGGAGGTAGGGGATTTGAATCCTTACACTCTCAGGAAGTTAAGGTGAGTTTTGACTCTCACATAGATGTATGATAAAAGTCTGAGAGTAAGTTGAGAGTTATACTAGAACCAAAAAAAAAAAAATTAGTGAAAATGAGTGGGTTTGCCTAGACAGCTGCGGCCCGTAGGCTGCCTGCCCAAACCCAGAAAGCCGGATCCATCGGTCAGTTAATGGGCTTTGTGTTGGGTAACAAAGTCAAATACCGGCCGGGCCCGAAAGCTCAAGCAGATACTTCTCAGTCTCTCTCTCTCTCTCTCTCTCTCTCTCTCCAGGAGCAGCTCTCTTCCTCACTAGAGAACCCGCCGTTGCACCACCATGCCGGACCGCCACCCGCCGCCTCTCATTCTCTCTTCGTCTCTCGTGAGGGACGACCGACGCCCGTGGCCTCCAGCATCTCACTCCGCCAGCCCGAGGATAACCACAGCGCGAGCGCGAGAGCTCTCCTCAGCCGCCCACACTCGCAGGTTGCTTTTAGCTTTTTTTCTGTTCTTTGCCCCCGAAATTTCGATTCTTTTGAAATTGCAGATGTTGGATTGCTGCTTTGCTATTAGAAAGACAATTTTTTTTTCCATGCGAAGGAATCTGTGACGGGTTTCGCATAGAAAGGTGGATGCCTGTGACCACCTTGGGCTTCGCATGTTTTGTTGTCCCACTTTTGGTCGGGGCTAACTCTTGAGCTCTTCATTGCTGATGGAACCAAGGGATTGCATTGCGTTGGTGATTGCGGTTCTGGCACCGTCGAATGGTTAATTTGAACCGTCTGGTGTATCTGAACTTGATCGCGTGGCATCACATGGTGGCAACTTCTCGCCCAGCTACTGGGTTCATTGAGCTTCACAGAGCAGAGCTCCAACGTCTACAGATTTCAAACAGAGTCGCAACACGAGCCAAGGAACATGTTGGATCATACCGTGACAAATCAAGTTGACATTGAAAGGTATGCACTCCGCCCGCAGATACATTGTTTCGGAAACTGCCGTCACAGTTGGAAGTCCGGGTCGAGCGACTAGTCAGATCTTGATTTGTTTTTTGTTGATTTCTTTCTGATTCGATGCAGCAACGACGATCAGCAGCCACAGAACCAACGCCAACAGCAGCAGGGATGGCTTGACTCGGCCGGAAGGTTCCACGTTGTGTTTGGTCTACTGAAACTGCTGATAATCACACTTATCTGCGAAGTCATTTATCTAATATCATTGATTGAGGTAACCAGGTCCGCGAGCCCGAATCAGGTCTACTGGTACTTGTACATCGGTTTCGGGACTCTTGGCCTCGAGCTGCTTCTCTGGACAGAACCTTTTTCTGCTCACATGGCTGGTTATCAATTTGTGCTTCCTAATGTTTGCTTTGGCATCATCTGGTCTGCTCGGGTGAGGCTCCGACTGGTTTCTACAGCTTATTCATCTGTTCGACAACATGCCATTAAGTTCAGCTTGATTTTTTAAATTGCCACTTTTATTCACCAAGTTGCGCCTTTCATAGTTCTGAACTTCCCTAATCCTCCAAAAAGATCCCAACTGAAAAAAATCCTCACCATCATAACCGAGTTGCGGCTGCCACTACTGCCTGATGCAACCGCCGGTGATGACCAAGCCCCCTTGCTCCCCACCCCCAAGTTCCAACGGCCATGAAGGAGTTGTCGCCTCCAACTCAGATGAGATGGCTCTACTAGAAGAGGTGGAGCTCGACATAGCATCGAGCTTTGCCACCAGCGGCGATCTGAGGTCGTGCATAGTGGGTGACCAAGAGGTTGCACTAGGACGGTACTGAGGTTTTGCATGGGAGGCAGGAGAGAGAGAGAGAGAGAGAGGTGGCAGCCGAGTGCAGCGACGAAGCCTGACGAAAAAAGAGGTGGCTCGTGGTGGTCGGACAACGTTCGACAATGGCAGGTGATGCTGAGCGGAGGGGTTTAGGCTGCGCTTGATGTTTTTTCGAAGTGCTCTTAGAAAAAACAGAGGCAGTGCCAGAGAAAAAGGTATTCGGAGTTCTCTTTTTCTTTTTTATGAGGACACAGCTAGACTGGCATTTACTTTTTATTGTTTGCTTAATCAAGATTTTGCAGCTAACATATTTTGACCTTTTCTTAATTCGAATTACCTAAAACTTTCGCAATAAATAATTTTTGACATGTAAATAAGCATACACAATTTTTCATAATTATTTGAAATTTAGATAATATATAAATCAATTTTTTGCTTTTGCTTAATGGCAAACGTTCACAAGCCTAGTTAAATGATTAAAATTATTGCAATGTGTAGCTTCGAGTCGATATATGAGTTAAGGGTATCATGTCATGTAGTATTAAACTTTTTTCTTTGGATTTTGACGTATAAACAGATAAATGTGGCCTTTGTTCTTTCTTATCTTTTTTGATGCAATCAATTCATTGAAGTCTTAATTTGTGTGATTGCATCCTCCAACTCAATTTATTTATTCTATTAAATAGAATCTTAATATTTATATGATTAATAAGATAGAAACATCTCCAATTTTCAAACTACTAACAGCAATCACAAACTTTTACTTATGGAATTACAATACCCATTAATTTTCTATCCATGCAAATTGAAGAAGATGCTCAACATCAGAGATCCGCAGTCCTTTTTTTCAATTGAGGCCCAAAAAGAAACTCGATTCAGGAACTCTAACTCTTTCAATTAAGGGGTAGACAAATCCTTGATTCAAAGGACTAACGAACGACGTTGTTTGGCTCGCATGCACGAAAGTTTTTGGCACGGGTGTTTTTGTCCATTAATAAGCGAAAGTTTTGTTCCCTCGTAAAGTGGCCATCTCTGGAGGTTGCGTTTGAGGCAAACCTACCCATGCGTTCGAGGCAAACCTACCCATCTTGGGTTTTAATACATACGGGTCGCTTTCGAGAACGGCAATAGAAGACTTGTCCAACTAAGCGCGTTCCATTTTCTTCTCCTGGTCATTATATCATAGTCGCAGATTGTAAAAGCAACAAACGCATGTTTCTGTCGAGTTCTGCAAATGCGTGCATTTCACCTTCCCCCAGTCAGAACCTCGATGTTTTGGATGAGATTTGCGAGACTTTTATGCCTTGAGACATTATGGTACAGTACGAGATCTCGCGGAAGATTATGTAACCCTTTCACCACCGAGCTAGCAAGTCAAGTTGGAAATTGCCCTGCTCCTTTTCCTTTTGTTTTAGGGGTAAGATGGTTCCCGGGCCAACTTTCGCCACATCTCAACTAGTTCACTTTCCGAAGCAGTCTTAAGGGTGCATTTCACCTAGTCGGCTTGGTCCGTTTGGGATCTTACTGTTGAAACACTCTCAACAAGGCTTGAATACAAGACCATAAATAGTGAGAAAACCGGAATCTAGGTTGAATAATGACGATATAGTCAAAAAAAAAAAAAACATTTGGGCTGAAAATATGGAACAAATTCACATACACAAAAGCGTATTTAGTCATTAATAAGTTAAAAATTAAAAATCCTCAATCTGAAATTTTGTAAACTTCGTGTATGAATTTTTTCTATATGAAAATAAATAAGTATTTGGACAAGTTGTTAATATTTATTTCCAAAATTAAGTCTAACTAGACTTTTTCACTAAAATATTCAATTAATGATGGCTTTCATCCATATATATGTAATACCACTTATGAATAGAAAATTTTATATAGATTCCCATAAGCAGAAAGCCGTGTGTGTACTGTCAGTGAAAAATCATCAACTCTTCCAAGAAAAAAAAAATCCAAGAAGAAAAAGATAACAGGATACAATCCGCAATACACATAATGTAAGATCAAAGAGAAATTGATGTTAAATAATTACTTCACTACACATGAAAAATGCAATTTGATTTCATTATTTGAACTGCATCATTTAAAGGCTTTCTAGTTCATTTTCAAATTTTAACCAAACATTGTAAAGTACTCTCATTTTCTTGAAAAAATGACTTCCTATCTCTAGAATTGTCACCTTTTCTGCAAAACAAATAGAGTATCGTTAAAAAAAAAAAGGTTATAAAAATTGTCCATTAAATTTGTATTGTATGAAAATATTTTGACTATATATATATATATATATATATATATATATATATATATATATATATTTTTTTTTTAAACCATAAGAAACAATTATTCTTAAATTTGGTTAAATATAAAGGTATGTACCAATATGGGTCGGGTATAGGTCAAAACATTTATATATGAATAAATGAATTATAAACATACTAATGAGTCAATTTGAAGTCGGATCATTTATAATCCAACCTAACTCAGCCACTTGATAGGTCTAACAGTGGCCAAGGCCTTGTTCTTGACGGGCCTGTGATTAAAGTGGAGGTCTTCGCTGGAGGCTACGGGGACTTTGAAGCTGCGATTGTGAGGGTTGGCCATGTCTGACGAGTCCATGGGGTGGGTGTGCTCCCTTTGATAGCGACATGCAGATTAGGTCGTCGCGCCCGGCAGATGAGAAAGCTTGAGCTGGTTTCGAAGTGCAAAGGCCCTAACATATACACGCGCATGAGAATACTTTTGAATAGGAGACGACGAATTATAAATGATTTTCCTTTGTACGCGCAAACCTCTCTGCATGTCGCTATCAAAGGAAAATCGTTTATAATTCGTCGTCTCCTATTCCACACATATACACGCGCAAACCTCTCTGCATGTCGCTATCAAAGGAAAATCGTTTATAATTCGTCGTCTCCTATTTCACCGGTATCGTTAAGTATTCTCATGCGCGTGTATATGTTAGGGCCTTTGCACTTCGAAACCAGCTCAAGCTCTCTCATCTTCCTCTTTTGTCATCCACAAGACGCGGAGACACAGTTCATTGCCCTCCACAGCGCAGAAGAACTCCAACATACTGCAGATTTCTAGCAGAAGCACAACGCAAAACCCAAGGAACATGGCGGATCCTGCCGTAACATTTCAAGTCGAAATTGAAAGGTGCGCACTTCACTCGCGAATACTTCGCTTCGGAAACTTCCATCACAGTCGAAAGGGTGGGCCGAGCAACTCGTCCATTCCTTAATCCGTTTTTGATCAACTTGTTTCCGATTTAATGTAGGGACGACGATCAGCGGCCGCAGAACCAACAGCAACAGGGATTGCTTGACTCTGCTAGAAAGTTCCACATCGTGTTCGGTTTGCTAAAGCTGCTGACAATCGCCCATTTCCAATCATTGTACATCATTTGTGAAGTCATTTATCTAATATCATTAGTTGAGGTGACTGGAGCCTCAAGCCCAAATCGGATGTACTGGTACTTATACATCGTTTCCGGGACCCTTGGCTTCGAGTTGCTTCTCTGGACAAATCTTTCTCTAATCACGTGGTTGGTCATCAATTTTTGCTTACTAATGTTTGCTTTGGCATCCTCCGGTCTGCTCATGCGGGGCTTCAACCGGTTTCGACTGCTTGTTCAGCCGTTGGACGACATGCCACTTTCGCAAGTTCAGTTCGATTTTTGAAGTGGCTTGAATCCTATTGTATTTTTGTGTATCTATTTACTGCGTTTGTCTTTGTGATGCTTCTGATTCAGGAAATTGACTAAGGAGGACTTTTTATTTTTCTAGTCGTGTTCTGTATAAGTGCGTATCCGTCTTTTTTTGGGTCAAAGTGCGTCAGTTTATCGTTGTATGTCTTTTGTATGTGATTCACCTATAAATACCATTCACTAAGCATTTTATTTAATTTTTTTTGGTCAAAGAGCATTTTATTTAATTCCATTGGCTCTTTTTTTTTTTCTCGCCCCTTTCTTCTACTATTTCTAGGGATTAAATCCAACTATTCAAGACCCTATAAGCATCTCAATCCCCTAATGTTTGTTTGTTACACCCCATGTTTGTAACTTTTGTGAGCTTGCATCAACAATGGAACATCATTTTTCTTAGAATAAACAAAAAAAAAAAAAAAAAAAGAATCCTTTTCACCTTTTGTCCCTCTACCACTTTGCCTCCTCTATTTTGGAAAATATTTGTTTTGCATCCTGAATTTTCATATTGGACACTAAATTACACCTCAAATCAGGTGACATCATAGACTTGCTTACCAATATCGCCACTTTTCTTGGCCTATCAAAGCCATGTAGATAACATATTTTGATTTCTTTAAAATTTCTGACACTTTCATAATATATAATAATGACACATAAATTAACATACAACTTTTTCGTAAACTTTTTAAAATTTAAATAGTATATAAATTATCCTTTTGCTTTTGCTTATTCGTGAACAAACAAACCCAATTAAATTGCAATCCCAAGAAGCATAAGTTCTTTTACAAAAAAAAAAAAAAAAAAAAAAAAGAGCATATGTTTTTGTCAAATTTTGCAATGCATGCATATCATTATCATTTTGTATTTGCCCATGCCTCCGATTAATATAACCATTTTATCATTAGGTTACCACATACTATGTCACATGATAAATTTGTCATATGAATATCGATTTAATTTTTTTTTTAATATTAACCAAATTATGATCTGGAATACTAGAGACGTCCCATAGGTTCCTTTTGTGGTCCAAGATCCACGTGGCCCAACTTCGGAGCGTACTATGATGCTTGCCTCTTTGGAAAAAAAGGATTCCATAGTTTATACAAATCCAAAGTAAGACCGACGTATGTGGGGGGCAGCGTTGAATCGGGGAAGCAACAATGGGAAAGTTTCTTCGCCAATCACCATCAAGTGTCTGATTGATACGTCACCATAAGTTTCGTACGTTCCCCTTCTCGAAACTTCCTTCTTCCTTCTTTGCTTTACTGAGGCCCAGATCCTGACCTGGAGGGGCGTAAGGGGTCACTCTCCCAGGGAGATTCTCCCTCCATTTCCTTTATGAGCAGTTTAAGGACCTGCTTAACTCCTTTCCTTCTTCCTTCTTTGCTTTTGCGAAGTTGCAGTGGACGATACTCACACCACCATTTCCAAGTGTAATTGCAAAGAACACAAATATGTTTTGGCAACAGCTTTAACACTCTCACGCTTCAATAGCTAGCCAAATCTCTCACAATTAACAATAATAATAAGAGATATCTTCAATTTTCGAAACTCAAATGCAAGGCACATTCTCTCGTGCTCATTGTACAAATTGAACGGATATAACCGCAGCAATAGTGATATTTCTTATTGATTTATTTGTATGAGTTTATATCACTATTTTCGTAGGATTACAAAACCTTTCTGTAAAACATCTTTTAACTTTTAAATCTAAAGTGATCATGTCATTATATTAATTTGAGGACAAACTTCACATATTATTTATCACCTAAGTTGAGAAAATGATATAATATTACAATGGGCGACTTTTTATTTTATTTTTGATGGGGTTCCTCTTCGTCGCATGGGAGATCATAAGACCTTGAGATCTCATTGTTTTCCATTAGATGATGAAAATAGGTCCAATCACAAATATTTCCCTCATCCAAATCCAATGATATTCCTTCAAACTTTCCTAATGAATTAGGACGGCCAACTTTGTTTCACCTATTACCTGTGCACATATAGTAGATGTTTGGGAATTAACAATTTACTAGAACAAAGTTCCAATTATAATTTTGGTTATATTCCACAAGAAGGAAATTTACTCAAACTATTATATAGGTGACTTGTGCAAAACGTAGTTCATAATATAGGAAGCAAATGACTATCAATGTGCTAGTTCGGTTGGAGACAACTTACTCTTGAATGGATTTTGCTTAAGGTTGTCAGAGATTCAATTTTTAGGAATTAGAGAACTCATCCGTTAACACTTTGGTGGTATCATGATAAGAAGATGATCGATCTCATGGGACCTTTTTTTGAAGGTCAGTCCGTCGATTTAATGCACTCCGATAGGGGCAGTGCAAACATTGCACTCGACGGTTCTGCCAAACATTCAATGATATGGTGTGGAGTATTTATGAATTATGATAATGTTGAAGGGAGGCAGCTACGTTCTTGCCAATAGCCTTTTTTAAAAAAAAATTAAATAAAAAAAAGACACGAGGCAAACGTTAGTGAAAACGGGTGGGTTTGCCTAGACAGATTCGGCCCGTATCCCTCAAGCCCAAACCAGGAAAGCCCGATCGTTTGGTTAATGGGCTTCGTCTTGGAAAACAAAGCCCAATACCGGCCCGGCCCGAAAGCTCAAGGAGATACTTCTCAGTCTCTCACGCTGACGCTCTCTCTCTCTCTCTCTCTTCCTCACTGGAGAAGCCGCGGCTGCGCCACCACGCCGGACCGCCGCCCGCCGCCCCTCATTCTCTCCTCGTCTCTCGTGACCGAAGACCGAAGACCGACGCCCGTCGCCTCCGGCATCTCATTCCGCCGGCCCAAGGACAACCGCAGCACGAGCGCGACAGCTCTCCTCCTCCGCCGCCCTCACTGGCAGGTTGCTTTTAGCTTTTTTTATTTTTTCTGTTCTTTGCCCCCGAAATTTCGATTCTTTCGAAATTGCAGATGTTGGGTTGCTGCTTTGCTATTAGAAAGACATTTCTTTTTTCGCGCGAAGGAAATCCGTGACGGATTTCGCATAGATAGATGGATGGATGCCTGTATCCGCCCTGGGCTTCGCGTGTTTTGGTTGCCTCCACTTTTGGTCGGGGCTAACTTCTGAGCTCTTCATTGCTGATGGAACGAAGGGATGACACATTGCGTCGGTCATTGCGGTTCCGGCACCGTCGAGTGGCTAATTCGAGCCGTCTGGTGTGTCCGAACTCGATTGTGTGGCAGTCACATGGTGGCAACTTCTCTGGTCTGTAGTGGTATATGTAAAATAGCCAAAGATCTTCGGGACATAAAGCGGTGGATTGCATTTTCCTGTTCAGGCTATTTTCCGGGTCCGTGGCCACATGCCCGTAATAGCTAAGAACTAGGGCGAGGAGGTTGCAGAGTTGTCGTCGAAATACATCTGATCTTGCAAACTTTTAAGAAAGCCCTGGTTACCAATGCATTTTGGAGTCCTTGTTAATCATATATTTTAGAGCTTTGATTCAATATAGCCGCGTTGGAGTTAACACACATAGGACGGCTGATCTTGACTGATTGTCTATAAGTCTAATTGTTCATATCTTCCATGGATTAGGTTTGACTCACATTTAATAGACATGTCTCTTCCATTGACACCCTCCAAGAGACCCGGTGATCAGGGACTAGAGGCAAATGGCAAAGCAAAAAGGCAAAATACTGTTGGGAAATTGCAAAATCAACCTTCTCCAGGGACCCTTGTTTACCGTGTGCTCTGTCCTGCTGCAAAGTGTGGCAATTTCTTGGAAGATGGTGGCATATTCATCTCTCAGATTCACGAAGAAACTGGCGTGGAGGTAAGAGTGGAGGAAAGTATCCCTGGATGCGATGAAAGAGTAGTAGTTATTTTGGGTTCTGGAGAGGTGGAATCTGCATCCAAGACGGATCAGGAAGATAGAAAAGAAGAGGCTACTGCCGATAAAGAGGTTGCAGATGCCAAGGAGCAGAAGTGAAAGCAATGAAGATAAGGAGCCTGTTGAAGTTGAAGATTTGGAACATGAAAAGGAAGTTTCATCTGCACAGAGAGCTCTTTTACTTGTTTTTGAGAGGTTGGTTGAAGGATTTTACTCTTGAAACACTCTCAACAAGACTTGAACACGACCATAACTAGTGACAAAGCCTGGATCTAGGTTGAATAACAACAAAATATAGTAAAAAAACATTTGGCGCGAAATATAGAATGAATTCACTTACACAAAAGCGTATTCAGTCATTAATAAGCTAAAAAAGTAAAAATCCTCAATCTGAAATTTTGTAAACAAAGTGTATTTGGACAAGAAAATATTTTGCTCTTGATGACTGTTATTAATATATATTTCCAAAATTAAGTCTAACTAGAATTTTTTCACTAAAATATTCAATTAATGATGGCTTTCATCCATATATATGTAATACCTCTTATGAATAGAAAATTTTATATAGATTCCCATAAGCAGAAAGCCGTGTGTATTGTCAATGAAAAATCATAAACTCTTCCAAGAAAAAATTCTTAGAATAAAATGATAATAGAATACAATCTGCAATACACATAATGTAAGATCAAAGAGAAATTAATGTTGAAAATTACTTCACTGAGACATGACAAATGCAATTTGATTTCTTTATTTGAACTGCATTTTGAAATAAAATATCCCTTTCGTTACTTCTATTTTTTCTTGTTTGATATAAAAATAATTATTCTAACCATTTTATTTTAATCTCTTTGAAACTAAGGACGCAAGTAGAGATGAGCAAAACTTTGCATATATTTAGAAGAAGAAAATCGAAAGATTTTCCATATCGCATTTATGGATGACAGAATCTTTTATTTGAATTGAGAGATTTCATTTTTATCTTATGAATTTATATCTTTGTCAATCCAATATTACAGATAAGCAATTCATCATAACTAAAGTGTTATGGATTTGTTAAAAAAAGAAATGCCAATTCAATCAATTCAATGATGGGTTTGATTGAATGTTTTTTTTTTTTTTTTTTTTTTTTGGAGAAAAAGAAATTTTTGGGGAAAATCATCCAAAAGTCCTAAAACCTATTATATGACAACTAATTCAATCAAATTTTCTAAATTTTATAATTTAGTACTAACTTTTTACGATTTGCCAATGAGTCATCTTAGCGAAAATCAACCAAAAATCGTTGACATGGTCGCCGATGGTCCAATGTGCCATAATTGATACTAATGTTGATGATTTGTACAATTTTTTTTAATTTTCTTATTTTTTAATTAATTTTTATTTTTACAATTAATAAGCCCACGTGGAGCTTTAGGGTATCTTGTCCCAGGGGTTGGGTTTTGTCAACTGTGCAAACGGCAACAAGTGCTAGAGTTGGCCCTGACGGGTCACTTCAATTTTGAAGAGCATACCTTAAATGACTTTTAAAATTTAAAATCTCAAATAAATGGGTCTAAATGGGTTGAGTTTAGAACTCATTTTCAACCCACTAGGCTCACATACTCTCTCTCCCTCTTGAGCTTTATAAAAATATACTTTTTAAATGAAATTGAAATTATTTTTTTCCTTTTTCTTTCCTTTTCTTTTTCCCTCTTCCTTGGCCAATGGTCGACCACAGCAATGGTTGATGACTAGCATTGGTGAGGGATGGCTCATTGGCCTCTAGTGAGCCTTGAGCTCCCCAACTTTAGTCAAGCTCGAGCTTGTCGAGTGCTAGTGAGGCTCAAGCCTCAACAACATGGTAAGACTCAAGTTCGCTAGCCTAAGGCAAGCTTGAGCTTCAATCTAGTGTGGCCTACCTCACAATCTAGCAAGACTCAAGCTTGTCTGAAGCCAATGAGGCTTGGTTTGAGCTCGCCATGGCTGTCACTAATTGGCAATCGGAAAAGAAAGAAAATAAAAATAAAATTTGATCTTTTAAAAAAAAAAAATCAAAAATAAAAAAATAAAATACAAATTAAAATAATTGCACGGATGAAAATCAAATCATATTTACAATACCAAACAATGGAAAATATTTTCTAATTTATTTTCAAATTTTAACCAAACACCATAAATAATATCATTATCTTGAAAAATGACTTTTTGTAAAATATTTTTAAAAATCACATTTCCGCGAAACAAATTGAGCATCAATTTTTTTGAAAAAAAAATTATAAAAATTATCCACTAAATTTGTATTGTTTGGACATGTTTTAAAGATATAATTTTTAAAAAAAAAAAAAAAAATGATATGAAATAAATTCTCCTGATTTGATTTAAATAAAAATTATTTTAATAATATGTATTGGGTCGGAATATGGATCGAAAAATTTACATTAAAAATAAATGGGTTATAAGTGGGTAAATAAATATGTCATAAGTGGGTTAATGGATCATGGTCTAATTCGACTCATCCACTTGATAGATCTACCGTGGCCAAGGCGTGTTCTTGACAGGCCTGTGGTCGACGCGGAGGTCTTCGCCAGAGACTACAGGGACTTCGAAGCTGCAATTGTGAGCGTTGGTCGTGTCTGACGTGTTCATGAATTCCTCGGCACGTAGCTATCAAAGGCAAAGTTGCCTTTGATAGCTACGTGCGTCGAAGGGCGCTTTGCTCCCGCACGTAGCTATCAAGGGCAAATCAAGGGCAAAGGATAGGGCAAAGGGCGCTTTTCTCCCGCACGTAGCTATCAAGGGCAAATCAAGGGCAAAGGATAGGGCCCGGGCGGGCGCTTTGCTCTTGAGAGACTTTGCCTTTGATAGCCCCCAACGTGGCTATCAAAGGCAGCATCAAAGAAGAATCGTTCCATAAAAACATATATTTCGTCTCTCCTATCCACCGGTTTCATGAAGTATTCTCGTGTGTGTGTATATATAAGGTCTTCGCACTTCGAAACCAGCTCAAGCTCTCTCATCTTCCTCTTCTGTCGTCCACAAGACGCGGAGACAGAGTTCATTGCCCTCCACAGAGCAGAAGAGCTCCAACATACTGCAGATTTCTAGCAGAAGCACAACACAAAACCCAAGGAACATGGCGGATCATACCGTAACATTTCAAGTCGAAATTGAAAGGTGTACCCTTCATTCGCAGATACTTCGTTTTGGAAACCGTTGTCACGGTCAGAAAGGTGGGCTAAGCAATTCGTCTGTTCCTCAATCTGGTTTTGATCGATTGGTTTTCGATTTAATGCAGGGACAACGATCAGTGGCCACAGAACCAACAGCAACCGGGATGGCCCGACTCGGCCAGAAAGTTCCACATCTTGTTCGGTTTGTTAAAGCTGCTGACAATCGCCCATTTCCATTCTCTTTATGAAGTCATTTATCTAATATCATTGGTTGAGGTCACCGGACCTGCAAGCTCAAATCGGGTCTATTGGTACTTGTACATCGTCTTGGAAGTCTTGGCTTCGAGTTGCTGCTTTGGACAAATCTTTCTCTAGTCACATGGTTGGTTATCGATTTTCGCTTACTAGTATTTGCTTTGACATCATCCGGTGTGCTCACACAAGGCTTTGACCAGTTTCGACTGCTTGTTCAGCCGTTGGACGACATGCCACTTTCGGAAGTACAGTTTGATTTTTGAAGCGGCTTGAGTCCTCTGTATTTGTGTGTATCTATTTACTGTGTGACATTTGTGATGCCTCTGATTCAGGGAATTGACTAAAGAGGACTTTTTATTCTTCTAATATTGTTCTGTATAAGTGTGTATCAGTTTTTGTTTTTGTCGAAGTGTGTCAGTTTATTGGGAAGAATTGTCCAAAGAGTCCTAAACCTATTACAATTTTGCCGATTTAGTCCTAAACCTTTCAATATTGCCGATTAAGTCCTAAACCTTTTGTTAGTTTGCCAATTGAATCCATCCGGCCAATTTTTGCCGGAAAATGCTGACGTGGACGCCGACGGTGCCACCTAGGACTGTCGTCGGGCCCGCGTGGACAATTTTTAATAATATTTTAAATATTTTTAATTTTTTAAATATTTTCTGTTTTTTCCTTTTTTTTTTTTTTTTTTTTTTTTTTTTTCTTTTTGGCTTTTCCCTTGCCCTTTTCCGGTGGCCGGCCACCGGCCACCGGCCACAGCCGGCTTGCTGGCCTCGCCTGTGGCGGGCGAGGACAGCCTTGGCCCCGGCGAGGGCCGGCCTCGCCGGATCTGGCGAGGGGAGCCCTCGCCGAGGCTCACCCTTGCCCAGGCGAGCGTCGGCCTCGCCCAGACCAGATCTGGCAAGGCCAGCCCTCGCCCCTGGCCAGTCGGGCGTTGGCCTGTGGCCAATGGCCAGTCGTCGCCCACCCGGCCAAGGGCGAGGCCAACGCTCGCCTAGGCGAGGGCGAGCCCCAGCGAGGGCTCCCCTCGCCCGGATCGGGCGAGGCCAACGGGCCAACTATGGCTGGTGGCCGGCCGTCACCTGAGGCCGGTGGCAAGCCACCGGAAAAGGACAAGGAAAAAGAAAAAAAAAGAGGAAAAAACAGAAAATATTAAAAATTTTAAAAAATTAAAATTTTAAAATATTATTAAAATTATCCACATCAACGACGGCGAGTTCTACATGGCACCGCCGGCGTCCACGTCAGCATTTTCTGGCCAAAATTGGCTGGATGGACTCAATTGGCAAACTGACAAAATGTTTATGACTCAATCGGCAAGATTGAAAGGTTTAGGACTAAATTGACAAAACTGCAATAAGTTTAGGACTTTTTGGACAATTCTCCCCAGTTTATTGTTGTATGTCTTTTGTCTGTGATTTATCTATAAACACCATTCACTAAGCATTTTATTTAATTTCACGGGCTCTCTTTTTTTTTTTTTTTTTCCACCCCTTTCTTCTACTATTTCTAGGGATTAAATCCAACTATTCAAGACCCTATAAGCATCTCAATCCCCTAATGTTTGTTTGTTACACCCCATTTTTTGTAACTTCTATGAATTTGCATTGGCAGTGGAACATCATTTTTCTTAGGATAAACATAAAATGAAAAATCCATCTAACCTTTTGTCTTGTCACCACTTTACCTCCTCCATTTTGGAAAATATTTGTTTTGCACCCTGAACTTTCATATTGGACACTAAATTACCCATCAAATCAGGTGACGTCGTAGACTTACCAATATCGCCCGTTTCCTTGGCCTCTCTCTCTCTCTCTCTCTCCAAGTTTAGCGTCTCCTCCATGACCCATGACAGGTTGATCTCGGCCTAGGTCAAGCTGTTTACAATGACTTTTACTGTTTACCTTTCATTTAATCGAAATCATGTAGATAACATATTTTGATTTCTTTCAAATTTGAAATTCTTGAGACTTTCACAATATATAATAGGATTAACATCATGAACAACCCCAAACTAATCACTTATGACAAATTTATTGAAAATCTTTTTCATCAAAAAAATCCCAAACTAATATATCTATAAAAAAATTTATCCAAACTAATTATTTAATCATAAAAAATCCTTAATTGACTCATTTGTAACAAATTTACCCTACATTAATTTAGGTAAAATTATGTTAATATCATAAAAAATCACAAATCAATACACCTGTGACAAATAAAGAATAAAACCTTAAATTGATATACCTATAACACATTACGTGTCATCCAATTGAATAATTTGATAGTAAAATTTAACGAAAATTAACAGAGAATATATTTGTCACAAGTGAATTAGTTTGGGATTCTTTATAGTCAAAAAATTGGTTTTGAGTAAATTTATTATAGATATACTAAATTGGGGTTTTCACGGTTTAATAATATATATAACATTGACACATAAATTAACATACAATTTTTTTGTAAAATTCTAAAATTTAAATAATGTATAAATTAACATTTTGCTTTTGCTTATTCGCAAACAAAGAAACCCAATTAAATAGTTAAATTACTATAATGTATTTTCTTGTCGATATACAAGTAAAGGGTATTGTGTCATAAAGTGTTGGATTCTTCCCTTTGTATCTTGGCGTATAAATGGATCACATCCAATATTGTCAGATTGCTTAAAAAAAAAAATATAATGTTTTACCCGTGTGGACAGAAATTTTAGAGATAGATTTTTTTTCCCATCAAGTAAAAGTTTGTGTACTTTTTGAGGATGTTCAAGAAATGGAGACATTCTCATCCTATGATTTTCTTATTTTGATAGCAAACTCACTATTATTTCAACAGGGAAAGGATGGAGTGACTAATCTATTTGTTTTCTATGAGTTGAGGGATTCGATTTTTGAAATTTAATGTTGAGTAGCTTTCTCTTTTTCTTCTTTTGGCTCAAAAAGAAAATCAAACAAAATAGATCATCTTCAGAGTTTGTGTTTCAGACAAACGGTTCCGTTTTCTTCTTTTAATCATAATATTTCATCGCATTATAGTTCCAAGCATATGTTTTTTGAACCCCCCCCTTCCCAAAAAAAAAAAAAAAAAAAAACAAGCATAAATTTCCATAATGTGTGCATATCATTGTCGTTTTGTGTTTGCCCATGCTTCTGATTAAATTAAACACTTTACCACCGAGTTATCATGTATTATGTCACATGACAAATTTGTTACATCTATATTGATTTAGAGTTTTTTTTTGTACTATTAACCCAATTATAATCCAAAGTACTTAAGACGTCTCATAGGTTCTTCCAAGATCCACGTGGCCCAACTTCATAGCGTACTATGATGCTTGCCTCTTTGGAAAAAAAAAAGAAAAAGATTATTCCATAGCTTATACAAATTAAAAGTAAGACCGGCGTATGCGGGGGCAGCGTTGAATCAGAGAAGCGACAATTGAAAAGTTTCTGCGCCAATCACCATCAAGTTTTTGATTGATACGTCACCGCAGGTTTCGTACGTTCCCTTCCTCGAAACTTCCTTCTTCCTCCTTTGCTTTCATGAAGTTGCGGTGGACGATACTTTCACACCATTTCCAAGTGTAATTGCAAAGAGCACAAATGTGTTTTGGCAACAGCTTTAACGCTATCACGCTTCAACAGTTAGCATAAACCTCTCGCAATTAAAAATAATAAGAGATTTCTTCAATTTTCGAAACTCGAATGCAAGGCACATTCTTTGATGTTCGTTGTACAAATCGGAGGGATATAACAGTAGCAATAGTAATTTCTCTTACTGATTTATTTGCATGAGTTTATATCACTATTTTCATGGGATTACAAAACCTTTTTGTGAAATATCCTTTAACTTTTAAATCTAAAAAGTTGATCATGTCATTATATTAATTTGAGGACAAACTTCACGGAATATTTATCACCTAAGTTGAGAAAATGACATAATATTACGTCGGGTGACTTTTTATTTTATTTTTGATGGGGTTCCTCTTCGTCGCATGGGAGATCATAAGACCTCGAGACCTCATTGTTTTCCATTATATGATGAAAATCAATCCAACTGCAAATATTTCCCTCATCCAAATCCAATGATATTCCTTGGCCAACTTTGTATTACCTATTACCTGTGCATATATAATAGATGTTTGGGAATTAACAATTTACTAAACCAAAATTCCAATTATACTTTTGGTTATATTCCGCAACAAGAAAATACACTTAAATCTAAAAAGTTGATCATGTCATTATATTAATTTGAGGACAAACTTCACATATTATTTATCACCTAAGTTGAGAAAATGATATAATATTACATTGGGCGACTTTTTATTTTATTTTTGATGGGGTTCCTCTTCATTGCATGGGAGATCATAAGACCTTGAGATCTCATTGTTTTCCATTATATGATGAAAATCAGTCCAATCACACATATTTCCCTCATCCAAATCCAATGATATTCCTTCGAACTTTCCTAATGAATTAGGACGGCCAACTTTGTTTCACCTATTACCTGTGCACATATAGTAGATGTTTGTGAATTAACAATTTACTATAACAAAGTTCCAATTATAATTTTGGTTATATTCCACAAGAAGGAAATTCACTCAAACTATTATATAGGCGACTTGTGCGAAATGCAGTTCATAATATAGGAAGCAAATGACTATCGATGTGCTAGTTCTGTTGGAGACAGCTTACTCTTGAATGGATTTTGCTTGAGGTTGCCAGAGATTCAATTTTTAGGATTTAGAGAACTCATCTATTAACACTTTGGTGGCATCATGATAACAAGATAATCGATTTCATGGTGCCATTTTTGAAGGTCAGTCCATCGGTCTAATGCACTTCAACAGGGCCGTGCAAACATTGCACTCGATGGTTTTGCCAAAAATTCTATGATTTGGTGTGGAGTATTTATGAATTATGATAATGTTGAGGGGAGGCAGCTACGTTTCTTGCCAATAGCCTTTTCTTTTTTTAAAAAAAAAAAAGACACGAGGCAAACGTTAGTGAAAACGGGTGGGTTTGCATAGACAGGTTCGGCCCGTATCCCTCAAGCTCAAACCACGAAAGCCCGATCGTTTGGTTAATGGGCTTCGTCTTGGAAAACAAAGCCCAATACCGGCCCGGCCCGAAAACTCAAGGAGATACTTCTCAGTCTCTCACGCTGACGCGCTCTCTCTCTCTCTCTCTCTCTCTCTCTCTCTTCCTCACTGGAGAAGAAGCCGCGGCTGCGCCACCACGCCGGACCGCCGCCCGCCGCCCCTCACTCTCTCCTCGTCTCTCGTGACCGAAGACCGACGCCCGTCGCCTCCGGCATCTCACTCCGCCGGCCCAAGGACAACCGCCGCACGACCGCGGCAGTTCTCCTCCTCGGCCGCCCTCAGTCGCAGGTTGCTTTTAGCTATTTTTTCTGTTCTTTGCCCCCGAAATTTCGATTCTTTCGAAATTGCAGATGTTGGGTTGCTGCTTTGCCATTAGAGAGACATTTCTTTTTCCGTTCGAAGGAAATCTGTGACGGATTTCGCATAGATAGATGGATAGATGGATGCCTGTATCCGCCCTGGGCTTCGCGTGTTTTGTTTGCCTCCACTTTTGGTGGGGGCTAACTTAAGTGGGGGCTAACTTTTGAGCTCTTCATTGGTGATGGAATGAAGGGATGACATTGCGTCGGTCATTGCGGTTCCGGCACCGTGAAATGGCTAATTCGAACCGTCTGGTGTGTACGAACTCGATTGCGTGGCGTCACTTGGTGGCAACTTCTCTGGTCTGTAGTGGTATATGTAAAATAGCCAAAGATCTTCGGGGCATAAAGTGGTGGATCCTCAACGAATACATCAACCGATGCATTTTCCTGTTCCGGCTATTTTCCGGGTCCGTGGCCACATGCCTGTAATAGCTAAAACTAGGGCGAGGGGGTTGCAGAGTTGTTATTGAAATACATTTGATCTTGCAAACTTTTAAGAAAGCCCTGGTTACTAATGCATTTTGGAGTCCTTGTTAATCATATATTTTAGAGCTTTGATTCAATATAGCCACGTTGGAGTTAACACATAGGATGGCTGATCTTGACTGATTGTCTATAAGTCTGATTGTTCATATCTTCCATGGATTAGGTTTGACTTGCATTGAAAAGACATGTCTCTTCCATTGACACCCTCCAAGAGACCCGGTGATCAGGGACTAGAGGCAAATGGCAAAGCGAAAAGGCAAAATACTGTTGGGAAATTGCAAAATCAACCTTCTCCAGGGACCCATGTTTACCGTGTGCTCTGTCCTGCTGCAAAGTGTGGCAATTTCTTGGAAGATGGTGGCATATTCATCTCTCAGATTCACGAAGAAACTGGCGTGGAGGTAAGAGTGGAGGAAAGTATCCCCGGATGCGATGAAAGAGTAGTAGTTATTTTGGGTTCTGGAGAGGTGGAATCTGCATCTAAGACGGATCAGGAAGATAGAAAAGAAGAGGCTACTGCCGATAAAGAGGTTGCAGATGCCAAGGAGCAGAGTGAAAGCAATGAAGATAAGGAGCCTGTTGAAGTTGAAGATTTGAAACAAGAAAAGGAAGTTTCATCTGCACAGAGAGCTCTCTTGCTTGTTTTTGAGAGGTTGGTTGAAGGAGAAACAGAACCTGATGTAGGTGATGAAGATGATAAGAAATCATCCTCGGGCGTACTGAGGTTGCTCGTGCTCTCAAGTCAAGTAGGACGTATTTTGGGAAAAGGAGGAAGTGTAATCAAGCAAATGTTGAATGAAAGTGGGGCACAGATTCAAATTCTTCCCTGGGATAAGCTTCCTCCCTCTGCATCATCTTCTGATGAATTAGTGCAGGTAAGTTTCAGTAATTCAGAGTGTGCAGGCAGCTCATTTTTTTTTTTTTTTAAAGCAAAGATATTACATTGTCCAGTGACTCCAATCATGAGTTTTGTTTAGTTTGTTGCAAACAAAATGGACATTTGTTTTTGACATTTTATTCATTGACCAAAAAGGCAAAAAAAATATAAACATAGTAGATTTGTGGATTCTCTGCGGTGTATCACCTGCTTGTTTAACTGAGCAAATTACACTGCTATGTAATGTTTCTTCTTTCGATTATAACCTGGAGGCTTAGGATCTGCCTTTTCACTGGAGAGACCTTAGTATATATGGTTGCACTGAGTATGGCTCTTTACTTTCAGAAGTATGTTAGAATATGGATTCCTTCTGTTGGTAACCAACCAAATCTAACCAAACACCTCTCATATCAGTAAATTATTGACCTTTTTTTTTTCTTTTCTTCCCCTGGTTCACTGTGGGCTTTGAAGCTTGAGGCCTCTAGGATTATCTGGTAGTCTTATCTGTGAGGTGCTTTAGCAAAACCATGTAAATTTTACTCTTCTTCAGTTTTTCCCTTGAGAAGGTGACAGGGAAAACAATATTTTCTGTTGTTCCAACTAGAGGAGGGATCTTTGTTAGAACTTTGCAATTTTGAGCATGTGTAATATGTGTAAAAACAGTGCTTCTGACGGGGGAGGGTTTAACTGTGTCTTCGTAATATATTCAGCAAATGATATGGATGTTGTACCATGCATGAATAAATTGGCTCCAATTCTTTTGTTTGATGACAATTTATCAATGATAGTGAGTGTGCATGTCATCACCAAAGAAGGCACTTTTCATGAGTTCTTCAGTGGAACCTTGTTGCCTTGAAGTATTTTTCATCTTGCATCTAATTGATCTCAGATGCTGCTACATGGCTCTTTTGTGGCTTGTTGCTTGATATAGTGGAGCAATGGAGACCTATGCTGTTTTAATCCAATAAGTGGATATCAGCAATTGATGAAATGTGCATCATTTATTGACATTCCTAATGTTTTAATTCAATTAGTTTCTTTACATAACCTATCGATGCTGCAGATTAAAGGAGAAATTGAGGCTGTTAAAAAAGCTCTCTTGTTGGTTTCTCGACAACTTAGTGAGAATGTACCTCGAGATCATGAGACATCCCCCGCTAACACGACTGGGCAACCATCTAACTCATCTCGTCATGCACTTCATCGATCGGATGCTGTTCAAGGTCCTGCAAAATCTTCTTATGGTACACGGGATGGTCGTGGTTTTCGTTCTACTGCACGTCCTATGATGCCTAAATTCAATGAAGGCGGTTTAGCAGGTCAAATGAGGCCACCTAAGGAAGTTTTATGTTTCCGCTTGCTATGTAGCAGTGAGAGGGTTGGCGGCATCATTGGTAAAGGCGGAAATGTGGTCAGGACTCTCGAGCAGGATACTGGATGTGAGATCAAAGTTGTGGAAGGTCTTTCTGATGCAGAGGATCGTATTGTTGCCATATCTGGTCCAGCTGTATGATTTTGATGCTCTTCCTTCTCCTTAATATATGGTAAAAGTTCAGATTATGGTTGTTTATGGTTCATCTAGCTATTTATGGTGCTTATTTTGATTGGCATGTTTAGTACCCAGAAGAGAGGGTATCAGCTGTCCAAGATGCGGTTCTTCGTGTCCAAAACAGGATTGTTAGATCCACACCCGACAGCGAGGACAGCTCTGGCTGCACAGCCAGGATGCTTGTCTCATCTAATCAAATTGGTTGTCTTCTTGGCAAAGGTGGCTCTGTAATAGCTGAAATGCGGAAGTCCTCTGGGGCTTATATTCGAATTTTGGGAAAGGATCAAATTCCTACGTGCGCTTCAGAAAATGAAGAAGTTGTGCAGGTTTGTTATGTTGAGATGTCTTCTGAGCTAAATTATGGTTGAAATAATGGAAATAGTCTTAATTGTATACGTTGAATTTTACATTAAGCATTTACTGATGATTAACTTGAGGAGCTGATTCCAGACAAGTCATTGTTCCTCTACCCTTTTTTTTTCCTCAGCTAGTTAGCTTATATCCGGGATAATGAACACTTTAAAGGCCTTGTTATGCTTTGATATAATGACTGATTTGTATTTAATAGATCTCGAAAAGGACTTAAACTTGACACATTTGGAAATAATCTCATAGAAATGAAGTTGATGACAGCACAATTCTCTGTCTAAATTAAGGGAAAATGCATGGTTGAGTCAACGCATTGCAATTTTCTCTGTCTGTAACACGTCAAGTATAGAAGTCTTCCAACCATCTACGGAACAGGTGCAAGTTTCTGTTCACTTGGTCATAACAAATGTGACATAAATGACTTTACTTGCAGTCATTCGCTGTCCTCCCATTGTTTCTTATCCTTGGGTGTTTGGCTTATGCTGTATTATCTTTCTGAAAGGCATCATTCTATTTTAAGTGCTTGCTGTTTATGCTGTGTATATTGTAAATGACAGATTAACGGAGAATATGAGGCAGTTCAGGATGCTCTATTGCAGATAACCAGTAGGTTGAAGTTTCACTTTTTCCGCGATGTATTTCCAAGGGCGGATCATCCATCCATTCCACCCTTTCTGGATGCAGCACCTCCTTTTCCTTCATTTATGGGAAGGAGGGAACTGTCACCCCCTGGGATGTATTCCAGTTTTGGTCCATCCATGCGTAAGTTTGATGCTCTAGGTGGTCCCCGTGGTGCATTTTATTCCCATGAAGATCCTCCTTTTTTGCAAAGGCCATTTAGACCTGGTCTACGCCCCCATATCCCTGAAAGAGGACCATGGGGTCAGGTATCACACTATCTCTGATCTTTCTGTTCTATGAGTTTATCCTTTGTATATGTTTTGTGCTTTTATATTGTCAAAGGTTTTCAGCAATGGTTATTTGACAGTTTCTAATAATGGCCTGTTAAAGTAGTGGGACCAACTTTTTGCTCTAATCTTGTATAACATGTTTTTAGTTGCATTTTCTGGATTCTGAAGTAGGTTGTGCCTTTAAAATAATTTCATGGCATATGTTTGATGCCCCTGGGCTTGTCTACATTCGAAATGTGAATGTTATATTCAGACATTATTTGAAGGATGCAGATTATTAGTCATGTATGAAAATTATATCCATAAATCTCAAAATTACTTGCAGAGCCATATGGAAGGTGGTGGCCCTTTGGACTTTCCAGATTTTGCGGGTCCCCCAAGAAGAATTCCAGGATTTGGAGGGTGAGTCTATTGTTTGTTGAAAGTTTCAAACTTGAGGGATGTCACCAATGACTTCCCATGAACTGTATAATTAATCACAAATGATGGGGATTAAATATTTTTTCCAACTAGATCTTTTGATTTGTTGAGAGGCAGTCAACCAGCCATCATTACAAATACCACTGTTGAAGTAGTTGTTCCTCGCTCTCTTGTTCCCATAATATATGGAGAAGAAGGTGGATGCTTGAAGCAGATCCGTCAGGTGCATTTTGCTTCCTAATTTTCTCTTTGAGCACTTAAATTATAGATATATGCTGTTTTTTTTTTTTTCCAGCCTTTTGTCTTTGAAAAAACATATTAATTTGCTCAACTCTAATGCAACAACAAAACCCTAAGCATTTCAGCTATGTGGATTTTTTTACTCCATTGTGCTTTATCTTTACCAAGTTTGTCTAGCCAAATCTTGTGCAGGTGGAAATTGAGCCTTTCCTTTTATATGTATTAATAATGTGAATTAAGTAAATTAACTATAAGTATATTAAAGCAATTTTTGGGTTAGGGTCTTGAGGCATCTTGAAGTCCATTTTTCGGCTTTCGGTACTTCATTCCAGGGAATGTCCTTTTGAACATTTACTGTGCAGAACTTTTTTACAAGTTACCCCTTTGGTCCACTCAACACATTAGTAAAATACCTTTAGAAAACATATACTTCTTGTAAATAATTGTTGATACTTGAGGAACAAATTATGATTCATTTGAAAGAACTTACTACATAAGAGCCCTCAACAAATCAGTTTTATATTTAAAATGATTCTGGCTGACTTTAAGCTTTTGCACATGTATGGAAATCCATGCACATCTATTGATATGCTTCTCATTTACTTGTATGCTCGTGTCACGGGCTGGAAGTTCTTTGGCCACGGAATAGCCTGTGCGGTGCCTGTTGAGAAGATCAGGCAACCTTTTTTCTATAGTTGTTCCTAAGAACAGCATGGCAAATAGCATCCTCGTATTGGATCGTACCATGCTCAGCTTAGCTTGGACATCCAGTCCCTCTAGTGAGACACAAAAGACTTAGGAAAAACAACTCATTTTGGCTTGTTATGCCCTCATCAGAAAAGCGGCATCAGCTCCCAATCAGTTTGTGCACATGAGGCCAACCCCTCATTCAGAATTCTATAGAGATATAACCATTCTATCCTAGAATTCCTAGCCTAAATGCTTTGATGTCACTCCCATGAACTAGTTATATCATTCTTACTGCATCACTTACTCTTCACCCTGATGATGCCAAGCCCCACTCACAAGGGTACGAAAGTATGCGAGAACCACAGTCCGTGACACTTTACCTAGCTACTTTCTATTGGTGGTGTATCTGCACCCACCATCTGTTGAATTATGATATAAGTATTCTTCATTTTTCCTCAAGCAGATCTTGGCCTTAAGATCTAGTTTCAATCGACCTTCAGCTTTCTTTTCAACCTGGTTAATTCCTAGTCATTCTTTCTTAGCTGGTAATTTATTTTCAATTGGTTGTTTGTCAGTCAAAATGCTTCACTGGTATATCTTTTGTAGCGAATGTGGTATTAGCTTCTGATGGTGGCATAAGAATGATAGCTTGTGGCATATTGGCCTGTTGAATTCTTCAGAATTAATGTTTTGTTTATGAGAATGTCTGCAGATTAATTTAGTCATTTATTTGTGTTGACAAAAAAAAAAAAAGAAGAAAAAAAAAGCATGTTAATCACTACTTGAGGATGCCATAGTTTTTTGGTCTTGTGATTGATGTTGATAGGTATCTAAAAGGCATAGTGAAAGGCTTTAAAGACTGTCAAGGAAGGTGGGAATGGTTTTTCCAATGTTATGTGCATATATGCTGCCAGTCTGATCAACCTGTTGAGGGCTTGATGGCTGCTGGTGCAAATAGGTTTAGGTCAAGCGGGCTTTTTGGTATGTAAACAAAAAAGGTCCATATTACTAAAGAAATGGAATTTTCCCTAGATATTGGATGGATACCCTGGGGTATTTTTATCTATATTCGCCATGGGGGACACCTACTCCCTTACGTCAATCCCATGAGCCTCTTCAAAGAACACAGGATCCAGAACCTCCCTCAAGTAGAAGGATCAAGCTTTATAGATTAAAAGAAAGATAGTGAAGTAATCTGACCATGCATTCCGATGCATAGAGTGTTTAGAAGAAGTAGTTTACAGTCTCATAAAGGTGAAGCACATTGAAAAAGATCCATCTCCTGCTGGTAACTTGGTGGAGCCTGATGCAAATGATGGTTTTGGGATTATATCTGGAGTACCTGGAGTTTTTATGAAAAATACCACTCTATTTGCAGCAAGGAAGGTAAAGGCTGTAAAAATACGGAACAAATTGATAATGTTGAATAATTTTCAACTTCTTGGGCTTGAGCCACATATTTGCTGTAGGGATTGTTGGTTGTCACCAGCAAAGTTGGGATATCTATCATTTACGATGTATTTTCTGTATGTTTGAAAGTTTGGACTTCCCATGTATTCCGGAATTCGTAGTGTTGTTCAGGAGATGAAGAGGCAGATCATAATATTGTGAATGAAGTTAACCAGATACTCAAAAGAATCATCTGTCAAGACCCTAGACATGCTAAAAATCTTTATGGAGAACTACTATGCATTGCTTAAGCATTCATATACTAAATGCAGCTGGCCCATATTGTTTACTAGAAACAACTGCCAAGGATCTCTTGCTTGTATAAGTCGACTCAAAGCACCTGCAAGGTCCACAAAATGTTATCTAAATCGATTACGAAACTATTATCATTCCGCTTTCATCTTGTATCATATTTTGGTTCACATTGTTTCCACCTCTCAAATAACTTTAAACACACCCTTAAATTTGAATGGTCTAAAATAACCTCATTGGGACCTCATTAATGGCAAGATTGATGAAAGAGGAAAAACATACCTTTAATGTAAATCAATCAATCTCATTATCTTTATACATCTTTTCTCAACTGTTGTTTCGTAGTCTTGTGATCAAATCGGAGAATTTTGCAGATTTGTTGCTTTTTTACAAGAATCCACTAATATACAAGTATTTTAATAGGTTTAATGATCGAAATTGTATTTTAATAGAATATTATAGAGTGGTGATGTCTAAAACATTTATTGGAAACGCTCTCTAAAGTTCAATTTCTGATAAGTCCTTGTCATATACAAATATTTGTTTTAAGTTCTTTTTTAGTGGAATTCTTTGGTTACAGTTGTGAACTCCATATGATTTCAATTTAGATATGAGATATGTTGATTAACAAACATTACCAAAATCCCTCATATAATTCAGCTTAAGCACATTTGTCAGTATAAGAGAGGTATAAAAACGAATGGCAAATATCAGAAGGCGGAGAAATAAAACGCTATTGTTTTGACTAATGCAGACAGTTGTATATATCCATGGTAATATGCAGCTTTTGTATTTTCAATAAATATCATCTTTACTCTTTCCACTTTGTGATTTTGACCAATTGATTCTCTTGATGTTATTTGCATCAACTCTATTAAGTTAGGGGTTGCTATGGTAATTTAAATTGTGGAAATAGAGGGAGCCTTTATTTTCACCTCTCTCAGTCTGTAGAATTGGGGGGTAATGCTGATTGACATTTTTGTTTTCCTCTTAATGACCTTTTGCTTTCTTTGTTTATTTGTTACGTCGGTCCCAGCTTCCCATTTTTGATAATCTTAAGTTCCAGGTTAGCAATATTTGGGACTATTGAGAGATGCCAAAATCATTAATGGAATTTTGAAGTTCATGATGACTTATCAGCACTAGTTGACACCAACTTGAATTGCCTTTGTCTGATCCTTTTACAGATTTCTGATGCAAGGATTACGATCACGGAACCAAAGCCTGGAGCCACTGACACTGTGATTATAATATCAGGGACGCCTGAGCAAACTCATGCAGCTCAGTCTCTTATTCAAGCATTTGTGATGATCGAATCAGAGTCAGCTTGATGTTTCTTATTCAGGTAATTCTTAAAACTGACATTAGTTGGCATTGGAAGTTGAGCATTTATAAGTGTTTTGCAGTAGTAACATCCAGGTGCAATGTCATAGTATCAGGAAGATATTCAGTTTTAAAGTGCTTATATGTTACTCGTCAGGTACAATTGTTCAGGACAGATGATGGAGTCTGGGATTGAGCTAGAAGGCCATTTTTCCGGTTATGCTATTCTCGTAAATTGTTGACAGGCCTAGCAAAGAAGAAGCGACAATATTCATGTGCTTGCCAGACTATTTGCAAACGAATTGTGGGGTTGAACAAAGTATAGCAGCTGCTTAAGTTTTAGATTTGTATCTTGAGAGTAGTTTGTGAATTTCAAATTTGTCACAGAAATGTTTGTCAAATCTCAATGCGAATTCCATCTGTGATGTCTAATATGTAAACTTGTTACTCTCGGGACAACTATTCGTGCTAACCACTGTGCTTGATTCATTGGTTTCTCACACTTGATCACGCTTTGAGTTTGGTTAATCTGAGTGGTTTAGAAGCTGATGTACTTTGTCTAGCCAAGAGATGGTGCGCATTCCATTCTTTTATTTCATTTAGAAATCATGTGCTTTGTCGACTCTGACGGACCGTGATCCTTTGCGATGGATAGGAATTTGACCCCACCTGAAGAGTATGATCTTAACTACATGTCTTATGTTATTATTGTTCCCACTCTCTTTTGTCCTCTAGATTGACTGGATCTAATTTAAATTTCAAGAGTTCATTTCATACTTTATTTGTTTTGCAAAAAATGAATAATTTAAAAAATTCTTTCTAAAAGTAATATCTTATGTCATTTAAAATAATTAGTCAATGAAAAATGTTTTGAATTTGAATATTGACAACAATTTATGTTTAAATTTTGTTCTAGATGATGAAATATTTTTCGATTATTCATTTTTGTATGCAATTTGATCAATCATTTTTAAGGATAATTTGTTTTTTTTAGAAAATTCACTTTTAGTGAAACAAGCACACAAAATCTCCATAAACTAGACTATTAGTTGATAGATATCAAGTCTCTTTTGGAAACTGTTCCTTTTAGCGAAGTTTAATATGTACTCCTGATTTGATTGCAATAACTATTTCCGGCTTGTTTACTTCTCACATCAGATTTTAATGCTTCTACTTCTGTCAATTGATAAACATCAATCTTAGAGATTATTTTAAGGTTGATATAAATGGAAAGTACTATGGTCGTTTAATGTCGAAACTTAGAATATGATCATATTTTTCAATATTGTGAAAATTTTTATGTAAATTCATGTGTTGATGTGTACTTATGTTGTGAAAGTTTTTGATGTTCAGTGCTAAAATGGTCAAATAAAAAGTTGAAAGTAATTGTTCAACAAAACCTTTCATTCTTGTCAACCACCCTATTTTGTAAAATGTGTCAATTTTGTCCCAAGTGCAAAAGATTGGGTTTATTTTGGGACCTTTAAAAGGTTGTGTTATTTTTCTGTCGGATTTAAAAATTTGGGTTTCATTTTGGGGTTTGGCCCTAATATGTAATATGTATTAGAAAAAAAAAAAAAAAAAGCATAGATACTGCATCTAAACATTGTTCCATCGGTGCAAATAACATGTCGATTAACTAGTATGATTAACCATGTCTAAATGTGGCATAACTAGATTAAAATGGTCAATTTATATGTTGAAGTGTGGTCCATGCTCCCTGAGCTGCCAGAGGGTTTCTTTCTTTTGAGCTTATATTTTACTAGTAGTTGAGGTTTTTGAATTTATGAATAGCTATTGGGAATATATTTTTCTTATAATTGAGGGGTTTGATAGAGATGTGTGGGGTGCCATTATATTGGAATTTATAATAGAATTCCCTGCTGAATGTAACTCCAATTTAAAGGTGACCCTGGATAAACTTTGTGTCTTGATTTTTTTTCTCACTTTTTTCTCTTTGTTTTGTTATATTTGTGGACATAATCCTAACATCATATACGATGCATTTATTACAACGGAAAAACGAATGAGGTTGAGAGGCAGTGGTGGCAGATTGGCCCCATTGAGCGGGGCTAGGAAAAGGAGATTTTCCCAAGGAAGCTAATGAGCATATTTTGTCTCGTCGGGCTAAGCATTATTATCCCAACGGACAAGGACTGATTCTTGGGGGCTCCATCAGGTTCTTCGCGTTCCGCCGTATGAAACCAACTGCATGGGGCTGACATTTCCAAAACCATATAAGAAGGCCCGTTCACTTCTAGCCCTACTGGCGACTTTACCACAGGATCGGTACATTTAGAGCATGTGATGAGGATGTGTGAGAGCGATTCGAGCCTTCATCGTCCTCGAGCTGCAGATCAACGTTTAGCAGTGTAAGCAATTTCAGTTCCTTGTAACCTACAGCTTATATTTTTGTTCTCTTGTGCCTTCCTCATTAGTTCTCTTTGTGCCTCACCGTGAGGTAGAGACGTGCGATTTTCTTGCGAAACCCTTTCTTAGATGAACAAGTGAAAATGATAAAGGGATACTAGACTATTCCTCTGTCTGAGGATATCCTTTCTGAAAATTAGGGATGAGTGCACTGAATATCTTAAGACCTTGTTAAATAAGTACAATCAAGTATTTCAGTTAAATCCACGGTTGTTGCTTGACTCCACGACTGCTCCAACCACTGTACCCCATCATTGCCTGTCCATGCCTGGAGCTTAAAGTAGCCTGGAAGCTAGAGCAGCCATCGTTGGGAGCTCGAAAGAGCTTGAGCAGCCATGATCGTGAGCTCGACAAAGCTCCAGCGACATGGCCAAGCTGGACAAAGCTCGAGAAACCTTTGCTGCGAGCCTAAAGCACTAGTGGCGGGTGGCCGAGCCTTTTGGTTGTTGTTTTAGACTTTTAGCTTTTTTTATTTTTTATTTCTATTTTTGTCTTTCTTTTATCCTTTATCCTTTTTAAATTTTTAATTTTTTTTTGTGATGTGGCACTTGGTAGGCGCTACATCAGTGCCGCTTATTTTGGAAAAATAGCCACCTCAGCATTTTCGTTAGCCAAATCAGACATAATTAATAGAGGGACTTAATTACACAAATTTGATAAATTTTAGGACTTAATTGCGTTTTTGAAAGTTTAGGACTCCACTGCACTTTAACCACGAGTTTTGAGATGTGTACTTATTCTTAATAAATAAATATAAAAATCTTAATGATATCTAATATCTAGTATGGGATAAAAATAAATAAAGAACTAAATCAACCGAATGTTCTTTCTGTTTTTGTACAAAATTGAAGCTTTTCATGAAATCCTTCGTTTCGCTAACTATATTCATAAACATGGATATCATCCATATTTATTTTAAATTAAGTTTGAATAGAGGCGATGTTCATATCTATAATCCACTACTCATATCTGATTGGAGGAAGGTTTCCTCCAACTGGCGTTGAAGAAAATTATTGACCTTTCCCTTGCTTTTTGTCTGTTTCTAAATTTACTTAAGCTTACATCATTCGCCAACAAAAAGAGACTATAATTATAATATACTTCGGCCTAGTTATGTCCTCCTTCCTCTAAACTTTGTACAGATCAAATGAGCAACGGCTCGACTTCCCCCAAGCCTTTCACAAGCATTTCTCCAGCTTGTTGCTGTGGCTGATGGCTCTCTTTGGATCACCGTGTTCCGTCAAAGTGGAAGAGAGAATGTTGGTTGCCATCGGAGAATTGTCGATCTTATACTTTGGCGCTCACCTTTGGATCGTCCAGAGGACGATCAACAGGAGCTCCCTTCATCTCCAACCCAACTGGATGGTGGTGCTATTGGCATCCGTCGTCTTCGGCCTGATAATTTACTCGAATCTCGAGTCTCAGATCAAGTGGCTGGTCATCTGGACCTTCCCTTGGGTTGTCCCCGCAACAAATCCCTACTTGCTTCAACTTGTTTTGGACAGGACGAGCAAGACTTGGAGGCACCTTGTTGGAGCATCCGGTCGGGCATTTGAACAATCGCATGGTAAACTCAGCCGATCCTGGATTGCCCTTCGGACCATGCTGTCAAGCGAGAGAGAAGTTTCTGTGAATAGAGAAGCTAGCCATGGCGAGGGCAACTTTGGTGATGAGTTCGTCTAGTTGATCCTCCACTCTCAAGGCCCTTCAAGAGATTGTCCCATGTCATCTTTTGTTTCCTCGTTCAATAATCATGCCTTGCTGTGAATGTACTGCAGAAGGCTAATAATGGCTCGTGTCGTTTGTCACGCCTTCGTTCAAAACCGTCTCCTCTTCCTATCCAGATCTCCATATTCATCAATCTGTTTTGACTTCCAAGATCACTGTTACCCCCTAAAAGTCGGCCAGCAGCTGTTTGGGGTGGGACTTGCTTTTTAGTTAAAACAAGTAATATCGCACGATTCTGTCACGTTGGAGTGGAGTTTAGGAGAGTACAAATTAAATAATTTCCCATTTTATACCGCAATCAGCGTTACCTCATGGGCACATTAGAACAACTTGAAATATGGGATGATTTGGAATTGGATATGTTCATCTACATGATGATAAGGCAAAATAATCACGTAATGTATTTAGCGTAAACGATTTTAATTGGGCATATGGAGTGATTGTGTCCGCCGTGCTCCATAATCGCAACTAGCAAAGCCGTCGGTGGCCACCACTTTTCCAGGCCGTGCCATCGCGAACTCGTCTCTCTCTCTCTCTCATATTAGCCTCCCAACCGTGGACTCGGAGGCTCCTCCATTGCGGTTAAGTCTTGATGCCCGCCTCCAAGATTTAGAGGCGTCTCCTCCAGAGATCCGGGGATGGCCATGAGATAGCTTAATGTGGCGTCGATCTCCGCCGTATGCGACGGACTTGGCGCTAGAACTAAGCTCGGGAGGTCGAGAGTGGAGGTGGACTCAGCCGTGGAGGTGGACTCAGCCAGCATAAAACAAAAATAAATAAAAGGGAAGAAAAGTCAGAAAGGAAAAAAGAAAGCGGGGCTGTGCTCCGTGCGTGTGTCCAATAAAGGAGAGAGAGAGAGTGCACCGAAGACCACCGAGAGATCAGGGGAGAAAGAAGAAGAAGAGGGCTGAGAATTTGTGATCCCAATTTGAAGGTCAAATGTTGATGGAACTAGGAGAAAGAAGACGAAGAGGGCTGAGAATTTGTGATTCCAATTGGAAAGTTAAATGTTGATGGAATTAGTTTAAATTTGAATATATTATTCATGAGATCAAGGGTTACAAATTGATTGATTTCGTTTAAGGAGAACTTCCTTTGAATTTTCTAATCACAATTAGGGTTTTCTTGCTTTGTTTCTTTTTCTTGAATTCTCAAATTTATAGATTCCTAAGTTTTATTACAATTGAAGAGAACACCTCTATCTATAGGGTTTTTAAGCTTGATCAACAAGTAAAAATCGAAAAAATGAAGACAACAACCCCGACCATACCTAATATCTACATTCTACTCGTTTTTAGAGTAAGTTATTGTCCTTCCTCTAAGCTTTGACAGATTGAATGAGCAAGGACTGGAATTCTCCAAATCCTTCCATGAGCATTTTACCAGTTTGCTTCTGTTGCTTCTTGCTCTCTCTAAATCTGTCGTCAAATTTGGAGAGACAATGTTGATTGCTATTGGAGGAGTGTCGATTTTATACTTTGGTGCTCACCTTTGGATCATTCAAAGGACTGTCGGCTGGAGCTCCATCTCATGTCCAACTGTACGATTGCGCTACTGGCATCCGCCATCTTGGCATGCAAATTTACCCCCAACGTGGAGTCTCCAATTAAGTGGCTTATTATTGGGACTTTCCCATGTGTTGTACCCGCGACAAATCCCTACGTGCTTGAAATTGTTTCGGAGAGTTCAAGAAAGATTTTGAAGCATCTTTTTGAAGTAGCTTCTTGGGCATTTGAACGGTCACGTTATAAACTCAGGCCTTGGATTGCTCGCAGGACCACGTCCTCGGATGATAGAGAAGCTTTCGGGAATCAAGAAGTTGGCCATGATGAGCGCAACTCTGGTGATGAGTTAGTCTAATTGATCCTCCGCTCTCATCCTTTGGGCCACTATTTAGATTGTCATTTTTCTTCTTTTGTTTGCTTTATCATAATCAGGTTGTATTTTAATTATATTGCAGAAACAAAAAAGTTTGTTCCCGCAACAAATCCTGACGTGCTGGAGATGGCAAAGAAGATTTTAAAGCATCTTGTTGAAGTAGCTTCTTGGGCATTTAAACGATCACATTATAAACTCAGCCCTTGGATTGCTCGCAGGACCACGTCCTCCGATGATAGGGAAGTTTCTGGGATTCAAGAAGTTGGCCATGATGGACGCAACTCTGGTGATGAGTTAGTCTAATTAATCCTCCGCTCTCATAGGCCCTTTGGGCCACTATATATAGATTGTCACTTTTCATCTCTTCTTTCCTGTATAATAATCACTTCTTCACGTTGTATCTTTAACGTATTGCAGAAACTAAAGGGTTCATCAGTCCATTGGATGGGACACGAAGACGTGACGGAATTCATGTACCTTCACTTGAGGAGACTGCCAAGAGGGACTTCAAGTAGGATAATACAGTCGTTCATATATTAACTAGTCCACCACATCAATTTTGATATGGAACTTCTATAACACAATTTACACGTAAATCTCAACACTTTTCAAGTTCACAGGAAGCAATATTTGGGACAATCAAGAGATTACCCAAATCATTAGTGGAATTTTGAAGTCCGTGGTGGCTTACTGGGACTAGTTGACAACATCTTCCTTTGATTCTTTTACAGATTTCGGACGCAAGTATTACAATCACGGGCCTGAAGCCTGGAGCCACGAAAACTGTGATTACAATATAGAGACGCCTGTACAAACTCTTGCTGCTCAGTCTCTTACTCAAGCATTTGTAATGATTGAATCAGAGTAGGTTTGATGGACCCTAATCAGGTAATTCTTAAAGAGTTGATATTTGTTGACATTGACAGTTGAGCATTTACATGAGATCTGCAGTAGGAGACTGCAGGTGCTATATGTCACATAAATTTTATGCTCTCATGTTATAGTATCTCAAAGACATTTAGATTTAAGGTGCGTACATATTACCATTCAAGTCTGATCCAGCAGCAACTGATCATGAGACTGGGATTGAGCGAGATTACTGTTCTTTGGTTATGTTTTTCCTGTAAATTATTGACAGGCTTGGCAAAGAAAAAACGACCAGGTATGTGAATGCTCTATTTAAAAACAGCGTGCCTATTGATGTCAAACGGTAGGGTTGAACCAAGTATCACAGCTCTTTGGGTTTGACTTATATCTTTAGAATAGTTTGTGAATTTCAGGTTTATCACAAGAAAGTTCTTCAAATCTCATGCAACTTCCACCATCGATCTCCACAAATTTATTCTCAGGACGACTGATCATGTTGGCTCCCATATTTGATTCATTGGTTTCTCCCACATGAACACGCTTTATGTTTGGTCAATAGAATTCTTCTGATATTGTTGTCACAAAGAACCTATTGACGAGACCTCTTTGACGGGAGACTCTATTATGATGTTCTGGCTTCAGACTCAGATTTATGTTCCTATAACAGAAAAATATAATCGAACTTTCATTTGTTATTCCTAATTCAGATGCATCACGTTTCTGGGGGATTGTCCATTGTGGCATCCAGCAGTCATCAACTGATGACCTTTCCAAAATCTTAGGCAAGGCATTCTTTTGGGCCATTGTTAGATAAATTCCCAAAAGTGGTCTTTAACTCTGGTCCATCTTCCAATTGCAAAGAGTTTCAGGTCATAAATGATCTTGGATGGTGCTGGCCCTGTGCAAGATCTACTATGCTGCAGATTCATGCTGCTATTTCTGGTGTGTTCTTCCCCAATGCGGCAGTTGATGATACATTGATTTGGAATTCATGTTCACATTGGAAGACTATTAGAGTGAAGTGCCAGCGTGTTAATTGGTACAATGCATTTGGTTCAGCCGTCTATTCCAAGCATTGTTTCATCTCTTGGTTGCTTGTTCTCAATAGGCTTGCCAGTCAGACATGGGATTGGCAAGTGGCGTTCTGTCTTCAACTAGTTGCACTATACGTGGCCTTGTGAATGAGAGAGTAGAGATCATCTATTCTTCAAACATAATTTTTTGGCTTTAGTCTGGAGGAGAGTGCCGAATCTCTCTGGCATAAATAGGATGCGCAATGTGGGGACTGCAGAGTTTCATTGGATAAAACAGATGTCAAAGGGCGTTTCTTTTCAGGCAATGCTGGTTAAACTTGCTTGGTGTGGAACCTGCGTGTCGGCTTTCACAAGCTAAGAACAGGAGATTTACTAAGGAAGGAGTTGTGTTGGATGTAGACACCATATACAGAAATATAGTTAGCGATGCTAGATTGAGATTGATTGGCAGTAAGTCCGTAAAGAGCAATATTTTTGCTATCTCATAAGCAACTGGGTGAGAGATGGGGTCTGGTTTTGGAGCGAGAATATCATTCTTTGTTTATGATAGTGCTTGTATTGCAGTACAGGATGGGAAGAACACTTTTATATATGCTATTGAAACACTGCAATGCTATAGCACATAAATTGCACTGAGCAATTTAGACTATTAAGTGGAGAGGGAAATTGTCTAGTGGTATTGGTCATTTTCTTTTTCCTAACTTTGATTGCAGGAAACATCCTCCATCTACCCTTTGATCAGTAGGTTACAATCATAGGGATATCACTGTGGCGACCTACCTTTTCCATCCATAGGGGAAAAAATATAGGTTTAGGGATATTGCCTAAAAACCGGGCCTATAGCTCATGATTAAATGTGGGCTGTTCCAAGCCTATACCTCGCACAATATTGGGGTGTTCATAAAAATCTTTCTAATGAGAAGTCACCACCAGCCAATTAAAATTGACTAGAAACTAAATGAGGCATGGAAGTATATTAGTACATTTTCGGCACTTAATCTTGTTCATTACAAAAAAAATTTTGCCAGGCAGTTTGAATAAATATTAGACCTTTCTACTAACATATAAAATGATCATGTGAGTGCGCAATCATTAAATTAACAAACAATAACCAAAGAATGCATTGAATAAATTGTAGGGAATAGAAGCATCTAACAACTAAATAATAATTAGGTGTCATTCCTAACTAAGCTAAAGGGAATTCCTAATCCAGAAAATTATAAAAAAATTAAACATTTAGAAAACCATAAAAAATATTAAAAATTAAAAAAATTGAAAATTCAAAAAATCCATAAAAATTCTTGGAAAATTAAAAAAATTAAAAATACAATTATCTTTTGAGAATTCAAAAATATTAACAATATAAAAAAACCAAAAAATTCCTAAAAATCAAGAAAATTTTCTAAAAATTGTAATTTCTCAGAAATGGCTAAAGAAGTCTTTTGGGTAGTCTTTTCTTTAAATATGTGAAAATCCTTGGTAAAAATCTCACTCAATTGAATGGGCCTCTAGGGCTTTACCATAGAGTTCTGATTACCCCTCAAAGCCCACTTAGGAAAAACGAAAAGGCCCACGCAGAATTTTTTGAAAAAAAAAAGGGACGGCCCCCAGCCCTCTAACCCACTTCACCGCAGCCCATATCACACCGGCCCATCGTCCAGCCCAAGCAGACAAACCACAGCCCATTTTCTCTTTTCTTTCATTCTATTTTTTTTTTTCTTTATGCTTTTGCTTTTTCCTCTTCTTCTTGGTTTTTTTAATCCTATTTCAGTCCTTTCTTCTCCACGCTCAGCCCCTTTTCGAAGTCCCCCTCTTCTCTGCAACATTTTCACCGAAGTTCACCCAAAACATACGCCTCCTTTGCCGATCATCTCCTTCATCGAGCCAAAGCCAAACAAACCATGCCCACTTCGGCTAACACCTCACGCCATCGACGAATGCCAACCACTACCTCATGGACACACCTCATCAATTGACAAGCCGATGTACAGAAGCAAGCGTAAATCAAAGAAAATCCACACAAGCTCAGTCAGATACTTTAACGAACACCTAACGGGCATCAACCGAAGAGAGTACATGGGATCAACCGATACTCCAAACGCACCGAAATATTTAACAGCGGATGCGCAAAACTAAAACACAGCACAGCACCACATGGATGGGGTCGAGACTCGCATAGACCGGGCCTCAACGAAGCAAAAAAAACCAGACAATAACCAGCACTTCAAGAGCAAACCAAAGTCAGAGGAGGTGGTCACGGATCCGACAGAAACATTTTCACGAACAATTGGCATGCGCTACCAAAACGAGAGATTTCGAACTCGATGGGGATTCGGACACAGACCCAACTTCCTAACATGCATTCTCGATCACACAGTAGGTTTCATAGAGGACCGACGGGACCGAAACACACGCGGACTTCGTTGGCCGCGAGCTCCGGCCCGAGGCCCCCCAAAAAAAAAACAAGGCACCTACGCTCGGGGGTAAGACCTACTGGTTCACGGAAAGGCCGCGGCGGACGGGGACTGGTGGACGGACCTCCCACGACGGCCAGCCACCTTCTCGAGCTCCCTCTCTCCCTGGCTCACTCTATCCGAACCCAAAAAAGAGACCCCAGAAAACCTTTTGCTCTCTTTCTTTTAAGCTTGGCCAGCGACAGGTGCAAATGGCTTCTGCCACCGCCAGCCTGTCGCGGCCGGCCTGATCCCCGACCGTGGGATCACGCTGCGACCTGCTGCTCCCCTGTCTTTGTACCTCCGTCGCTCTTCCTTTTTGGCAGAAGGCGTGAAGGGAGGAGAAAGAAGAAGAGGCGTGCGGGCTAGGCCCAGAAAAGAAATGGGCCAGGCGAGAAATGGGGGGAAGAAAAGAAGAACAAAGTTAAAGGGTGCATTTGGATGGGCATTTAGAAAGCCCATTCAACTCCCAAAGCCCCTTCAGCTAAAATAAAGGTGTTTGGCAACCTCCCTGAAGGAGCTTTCAAATGAAAGTGGGTCTTTGGAAATGCTGAAAATATTCTTTTCTTCCTAAACTACCCTCATTAATTTTTTTATATTTCCATTATTACCTTTATATTTATTTATCTTTTAAATGAAAAAGGAGCAGCCCTTCGTCGGACCGGTGAAGGGCGACGGCCACCGGCGAGCCAGATCTGGCGCCGGCGGCTGTCGGCTGAGGTCGCCCGAGGTAGGCGACCTCCGGTGAGGGTCGCACGACCTAGCCGAGGGCCGCCGGAGGTCGCCTGACCTCGAGCGACCCAGCCGAGGGCCGCTAGAGGTCACTCGACCTCGGGTGATCAGGGTCGCTCGACCTAGGGGCCACACGACCCAGGCGACCGCTGCTTGGGTCTCACGGCTGTAGGCGGCCCTCGCCTGGGTCTCGTGAGCCGCAGGCCCAGGCGGCGGTCGCCTGGGTCGCAGGGCCCCTGGGTCAAGCGACCCTAGTCGCCCGAGGTCGGGCGACCTTCGGCGACCCTCGGCTGGGTCGCGCGACCCTCGCCGGAGGTTGCCCGACCTCGGGCGACCTCAACCGGCGGCCACCGGCACCAGATCTAGCTCGCCGGCGGCCGCAGCCCTTCGCAGTCGGCGAAGGGTTTAGCTGAATTTTCAAAAAAGAAAAGAAAAGAAAAGAAAAAATAATACCCATCAAAGCCCATTGTGAAAGTTTTTTTTACCAAACACACATTCAACTCAAAGTCCATTTACAAAAAATTTTTACCAAACACAACTGCATTTTCCTCGAGTAACTTTGGGCTTTCAGCATTTGCATTGGACTCAAAGCCCATTGCAAATGCTGAACCAAACGCAACCAAAAGGAAAGAAGCTGGATCGGCTTGGCCCGGCTCGGTCTTGCTTGTTTTTTTTTTTTTTTTTTAATAATCATTCTTTTAATTAATTTTCTATTTTTTCCTTTTAACGAAAAGGCTCTATTACTACTAATGCAAATGCTCCTAATGTCTATACATCATGCAATTTGATGGAAATTATTTTTGTTAGGGTTTAAAATTTAATCCCCAATTTTCTATGCAATTAATAAATGATTAAATGGGTCGTCAAAATTTAAGTGTCAATAATAACCTAGAATTATATTTAGTTAATTTTACACGTGGGTGATATCCATGATTCGTAACCCACAAAAAAAATGCAATTGGAGGAAAATATAGTCCATTATGTATTTCATAATGTAGATTTGCTCCACACAACGATATGCACAATGCGTGTGATTCGTGGTGTGAAGGAGATCGATCGATGAACCTATGTAAAAACTCAATAGACAAACAAGAATCCACTTATTTTGGGAATGTCAGTACATTATTTCTTTTGGATTCCGAATATGTCTTTGATTTCACGTAGTACATATGCGGGTTATTGCGTTGATAAAAAAAAGTCTCTTACATCCTTAAATTAGTATGGCCCTTATCAAAGCCATCGGAGCTGAGCGAACCGCAACCAAAACAAACAATATCATGCTAATGCTCCGGCAAGGCTGTCTTCAACACCAAAAATCAAAGTTTGACCATCATGGGCTGATGCTTTTCATGAGCCTACTCCAACCATATTGGAAGAAGTTGAAAGCATGATATAAAAATAAGAGCTATGCTAGCATAACGATTTTTGGACTATTATGAACATAACAGTTCGATATGAACCACAAATTCTTGAATGAGTAGACTCCAAAGCAATATATAATTATTTATTATTTAATTTCTTGTGATTTAAAATAAACTGTCATTTTGACAGTAAATTAAAGATTATCATCCAATCATTTTCTCAAAAAATAATGGATCTTGCTTTTTCACAGAAGTGGTTGACTTTAGAGTTGCCATATGTGAACCCTCGCGGACCGACAAGGAAAAAGGAAAACGAGAGTTGGCCTTGGATTGAATAAGGTCAAATTTAGTGTGGGTGATAGGTTCAAGGTGGGTAGGGTCTAGAGATGGACCTTGTACCCGACCCTATTATAACCGGTTCCCATTTTTTGGACAATATATTCGACTCTGTTTGTATTGGACCTTGTACCCGACTCACCCTATTTCCATTGGAACCTGTTTTGCAATCTTTCGATATCCTTTACGACTTCGAATTTTATACCAATATGCGAGAAAATAATGTTATCCTCCTAATTTATATTGAAACATTAAACACTTGTAATAAATAAATACGTGAACTTTTTGACTAAACGAAAAATTAAGGATTCACATGGCTAATTATAATAAATAAAATCATAAAGCAAAGATTAGCAACAAACATGAGTCTAATATTAGTCTTATTCCCACAATTACCACATGAAATTACTCATTTATGCAAGCATAACTCCTCCTACAAAAGGGAAATTAGGCGAGCCAATTCATGTGGTACACAAGAATTTAGCGATAACAAACACCATCCGTCCGTCTGTCGGACGGTGCGAGAGGGAGTGGAGGGAAGCAAGTGAGGAAGAGGAACAATGAAGGAGGAGTGCCGTGCGTGTTTGAGAGAGTCAAGAGGAAAAATGTTGTATGATTGTGAGAGTAAGAATAAAAATCAAGGGAAAAAATAGAGTTTTAGACCTCTACTTACAAAACCGATTCCCAAACCCGTTCGGGAACCGGTTCTTAGGTGGGTAATCACTTGGAACCGGTTCCCGGACCAGTTTAAACCGCCGAATTTTGGGAATTGATTCTTGAATCGGTTTTAATGGGAATCAATTCCTGACCCTATTTTCTGGATGAGTCCGGGTATACCTGGTCGGTTGCACACCCCTAAAATTTAGTTGAAGTAGTCAACAAAATGAAAGAATTTGACCTAATTTGACCCGGGTGAAGTCGGCGGACGTTCTCCTACCGGTCCATTTGGAAGTTTGTCGTATGTGGTTTCAAATCCTTTTTTATTTCCATTGTGTCTATTTCGCAAAATATAATATTATAAAAGATATTTTTAAAAAACGTTCGATTGTTTCACTCAAAATAATTAATTAATCAAAAAGTGAAATATTGACAATAATTTATGTTGGGACACGAGGCAATTGAAAGCGGCATATCTTCTAAGAAGTGATGCTCCTATTATCAAATCTATTAGGTAGGACCGTCCTCTTTTTTATTTCCTTTTCATAGATTTCACCTCTTTTTTTATTTTTATAAATTATACATGGGCTTGTTGGACCAATTTTGTAAGATCAGATGTCATTTGGTCTACGGTCACGTGAATATCTTTGCTTTCTTAGCCCATTCGAACCGTTGACACTGACCAAATCAGAAAACCGCAAAAAACAGCAGAAGAGGCCAACCTTAAAACCAATCATTCTTAGTTGAAGATCAAAGTCGCCTTTTTATTATCCAGATCTCATCGTCATCAAGAATCTTCCCCAAAGATATCTGTAAAGTTAATTGGACCGGGCCACTTGTTGGCGGGCGAAGCCCAATTTTTTAAAGGGCTTTTTTGTCTTTTCCATTCTTTTTGCTTTTAAGTTGAAATTTACATCTCATGTATCAGTTGTTGAGCGGCAACGGCTGAAAAAGGGGCCGAGAAGAAAATAGAGACGAAATAAAAAGAGAGAAGAAGAAATAGATTTTTTTTTTATTTGCGAGTGTTTTCAATCTCTTTGAAAATTGCCTTTGCGTGGAGTCTAGTATTGGTTGAACTTCACTGAAACTTTACCGTAGATCTGTCAACCAAACACAAAAGCTAAAAAGAATTGCACTTCAGTCAATTAAAGAAAAATTGCCCTTTTCTTAACTAATCATAAGGTATTTTCTTACTTAATGTTAATTCTAGTAAATACTAAAGAACATTGCCCATTAATTTTATCCATCATCATCTTCTTCTTCATCACCTCATCATTAGAAAGTCTAAATCTGATGTCTGCCATGTGAGTAGGAAAAATATTTGTAGTCCACTTTTTTGAAGGCCAATGTTTTTTTTTTCTTCATTGGCACGCAGCTTCAAGAGTTAAATTTCAAAAGTGCACCCTATAGAAAAATTTCAAGAGAGCTCATAACGTATTTGATATTTAATTTCAGTTTGTATCATATCTAAACATTGTGTTTAAACATTTTTTTTCTCATCTGTGTTATTGGTCGGGTGAAATATAGAGATACAAATAGAACCGAGTACGAGATTGGAATGAAGTCTTAAAAGCTAGATTTTTCGGTGGGAATAAATTTGACGTATAGAGTTGTGAGAAATCCCCTACAAGGCTACAATCATATCAGGAAGAATACAGGGAAGCAAGTTTCACCATGAATGATATGCTATATAGCACATAAATCGCACCGAAGAATTTTTTACTATTAAGTGGAGTGATGAGAGACTTGAGTCTATATAAGTTCCATCGCAAGTTTTTTTTTTTTTTTCTTGGGCCAAAAAATCCATAGCAACTCAATGTATAAGTGGTGTGAAATATACTACAATGAGTTCTGCCCTATTGCCAAGGATCTAGACCGTTACTTCGCTAGGGAATCATCTATCGGCAGAATTTTGCACTAATCCTTGTTGTCCGAAACATCATACAATTTCCCTTTAATCGATGAGTTACAATACAACTATGGACATTACTTCGCTATATATTATAGTTAATTTTTCGTGTGGATGATGCCCACGGCTCACAACCCACCGATGAGAAGTGGGATTAGCAGGTTAGAGGAATATAAGTACATTATTTACTTCATCGCGCAGATTTACTGTTCTCAACAATACATGTAATGTGTAGGACTTGTTGCGCAAAAGAGATCGATCGATGATCAATAAACAAACATGTATCCACTTCTTTTGAGACCGTCAACACATGATTTCTTTTAGATTTCAAAGACGTCTTTTTTGATTCCCTGAGGCATGAGTTTGAGTTGTCGCACTGATAAATAAGTCTCATGCACTCTTAAACTAGCAGGATGCGTATTAAAGTCGTGAGAGCAAACAATGTTGTGCTAACACTCAATCAAGTGAGGCTGCCTTCAACATAGAACATCTAGTCTCAAAGTTTCGTAAGCCTTTTCCAACCGTACATCTATCTAATTGGGAGAAGTTGCAAGCATGATACTATCCATACAAGCAGGACTGATCTCACTACAAGCGCTCCTGTGATACAACCAAATCAGATCACAACTTGGAATGCCCACGAGGGGGTTAGTTTTCCAGTGCAAGCCCTTTTGGATTTGCCTCATGAAAACAATCAGCAGGAAACAAATATTATATTCCGCATTTGCGGTTCAATAGCCCCCGAAAGGTACAAATTCTTCAATGCGAATTCATTTGTAATTCTACTATCTCATCGCTTCTAGATTAAGGCCAGAACCAACCACGGTTTTGTATAATCTAAGGCTGAGGCGGAATAGCTGACTTCCGAAGAGGACAGAGCCATAATATTGATCCAACAAAAGAACCGTGTAGGTACTAAGGCTCATGCCATGACTATGTTTATGGTCATACACAACCATATGCAGAGAAAGTCGTATAAAACGAAACAAAAAATAAATAAATAAGCCTACTTACACTTTTATCGTTCTATCATCTTCTATTCAATTATCACCGAAAATTAGGGAGATCCAACTCATTGATTCGTGTAAAGAACTAATCATCTCTTGTAAAAGGAACAACTTCAAAATTCCGAGAAGGATGCATAGCTCTATCATATCTTTCAACAAACTTATGAAAAAATGAATTATAACCTAAAATGCCGGAAACACGGCCAGTTGATTCCAGAAGGACTTCCACAACAAGAGGTCACCCAGACCTGAAAAAAAGAAAAAGAAAAAAGAAGCTAATGTTGTGTAATACTTGCCGTCTATGAAACATTAGATGCGTTAGCACTACAATAAACTGTCCAACCAACGCTCAAGCATACAATAAACAGTGTAAATAAAGCAACAGCATTTTGACTAGGACTATACTACATAATATGCCGGAGTATTGATAAATTGTTAAGCATATCAATCTCAAAATCTGGAATCATTGTTCTACATATTTATCGAAATTAAGAATCTTGTTGTGGTTAATGGGGAAGGCCAGCAACGCCTAGAAATTTCCAAAGCTGTTAGAATGCTATCGGAATAGAAACCTAATAGTTGAAATACAGGTACCATTACAGAAAAAACATGCACCGAGTGGACCGTATATCTCAATCCTTAGCTTCTCATCAGATACCACCTAAAACATATTCTGTCAACAGCTGACTAATAATTTCTAAATACCTAGATGTGGGTCCTCAAAACCTATACACAGAGAGGTAAATGTTGTAGCTGAGGATCAGATTGATTTTCAGGTTTAATAATGTACTTGAGTTATTTGCATACAGTGAAGAAGTCACCACAGCTTGCCATAAATAACCTCCTTGTCCACTCATTCGCAGATGAATCGACTGGGAACTATGGTAATCAGTCAAAACAGCGACCGGTCTTTTCAAATGGCAACAGCAGAAATGAAAAAAGACAAGAAGGCATTTCAGATTTTTAAACTAATTACCTGAAGAAAAGGGAAACCTCCCTTTCATTTTCGTATTCTGCTTTATGGTCATTTTGATCTCTTCGATGCCGGCATTGTCGGTGACCTCCATGACCTTCCCTCCTTCCGCACAATTAAGATAGATTTGACCCTTGGCCTTCAGTTCAAAATGAAGATAGACCGGTCCCGCTGTTGCCACATCAGCACCATTTGCAGCTGTTTCAGGTTCAGCGGCAACAAAAAATATCGCTATCTGCGCGTTGCAGCTTTTTCCATTGAGGTTGTACTTGCCACAGTTTATACTGATGGAACTTTTCGGTGGGATTACTAGCCCCAGTTCCTCTATGGGCCTGCCCTCGGAAGCAGCACAGCCATCACGTCTCTTCTCGGCTAGCAGTAATATGGGTGAACAAGAGCCGTTCCCAATTAGACACTCTGTTTCGTGTCACATGTAAAAGATCTGTTAACAATCCTATCACTTGGAGTGTCCTCACATTCTGAATAATGTAAAACTCAGCAAGATAAGAACAAGTCATAAGAAAGAATAAACACAAAGCGCATATGGGACTATCGGTGGGAGAGGAGAGTCGCCAGAATTCAAAACCAAATATGTACGAGGAGGCTCAGGTCGAAACGCAAGAACACTGACGACAGAGTTACTGGAGATCCATCTAAGTGATCGAACTCGGATCGTGCTGTGTTGTGTAGGCCGCTCTTTATAAAACACGACGTTTCACGCGATAAGAACAAGAAACGATTTGATTGAATCCTCGAACTTCGCCCTCTCTGTCTCTCTCTCCTCCTCTCCAGCTCCCTCCCTCCATCCCTCCCTCCTTAAAACAATCTCTCTCTCTCTCCCTCCCTCCCTCCCTCCCTCCTTAAAGCAATCTCCATCTCCCTCCTTAAAGCAAAATACAAAAGAACGAACATCCATGGTGGAAGGAGGCTGGTGGTGAAGTCACAAAATAAAAAGAAACATACTGGAGAACGAAGCCATGGAGGACAGCGGAAGCGAGCAGCGAGGGACGCAGACCGGCGGCGTTGCCAACAGGAAGATCTAGAAAGGGGGGGAGGGCTGGGGAAGTTGGAGTTTGAGTTTTGAGTTTGTTTGCGTGTTGGCACTTGTGCATTGCTCTCCCTCGATGGCATCGAACGTTCGATGCCATCAAAGTACCCGGCAAACAAACCCAAGCTCCAACTTCTCGGCCGAAAAAATATTAGCTACCTTCCATAGGCCCTGGCCCACTTACTCTCTCTCTCCTCTCTCTCCTCTCTGTCTCTCTCCTCGTTCTCCCCTCCGCCTCCGCCTCCGCCGGTTGCTTCCATCGCCCCCCTCCCTGACGCCGACGACGCCGACGACGCCGGCGCTCCTCCGCCTCCCTCTCACGACGTCCGCTGTGCGCTCTCTCTCTCCCCCTCCGCGAAGTCCTCTCTTCCAGCGAAAGGCAATGCCGACGGCCCTCCACCTCCGCCTCCGTCGGTTGCCTCCGTCGCCCTCGACTCCGATGCAATCTCCGCCTCCCCCCTGAACCCGACGCTGACCCCGACTCCGACGCCGACGCCTCTGCCTCCGCCTCCGCCTACGCGCCCAACGCCGACGCCGACGCCGACGCCGACGCCCCTTCGCCTCGGATCGTGCTGTGTTGTGTATGCCGCTCTTTATAAAACACAACGTTTCAGGCGATAAGCACAAGAAACGATTTGCTTGAATCCTCGAACTTCGCCCCCTCTCTCTCTCTCTCCCCCTCTCCAGCTCCCTCCCTCCATCCCTCCCTCCTCTCCTCAAAGCAATCTCTATCTTCCCTCCTTACAGCAAAACTCAAAAGAACGACCACTCATGGTAGAAGGAGGCTGGTGGTGAAGTCACGAAATAAAAAGAAACATACCGGAGAACGAAGCCATGGAGGACATCGGAAGCGAGCAGCGAGGGAGAGGGGCGTCCAGTTTGTGGATGCTGGATGCTTGTCGATGCAGGAAGATGTAGAAAGGCGGTGTCGAAGATATAGAAAGCCCCGAGCACCTGGAGGCTGGCTCAAGGGGAAGTATCCCTCGGACGGTCCGTCCGGAAACGCGAAGATGTCGTTGATACCGAAGACCCCCTGGAAAAGGCGGGACTCAGTTTCGTCGAAATCGAAGAGCGGTTGAAGTTGGTAAATCGTTAAAAAAAACGAGCAAAGCAGCAGCCTCCTTCCCCTTCTTCTTCCCGCACGGGCCAAGGGCCCAACCCTCTTTTTCTTCACCCTCAGGGCCCGGCCTTTTTTCCAAGACCCGGCCCACCCCTTCTCTCTCTCTCTGTCCCCTTCCTTCCTTCCTTGTCTTCTTCCCCACGCTCTCTGCAACCCACCGCACCTACGGTCGAGGGTAGGCCGACGTCGGCCGGGGATGACAGATCTCAGGCGCCATTAATGACTGCCTTCAATGCCGAGCGCGCCTCGTTGGAGGAGCTCGGATGGGACGCCGGTTCAGCCGAGGGGGACCGGTCGGCAAGCCGAAGGCCGGCGGCCGAGGTTCTCCGTCGACCGGACCCCCCTCGCCTATAAATAGGCGGCCGCAAGCTCCGTCGACGGACATCGTGAGCTCAAAACCTTCCCCGGAGAGACTTCAGGGGAAGATTGAAGAGTGAACGAGAGAGAGAGAGCGGGTCGTGAGCTTAAACGACCTCCCACCGAGAGACATCGGGGGAGGCCCGCGGCAAGCGAACCCGGAGAGAGGGCTAGATCTGAGGGTGAAGAAGGAAGTCGAGGCTGAGATCTAGGGTTTCGGAGAAAGAAGGAGGCTGTCAACGAGGGCTTTCTCGCCGTGCGCAGTACCGGACGCCTGGCCCGGCGTCCCCGCCGCTCCGCCTCCAGCGACGCCTGCTGCTCGCGTCGTCACCTAGATCTGGTAAGCTAGGGTTCGTTCTTCTTCTTGGTCTGTTCTGGGTTCGTCCGGCCGGGATTCGTGGCCGCTGGCTTCACGCAAGTTCCGGCCCCGACCATCCGTCGTCTCCCTCCCTGGTCTCCGCCGTTCGTCCGCTCGGAACCCCGTCACGATTCCGACCCCGAATGGGCTCAATCCCGCCCCTATCAGCCGGAGTCCTCCAGGCGTTCGACGAAAATCCCCCACACGAGCACCACGGTTGAATCTGCAGACCAGCGGCGACGGACGGCGATAGACGGCGTAATCGGCCATGATAGCCGACCGGGCGGAACCCAAAGGCGGTGCCGGCGGAGGCCCGAGCTTAGATCGAGACAAGCTCGGCCGCCTCCGCCGCAGGCGACGACGAACCCGAGGGCTCCAGGAAGCCGAATCTCAAATAAGTACCTCAACTCCGCCAAATATTTGCTGGTGGACAGTTTCTGGCGATTATAAGAGGGGCAATGTTGTCGAAACTTGTAATTAAAATAGAAAAAAAAAAAACAACAACATAAGAAATCCCCAAATTGAATTAAGTTTTGCTTGCTTATGTTTCTTTCTCTTCCCCACCGCTCCTCAACCAAATCGCTGCCTAGTCTTTGCCGCCCCTTGCTCGATTCTCGTCGCTCCTCACCTGCCCCTCGCGAGCATTAGTCTATCGTTCACCGTCGTCTCTTCTTTCCAAGGTTTTGCTGTCCGCAAGCTTGGGCGACCTCGGCAGCGAGGGTTGTCTCTCTGGGAGGCGCTTCCGTCGGTTGTAGTGGTCGGTGGCCAGGTAACAGTAACCGCATTTTAGTCGCATTCTGCTCGTCCATCTCTATTTCAGATGCCTTCTTTAATAAAATGGTATGCTTTTTTGTCGCTGAAATTTTAGAGTTCTGGAAAATATTCAATGTTTGAGAGCGTGGTGGGAGGGACTTTTGGCCTCGTGTTTTTGGTAAATTTGACTTTTGTTTTGCAGTACACAGATTGTTAGTTCATTGGAGCTTGAGAAGGTCGAATTCTATTTTTGGAAGTGTTATGAATGCTGTCATTAGCCAATTAATGATATTGCTGAGAGAACGAGGTTTGCAATTGATTTGTGATAGTTTAGATGAAATCAAACTCTGGTTGTCTATGGTGACAAGTTGATTTCTTGTTAAATATGGTGAGAAATGCTCCATCCCCAGAGGGTTGGGTGGAGATTCACATTCATCCAAGTCTAAAGCAAAATGCTAGAGGACTAACTCTTGTGCACAACTAATATAGGTAATTCTTTTTATATGCTTCTATCTGTTTTGAGCATGTTTTGTGGATAATGAATGCATTGTCCTATCCTGAGATGGTTCCTTGATACGGCTTTCTTTCCAAAATTTCGTCTCTGTTAACTCTAAAGTGCTTTAGAGGGTTGATTGTCTTGTATTTCTGGTAAATTAAAAGACTTAATTTGTGTACCACATGTTTCCATTGGCATGAGTTTGCATGATATTTTACTTCTCAATAACGAGAAAGACAGCATGTCCTTGAAACACCAACGTGGTCATTAAGTAGTGTCCAGTGTCATTGACTTATAAAACTATTCCTTCATTGCATGTCGTCACAATTTACAGTCTTTCACAGATCTGTTTCTTTCCACTTACTTGGCCATGCATTCCACGGAAATCAGCATTAGCATGAAAATAGAAGCAACTTCTGTGATGATGAAAACGGGAATGGATACAACAAGCGCTGTTCGAGACAATCAAAACAGAGTTCATGAGGTTGATCATGGTGAATGATTAGGAACTATCTTTCCATCACTCATCAGGGTTCTCAATTCTTACTAATTCAAGTTTATGTGATGTAAGACAGCGTAATGATAACAATGCTAACTGTGATAGAAGTTGTTTACTACACTGCTCAGCTACAATTGCCAGACTCCATGCTAGTATTCGAGAAGAGAAAAGAGCAGAAACAGCAATAAGAGAAATGTGACCTCAAAATGCCGTGGACACAAGAATTGGAGGCTGGGGGGACCAAACGACTAAGTGGTGATCAAGAGAGAAGACTTAGCGTTTGCCAAGAAATTGTCACCTTCCTAAAGCTTCTCTTCCTCGACAAGCCAACCAGTGGATTCGACAGCACAACATCCTATCATGCCTTGAGTAGATATTTGACAGCACGATATCCCATCAATTCATCAGCCGAGCAGTGAAGTCTTCCGGCTTTTATTGGGTGCTTTAGATTGATTGTAGTAGGATGGCTTGTGATCATTGCATATGATTAGTGGGAGTTTGTTCTGTAAACTCATTTGTTATCTTCACTTTCTTGTAGTGTCGTGCGTGTTGTGCACACATATTAAAGTTGTAAACTCATGTTGTTATCTCTTGCTATAAAGGAAATATTGAAGTCCAATTAATTCAAGTGTTTAATGATGAGTTAATGATGAGTTAATGATGATGCTTTTTGACACTACAAGTTGTCTTGGGTTTAATTTATGTCAGTTGTTCTATATTTTGTTGTGTACAGAGCTCAAGAAATTTGTTTTAAACTGTCCACAAGCTTTGACAGAGCCCATTGATGTCCTATATTTTTCTTTGGCCTATGCTACAGGGCATTTTAATTTGGTGTGTTGTTGGACTTTTGTGCTCACTGCTCTGTGCAGGTCATTTTTCTTGATGTTGCTATTCTATATTTTCACTTTTGTTGTTGGACTGATGAACTCATATAAACTTGTTGTCAGTACCACTATACTACAGTGAAGTGCTGGAACATTCCATAGCAAACTAAACAACATTGGATAAACTTGAATTGATCCACAACATATGATGGCAAAGAGAAACATCCCAATACAAGAAATTTTCTCAACATGGTTTACTATACATGTTTAAACTCTAAGATGCTTCCAAATAGATTCATCCGTATCAACTAACAGTAAAACAAAAAGAGTTTATATTATTGGTGTTGTTACTCTTGCATATCTCAAAAAAATGTGCTCGCCTTCGACCACTTTCATGTTGAGGTCCTTACATCCGAACGAACAAAATAAATCATTATAAGAGATCAGCCAATGCTTGTTGAATTCTCAGCTGATCACCACAGCCAGAGTTTTGATTTCATCTGGACTATCACAAATCAACTGCAAACCTCGTTCTCCAAGCAATATCGTCACTTGGCAACAGCATTCAGAACACTTCCAAGAAAGAATTCAGCCTTCTCAAGCTCCAATGAACTAGCGATCTGTGCATTGCAAACAGAAGTCAAATTTACCAGAAATACGAAGTAGAATTCCCTCACACCATGCTCTCAAGCAACGAAAGATTTTCCAAAATCCCAAAATTTAAGCAACAAAAAAGCACACCATCTTATTAAAGAAGGCATCCGCAATAGAGATGGATGAGCAGCATGCGAGTAAAATGCGGTCACTGTTACTTGACCGCCGACTATTTCAACCAACGGAAGCGCCTCCTAGAGAGACAACCCCTCGCTGCCGTGGTTGCCCAAGCTGTGGACAACAAAACCTTGGAAAGAGACGACAGCAAACGATGGATTGATCCTCGCGAGGGGCAGACGAGGAGCGACGAGGATCGAGCAAGGAGCAGATAGGATCGAGCAGTGATTCAGTTGAGGAGTGACGAGAGAGTGGAAGAGGAAAATGTAAACAAAGAAAACTTAATTCAATTTGGGGATTTCCTTTTCCTTTTTTCATACAATTACAAGTTTTGGACTATATTGCCCCTCTTTTAATTGCCAGAAACTGTCCATCGGCAAATATTTGGCTGGCCATCGAGTTGAGGTCCTTATTTGATATAAAAAAGTCACTTCGGGTTCTTATTTGAGAAAATGAGTTCACATCGGGTCCTTATTTAGAATTTTCTCTAATCTTAAAATAGCAAGATGCGTCATTCCAGCATTAGTGAACCTAGAAAAGAGCATATACTATCCGCTCAAAGTTTCATAAGCCTTTTCCAAACATACATTTATCTATTTGGGAGAAGTTGCAAGCCTGATACTAGGAATGATCTCACTACAAGCGCTGCTGTAATAGAACCAACAATCCAAATCAGATCACAACTTGGGATGTCTGCAAGGAGATTAGCTTTCCCCTACAAGCCCTTTTGGATTTACCTCATGAAAATAATCAGTAGGAAACTATAATACATTTCTGCATTTACAGTTGAATAGCCCAAAAGTAACATTTTCTTCTATGTTAATTCATTTGAAATCTACTATTTCATCGCTTAAACTTTTTAATTCCTGATATTTATATTGCCAATTCACATAACACATAGAAGCACGATATCTATGCGAGTTGGTTCTACGAAATTAGTTTGCATTCTCTTGAGTAACTAATTTCACTCCCTCTCTTGATTGCTCATGGGCCAACCAATAGGAAATGAGAATCTGTGGAGTTTCAGGTAAAGCAACCGGGGCCAGCCTAGTCAAGCAGATTGCCCACTGCAACAAGTTTTTTGTATTGGGCATTGTTAAAAAGTGCCCCGGCAACTTTTTACATAACGAAATTAAGGAAATATTGTGATTTTCAATACATCAATTGTTGTTGTGATATGTACTATCAATAATTTTTTTTTTTTTTTAAATTGAATATTTCCTAACTAAGTATATTTAACAAGTGCTTCAAGGGATGATTGCCTATTAGAACTTTTTGTTTTTAAGTCATAAAATAAATGAGCAATTTGTCCCCTTTGACATGGAACATTATCTAGATGATTTGGGTTTGGGCCCTCGACAAGTTCGTTTCTTTAGGTTGTTATTCCAATAATGGGCATACATACAAACCTAATACATGAGCAATTTTAAGGGTTAATACCACGGAAAATCCCAAACTAGTAAACTTATAACAAATTTATCTTTTATTGGTTTCCGTTAAATTTTACCGTTAAATTGCTAGTTTGATTACATGCAACAATTAGCGGGTGTTAATTCAATTTAACAAAAACTAACAAATGGTAAATTGTTCTAAATATATCAGTTTGGATTTTTTGGTGATTAAAAAATTAATGTAGGGTAAATTTATCATAGATATACTTGTTTGCGATTTTTCATGATATTAATCACATTTTTAATGAAGGATAACTCAAATTGTTCTTTACGCACACAGGTGATCTTAACTTTTTTTCCACGAAGCTTATCCCAATCAATATTAATTAAAGTCATAAAATATTACAGTTATCTTGCCTATAACGTTGGAAACCCCTGTTACTCAGAACTAAAACGACATAGAATATCAAGATAAGAAAAATATTAGAAAAGTTCTAAATCTCTTACATTATTATCAATTTAGTTTTAAACTTTTTAATTGTACCAATTTAATTATTTTGGCTAACTTTGGCTAGATATTTGCTAACATGGATCTTTGGCAGGCTTAAGTGGCATTACCAATGCTAACGTGAATAATTTTAAAATATTTTCTTATTTTAATATTTTTTTATTTCTTTACTTTTTATTTCCTTTATTTTTCCTTTTGCTAGTGATTGGCCACAAGCGATAGCTGACCATTGGACATGGCTGTGTGGGCTAGCCTTTCTTGGGCAAAGTTGCCGTCACCGACATCAATGAGGCCGACCGGGTGAGCGTGAGTCCTAACTGAATTTGGCCTAAATAAGATTGACCATCGCCAGGCAAGGACAAGCGGCGGCGATTGCTCCCCACACCAAATTTGGCGAGGCCAAGTCTCACCATCACTTATCAAATCTGGATGGATAGTTGCTAGAGCCTTATACATTAAGTTTTACACACCGAAGGGCGAAACTATCCTTAAGGATAATATTTACATGCATCATATGATTAATATTATTTTTCTCATCTTTTCCAATATTTTTCCAACAATTATTATATTTCATGTTATCTAACATTTTTTACAACATCTCCATCTCCTCTAGAGGCCGCAAGTTGCGGGAGAAGAAAAGTCCAAGATGGTCTTCAAGCATCGATTAACCATCCGTTGATAAATTTGCTTAATAAAGAAGAAAACTTCACCCCTTAGGAATGGTATAAATAGGCATGTCCCCTCCAAATTGTGCCTAGGAGTGCAGACGTAAGAAAGGCCACAAAAGGTCTCTAATAGGAAGAGCAAAGAAGAGAGTTGGCCTCACAAGAGAGAGCGAACGTGTGAGCCTCTAAGTAGAGAAATAAAGTAGCTGAGTGTGTGATTGTATTAGCCCCATTTGGCTTGAGTGTTTTCAGTATGGTAAGAGAAAGTATATTATAATAGCTATGTAAGATACTATAAGAGTGTTATACTAGTGGTACTACTGTTTGGTATAACGAGTGTATCTCTAGTTGTCTATTACAATTCTTTCATGTCATCACAACAACGTTTTGGCAAAGCCTACAAGTAGTATCAAAACAAGATTGGACACTCTACACCCAGTAGTCTTCCAACGTTAACATCTAGCAAATTTCACTGTTATAGTATCCAACAAACCACTGTTGATGCCTCACCATCCCAATGGACTCCTAGCATGTCCCACTAGAACTCCGGGAACCAACATATTGAGGTTATTTCATATCGGTTATGGGAAGGGGCAGGTGGTTGGTTTATAAATGTAAGGAAAAACCTCATCCATTGAGTTAGCTTTTGAGGTGAGAAGGGCCCAAGACCATCCAACACTGGTATCAAGGCCTAGATTTTCCAATAAGTCTGGATCCAAGAGTCACACGGGAAAATTACGGGTTATTACAACTTCGACCCAAGATCTGATGTGTGAGGGAAAGATTATTGAGATTGTCTCACATTAATTGTAAAAAAGGGCAAGTAGTCAGTTTATAATTGTCAGAGAGAGCCTCACTTTTTGAGCTAGCTTTTGGAGTGATAGAGGTCCAAGACTCCCCAACACTGAGATAAAAGAATACGTAACTGGAGTCCACCCAAGAATCTTAGCTATTAACAAAATCGAGTGGACAAAGTTCTTTTCTAGTAAATACTAAAGGTACATAACAACGAGACCTCAAGAATATCATTATTAATAATATACATAAATTTCACAAGAGATCAATGATAAATCTAACAAAAAACACAAGTTTACCCATGAAACCTTATATAGGGAGTTTCAAACAAAAATCAAACAGTTTAAATTTGAGAAGAGTGCGCCACGAATAAGTTGACAAAATTTCTACGAATTGACCTCCTATGCCAGTTTAATGTAAATCAAACTAATCCTCAAACTCTAGATTTTCTGCTTCCTCCTTTTCTCTTATTACTACATTTATTTTTTTAAAATAACTTCTTTGCAGTTACCACTTAAAAGATAATAAGAAATCTTATTTTTTTCATATGACTTATCATATGGGTTCAAGCTCTTTTGGGCTTGCTATTCATTGGGCTTCATTCACATAGAAGTAAACTCAGCTAACAAATCTCCCCCTCACGACCATGTGGAGGGATTCATCATCCCTTCTATCAATTGACAATGTTTAAGCTTCTCTCTTGATAAAGTTTTTGTCATTATATCAGACGCATTATGATATGTATGAATTTTCTCAAGTTCCAATAGCTTCTCATCTAGAACATCTCTTATCTAATGATATCTAATATCAATATGTTTCAATTTAGAATGAAAAAAAAAAATGAATTCTTACCAAGATGAATTGCATTTTAATTGTCACGAAATTACACATACCTTTTTGCTTGAACCCGACTTCTTCCAAGAACCTCTTCGACCATAGCATCTCACCGCAATAAATTCAGCTTCCATTGTAGAAAGTGTAACACACTTTTACAATATTGACTTCCATGGGAGGGGAAGATTATTCTATTATGCTGATTCATCGGTATTAGGTGGTCTTAGGTCTCTTTCAGCCCAAAAGTTAACTCAAGGGGTGAGGTTTTTTCTCACACTTATAAACTGACCACATGTTCTTTCCACAATTAATGTGGGACAACTTTAACAATCTTCCCCTCACACATTGTGCTCTAGGTTAGAGCCACAACAACTCGTATTTGTTTCCATTGTTTAACACAAGGCAGAAAAATCAAGCAATGACCAAAGCTCTAATACCACTTTGATTGGAGAATAGTAACAACCCGAATAATATTGGATTAATGCAATGGAATAGAATAATTTCCTCTTATAACATCAATGGTCTTCCACATTATCGGATTAACTGCCATAACATCAATGTGTTTGCTCTACTATATCTGTTTGTATTATGTTTACATAAGAAGGGAGATTATTCTATTCCATTGTATTAATTTGATATTGTTTGGGTTGTTACCATTCTCTCATCAAAGCACGCTTCAGGCATTCTTGAGCAAGCTCTTGCATAGTTCCTAGCAGCATAGTCTCCCCGCCGCCATGTGCAATTGCCTAGTATTGGTGAGTAATTTGTAGCCCCAATGAGTCTTCTAGTCGAGGTTCTCTCATTCTTGGCGTCCTTATAAGTATCCTGATGTGGTCTAGCAACTCCAACACATCAATATGTCTCCCATTGCACATACCACGTTCTTGGCCATGTTCAAAGTCCCTATGGTTGCGGCCTGTAGACCTGTCGTCATGTGCTCTCTCCCGGTCACACTCTCTCATGAGGCAGGGTGCACCTGCTTCACTTTGCCTCGCCTTGATATCCTTGGTCAACCCTAATCCTTGTATTAATGTGATTACTTAATTGTACAATATACTTTCAAATGAGTGTTATATGATGGCAAAACCTTAGGTTTTTTTGTTATTGGTTTGATTATTCCTCGAGTTCACCTAGGCAATATTAGGGCATCCGACCTTTTAGTTTAAAGGTCAGATCCCTAAAATGATCGCATTCATTATTTGTGATTTAACATTTGTCCTTTATGCATGATTGATTAAATAATTTTATTTGCATTAAAAATAGACATATATCTTAATGCATCATAAAGTCTGTTAATAATCGTCATGTATAAATTGCTTATCATATATTTAGAGTCAAGGATGCATTCATATTTGGAACAATGCATGTTAACTTTAGAATTCATAAAGATTTAAGATAGTTTATAGTTTCCATTAATATAGTAATATAAAATAAAAAGATAACTAGGGTTTCCGTATAGATTCATTTAAATATAAATTAATTGGTTTCATAACGTTCATGTGACATATCGCACGTCATCTACAGAGAAACATACTTTTAGTGTTGATTTTTAAGAATCATACCATTTAGATAGAAGTAATTTATTTTGAATCTCATGCAATATTCATGGTGCTTATAGTTTGCATATCATAAGAGAATATACTAAAAAATAAATGAATTAGTATCGCATCGTTAAGTCACTATTCTTTTAATAAATAGATGTTATTGGGTCATGTTTGTTGTCCTAGAGTTTAATTCCCCACTTTTATAAAAAGAAAATGGTTAATACCTTTAAAAACCCCAAACTGGTACACTTGTGACAAATTTATCCCAAACTATTTTTTTAACCATGAAAAACCCAAAACTGGTACACCTGTGACAAATTTACCCTGACTAACTATAAATAAACCCTAAACCGGTACATTTATGACAAATTTACCTCAAACTAATTTATTCGACTACAAAAAACCCCAAACCGGTAATTTTGTAACTAATATACCATTTGCTAAATTAGATTAATACCACAAAAAAATCACAAAAATTGTAAATTGTGACAAATAAAGTGTAAAATCATAAATTGGTATACCGGTCAATTGTCACATGTCATTTAACTTTATAATTTAACAATAAAATTTAACTAAAACTAATAGAGGGTAAATATGTCACAAGTGTACCGGTTTAGGGTAAATTTGTCAAAGGTATAGGTTTGGGGTTTTTGGTAGTCAAAAAAATAGTTTGTGATAGATTTGTCACGGGTGTACCGGTTTTGGGATTTTCCAGTATTAACTCAAAAGAAAACATAAAAATAGTCTCTCACATGATTTGAAAGATAGGGTTAATCCATGGTTAATTTTGTTTCAGGAAAAAAACCAAAAAAATCATAAACTTATGACATTAGTACTAATTCAGTCTTAAACCTTTCAATTGGATTAATTTAGTCTGAAACATTTTCTTATTGGTACCAATTTAGTCATTTTAGACAATTTTAGCTGGTCGGCTAACAAACGCTAATGTTACGATTTTTAAATATTTTTTCTTTTTTTCTTTTTCGAAATTTTATTAATTTCTATTTTTTTTTCCTTTTCCTTTTCCTCTTCTTCCTCTTGGCCTTCTTCTCTTTGCAATGACCGGTGCCGCTACTAGATTAACATGCATGATTAATTGTCTATTCGATTACATTTAAAGGCATAGTTAGGACATGCATATATCACATAATTAATTACTTTCTAGTCAAAATTGCAAAATTCCCGTTTCATTAGGCAATGGCAAAGCTTTGCTTTTGCTCGCTTATTGCATCCAAGTTTTTAAATCTTTTCCAAGTAATTTATTTGCTACTTTGATTATTGAGTGTTGCATTACCATTTTGTGCACCCTGAATGATCATTCCTTACATGCTTGTGGCATAAGATTAAAGTTGGTAAAGAGTGCATGAAAAAATATTTTCAAAATAAAATGAAACATAAGCATTAGATTAATCTAGCATAATTAAGTTCCCATTCCCATGAATCTTTGGTTTATACAGGAAAATAAAAAATCTCACATTTTACCTTTGTATCTGATTGTTCCATAATTGATTAGTGGCGGTTCTAAGATAAGTTTAATTGCATGTTTAAATTAAAACCCCAAGTTGCAATTGGTATGAGCTTAGGAGAGTTTGCACTAGGTAATAATGCCATATATTTGATGAGAAACCAATTGTGTCTACCTTCATGAGTTTTTCCTTGATGGTTCACTTTGAGGAAGATTGCAACTTGTGAGCACACATTGTATGTGTGTACCTAAATGAAAGGTAATTAAAGCCATTAGCCTAACAACGTCAAGCAACATACGATAGATCCCGTGAAGCAAAATGAAAATTTGGACATAGGCATTTATGTAGATTGAGGTAAATGATGTAAAAGAGAATGATGCAATTCAGAATGGAAATTGATTCCGTGTCATACAATGATGGTGACAAATAGAGAGAAAGTTATTACAAAAGTTATAAATTTATTGTATTTGTATCAATTCAGTCATAAAATCTTAAATTGTGCTTAGTTAGTTCTAAACATTTTGATGATTTGTTAGTATAGTCATTCGGCCAATTGATCGGAAATCTTGACATAGATGTCGACCATTCTACATGACCGTATTTATCTTTCTAATCTTTCTTTTCTTTTCATTCTTTTTCCCCCCAATTGTGGACCAGTGAGGTTTAGGCAAGGGCCTCTGCACCCTTGCCAGCCATAGGCAAGGACCTTAGGCACTCATCTACATGTAGGCGAGGAACACAATGCCATTGCTTGATCTAGGCAAGGGCGTAGCAGCCTTGGCCGACCGTGGGTGGGCCCTCGCCAAGATCCAGGCAAGGCCAGCGAGCCTCTTGCCTGTGGCCAGCAAAGGCATCGCAGCCCGGACTGCATCTGGGCGAGGGCCCAAATCTAGGCAAGGTTCAACTATAAACCATGTCCGGGTGTCATTGTCTGGGCATAAGACAACATCGAGCCGAAATGGGCTCATTTGTTCAAGCCTAGTCCACTTCTAACCAAAATTAAGCCCGAATCATCTAAAACTACGCCAAGGCTATTATTTCTAAAACAGAAACAAGCCCAAATTTACTAAAGCCAGAACAAGCCCAAATTTACTAAAGCTTACTAAAACCTATTTTAATATTTTCTTTTTCTACACATTTTTGTTTTCTATTCCATATACGATTTTTTCCGTAACTTCTTCGTTCCTGTCGTCTTCCTCAAATGGACGAGTCTACTTCTTTTTCGTAGCAGTCCAAGGGGTTGGCTTACTTTTGGACATGCTTCGTTTGCTTTGCTCTTCTTCTTCGGACACATTTGGCATGGTGCTAGAACCTTGTTCACTCATCATTAATCAGTGCCAAGCCAACTGTCGTCATCGCTTTTGCTTTTCAATCTTTAGTCACCATTGCTCTTACCACTGAGGATTTCGACTGACCAAGAGCATCAACGCTTGTGATTCCAAGCTTCCATCTCTCAGCAGTGACCATCCGAGAGTCACAAAGCACAGAGGAGATTAAACAGATACGGTTCACAGATTCCTAACGAATTCTCAGCAATGATGCATCAACTATAATTGTTTCGGAAGGAAATCCAAAACTTGCAATTATTCGACGCTTACCCTATATGCATCAGGATGAATCTGGTAAAGATAGGCCGAACTTAAATTGATTCGACACATACTAGGCATAGAAATGAGTTATAATCGCTTTGCAAGGTCTGCATCGTAAGCCACAACATTCAAGTTAAACTGATAATTCTCTAATCATTCGAAGGCGAGAGTGAATCAATCATTGAGGTCATTGAAGCAAATCATCAAACAGTTAGAAGGCGACATGACCGAAGAGCTTATATACAATATTAAAGCAATGATAAGTCTCAGATCATAACAGACGGCAGCAACACACTCTCAGCATACCAAAGCAACTTCCAATATATTTTTAAGTCAATACCACTATGGATCTCGGTCCTTGATTTTGTTCATAAAAGGACCAAGATAAAGAAATTGAGGTTTTACTTCGAACTCACCTTGTCAAGGATAAATCTCAGTCACGAATGTTGATCGAACTGACATGAAGACGTATCACCGGCAAAGAAGAACGCCAGCAATAGAGAGCCTCGATCGACAATGCAGTTCTTCGAGCTTCACGGTCAGAAAGACAGTAAAGCAGAGGAGACACCATGTGTTGATGAACAAGTTTTCTCCTCCAGCCCCAAGCGTAATAAAGAGTTTTTTTTATTTTTTTTTTATCGATCTTGAGAGAATCAATGAGAGAGAACTCGGTGACCCTCCTCCCTTCCGCCTGCGCCTCCACAGAATTAACGGTCATGATCGGTTGCTCAACTAGCAAGGGGGAGTCCTGAAAGTCTCTTCAGTGAAAATTAGAGCTGTCAATATGGGTTAGGAATCCATTTTTCAACTAACTTTTAATGGGCCGGATTATAAATGGGCCACTTAAAATTTACAAACGGGTAGAAATGAGTTTAAGATATGTGAGCCTAAGCCTCTATGATTTACACATGACCCAAAATCGACCCATTTGGTTTACCAGCTCCAACCATGTAGCTAATTTTTGTCTTCATTTTGTTCGGTCTTGACTCACTTAAAAAAAGACACTGCTTGACAACCGCGCGTAGCCGACAGATGGAGATCGACCAACACAGCGAAATCATGCGGTGGAGGGAGAAGCGGATGGAAGGAGAGTGCCGCGCAGGGAATGGAGGTTGACGCATGTCGGGGAGACAAATCTGTGGAAGAGGAGGTGACGATGGCGGCGGAGGCACAGGGTGCAAAGGTGAAGGAGGAGGAGAGGAGGAGGCAGCGGACGATGGCGCTGCGTGAAGCCGCCAGATGGGGAGAGGGAGCGGAGCACCGGCCCACTCGGCCTGGGCGAGGTCTTTCCTCTGGTAGTCGCCACCATTTATCTGTTGCAGTAGAGAGACAAAGTGTATTATCCTTTTAAAGGGAGAGACTGTGGGTTTATGTTCTGAATGGGGAAGATGATGAAGTTTTCCTAATTTTAATTTCATTTTTCAAGAAATTAGATTCTTAATTTTCAATTTCTTTTTCATTTTTAATTTTAAGTTTTACATTATTTTATTGGTAAAATATTAGATATCCCTACGTTGAAAGATACTTGAGAAGCAGTTAGTTAATCAAATCTCCATATATTTTTAGCTTGATTGTAAATTATCTAAACATTATTTTTATTTATATATGAAGCTATCAATTTCAAAGTTATTAATTGACACAACCGAAAAGAAAACTTTAAAGTGATTGCCCCATAGTCTAAATAGTTTTTTTTTTAAAAAAGGAGGATAATTACAAAATAAGTTTTGAAATTGTCGATTTCTTTCATCTTTTCTCAAGTCATTGAGTTGCTTATATGAAATTGGGCTCATTAAATCTAAGTCACAAAATAGGTATAGAATCCATTTTTCCAGCCCTAAGTTGTTTATAAGTATTTTAGTTTATGGGTTTTGTACCTTTTTTTTTTTTATTTACTAATTTTTATTATTTAATTTGCTTTTTAAATTCAACATCAAGTTTTATATAAGTGAAGAGCCTAATTGGTTACATAAATGGGTATGGACTTTTTCTAGGTTATATGGATCGAGTCGAGTATGAATCATCAATTTTATATAATATGAAAATATGTCAAAATAAATTAAATGAGTTAATATAATTTAAATTATTTTCAACTCGATTTATTCATTTGACGGCTGTAGTGAAAACCGGCGCCAGCGAGGGAGCCTCTAAGCCGGTATACATATCCGAACAGAGCAAGAAACTTTAAAGTGGGCTCAACTGGGCCTGTTTTGGGCTTTAAACGAAATCCCTTTTCAAATAAATCCAACTAGGCTCAAGCCGATACTAGAATAAGGGCAAAAAATGAGGGAAGGTCTAAAGCATTATTATTTACTTTTCTCTCCTTTTTTTTTTTTTTTTTTTTTATCGATGTATTAACAAAAATTCAGGTGTCAATGTATCCTATTACAAGTAACGGTATGTGAGATTTTAAGTGTATTTTAGCAAAAATAACCTAAGAAGTATCGGCACTAATAGGCAACACGTGACACGATAGGACATTTCAATACATCATTTCTAAAAAGTAGAGAATTTCAACATATTGATAAATTATCATTTTTATGATTATTTTAATTAAATTAGTCTGAATAATAAAAAAATCTAGAATAAATATACACTAAAACTCATGAGTCATGGAAGTGTGAGTTAGAAGGGAAGAGTAGACTAGGTTTTTTTTTTCTATATTTATTATTTTTAGGGAAAAAGTCACCGAAAACTCCATAGTTTGCCCAAAATAATAAATTTATCCCAATTTTTTTTACATGAAAAACCCCAAAATTTGCTAAACGTAACACATTTACCTCACCAATGGCATTTTCGTCTTATTATTTCTTTTTTTTTTTTTCTTTTCTTCTTCTTCTTCTTCTCTCTTCCCTCTGCCATGGCCGACGGAGGGTAGCCGGACTCAGGCGAGGGGCACCCTTGCCAAGCCCTCGTTAGCATTGGGCGAGGACAGCCCTCGCCAAATCTAGCGAGGGCACCCATCGCCCAACGCTGGCGAGGGCACCCTTCACAGGACTCAAATGAGGGCCGTCCTCACTTGGGCTGGCTAGGGCCGCTCTTGCTAGTGTTGGGCGAGGGGTACCCTTGTCAGATCCAGCGAAAGAAGATGTGTCACATAAATACAAGTTCAGGGTTTTTTGTGTCACGAAAAAAAAGTTTGGAGTAAGTGTGTCACGATTGACAAAGTTTTGGGTTTTTTCATGTCACAGAAAAAAGTTTTGGATTTTTGTGGTCTTTTCCCTTATTTTTATTATCTTTTAATTTTTTTACATTTTTATATTCTGACCATATTTATTAAAAAATTTAAATTTGACCCAATGCGTGTCAAAATCACTTGCTTGAGTTCTAGACTCACATGTTGGGAGAATTGATCACGTGTCGGATTTTTCAACACTTGTTGATCACGTGTTAGAGCGATTGTGTTAGAGTATCGGACACGATAAGAAAACTCAAAAAAGTGTTGATATTTCCTTAGAAATAATAGTCCAAGCTAGGAAACGAAATGCATTTGCATAGTGCTTGGTCTAAAGAAGGTAAAACCGTCGCGGTTAGCAACCTTTTAGATAGCCAAAAGCTGATAACGCTAGGGTCCCTAAGTCGATTTCGTTCGAGTATGGGTGCAAATTTTCCGTTTAGAACAGTTCCTTTCAAAAGCCAAGCATGCTTACAAATTTGTTAGTGATGTCCTAGGCAAAAGTTTGAAGTAAGCTCTACAGTTTTTTTTTTTCAGTAAAAAAAGTGGGAATATCTTTCAATTTTAGGCCAGACATATAAATTTCTAAAATTTACAGGTCGAATCTAAAAATCGAGACACTCAATTGAACATTTCAGAACACAATAAGCATTGAATTAACCAAAAAAGAAACATGAGTACTCAATTTATGAATGAGCACAACTTCAGGGACTAGACTACATTAATATTATGTGACGACATCTATTTATTTTGACTCTGATGTGAGACGGATATGATCGACAGACAAGTCTACATGCCAGACATATTGACATGTGATCTGGTGTTACAATTTGTAAAAAACACATCATACTTTTGGGATGGCATTATGAAAGCTTTATTTAATTAAAGGGCTTAAGGCCCTGTCCGCCCAAGCTGGGCCCAGAAAGCCCGGCCCATGGGAATAGGGGCCCGTGGAAAGAATGGGGTATAAAAGGGAGAGAGAGAGAGAGAGAGAGAAGACGTGCGTTGGAATCAAATTACGCACGTCTTTTCTCTCCCGCGTTTTTCTCTCTCAAAAGGAACGATGAGGCATACGGCTTCTAATTCTTCCCTTCAAGGCTTCATCGATCGAATTCGACCGGATTTTCTTCCTCCATTGGCGTCGGTGTCTAATCGTGGATTAAAAGGTACGCTCGACTCTGTGGTGTGCTTTAGGATCGGTGATACGTGTCGTTTTCTTGGGCTTCGCTTCCGCATTGATTTAGGGGTTCGATTCGGTATCGAATCCCGTTTTCGGGAATCCGTTATTCCCAACATTGGTATCAGAGCCAGGTTCCGATCCTGGGACCTGTGGGTTATCTGTTGCTTTCTGTTATTGCTGGTTGCTGTGGGTAATTAGCTGTGGGTAGTTTTAGAAGTTTTTTGTAGCTTCATAGAATTAATTTTGCATATGATAATCATATTAATGATAGTTTTAAGTTAGGATTTTTGGAGGATGATTGGAAACAAAGTGACCTTTTGATTCTAAAGCCTTACTTGAAATTATTCATTAATATGATGGGTCTATGTAAATAGGGATGCATAAATGATAGGCATTAATAATTCGTGCATATTTGTCGATTTGTTCGAGATCAATGGCTTCTGCCACAAAGAGCATAGTTGCCGAGCTGAACAAAGGTGAAAAGCTCAATGGAGACAACTATGAGATTTGGCAAATGAAAATCCAGTATGTGCTGGAAGAGCAAGAAGCACTTGAGGCTCTTGTCATGACCATGGAAGAACTGAAGAGGGAACCACTGCACAGCACAAAAGAAACAAAGAAGCTTTCTTAGCGTGGAAAAGAATGAACTCTCTAGCTCGCATCACGTTGTTGAGCAGCATGGAAAATGACGTCATGCGAGAGTTTTGGCGTTTTGATAATGCCAAGGAATTGTGGGAGGCATTGGCAGCTAGATATGGTCATACTTCGGTGACTAGACTGAGGCAGCTCACTATCAGGTTTGACTCTTATAAGAAGCCTCATGGTCAGACCATGAAGCAACATCTTAGAAAGATGTCAAACATGATAAGCGAGCTGAAAGATGCTGGCCATGTCCTCACGGATGAGCAGCAAGTGCAAGCAGTGATTCGTTCCTTGCCTCGAGTTGGGAGCATATGAAGGTGCAACCGACTCATAATGAAAACATCAAAACCTTTGAGGATGCGATGCGTCATCTTGAGCTGGAAGAGGACCGCCTTTGTTGGCGGCTAAGCCGGATCTTTGAACTCTATTATGCTGGTTCTAGCTCAAATGGAGCTTCGAGCTCCAAGCGCAAGCGCCCTAACTGGTTTGATAAGGGGAAAGGCAAGGAAGAAGCGGGTCCTTAAGGGAAGAACCCAAATTTAACCAACATGGAAGAGGGAAGCGTCCTCGCATGAAAAAGCTTGCAAGGGTGAAATGCTACAACTGTGACAAGAAGGGTCACTATGCTCGCGATTGTCGTGAGCCAAAGAAGGTATGCGCCCCTTGTACTTTTCAGAACTTTGCTTATGTGTCGAGTTATGTGTTCCTAATCGAGTCTAATCCTTTGTGGACTGTGGATTCGGGAGCGACAGACCATGTAGCGAAGGATAGAGGATCCTTCGTGGAATTCCGACAGTACCAACTGGAACTAAGTGGATCTATGTGGGAAACAACTCCAGCTGAAGTGAAAGGAATTGGCACATGCCAACTGAATATGCGTGGTGGACGCACCTTGTTTCTTCATGATGTATTGTATGCTCCAGGAGATTCGTCGGAATTTAGTGTGCGTATTAATGTTGGTTAAATTAGGTTTTAATATGAACTTACGTAGTAGAGGTGTGAATTTGTTTTTGGAGACAAATTACTATGGTTGTGGCTATTTTCTGGATGGTTTTATTGTATTAGATATTGATTATGTTAATGCTAATGTTTGTTATTCCCTTATCACATCTTCTAATACCTATGATAATGATGTGAATGTGTGGCATGCTAGACTTGGTCACATTGGCCAACAACGTATGAATAGACTAGCCAAAGAGGGCTTGTTGGGTAACATTGAAAAGTCGATTTACCCATATGTAAGCATTGCCTAGAAGGAAAAACAACATGGAAACCATTTGGGAAAGGGAAAAGAGCTGAATTTCCTTTGCATTTAATCCATTCTGATGTCTGTGGTCCAATGAATGTGAGAGGAAGGCATGGGGCTGTTTATTTCATCACCTTTATTGATGATTATACTCGATTCGGATATGTCTATTTGATTTCTCATAAGTCTGAAGCAATAAGTTGTTTCAAAAGGTTTATGAACCTGGTAGAAAATCAATTAGACAAGAAAATAAAAACATTGAGATCCGATCGAGGTCGAGAATATTTATCGATGAGTTCAGAAAATTATGTGATGAAAAAGGAATAGAAAGACAGTTGTCTATTCCGTATACTCCTCAACAAAATGGTGTTGCGAGAGAGAAGAAACAGAACCCTACTGGAAATGGTTAGGTCTATGATGGCGCATGCTAACTTACCTATCACCTTTTGGAGTGATGCATTGTTAACTGCTGCCTATATACTTAACCGGGTGCCTTCCAAATCAGTTACTTCCACTCCATATGAGTTATGGACAGGTAGAAAACCAGACTTAAGTTTTCTTAAGCCATGGGGTTGTGCTGCCTACACACATGAGTCCTCTCACAAATTTGGGAAATTAGGTCCCAGAGGAAAGAAGAGTATTTTCATAAGATACTCAGAACACTCAAAAGGGTATGTGTTCATTGGTGAGTAGGAAAGTGGGAGTGTAACTGAATATGAATCACGAGATGTCACATTCTTAGAGGATGAGTTTCCTAAGAAGGGCGAAATAGGGGAAGATCACTCCCTATTTGAGACTTTGGATCAAGATAATGATATTGGTGGAGTTCATCCAAGTGGGAGCGTAATAGGGAATGATGTGCAAAGTGTACAATCTCCCGTAAGGCGAACAAGTCGCCAAAGTATTCCCCGTCGACGTTTTGACATTGAAGGGGAAACTTTTATGGTTGCTCCACAAGATGAGAATGAACCAAGAAATATCAATGAGGCTCTGAAGTGCCCTAGTAAAGAAAAATGGATTTGTGCAATGGAAGAGGAAATGGAGTCAATGGAATCAAACCAAGTCTGGGAACTGGTTGATCTTCCAAAAGGACGCGAGCTATTGGGAACAAATGGGTTCTCAAAATAAAGCGAAAGGCTGATGGCTCGATAGAAAGGCATAAGGCTCGCCTTGTGGCGAAAAGGGTATAATCAATAGGAAGGAATTGATTATGAAGATACATTTTCTCTGTAGTGAGATTTACCTCAATTCGCATTATTCGGCAATAGTAGCTAGTGCGGATCTTGAGTTACATCAAATGGATGTAAAGACTGCTTTCCTCAATGGAGAATTAGAGGAAGAAATATATATGGAACAACCTACTGGTTTCATAGTGAAAGGCCAAGAAGAAAAAGTATGTCGACTTTTGAGGTCGATATATGGTCTTAAGCAGTCATCAAGACAATGGTATATTCGTTTTCATAATGCCATAGTGGCATATGATTTTACAATGATTGATGAGGATCATTGTATATATATCAAAAGATCCAAGGATCAATTTGTGATCATATCATTATATGTTGATGATATGCGATTGCCGGAAGCAATATGGAGTTGGTTAATCTTTTGTCAAGAGATGGTTGTCTTCTAACTTTGAGATGAAGGATATGGGTGAGGCTGCATACATTCTTGGAGTTAAGATTTCGAGAGATCGTTCGAAGAGGTCGTTGTCTCTTTCGCAAGAAACCTATATAAATAAGGTTCTTGAACGATTTCGTATGCAAGACTGTAAACCCATAGACACTCCTATTGCAAAAGGTGAAGGATTGAGCCATAGGCGTGTCCGAGGGGACTCCACAAGAGAAGGAACAGATGAAACATGTTCCTTATGCTAGTGCTGTTGGAAGCTTGATGTACGCTATGATGTGTACAAGACCCGACATATGTTTTGCGGTTGGAATGGTGAGTAGATACCAATCCAACCCGGGTCCAGCACACTGGAAAGCCGTGAAGAGAATACTGAGGTATCTGAAGGGAACTGCTGATTTCAAGTTGAATTATCAAGGAAAGGATCTGCGACTTGAAGGCTATTCAGATGCTGATTGGGGAGGAGATTTAGATGAAAGAAAATCTACCTCAGGTTTTGCTTTCTTATTGAACAATGGTGCCATATCATGGAGCAGTAAGAAGCAAACGTGCATAGCCTTGTCCACGATGGAAGCTGAGTTCGTGGCGTTATCAGCGACGGTACAAGAAGCAGTTTGGCTTAAGAGATTTTTGGATCATTTAGGTGTTATTGAGAAAGCTGCAAATCCATTGTTGGTTAACCGTGATAGCCAAGCAGCTATAGCGTACACCAAAGATCCAAAGTATCATGGCAAGACCAAACGTATAGATACCAAGTATAACTTTGTAAAAGATATGGTTGCACGAAAGGATGTGAACTTGCGGTACATATCTACGCATAGAATGGTAGCAGATCCTATGACAAAGCCAATACCTAGAGATGTGTTTTGTGGTCATGTAAAATCTCTAGGATTGCGTAGAGTCGATGTCTTGAATTGTATTTTCCCTGAATTGTTCACATTTATGAAATTTTGTTTTTCATTGATTAATGCCTATGAATCTTAGTATAATCTTTATGCATCTTAATGCTCAGTGCATTATTTTAAGTTGAGAAGTATGTCGGACAGATATAAGATTAGCCCACTCACACGGGTAATCGCCTCTGTTTACTATGTGATAAATAGAGATGAGACTGTTTTTAAGCTTATTATCTAGGTGATAATCGAGAGCGCAAGCTTAAAATACGTATGTCGCCTTAACTGAGTGTTAAGATGAGGACATAATACTAAAGATGTCTGAAAGTAAAATACCCCACACATTTTACTTTATCTGTCTAAGATGCCGGATGTGAGTTCTGATAAATTTTGTGAATAAGTAGATAGGTGAACTCAAGTTAGACATTGGGTATGTCTAAACTATCATCTGTACGGTATTGAAAGGTGTAGACATACGCTCCATGGGAAATGAGTTAATACCGTAATACGTATTTCATACTACGTATGCATGAGACGACCAATAAGAGTGGCAAAAAGTTTGATCTCAACTTTTATGACGTGTGAGACTCTTGAGGAAAAGAGTTCCTCAATTTTGAAGTCCCCTCAGGACTCTTACTTATTCTCAAGATTTCTATTTAGTGTTTGCTATCTTAGTGTGTTGCCAATGGTCATGAGATGATTCGATCTAATGGGGCATTTCTAGAAAAGCAAGCTGGACTGAAATTGAGAGTTTGAAGGAAAGAGGAAGATCGATTTTGAAGAATCACATTATAGTTTTGTATTCACCTTTGGTCGACCAATTATAACTGTCTTTGTGATAATTATAATTGTGAATACAATATATATATCATGTTTAAAAGAGATCAAGGGAGATATAAATGTGATCGATCGATCTAGGGTACTGCATACTAAATCTACTCGGAGTGTGACGCCCATTATGAGCTGCTATATATTCCTAACAGATGTATAGCAACGAGCTCTCAAAGCATGCTGGTCGCACGGATTATTCACCGGTATGAATGTTGAAGAGAGGTAAAGAGAATCCTGTTCGGCCCACCTTGTGCGAGTGGGAGATGAAAGCTTTATTTAATTAAAGGGCTTAAGGCCCTGTCCGCCCAAGCTGGGCCCAGAAAGCCCGGCCCATGGGAATAGGGGCCCGTGGAAAGAATGGGGTATAAAAGGGAGAGAGAGAGAGAGAGAGAAGACGTCTGTTGGAATCAGAATTACGCACGTCTTTTCTCTCCCGCGCGTTTTCTCTCTAAAAAAGGAACAGTAGGCATACGGCTTCTAATTCTTCCCTTCAAGGCTTCATCAGATCGAATTCGACCGGATTTTCTTCCTCCATTGGCGTCGGTGTCTAATCTGTGGATTAAAAGGTACGCTCGACTCTGTGGTGTGCTTTAGGATCGGTGATACGTGTCGTTTTCTTGGGCTTCGCTTCCGCATTGATTTAGGGGTTCGATTCGGTATCGAATCCCGTTTTCGGGAATCCGTTATTCCCAACACATTATGATGACACTCGATTTGGCGGCAACTACATAACATTACCAATGTAAACACCAAAAGCAGCAGTAGTGCCGGCAAATATGTGATGCAGCATCGTCGAAAGGTTCTACTTTTCCCAGGCTGCGCCTGCCGTCCATGGGCTGGTTCTGGCGAAACGGGGTAATCAAACCTAAGTAGGACCGCCCTCTTGTTGTCCAGCTCCACCGTGTCGGAGTCCAACTCTTCGTGGCAACTCAGCAACGTCCATATGTTTTTAACAATAGCGAACAAGTTGAATACGGAAACCAGTAAAGAGAGGGCGAATGGAATCCATTTCAATTTACAATTGATCTTTGTCTTGGATGACGAGGATAACATGTTAGAAGAAAAAATCACACCTTGGAAGACGAAGTAGAAATTCGTGAATTGGAGGGTCCTACCGACGAGGTTCGTGATACGATCTTCTTGCCACCTAATGGCCTCATTAAGTTTCTCGATGCTCTTTACAACTTGCTAGCGAGGTCGTGCTGGCCGTTGGTTCGACATTACGTATGCTCTCTCTCTATCGGTGTTTGTGTAGGACTTGGGGCTACCGCGGCGACAGGGAAAGGTAGAAAGGGCGTCTTCAGCAATGCCTTCATGATCCATATCGGCATAGATATAGGTTGTAACCCATGTGTATGTTCGATTAAATTACATCTAGGGCGCGCATGGTAAAATTTCTGAAACAGAAATTGATTTCTGGCCATAAATCAATTTCTCAATTTCTATTCCCCGGACAAGTTTCTGAGCAAAGAAACCCGTTTGATAACGACTCAAAATTTCTATTTCTGAAATAGAAATCCGTTTGATAACAGAAAAAAATTTCTATTTCTATGAATCATGTTGTCCCCATCCTTTTACCTCACTTTTCTTGATGCTTGTTATGGTAATTTAATTTGATAAAAGTTGGTAAATCACTTTAATTTATATTGGTAATTCGATATAGTAGTTAAGAACTTCAAAACATTAGCAATTAATGTAAATAAAATCTAGTAATTAGTATAAAAATGCTAATATGCAAACTATAAAAGATTTGGTAGTTTCAAATGCTAATATGCAAATAGTTAATGTATTTATTCTCCTCATTCAAGATGTATTACTTCAAAGTAGGACTGATTACTTCACATCCACATTTCTGGTCAATTTAAAGAGTGTTAGGATGTATTAGACAAAACTCAAAGCATGTAACTAGTGCTACTGTTTTCATTATAATTTTTGGCAAAGTAGGATCATATCAAAAAGCAAATCAGGACACTATAACTCAGTAATACACTTCCTTTGTTTTAGCCAAAAGCTCAATAGCACACCTTGCAAGTTAGGAATTAACTCCTTAATGATCCGTACCTATCAAGTAGCAGCACCACAACAAAATTGTATACAGTCTATAACACGAACCTAACATGTGAAACGCCGAAATCACGATAAAATGAGTAAGTGCCAAACAAGATGGCTCTAAAGGTTATGATGTTTATATCTAACAAATAGATCACATCAGGAGGAAAAAAATTTCTGTATCAGTTGCAGTTTAGGCACACCCAATTCAAAAAAGGTCATAACACTCTTTCTCTTCCTTCTCTGTCCAAAAGCAATCTAGTCCTTAGTCCTAGTCCAGATATCTTTATACATCAGCTACAAAAAGTGAAGTGTCGAAACTATTAAGATTTCTGGAACAACATCAGCATGAATATTTGGTGCTTTAGGAAAGGAATTCGAGCTAGTAGGGGTATCCTGTATGTATACATGCTCCCCACTTAGCAAAGATGGCAGTTTCCGTCTGGACACCCCTCTGATTTGCAGTGATTTCAAGAAATCCCAGACCCTGAGGGTCCTCTTCTTCATAGTCACTAGAGTCAGATTGCTCTGAGCTTAAATCACTCTCTTCTTCATCACCGATTTCCGCATACTCAGATAGTGCTATACAATCAACGCCAAGCTTTGCAGAGCTTCCATCATCCCGGAAAACAACTTGTCCAAGACCACATTCATCATCCCATGATTCAAGCTCAGCTTCTCTCCATACACCAGCTTTACTATCAGGATCTCAATGAAGGACTTAAATAGTGACATGAACTACTTATCGTATTTTCTTCAGTTGTCCTGAAAGGAACATAATACATAAGCCTATGCTTATAGTAATGGGGGAGAAAAGAAAGAAAGCTGCACTGACCAGCATATTTTCAGTTGTCGGTGTGAGGAAAGAGATTTTGGCCAACTGTGAGCCCTCCAATCCAACTATCTGACCATTATACCAGTGACCATCGCTGTGGCGAAATCGACATTTTGACCCGATGGAGTACCTTTGCTCCTCCAGAGGCTCAGCTTCAACATCATTTGGATCCAAAGACTCCACCTTAACATCCTCAACAGCAGAATCGACTTACGTACCACCTTTGAATCAACTTCCCGTAACAAACGTGCACGCTTAAGGTGAAAAAGCCCTTCCTCCACATCTCTTATTGCAGAAACCAGCTCTTCATGAACTGCGGAAGTAGAGTATATTGGAACCCAAAGGAAAAATAAATAAATAAATACCACCAGCACCCTCCTTCCATGGATGAGGACCTTACACACATGTATTTACTTCATCATGCAAATAGAGTTCATCTTAAAGCATCGACTGCTAACGCACGATTCACTGATGCAACACACAGAAACTAGAGCCACCGAGTATCTTTATCCAATATAGACATAACTCAAAATGCATACTCCCTCCGTAACCCGCAGCTAGAGATAAGCTGATCATAATTATGCCCAACACGACAGTACCTCTGACGTAATGAAACCTCTCCAGATTACTCTTGGGTTTATCAAGCACTCATCGAAAAAATGATCAGAATCGTAACTTGGGGGCTTCCACTGACCTCAGCACCAATCAAACATCACAAGCAAAGCAATAGAGTACACAAAACAAACAGGCCCAGATAACAAGCAACTCCCCAAGACGCATATTCCCCAAAGAACAACCAAACCCAGATCAAGAAAGCTCTCAAAAACCCAGAATACATCAATTTCCAAGGGCCAAAAGCGGTGCCCAAAAAGGAAAAAAAAAACCGAAACCAAGAAGACGAACGAGGGCGGAGAGAAGAAGCGCACGCACCGCAAGGATCTCGGTGTTGGCAGGGTCGGAGGCAAGGGCTTCCTTGAGCGAAGAAAGGGAGTCCCTCTGCTCCTGCAATTGGAGCTCCAGCTGAACCTCCAGAACTCTCTCTTCTTCTTCGTCGCTCGCCATTTGCCTTTTCTGCCTTCTGCTTATGGAGGATGGAAAATGGATTCAACGCTGGTACGGAGATTGCCAGGTGAAGGAGAAGGGAACGAAACGACGCGCCGTCTTAGCTTTGTGGAGTTGGGCGACTGGATCCGCGGACGAAGATGGGCGACGACTGGAGATGGGCGCGGCGACTGGAGTTGAGCGACGGCGACGGAGATGGGCGACGGCGACGGCTACTGGAGTTGGGCGACGACGACGGCTACTGGGCGATGGCGACTGGAGCGCGACTGGGGACACGGACGGACAAGGCGGGTCGGACGGGACGACCGGAGCAAATTGGCCGGTGGAGATGAGCGGCGAGGGCGAGGGCGACGGCGAGATGAGCGGCGACGGTGAGGATGAACAGCTTCGGAGTCGTTAAGGTTTCTGGTTTGAGGTGAGGAGAAGGAATGGGAAAGCTACGGTAGTGAGGAGAGAAGAGTCGATATTTGCTTAAGGAAGAAGGGGATGGATAGAAACAATTTCTATTTCTACTTCAGGAAATAGAGAAGCTAAAATTTTTAGCTTCTCATTTCCCACCAAAAACAATTTCTGAAACAGAAATCTGTTTCAGAAATAGAGAAATCAATTTGCGTTACCAAACGGGTTTCTGTTCCAAACCTATTCACGGGAACAGAGAGAAATTGAGAAATTGAGAAACAGAAATTTTACCATGCGCGCCCCTAGTGACCATAGAAGTACCTGCCGAGACAAAGTCGTTTAAACATATAGAAATTAGGGTTTCCAGGAATATGTGCCAATTTTGATCAAGGAACGTGTGTAATGCGTCCTACAGCTCGTTGACATCGGTGCTCAACGTGCTGCTCACAACCGAAGAATAATTTGAATGATTCAAAACAACAATTAATTGAAAAGTGTGAGAGTAAGGCGAGAGGAGAATGTCCTTTGTCTAGGGTTTTATCCAAAACAAGAATTAGTTGAAGAATGTCCCCGTTGACTTATGGCTCTTTGTGTCATCCATTGGTTTGGCCAGATGCTCGGTTGTAGTGATAAGAGGGCCACACTGCCTTCCATGAGATTATAAGTTTGAGTCATATCATGAGTAAAATTTCTAATCAGCTTGTATTGGGACATCTGCATCTAAGAGCGGACTAGGTAGTTATGACTTAAATAAAACATTTCATAATAGATGTGAGACTCTTAGAGTGCCCATGTCAACGTTTCTTTTCTTTTGTTTTTTTTTTTGTTCTTTTGTTCCCTAGAATAGGAAAATAACATAAATCCGTTTGATAACATCAATTAATTTTTCTAGATTTGGAATAAAAATAAGAAGTAGAAAAATAACTTTTTGTTCTCGGGAATAATTTCTAGAAATAAGTTATTTTTTTCTTTTCTTCTTCTTTCTCAACACTCACCATCCCCGCTACCGCCTTTAGCCCCCAACTCTTGCCCACTTGTTGGCTGCCGCATTCACCTTTGGTGGCAAGGAAGAAGAAGAAAAGAAAAAAAGAAAAAACTCTTAAAAAATTAAAAGAAATTTTACATTACAAAAAAATTTGTGAACTATGCTTAACGCATTCCTTTTCTTTTTCTATTCTAAAAATAAAAATTTTGTGTAGTTACTAAACACGTTTTTTTACTTATAAATTCTTCTAGGGAATAAAAATAGAAAATGATTATTTTTAAAAAGAAATTGTTCCCTGAAACATAAATGATACAAAACAGGCCCTTATAATAATGTCTAGAGGGTTATTTGCACTGATTGCTCCTTCTGCCCTTTTACTTGCCATCATCTACAACGTTATCTCAATTGCAAACTCTGTGATTTGTCTCACTTTTTACTAATTTCCACTGCAACGTTTCATCGAATTACTTAATAGCAAGGACCCTAAGTAATGGAAATCGCGCCCATCCTTCCTCCAAATTATCGCGCATGAATGGCAAAGTCAACTGCCAATCGCTTACCGACCAAAAAAAAAAAAAAAAAAAAAACTGCCAATCGCTTGCTCATTTTCGGCCCCTGGGCAATACCTCCTTGCGCTAATAAAAATAGACAAGAAAAAGACCCACAACCTAATGAGTCCTATCTGTCATTCCTGGGTCCCTATTTCAATTTTCATCCCCAGCTAACGTACCTCAAACCAACGGCCGTTGGGACATTATTTTTCAGAGAGCGCATCAGATTTCCGTTAGTGCTTTGTCGACCAGCTGGATCAATCTGTAATCATTCTGATCATTCCTCTTTGGCGTACCAGCTAGAGTTGTAGATGGAATCCGACCATAAGAGCGCGAATGACGTTTTCTAAAGCATCATTACGAAAGTTCTTCCCTAATAGCCCGTACAACGTCACGTCAAGTTCTCCAGGCAAATGTTCTATTTAAATATTGACATAGTTGAGGATTTCAGCCGATGAAAATGTCGAGAAGTGCTTTGACAAGAAACGTCACGACCGACTGCCAACCGCCAAGGGAATTTCGAAAATGAAAGATTACCGACCGTTGAGAGCTTGAAAATGATCTTTGATCTGATATATATATAATGAAAAATATATTAACTTATTTTAAATCTTATGAGATGCTTATCTAAGGCAACACGATAAACATAATATCAAATATAATCAATCAACTATATACACTTGAAAGATATGCAGAATCAAGTAAACATCTTAATTTTGTTAACATTGTGAGATGTAACAAATTAATTGGAGTTTGAAAAATAATCCGAAAATCTTCAATTGCCATGAAATCAAACAACGGAAATAGTTGAAACTAGCAATGCACAATGTCTGTCATGATCGATCTGTAGCATGGCTGCACATGGGATGTGTGTGGTGAGACAACAATATTTTATGTTGATCATCTGACAGTGATGATTTTGATGGTGGTATTGGCTTCTCGAAATGAGAAGTGGAAAGTTGAAAATCAAAGGCATTAGAGTTGAACAACATGCGTCCTTTGCGATTGACTTTGTTGTCAAGATAGTAACTAAACAACCATGGTCGATACTGGTGTGGCTACAGCAAGTGGAATGAGTCAGGCTTTGCTGAGCGAAAGTTATCATGTGAAATTGCGTTTTCGTGACATCGAAAAATACCTTCATGATAGAGTAAAGCTCAACTGTGTGATGTCGCAACACAACTATTATGGTTGTGACATCCTGAATTTCGACTCATCCCGATAATATGAAATGGGCATTTCGTTGATGCACCTATGATCCTATTTTTTTGAGTTGGCCATTCACGATTTAACTAACCTATTAAGTGAAGCCCTTAAGAAATATAAATGAGGCAGACTCGAGAATTCGATTGGAAATCGATCGCTCGACCGTAATAATCAGTAAGGGTCAATACGACACCGTTATAATCGAATTGTGATTGGATATAGGTTGATTCGACGGAATTACGTAATTGAATTGCGGGTGATTTCGCGTGATTGCGAAATTCGCATTGAACGGCATTAACTTGATTTTTATCGATTTTATACTCGGAACCCGTAATTGAAACCTTGCGATTTTTACAATAACCGAGAGTCGACTACGAGTCAGAGATGCACAAACGTGGATCGAAAATTATCGACTACGGATCAAATGCGATAAAATCCTTAAAAGCTACCCGATAGGTTAGGTTGTACTAAAATCGCGTTCGGTCGATTTTAACCACGAAATTGAATTCAGTTTTGGGAATCGGATGTTCGAGCATTTCACGATTTATTTATAGGACGTTGTCTCATCTTTCGGAGAATTTTCATTGAGTCCGAATTTTGCGGAAAATTCGGTTTTTGGTTAAAATAAAAGAAAAATGGAAATTCGGATGGGAGGTTAATGATGCTATTTGGCTGCCCAAAAATAGCTTAATTAGGGAAATTAGAGCTATTTTCTTAGTGGTTGGGCAATTGACATTAAGGCATGAAGAGTTTGGTGCCAATTTGATGATTACATAGATATTTTATTAAGGCTTTCTATTGGTTAGTTCATGGACTTTCTTTCCTCTCTCTCCCTCCCTCCCTCCCCACTCTCTCTCTATATCACGCATGAAAACCCCACCCCCCTCTCTTTCAGCCGCCCACTCCTTCTTCTTCTTCTTACTTTCTTCTCTTCTTTTGTTCATCCATCATTCCACACCAGCAACTCTTCACCACCACCTGCAGCCACCGCAACTCTTCACCACCACCTGCAAACACCACCCAATGGCTGGCTTAATCCAGCCACGTCTAGCCGCACCACCCTCAGCCGAGCCCGCCAGCCCCTACAAATAGCCCCAGTCAAGCAGCCCACAAAACCGAGCAAAACCGGATTCCCTCTAGGCCGTGAGCCTTGTAGGACCATTTGCTGCCTTGATTGAGGGTGGTTTAGTCTAATTTAGTGGATTTCCCTTAGATTTGGTTATTGGACTCTCGTCGTTTGTCATTTTTGTGGGGGAAAAATGTGTTACGATTTTGAGGTTGCTTCATTCTTAAAAAAATATTATAAACATCTTCAACTATGACATATATTTTACTCAAGATTTTATGGATTTAAAAGAATGAGATTTCAGCTTCGTTACTATTAAAATAGAATCTCGAATTATGTTGAAAACAATGACCTTTTGGTGTTCAAAAGATTTTTATTAACTTTTAGGGTTCGATTTTAAAAAGAGTTACTTCACAAAAGTTGTTCATCACATCTTTTAGTTTAACATAGTTAAATTTCAAATCAAATGAACATGTTTTAGATCTCGAACTAAACTGATTTTGGAAAACAGAATTTCTAGACACGGGTACAGTTTTGATGACGACTTGAGCGAATTACTGCTCTCATTATAGAAAGATTTGGGTCAAGGTGTCTCATGAAAATTTTTCTTTTAAGTGTGTTTTAGAACATATTCAAATTTGAGAATTTTTTGATTTTGTTTGATTATGTTTCTGGAATTAAATTTGAAGGCGCGCGAGTTGCCCAGTTTCTGCTGGTTAGGGCCGATTGTGGTTTTGTAATTATTCTTGATATCATACTTGCTGGATAATGTATATTTGGTGCTTTGGTTGACTTTTGGCATGCTTAGATCTTATGCATGATAGGACAAGATTGGTTGCTTTATATTGGTTCCGAGTTTTACGGCAAAATATGGCATTTTAAGCTTTTAATTAGAAAAAAAATTAGGTGTTGGTGGACACAAAAACTTATTTGCTCTACAAAACAATGAAGTTTTAAATTAGGTGCGTGTAAAGTTTGATGGATTAATTTTGAGTACGTGAGCACCTATGAATTTATATCTAAAAGTTTTGAACAAATAAAAAAGGGGTTACTAAATTTAGTTCCAAAAAGAGAGGGGTTGGAAAGGAAAATAGAAATTAAATGATGTGTCGGGTTTGGACACCAAGTTTTATGTGCTCATTAAAACGATGAGGTTTTATACTAGATGCGTGTAAAGTTTGGCGGGTTAATTACAAATACATGATCTCGTATGAATTTATTTCGAAAGGCTTTGAACCAAAAAAAAAAAAAAAGGAATTGCAAGGTTTATTGTTTTAAAAAGGAATTTTGGGATTTTGGGCTAATTGACGGAAGATAAGAAATGGGTTGATTGATGACATGTGTGCATGGTTACTAAGTGGAACCCGTCACCCAACGAGAGTTTTTTCCCAGTGCGGCAGTTGATGATTCGTTGATTTGGATTCCTTGTTCATCTGGTTCTTTCACTACCTATAACGCGTGGAAGACTATTGGAGTGAAGCGTCAGTATTTTGATTGGCACAATGTATTTGGTTCAATCCATCTATTCTCAAGCATTGTTCTATCTCATGGTTGCATGTTCTCCAGAGGCTTGCCAGTTGACATGGGACTGTTAAGTGGTGTTCTGTGTCTTTAGCTTGCTGCATTATATGTGGCCTTGCGAACGAGAATAAAGATCATCTATTCTTTTTTTTTTTTTTTTGCAGCTTTTTGTCGCAAAAGTGCCTTGATTTTATTGATAACTTGAAAGTAGACCGCAAGCAGGTTCAAAATCATAACATAACAAAGGCCGAAGAGGATGTGGTGATTGGAAATCCAATTTGAGCTTAGAGATTCATTTCCACAAGCCTTCGCAATCTAGTATGCAGGTTGATAAGGGCATGTATAGTACCATTTTTATTCTTGGAAATAATTTCTATTCAAAAATAGTTTTTTCTCTTTCTATTTATTTAATGAGTTTCTGAGCAAAAAAATCTGTTTGGTAATTGCACAAAATTTTTAAACCCAAAGTGGGAAAAAAAAAACATAAATGGGGTGGTACAACCCTAAAAATTACTATTTCTATTTTTTTTTCATTTAATTATAAAAATTTTAGTGGAGACTTAATGATTCATATTTGGATAAAACAAGACTTTTGTAAGAATTTAACTGATAAAGATATTTTAAGATGGCCTTAGAAAATCCAATGAAATAATTGGTCAAAGACGGATGATTGGAAATGTCAGCGGATAGTCTCACTAATTTATAACTTACAATACAAGGAAATTAACGGTAAATCTTTGGTCATTACAATTTGGGCCTATGGGAGAATGGCACTCGACAAGTAACAGGGTATACGACCATGCAAATCCTATCCATCTGCACTTAAGAATATATGTAAATCAACGACGTCTGCGCCTGTGCAGGCCCAAAGCATTTTAGCAAACACGTAACGAGCACTTTCACATGAGTGTTGGCATATTTAAAACGGCTCAAAAATCAGCACCCAGATTAAAACCAGCGTGCAAACATATCAAGAAACGTCAGTCTAATACTAGGTTTGCTCTTATTCTCATTCATAGCAGAGCTGGGTCTCGATACTCTGTGCTCAAACTGCTACCAAACCGAGAAGAAAACAAACTCGCATTGTGACTTTCAAAAGCATTTTGTCGAGCAGGTTGTGGGTACTCCCAATTCTGAACTCAATTAGGGAATTAGAAATATTTTTCACTCCAAAATCAGCTACAGAACAACAACAACATTACAAAATCATCCAAGAGAGGCTTTGGTTCTTAGTTATCCATGCACAAATAGTGTTTACACGAGTCATCATTAACTTTCACTTGACGCAAAGCAAAACCGGGAAGAAAGCGGGTGAAGCCGTGAATACTTGGTTGAATCGACGAAGGGAAGCTTCACTGTCCGCCCGTGGTTGAAATCCGCATCGATGGAAGCACAGCGGTAGCTCTATAGCCTTCAACCTCTGTGTGCCAGCAATGAAGATTAGCGTCAGCAATGGAACCTCAAACAGGAGCCAGATCGCATCGCCGCATCCTCCTTTCCCTTTGATGCATCCTCTTCGACAAAGATCCATACTTGCTCTCAGAAAATCGTCCACCCTTTTCATCTGAACCTCCTTATCAGAGGGGACAACCTTCGCGTTTAGCCCTCGTCATGGCTCAATACCAACCGATTTCTCTCTTTTTCTCCCTATGACGTCTCTCCTGTATGTGTGTCCAGTTGTTGAGGAAAAGGAAAAATGGGCGAGCCGGGGTAATGTGGTTATCCAATTCTTTCTACGCGGAAGCGTATTTAGACCAATAATGATCCAGGACATACAAAATCAAAGAGTGCATGTAAGAAGACATAGGACGAGACAATTTCATTTCCTTCTTATTTAGATACTTTTGGGCAACCTAGTTTGGGTACACTAGGAATCAAAATGCTACTACTCCAGGCTATATCAAAAGTCCATCAATTGTACCACTTCAACCATGATACTTTATATCTACATGGTCGCCTAACTTGTCTAGACCCCACCGTCTAGTCTCCTAAAAAAATGCTATCCTCATCCTCTAGCCTTTGTCCTACTCGGGCCCATTGCCTCCATTGTTGTCATCATCTGGGAGTGGGAGTGGCCCACCATACGCCCACTAATTCGGGCATAGACGGCAATGTACCCGATTTGCACCAAGCCTAATAGGAGGCCAGCATCTACCATTGGTATCGCAATGAGCTGGATGAAGGTGACCTCGAGGAATTTGGGTCGTTCAACTCCATTTGGTGCCGCTCGAAATCAATTGGGGCACCGTAGGGGGCCATAAGGATGTCGGTAGCAAATATACATGAGCGGTTCTAGGTTTTTTATAGGTTCTTTGGAACTTGGAACCCGATTTGCACCAAGCCTGATAGGAGGCCAGCATCTACCATTGGTATCACAATGAGCTGGATGAAGGTGACCTCGAGGAATTTGGGGTCATTCAACTCCATTTGGTGCTGCTTGAAATCAACTGGGGCACCGTAGGGGCCATGGGGATGTCGGTAGCAAATATACGTGAGCGGTTCTAGGTTTCTTATAGGTTCCTTGGAACTTGGAACCTATCATTGGGAACTTGGAACCTACCACTGGGTACAAGTTCCTCATTTTTTGAAACTTGAAACCTACATGTCGAAACTTAGAATCTAGAACTTATCCATTGTTCCAGGACTTCACACATCATTTAAAACTTCTTCATTGGTTCAATCAATTCTATATACATGAAAAGAAAAAGGAACTTCGAGGTCAAGCCTTGAAATAATGTCACAAGCATACCAAAGAATTTGTAGATGATTCCAACTTGAAAAGGAAAAATTATTGCAGCAGAACTGAAGAATAAGCCCCAAAATAATGTCACAGACATACCAAATTAATAGTCAATAAATCTAACTGAAAAAGAAAAAAGGGATCACGGATAATTTGAAAGATCAGATTAAGCATATAATCAGAAGTAAGTAGCGAGAAAAAACTTGGCCAAAAGAAAAGAAAAAGAATAAGGAGGAAAGACTAAATGTAAGAGGATGTTGGCATAGTCCAATAATTCCTTGAAGAAAGAATTGGTGAAAGGTTGCTACATGACATGCCTCAATCGGCAATAAGCTAGTGGCACGAATTATCTGCATAGAGTGCTACTTTTTCATCTGGTTTGACTCTGATGACTATTAGACCTTTAGAGAAATTCAAGATTTCTTGTATCAGCTTCATCATGAAATAAAACCAATGACTTGAATAAGCTACACCATTGAGGTGGTATTCACTTCTAGGTTTTGATCGTCACGAATAATAAGGTGGAACAACTTGAATGATACCACCGCATTCATATACCACAGATAGGCTTTCTACCTACTAATACAAATCATATTTAAGCATTCAATGCAGAATGAGATGAATGATTTTTATCACACTGAGAATAAACGAGTTCCCCATCTATAGTTTGAAGTTTATATTGAAAGTTCTTATCCAAGTTCTCTCTATGGACTAGGATATCTATCGGACATGTTCTGAAGTTAGCTTGCTTGACAATCAATTGAGCACAGAAGATGAAGATAAAAGGAACATGAGAGACGAATACCAGATACCAAGAATGTTGAAAAAAATCACGAGGACAAGAAGCAAACTTTATCCCATTAAGTAGTAAGATGCATTAGCGAAGACTCCATTCAGCAGTAGGATTTTTGGCATACCACGATTTGTGGGGGCTTACACTGACGTGCCTTTGATGAGGGAGTTGGTTTTGTCTATGCCCTGTCAATGGAGGAATGGGACCTTGAAGTTGCTCGATCGAATTTGTGAAGTCACACTAAGGATAGCTTTTTTGAGTTTCTAAATCTCTTCCTTAATCTCACTTCTATATCCTTCTTAGACGTTTGAAGCCAAAAACCTAGCAAAACTTTTACGTCCTTCTCAAATTATGCATCGAATTGATTTTTATGTGTTGGCAGCTCCTTATTTCGCTAATTCTATGTACTGAGTGAATCTTTTGTGCATGTTGGTTGTCACGCCCCGATCTTCGAGCACTCACCCATCCCTCACCTCGGTCGATTAATAGCGACATCCCAAGACACATCATCGACCCTCCCATTTTAATATACATGCAAAAGTAAATAAAATCTCTAGACAATAAAACAATGGGATAGAAAAGTAAGGCTATATTTTTCACAATTGAAAAACCACAACCGCACTTTCATACAGGCAAATCACATAGTATATTACAATACCATCAACAAGTTAGATTTATCATATATCAAATCACAACTTAGAGTTTGCAAAACGGGGTGAGGTCTCAGTCCTCATTTGGGTCATACTCCAGATCGTCCTTGGGATTCTCCTTTGATTCCTCATCAGGGTCCTCCTCTTTGGGTTATTCCTTCTCAAGTTCCTCATCAGGGTCCTGAAATGTTGTTCTACAACCAGGATGAGACTACATCTCAACAAGTTCTAACCCCTAAGACCTGATTAGGACGCCAATACACCTTAGGCTGCCTAAACACAACATGAGTCAGAGGACTTACCTTGGCCTCAGTTTCTTCCTGCAAGTCAGTTCAAGTCATAATATTGATAGTCATGTCATCACATCAATTTAATTCACAACATCTGATCAAACCATTGATTAATCGACATAGTCGATTACGGGTCATCGGACCATCCCATGGTCAATTCAATCAATGCTATTTATAAAGTCCAATCATATCAGGACTGCTCACTTTAAGCCGATAGATAGATAGTATAGCTCATACTAAGCTGATAAAGTTAAGGTATACTGATATCGCTAAGCTGCTATATCGCCCATAGGCTGATATAGTATACTTGTATACTGCTCTCACTAAGCTGGCATATTGCCTACAGGCTGATATAGTATACCCATCATGCTCACTCTAAGCTGATAAAGTGTACTGCTCGTGCTAGGCTGACATATCACCCACATGCTGATATAGTACACTAGTATACTGCTCGCGCTAAGCTGACATATCACTCGCATGCTGATATAGTACACTAGCATATATTAGAGCTCGTAGGATGATATAGTATACTATCCTGACCATTCAATCAATTTCATCTTCTATTATCCTCGATAAAATAACCGTATGTAGGGACATGGTCGACCTTGGCCAAAATATCATAATTTCACTTTTTGAACAACCCACCAGTTTCAATAACCGATTACAAATTTTTAGCGCTATAAACCGACGCCCAGTAATTTTCCTATTAATTACCAAAATTAATTAATTTATGAATAAAATCCTAAAAACACAATTAAATCAATTCAGCACAAACCAACGCTCAAATAAATAAATGGACTGTACCACAATGATCGGCATAAAATTCCGGTCGTCGACCATCCCTGTCTAATTTAAAAAAAATAAAAATAAATAAATACAAAAATATTGAATAAATAGCAATAAATTCAATTTATGCCCGTAATGCCTAATTGGAAGTCAAGACAAGCCCGGAAAATTATCGAGACTTGTTTAATAATTAATATAAACTATTTCCTTGCTAACTACACTAACCATTTGCCTAACATGCATAGGTAAAACCCTAATTTAATTATTCTAATATAATCTATCCACCTAATTGCACTTAATTAAATCTAATCAACCTCTTAACATCATTAGCATTCTAATAAGGGATTAGTGAGCTAAACTCGCCCTGTTTAACAATTTTTTTATCGAAATGTCGGGAACGTCGTGGGGGATGTTTTTCTCCAAAGCGGGCCTAAGGTCTGGGGCCCGGAAACACCTCAAAACGGGCTTCGAAGCCGCTGTGAGACCCACAAAAAACTTGATTTGTTCTTGCTGGAAACAGAAGCCAAACAACTTGATTCAAAGTAGGAATTGCTCGGGAAAGAGGGAATAGGCCAAACAGGGCCTAGATGTGGACTCACAAAGGTTGAACGGGCTGGGACATCTTCGGTTGAGCTGCAACAGATCCGAAACAGCAGTTGGGAAGCGAGAGGGAGGTAGGCAGGGGCGAACGGCGTGCGGCTGGTGGCATGCGTGCGGGCAAGGCAGACGGCAGCGAGCGGCATGACTCTAGCGGCAGCTTGGCGTGTGACGGTGTCTAGGTGGTTGCAGCTTCTCCTTCGGTTGCTGTGGGCAAAAATGGAGGGGAGAGGGACCTTGGACGGTGGAATGAGAGAGAGGAAGGGAGAGGATAGAGATGAAGGGGATGGAGGGGCCCTTGGCCTCACATTTCCACAAAATTGTCCCCCCCCCCCCCACAAGCTTGTCCATCAAGCCAACATCTAATGGCTGTCATTGAGCCATCAAAGCATCCCATACAACTCGTGAAATGGTCCATTTGGCTAGGGGGAAAGGGGAGCTACGAATTTGGTACCGATTGACTTCAATTGGATACTCAGTCTACTTCAATTCCACCTCATTTGCCCTTTACAAATTCAATTGATACCTCAATGCCTCAATAATGTTGATAATGTTAAAGGTGTGAAAATATGGACAAATTGATAATGTTGAATAATTTTTAGCTTCTTGGACTCGAACTACATACTTGCTGTAGGGATTGTTGGTAGTCAGCAGCAAAGTTGGGATATCTATCATCTATGATGTATTTTCTGGATGTTTGAAAGTTTGGACTTCCCATGTCTTCCGGAATTTGTAGTGTTGTTCAGGAGATGAAGAGGCAGATCATAATGCTGTGAATGAATTTAACCAGATACTCAAAAGAATCATCTGTCAAGACCCCAGACACGTAACGATCTTTATCGTGGAGAACAACTATGCGTTGCTTAAGCATTCTTTTACTGGATGCAGCTGGCCCATATTGTTTAATATAAATAGCTGCCAAGGATGTCTTGCTTGTATAAGTTGACTCAAAGCACCTGCAAAGTCCACAAAATGTTATCTAAATCGATTACGAAACTATTATTCCCCTTTCATTTTGTATCATATTTTGGTTCGCGTTGTTTTCACCTCTCGAATAGCTTTGAACACACCCTTAAATTTGAATGGTCTAAAATAACCTCATTGGGACCTCATTAATGGCAAGATTGATGAATGAGGAAAAACATAGCTTTAATGTATATCTCGTTATCTTTATACATCTTTCCTCAACTGTTGTTTCTTAATCTTGTGATCAAATCGGAGAAGTTCGCAGATTTGTTGCTTTTTTTACAAGAATCCTCTAAGATCCAAGTATTTAAAGAGATTTAATGATCGGATTTGTATTTTAACAGAATACTAATAGAGTAGTGATGTCTAAAACATTAATTGCAAAAGCTCTCGAAAGTTCAATTTCTAATAACTCCTTGTCATATACAAATATTTGTGTCAAGTTCTTTTTGAGTGGAATTCTTTGGTTACAGTTGTGAACTCCACATGATTACAATTTAGATATGAGATATGTTGATTAACAAAGATTACCAAATTCCCTCATATAATTCAGCTAAAGCTCATTTGTCAGTGTATAGGAGGTATAAAAACGAATGGCAAATATCAGAAAGTTGAGAAATAAAACGCTATTGTTTTGACTAATGCGTACGGTCGTGTATATCCATGATAATATGCAGCCTTTGTATTTTCAATAAATATCATCTTTTACTCTTTCCACCTTGTGATTTTGACCAATTGATTCTCTTGATGTTATTTGCATCAACTCTACTAAGTTAGGGTAATTTGAAGTGTGGAAATAGAGGGAGCCTTTATTTTTCACCTTTCTCAGTCTGTAGAAATGGAAGGCAATGCTGATTGACATTTTTGTTTTCCGCTTAATGACCTTTTACTTTCTTTGTTTATTTGTTACGTCGGTCCTAGCTTCCCATTCTTGATAATCTTAAGTTCCGGGGTAGCAATATTTGGGAATATCGAGAGATGTCAAAATCATTAATCGAATTTTGAAGTTCATGGTGACTTATCGGCACTAGTTGACACCAACTTGAATTGCCTTTGTCCGACCCTTTTACATATTTCTGATGCAAGGATTACAATCACGGAACCAAAGCCTGGAGCCACCGACACTGTAAATATCAGGGACGCCTGAGCAAACTCATGCTGCTCAGTCTCTTATTCAAGCATTTGTAATGATCGAATCAGAGTAGGCGTGATATTTCTTATTCAGGTAATTCTTAAAACTGACTTTAGTTGGCATTGAAAGTTGAGCATTTACAAGTGGTTTGCAGTAGTAACGTCCAGGTGCTATATGTTGTATATATATTTTAGATCAGATTGCATGTCGTAGTATCGGGAAGATATTCAGTTTTAAAGTGCTTATATGTTACTCGCCAGGTACAATTGTTCAGGATAGATGATGGAGTCTGGGATTGAGCTAGAAGGCCATTTTTCCGGTTATGCTATTCTTGTACATTGTTGACAGGCTTAGCAAAGAAGAAGCAACAATATTCATGTGCTTGTCAGACTATTTGCAAGCGAATTGTGGGGTGATACCGAGTATAGCAGCTGCTTTAGTTTTAGATTTGTATCTTCAGAGTGGTTTGTGAATTTCAAATTTGTCACAGGAATGTTTGTCAAATCTCATGGGAATTCCATCTGTGATGTCTAATATGTTAACTAGTTACTCTCGGGGACAACTATTCGTGCTATCAATTGCGCTTGATTCATTGGTTTCTCACACTTGATCACGCTTTGAGTTTGGCTAATCTGAGTGGTTTAGAAGCTGATGTACTTTGTCTAGTCAAGAGATGATGCGCATTCCATTCCTTTATTTCGGTTAGAAATCATGTGCTTTGTCGACTCTGACGGACCGTGATCCTTTGCGATTGATCGGAATTGTCCCCACCTGAAGAGTATGATCTTAACTACATGTCTTATGTTATTATTGTTTCCCCTCTCTTTTGTCCTCTAGATACACTTGATCTAATTCAAATTTCAAGAGTTCATTTCAGACTTTATTTGTTTTGTGAAAAATGAATAATTTAAAAAATTCTTTCTAAAAGTAAACTTTTATATCGTTTAAAATAATTAGTTAATGAAAAATGTTTTGATTATTGACAACAATTTATGTTTAAATTTTGTTGTGGATGATGAAAATATTTTCCAATTATTTATTTTTCTATGCAATCTGATCAATCATTTTTAAGGATAATTTTTCCTTTAAAAAAAATCATTTTTAGTGAAACAAGCACACAAAATCTCTATAAACCAGACTATTAGTTGATAGATATCAAGTCTATTTTGGAAATTGTTCCTGTTAGAGAAGTTTAATATGTACTCCTGATTTGATTGCAATAACTATTTCCCGCTCGTTTACTTCTGTTATCAACTGAATTTTTATTGGCTTCCCACAGCAGATTTTAATGCTTCTACTTCTGTCAATTGATAAACATCAATCTTAGAGATTATTTTAAGGTTGATATAAATGGAAAGTACTATGGTTGTTTAATGTCAAAACTTAGAATATGATCATATTTTTCAATATTGTGAAAAATTTATATGTGAATTCATGTGTTGATGTGTACTTATGTTGTGAAAGTTTTTGATGTTCAGTGCTAAAATGGTCAAATAAAAAGTTGAAAGTAAATGTTAATACAAAAACTTTCATTCTTGTCAACGACCCTATTTTGTAATATGTGTCAATTTTGTCCCAAGTGCAAAAGATTGGGCTTATTTTTGGGACCTTTAAAAGGCTGTGTTATTTTGGGTTTCATTTTGGGGTTTGGCCCTAATATGTAAATATGTATTAGAAAAAAAAAAAGCATAGATAATGCGTCTAAACATTGTTCCGTTGGTGCAAATAATGTGTCAATTAACTAGTATGATTGAGCATGTCTAAACGTGGCATAACTAGATTAAAATGGTCAATTTATATGTTGAAGTGCGGTCCATGCTCCCTAAGCCGCTAGAGGGTTTCTTTAATCTGAGCTCATATTTGACTAGTAGTAGTTTTTGAGTTTATGAATAGCTATTGGGAATATATAATATATTTTTCTTATAATTGAGGGGTTTGATAGAGATGTGTGAGGTGCATTTATAATAGAATCCCCTGCTGAATGTAACTCCAATTTAAAAGTGAACTAGGATAAATATTGTGTCTTGATTTTTTTCTCTCGCTTTTTACTCTTTATGTTGTTGTATTTGTGGACATAATCCTAACATTATATACGATGCATTTATTACAAAGGAAGAACGAATGAGGTTGAGAGGCAGTGGCGGCAGATTGGCCCCATCGAGCAGGACTAGGAAAAGGAGGTTTTCTCAAGGAAGCCAATGAGCACATTTTGTCTCGTCGGGCTAAGCATTATTATCCCAACGGACAAGGACTGATTCTTGGGGACTCCATCGGTTCTGCGCGTTCCGCCGTATGAAACAAACTGCATGGGGCTGACATTTCCAAAACCATATAAGAAGGCCTGTTCAGTTCTAGCCCTACATGCGACTTTACCACAGGATCGGTACGTTTAGAGCATGTGATGAGGATGTGATGAGGATGTGCGAGAGCGATTCGAGCCTTCATCGTCCTCGAGCTGCAGATCAACGTTTAGCAGTGTAAGCAATTTCAGTTCCTTGTAACCTGCAGCTTATATTTTTGTTCTCTCTTTTGCCTTCCTCATTAGTTCTCTTTGTGCCTCACCGTGAGGTAGAGATGTGTGAATTTTCTTGTGAAACCCTTTCTTAGATGAAGAAGTGAAAATGACAAAAGGAAACCAGACTATTCCTGTCTCTGAGGATATCCTACTGAAAATTAGGGATGAGTGCACTAAATATCTGAAGACCTTGTTAAATAAGTACAATCAAGTATTTCCGTTAAATCCACAGTTGTTGCTTGACTCCACGACTGCTCCAACCACTGTACCCCATCATTGCCTGTCCATGCCTGGAGCTTAAAGAAGCCTGGAAGCTAGAGCAGCCATGGTTGGGAGCTCGAAAGAGCTTGAGCAGCCATGATCGTGAGCTCGACAAAGCTCCAGCGACATGGCCAAGCTGGACGAAGCTCGAGAAACCTTTGCTGCGAGCCTAAAGCACTAGTGGCGGGTGGCCGAGCCTTTTGGTTGTTGTTTTAGACTTTTAGCTTTTTTATTTTTTATTTTTATTTTTGTCTTTCTTTTATCCTTTATCCTTTTAAAATTTTTAATTTTTTTTTTGTGATGTGGCACTTGGTAGGCGCTACATCAGTGCCTCTTATTTTGGAAAAATAGCCACCTCAGCATTTTCGTTAGCCAAATTAGACATAATTAATAGAGGGACTTAATTACACAATTTTGATAAATTTTAGGACTTAATTGCGTTTTTGAAGGTTTAGGACTCCACTGCACTTTAACCACGAGTTTTGAGATTTCTAGTGTACTTATTCTTAATAAATAAATATAAAAATCTTAATGATATCTAATATCTAGTATGGGATAAAAATATATAAACAACTAAATCAACCGAATGTTCTTTCTGTTTTTGTACAAAATTGAAGCTTTTCATGAAATCCTTCGTTTCGCTAACTATATTCATAAACATGGATATCATCCATATTTATTTTAAATTAAGTTTGAATAGAGGCGATGTTCATATCTATAATCCACTACTCATATCTGGTTGGAGGAAGGTTTCCTCCGACTGGCGTTGAAGAAAATTATTGACCTTTCCCTTGCTTAAGCTTACATCATTCGCCAACAAAAAGTGTGACGACCCGAGCGGCGGTGCGCGGGGAGGAGGGATGGTGGTGCGTCTGCGCCTCCGGTCCTCGGACGCGCGCAAGGGAAGGGGAAGGGATTCCTCTCCCTCTTGTCCCACATCGCTTAGGGAGGGGTCATGGGCCTTATTTATAAGGCTTGGGTCCCTTTAATTGTGTGACGCGTTTTAAAACCGTGAGGACTCAGTGTCCAAAGCGGACAATATCACACAGTGGGGCCCGGGTCGTTACAAATGGTATCAGAGCCGACTCCCGACAGCGTGTGGGGCCACAGCGAGGACGCTGTGCTCCCAAGGGGGGGAGAGTGTGACGACCCGAGCGGCGGTGCGCGGGGAGGAGGGATGGCGGTGCGTCCGCGCCTCCGGTCCTTGGACGCGCGCAAGGGAAGGGGAAGGGATTCCTCTCCCTCTTGTCCCACATCGCTTAGGGAGGGGTCATGGGCCTTATTTATAATTCTTGGGTCCCTTTAATTGTGTGACGCGTTTTAAAGCCGTGAGGACTTAGTGTCCAAAGCGGACAATATCACACAGTGGGACCCGGGATGTTACAAAAAGAGACTATAATTATAATATACTCCGGCCTAGTTATGTCCTCCTTCCTCTAAACTTTGTACAGATCAAATGAGCAACGGCTCGACTTCCCCCAAGCCTTTCACAAGCATTTCTCCAGCTTGTTGCTGTGGCTGATTGCTGTCTTTGGATCACCGTGTTCCGTCAAAGTGGAAGAGAGAATGTTGGTTGCCATCGGAGAATTGTCGATCTTATACTTTGGCGCTCACCTTTGGATCGTCCAGAGGACGATCAACAGGAGCTCCCTTCATCTCCAACCCAACTGGATGGTGGTGCTATTGGCATCCGTCGTCTTCGGCCTGATAATTTACTCGAATCTCAAGTCTCAGATCAAGTGGCTGGTCATCTGGACCTTCCCTTGGGTTGTCCCCGCAACAAATCCCTACTTGCTTCAACTTGTTTTGGACAGGACGAGCAAGACTTGGAGGCACCTTGTTGGAGCATCCGGTCGGGCATTTGAACAATCGCATCGTAAACTCAGCCGATCCTGGATTGCCCTTTGGACCATGCTGTCGAGCGAGAGAGAAGTTTCTGCGAATCGAGAAGCTAGCCATGGCGAGGACAACTTTGGTGATGGGTTCGTCTAGTTGATCCTCCACTCTCAAGTCCCTTCAAGAGATTTTCCCATGTCATCTTTTGTTTCCTCGTTCAATAATCATGCCGTGTCGTGAATGTATTGCAGAAGGCTAATAATGGCTCGTGTTGTTTGTCACGCCTTCGCCAAAACCGTCTCCTCTTCCTATCCAGATCTCCATATTCATCAATCTGTTTTGACTTCCAAGATCACTAGCACCCCCTAAAAGTCGGCCAGTAGCTGTTTGGGGTGGGACTTGCTTTTTAGTTAAAACAAGTAAGATCGCACGATTCTGTCACGTTGGAGTGGAGTTTAGGAGAGTACAAATTAAATAATTTCCCATTTTATACCGCAATCAGCGTTACCTCATGGGCACATTAGATCAACTTGAAATATGGGATGATTTGGAATTGGATATGTTCATCTACATGATGATAAGGCAAAATAATCACGTAATGTATTTAGTGTAATTGATTTTAATTAGGCAAATGAAGTGATTGTGTCCGCCGCCCTCCATAATCGCAACTAGCAAAGCCGTCGGCAACCACCACTTTTCCAGGCCGTGCCATTGCGAACTCCTCTCTCTCTCTCTCTCTCTCTCTCTCTCTCTCTCTCTCTCTCTCTCTCATATTAGCCTCCCAAACGTGGGTCGGAGGCTCCTCTATCGTGGTTAAGTCTTGATGCCCGGCTCCAATATTTAGAGGCGTCTCTTCCAGAGATCCGGAGGCAGCGGTCTTGATGGCCATGAGATAGTTTAATGCGGCGTCGATCTACGCCATATGCGACGGACTTGGCACTAGAACTAAGCTCGGGAGGTCGAGAGTGGAGGTGGACTCAGCCAGCATAAAACAAAAATAAATAAAAGGGAAGAAAAGTCAGAAAGGAAAAAGAAAGCGGGGCTATGCTCCGTGCGTGTCCAATAAAGGAGAGAGAGAGAGAGTGCACCGAAGACCACCGAGAGATCAGGGGAGAAAGAAGAAGAAGAGGGCTGAGAATTTGTGATCCCAATTTGAAGGTCAAATGTTGATGGAACTAGGAGAAAGAAGAAGAAAGAGGGCTGAGAATTTGTGATTCCAATTGGAAAGTTAAATGTTGATGGAATTAGTTTAAATTTGAATATATTATTCATGAGATCAAGGGTTACAAATTGATTGATTTCGTTTAAGGAGAACTTCCTTCGAATTTTCTAATCACTTGCTCTGTTTTTTTTTTTTTTTTTTCTTGAATTCTCAAATTTATAGATTCCTAAGTTTTATTACAATTGAAGAGAACACCTCTATCTATAGGGTTTTTAAGCTTGATGAACAAGTAAAAATCGAAAAAATGAAGACAACAACCCCGACCATACCTAATATCTACATTCTACTCGTTTTTAGAGGTAAGTTATTGTCCTTCCTCTAAGCTTTGACAGATTGAATGAGCAAGGACTGGAATTCTCCAAATCCTTCCATAAGCATTTTACCAGTTTGCTTCTGTTGCTTCTTGCTTTCTCTAAATCTGTCGTCAAATTTGGAGAGACAATGTTGATTGCTACTGGAGGAGTGTCGATTTTATACTTTGTTGCTCACCTTTGGATCATTCAAAGGACTGTCGGCTGCAGCTCCATCTCATATCCAACTGTACGATTGTGCTACTACATCCGCCATCTTGGCATGCTAATTTACTCCAACGTGGAGTCTACAATTAAGTGGCTTATTATTGGGACTTTCCCATGTGTTGTACCCGCTACAAATCCCTACGTGCTTGAAATTGTTTCGGAGAGTTCAAGAAAGATTTTGAAGCATCTTTTTGAAGTAGCTTCTTGGGCATTTGAACGATCACGTTATAAACTTAGCCCTTGGATTGCTCGCAAGTAGAGGTGTCAAACGGGTGGGCCGATCGGGTCGGGTCGGGTCAGGTCGGGTAATTAATGAGCCGACCCAAATTGACCCATTAACCTATTTATGACCCATTTATGTCTAATGTAAATTTTTCGATCCATACCCGACTCACACCCGACCCATTTAACAAAACTTAAGAAAGCATATATATATATATATATTTAAAAAAATGGTATTGCTAAAATAGTTTTATACAACACAAAAAAATGGTATTGCTAAAATAATTATTATAAAAAATCGAATTTTAATTTAAATTTTTTTTTTTTTTTTTTTTTTTTTTTAAAATATAATTTTTCTTTTTTTTTTTTGTTCTTCTTCTTCTTTGGCCGGCCGCTGGCCACGACGACAGCTAGCGGCCGGCCATAGGCGAGCCTCGAGCTCGCTTGGCTCGCCGACGCCGGCGAGCTCGAGTCTCGCCAAATCGGCGAGGCTCGGATGTCGGCGAGGCCTCCACCTCGCCAAATCCGGCGAGCTCGAGCTCAGCCCTCGCCAGATTTGGCGAGGCTCAAGCCTCGCCGGACGTCGGCGAGGCCTCCGCCTAGCCAAATCCGGTGAGCTCGAGGCTTGCTTAGCTAGTCACCAGCCATCGCTGTGCCGGCGACCGAAGGAAGAAGAAAAGAAAAAAAAAAGGAAAGAAAAAAAAAGAAAAGAAAAGAAAAATAAAAAAAATTATAATTTCGGTTTTTATAAAAATATATTTTTGTAATGTTAAAGAGAGAAAGAGATTGTGAGGTTTTGGGTGAAAAATGAAAATGGGTTCTGAATCCAACCAATTTAAGACCCACTTAAGACCCATTTAAGACTCACCTATCTTACATCTTTAGTTGCTAAATCTATTTCACTAACTTTTTCAAAAAATAAGTGACTCATATATGACCCATTTATGATTTAAATGGGTCATATATGAGTTTATGACCCATTTTGCCACCTCTACTAGTAGGACCACGTCCTCCAATGATAGAGAAGCTTCCGGGAATCAAGAAGTTGGCCATGATGAGCGCAACTCTGGTGATGAGTTAGTCTAATTGATCCTCCGCTCTCATCCTTTGGGCCACTATTTAGATTGTCATTTTTCTTCTTTTGTTTCCTTTATCATAATCAGGTTGTATTTTAATTATATTGCAGAAACAAAAAAGTTTGTTCCCGCAACAAATCCTGACGTGCTGGAGATGGCAAGGAAGATTTTAAAGCATCTTGTTGAAGTAGCTTCTTGGGCATTTGAACTATCACATTATAAACTCAGCCCTTGGATTGCTCGCAGGACCACGTCCTCGGATGATAGGGAAGTTTCTGGGATTCAAGAAGTTGGCCATGATGAGCGCAACTATGGTGATGAGTTAGTCTAATTGATCCTCCGCTCTCATAGGCCCTTTGGGCCACTATATAGATTGTCACTTTTCATCTCTTCTTTCCTGTATAATAATCACTTCTTCACGTTGTATCTTTAACGTATTGCAGAAACTAAAGGGTTCATCGGTCCATTATTGGATGGGACATGAAGACGTGACGGAATTTATGTATCTTCACTTGAGGAGACTGCCAAGAGGGACTTCAAGTAGGATAATACAGTCGTTCATATATTAAGGCTGCGCATGATAAAATTTATGTTTCTTAATTTCTCTGTTTCTCTGTTCCCCGGAACAGGTTTGGAACAGAAATCCGTTTGGTAACACAATTTGATTTCTCTATTTCTGAAACAGATTTCTATTCTAGAAACAGATTTGAAGAAGAAATCATAAGCTAAATTTTTAACTTCTCAGTTTCTGAAATAGAAATTGAGAAATTGATTTATGGCTAGAAATCAATTTCTGTTTCAGAAATTTTGTCATGCGCACCCTAACTAGTCCACCACATCAATTTTGATTTGGAACTTCTATAACACAATTTACACGTATATCTCAACACTTTTCAAGTTCACGGGAAGCAATATTTGGGACAATTAAGAGATTACCCAAATCATTAGTGGAATTTTGAAGTCCGTGGTGGCTTACTGGGAGTCTGGGACTAGTTGACAACATCTTCCTCTGATTCTTTTACAGATTTCGGACGCGAGTATTACAATCACGGAACCGAAGCCTGGAGCCACGAAAACTGTGATTACAATATAGAGACGCCGGTACAAACTCTTGCTGCTCAGTCTCTTACTCAAGCATTTGTAATGATTGAATCAGAGTAGGTTTGATGGACCCTAATCAGGTAATTCTTAAAGAGTTGATATTTGTTGACATTGACAGTTGAGCATTTACATGAGATCTGCAGTAGGAGACTGCAGGTGCTATATGTCCCATAAATTTTATGCTCTCATGTTATAGTATCTCAAAGACATTTAGATTTAAGGCGCGTACATATTACCATTCAAGTCTGATCCAGCAGCAACTGATCATGAGACTGGGATTGAGCGAGATTACTGTTCTTTGGTTATGTTTTTCCTGTAAATTATTGACAGGCTTGGCAAAGAAAAAACGACCAGGTATGTGAATGCTCTATTTAAAAACAGCGTGCCTATTGATGTCAAACGGTAGGGTTGAACCAAGTATCACAGCTCTTTGGGTTTGACTTATATCTTTAGAATAGTTTGTGAATTTCAGGTTTATCACAAGAAAGTTCTTCAAATCTCATGCAACTTCCACCATCGATCTCCACAAATTTATTCTCAGGACGACTGATCATGTTGGCTCCCATATTTGATTCATTGGTTTCTCCCACATGAACACGCTTTATGTTTGGTCAATAGAATTCTTCTGATATTGTTGTCACAAAGAACCTATTGACGAGACCTCTTTGACGGGAGACTCTATTATGATGTTCTGGCTTCAGACTCAGATTTATGTTCCTATAACAGAAAAATATAATCGAACTTTCATTTGTTATTCCTAATTCAGATGCATCACGTTTCTAGGGGGATTGTACATTGTGGCATCCAGCAGTCATCAACTGATGACCTTTCCAAAATCTTAGGCAAGGCATTCTTTTGGGCCATTGTTAGATAAATTCCCAAAAGTGGTCTTTAACTCTGGTCCATCTTCCAATTGCAAAGAGTTTCAGGTCATAAATGATCTTGGATGGTGCTGGCCCTGTGCAAGATCTACTATGCTGCAGATTCATGCTGCTATTTCTGGTGTGTTCTTCCCCAATGCGGCAGTTGATGATACATTGATTTGGAATTCATGTTCACATGGTTCTTACACTACTGCTAGTGCTTGGAAGACTATTAGAGTGAAGTGCCAGCATGTTAATTGGTACAATGCATTTGGTTCAGCCGTCTATTCCAAGCATTGTTTCATCTCTTGGTTGCTTGTTCTCAATAGGCTTGCCAGTCAGACATGGGATTGGCAAGTGGCGTTCTATGTCTTCAACTAGTTGCACTATACGTGGCCTTGTGAATGAGAGAGCAGAGATCATCTATTCTTCAAACATAATTTTTCGGCTTTAGTCTGGAGGAGAGTGCCGAATCTCTCTGGCATAAATAGGATGCGCAATGTGGGGACTGCAGAGTTTCATTGGATAAAACAGATGTCAAAGGGTGTTTCTTTTCAGGCAATGCTGGTTAAACTTGCTTGGTGTGGAACCTGCGTGTCGGCTTTCACAAGCTAAGAACAGGAGATTTACTAAGGAAGGAGTTGTGTTGGATGTAGACACCGTATACAGAAACATAGTTAGCGATGCTAGATTGAGATTGATTGGCAGTAAGTCCGTAAAGAGCAATATTTTTGCTGTCTCATAAGCAACTGGGTGAGAGATGGGGTCTGGTTTTGGAGCGAGAATATCATTCTTTGTTTCTGATAGTGCTTGTATTGCAGTACAGGATAGGAAGAACGCTGTTATATATACTATTGAAACACTGCAATGCTATAGCACATAAATTGCACTGAACAATTTAGACTATTAAGTGGAGAGGGAAATTGTCTATTGGTATTGGTCATGTTTTTTTTTCCTTCTAACTTTGATTGCAAGAAACATCCTCCATCTACCCTTTGATCAGTAGGTTACAATCATAGGGATATCACTGTGGCGACCTACCTTTTTCCATTCATAGGGGAAAAAATATAGATTTAGGGATATTACCTAAAAAACGGGCTTATAGCTCACGATTAAACGTGGGCTTTTCCAAGCCCATACCTCGCATAATATTGGGGTGTTCATAAAAATCTTCTAATGAGAAATCGCCACCAGCTTATTGGAGTCGACTAGAAACTAAATGAGGCATGAAAGTATACCTCAGTTCCCACACAATTAGAAAATATAAGATTGGGAACTTGATTACACTAATTAAGTAATTAGTACATTTTCGGCACTTAATATTGTTCATTACAAAAAGATTTTTGCCAGGTAGTTTGAATAAATATTAGACCTTTCTACTAACATATAAAGTGATAATGTAAGTATGCAATCATTAAAATAACAAACAATAACCAAAAAAATGCATTGAATAAATTGTAGGGAAAAAAAGCATCTAACGACTAAAAGATAATTAGGTGTCATTCCTAACTAAGCTAAAGGGAAGTCCTAATCCAGAAAATTCTAAAAAATGAAACATTTAGAAACCCATAAAAAATATTAAAAAAATCCTAAAATTTTTTGAAAATTCAAAAATCCATAAAAATTCTTGGAAAACTAAAAAAATTAAAAATACAATTATCTTTTGAGAATTCAAAAATATTAACAATATAAAAAAACCAAAAATTCCTAAAAATCAAGAAAATTTTCTAAAAATTTTAATTTCTTGGAAATGGCTAAAGAAGTCTTTTGGGTAGTCTTTTCTTTAAATATGTGAAAATCCTTGGTAAAAATCTCACTCAATTGAATGGGCCTCTAGGGCTTTACCATAGAGTTCTGATTACCCCTCAAAGCCCACTTAGGAAAAACGAAAAGGCCCACGCAGAATTTTTTGAAAAAAAAGGGACGGCCCCCAGTCCTCTAACCCACTTCACCGCAGCCCATATCACACCGGCCCATCGACCAGCCCAAGCAGACAAACCACAGCCCATTTTCTCTTTTCTTTCATTCTATTTTTTTTCTTTATGCTTTTGCTTTTTCCTCTTCTTCTTGGTTTTTTTTAATCCTATTTCAGTCCTTTCTTCTCCACGCTCAGCCCCTTTTCGAAGTCCCCCTCTTCTCTGCAACATTTTCACTGAAGTTCACCCAAACCATATGCCTCCTTTGCCGATCATCTCCTTCATCGAGCCAAAGCCAAACAAACCATGCCCACTTCGGCTAACGCCTCACGCCATCGACGAATGCCAACCACTACCTCATGGACACACCTCATCAATTGACAAGCCGATGTACAGAAGCAAGCGTAAATCAAAGAAAATCCACACAAGCTCAGTCAGATACTTTAACGAACACCTAACGGGCATCAACCGAAGAGAGTACATGGGATCAACCGATACTCCAAACGCACCGAAATATTTAACAGCGGATGCGCAAAACTAAAACACAGCACAGCACCACATGGATGGGGTCGAGACTCGCATAGACCGGGCCTCAACGAAGCAAAAAAAACCCGACAATAACCAGCACTTCAAGAGCAAACCAAAGTCAGAGGAGGTGGTCACGGATCCAACAGAAACATTTTCACAAGCACTTGGCGTGCGCTTCCAAAACGAGGGATTTCGAACTCGATGGGGATTCGGACACAGACCCAACTTCCTAACATGCATTCTCGATCACACAGTAGGTTTCATAGAGGACCGACGGGACCGAAACACACGCGGACTTCGTTGGCCGCGAGCTCCGGCCCGAGGCCCCCCAAAAAAAAAACAAGGCACCTACGCTCGGGGGTAAGACCTACCTGGTTCACGGAAAGGCCGCGGCGGACGGGGACTGGTGGACGGACCTCCCACGACGGCCAGCCACCTTCTCGAGCTCCCTCTCTCCCTGGCTCACTCTCTCCGAACCCAAAAAAGAGACCCCAGAAAACCTTTTGCTCTCTTTCTTTTAAGCTTGGCCAGCGACAGGTGCAAATGACTTCTGCCACCGCCAGTCTGTCGCGGCCGGCCTGATCCCCGACCGTGGGATCACGCTGCGACCTGCTGCTCCCCTGTCTTTGTACCTCCGTCGCTCTTCCTTTTTTGCAGAAGGCGTGAGCGGCGTGAAGGGAGGAGAAAGAAGAAAGAGGCGTGCGGGCTAGGCCCAGAAAAGAAATGGGCCAGGCGAGGAGTGGGGGGAAGAAAAGAAGAAGAAAGTTAAAAAGGAAAGAAGCTGGATCGGCTTGGCCCCGGCTCGGTCTTGCTTTTTTATTTTATTTTAAATAATCATTCTTTTAATTAATTTTCTATTTTTTCCTTTTAACGAAAAGGCTCTATTACTACTAATGCAAATGCTCCTAATGTCTATATATCATGCAATTTGATGGAAATTATTTTTGTTAGGGTTTAAAATTTAATCCCTAATTTTCTATGCAATTAATAAATGATTAAATGGGTCGTTAAAATTTAAGTGTCAACAATCACTTAGAATTATATTTAGTTAATTTTACACGTGGGTGATATCCATGATTCGTAACCGACAAAAAAAAAAATGCAATTGGAGGAAAATATAGACCATTATGTATTTCATAATGTAGATTTGCTCCACACAACGATATGCACAATGCGTGTGATTCGTGGTGTGAAGGAGATCGATCGATGAACCTATGTAAAAACTCAATATACAAACACGAATCCACTTATTTTGGGAATGTCAGTACATTATTTCTTTTGGATTCCGAATATGTCTTTGATTTCACGTAGTACATATGCGGGTTATTGCGTTGATAAAAAAAGTCTCTTACATCCTTAAATTAGTATGGCCCTTATCAAAGCCATCGGAGCTGAGCGAACCGCAACCAAAACAAACAATATCATGCTAATGCTCCGGCAAGGCTGTCTTCAACACCAAAAATCAAAGTTTGACCATCATGGGCTGATGCTTTTCATGAGCCTACTCCAACCATATTGGAAGAAATTGAAAGCATGATATAAAAATAAGAGCTATGCTAGCATAACGATTTTTGGACTATTATGAATATAACAGTTCGATATGAACCACAAATTTTGAATAAGTAGACTCCAAAGCAATATATAATTATTTATCATTTAATTTCTTGTTATTTAAATAAACTGTCATTTTGACAGTAAATTAAAGATTATCATCCAATCATTTTCTCAAAAAATAATGGATCTTGCTTTTTCACAAAAGCGGTTGACTTTAGAGTTGCCATATGTGAACCCTCGCGGACCGACAAGGAAAACGAGAGTTGGCCTTGGATTGAATAAGGTCAAATTTAGTAGGGGTGATAGGTCCAAGGTGGGTAGGGTCTAGACATGGACCTTGTACCCGACCCTATTATAACCGTTTCCCATTTTTTGGACAATATACTCAACTCTGTTTGTATTGGACCCTGTACCCGACTCACCCTATTTCCATTGGAACCTGTTTTGCAATCTTTCGATATCCTTTACGACTTCGAATTTTATACCAATATGCGAGAAAATAACGTTATCCTCCTAATTTATATTGAAACATTAAACACTTGTAATAAATAAATACGTGAACTTTTTGACTAAACAAAAAATTAAGGATTCACATGGCTAATTATAATAAATAAAATCATAAAGCAAAGATTAGCAACAAACATGAGTCTAATATTAGTCTTATTCCCACAACTACCACATGAAATTACTCATTTATGCAAGCATAAACCCTCCTACAAAAGGAAAATTAGGCGAGTCAATTCATGTGGTACACAAGAATTTAGCGATAACAAACACCATCTGTCCGTCTGTCGAACGGTGCGAGAGGGAGTGGAGGGAAGCAAGTGAGGAAGAGGAACAATGAAGGAGGAGTGCCGTGCGTGTTTGAGAGAGTCAAGAGGAAAAATGCTATATGATTGTGGGAGTAAGAATAAAAATCAAGGGAAAAAATAGAGTTTTAGACCTCTATTTACGAAATCGATTCCCAGACCGGTTCTAAAACCGGTTCGGGAACCGGTTCTTAGATGGGTAATCACTTGGAACCGGTTCCCGGACCAATTTAAACCGCCAAATTTTGGGAATTGATTCTCGAATCGGTTTTAATGGGAATCGATGATCCTATTTTCCGGATGAGTCCCGGGTATACCTGGTCCGGTTGCACACCCCTAAAATTTAGTTGAAGTAGTCAACAAAAGGAAAGAATTTGACCTAATTTGACCCGGGTGAAGTCGGCGGACGTTCTCCTACCGGTCCATTTGGAAGTTTGTCGTATGTGGTTTCGAATCCTTTTTTATTTCCGTTGTGTCTATTTCGCAAAATATAATATTATAAAAGATATTTTTTAAAAAACGTTCGATTGTTTCACTCAAAATAATTAATTAATCAAAAAGTGAAATATTGACAATAATTTATGTTGGGACACGAGGCAATTGAAAGCGGCATATCTTCTAAGAAGTGATGCTCCTATTATCAAATCTATTAGGTAGGACCGTCCTCTTTTTTATTTCCCTTTTCATAGATTTCACCTCTTTTTTTATTTTTATAAATTATACATGGACTTGTTGGACCAATTTTGTAAGATCAGATGTCATTTGGTCTACGGTCACGTGAATATCTTTGCTTTCTTAGCCCATTCGAACCGTTGTCACTGACCAAATCAGAAAACCGCAAAAAACAGCAGAAGAGGCCAACCTTAAAACCAATCATTCTTAGTTGAAGATCAAAGTCGCCTTTTTATTATCCAGATCTCATCGTCATCAAGAATCTTCCCAAAGATATCTGTAAAGTTAATTGGACCGGGCCACTTGTTGGCGGGCGAAGCCCAATTTTTTAAAGGGCTTTTTTTTTGTCTTTTCCATTCTTTTTGCTTTTAAGTTGAAATTTACATCTCATGTATCAGTTGTTGAGCGGCAACGGCTGAAAAAGGGGCCGAGAAGAAAATTGAGACGAAATAAAAAGAGAGAAGAAGAAATGGATTTTTATTTATTTATTTGCGAGTGTTTTCAATCTCTTTGAAAATTGCCTTTGCGTGGAGTCTAGTATTGGTTGAACTTCATTGAAACTTTACCGTAGATCTGTCAACCAAACACAAAAGCTAAAAAGAATTGCACTTCAGTCATTTAAAGAAAAATTGCCCTTTTCTTGACTAATCATAAGGTATTTTCGTACTTAATGTTAATTCTAGTAAATACTAAAGAACATTGCCCATTAATTTTATCCATCATCATCTTCTTCTTCATCACCTCATCATTAGAAAGTCTAAATCTGATGTCTACCATGTGAGTAGGAAAAATATTTGTAGTCCACTTTTTGAAGGCCAGTGATTTTTTTTCTTCATTGGCACGCAGCTTCAAGAGTTAAATTTCAAAAGTGCACCCTATAGAAAAATTTCAAGAGAGCTCATAACGTATTTGATATTTAATTTCAGTTTGTATCATATCTAAACATTGTGTTTAAACTTTTTTTTTTCTCATCTGTGTTATTGGTCGGGTGAAATATAGAGATACAAATAGAACCGAGCACGAGATTGGAATGAAGTCTTAAAAGCTAGATTTTTCGGTGGGAATAAATTCGACGTATAGAGTTGTGAGAAATCCCCTACAAGGCTACAATCATATCAGGAAGAATACAGGGAAGCAAGTTTCACCGTGAATGATATGCTATATAGCACATAAATCGCACCGAAGAATTTTTTACTATTAAGTGGAGTGATGAGAGACTTGAGTGTATATAAGTTCCATCGCAAGTTTTTTTTTTTTTTTTTTTCTTGGGCCAAAAAATCCATAGCAACTCAATGTATAAGTGGTGTGAAATATACTACAATGAGTTCTGCCCTATTGCCAAGGATCTAGACCGTTACTTCGATAGGGAATTATCTATCGCCAGAATTTTCCACTAATCCTTGTTGTCCGAAACATCCTACAATTTCCCTTTAATCGATGAGTTACAATACAACTATGGACATTACTTCGCTATATATTGTAGTTAATTTTTCGTGTGGATGATGTCCACGGCTCACAACCCACCGATGAGAAGTGGGATTTAGCAGGTTAGAGGAATATAAGTACATTGTTTACTTCATCGCACGGATTTACTGTTCTCAACAATACATGTAATGTGTAGGACTTGTTGCGCAAAAGAGATCGATCGATGATCAATAAACAAACATGTATCCACTTCTTTTGAGACCGTCAACACATGATTTCTTTTAGATTTCAAAAACGTCTTTTTTGATTCCCTGAGGCATGAGTTTGAGTTATCGCACTGATAAATAAGTCTCATGCACTCTTAAACTAGCCGGACGTGCGAGAGCAAACAATGTTGTGCCAGCACTCAATCAAATGAGGCTGCCTTCAACATAGAATATCTAGTCTCAAAGTTTCGTAAGCCTTTTCTAACCGTACATCTATCTAATTGGGAGAAGTTGCAAGCATGATACTATCCATACAAGCAGGACTGATCTCACTACAAGCGCTCCTGTGATACAACCAAATCAGATCACAACTTGGAATGCCCACGAGGGGGTTAGTTTTCCGCTGCAAGCCCTTTTGGATTTGCCTCATGAAAACAATCAGCAGGAAACAAATATTATATTCTGCATTTAGGGTTGAATAGCCCCCGAAAGGTACAAATTCTTCAATGCGAATTCATTTCTAATTCTACTATCTCATCGCTTCTAGATTAAGGCCAGAACCAACCACGGTTTTGTATAACCTAAGGCCGAGGGGGAATAGCTGACTTCCGAAGAGGACAGAGCCATAATACTGATCCAACAAAAGAACCGTGTAGGTACTAAGGCTCATGCCATAACTATGTTTATGGTCATACACAACCATATGCAGAGAAAGTCGTATAAAATGAAACAAAAAATAACTAAATAAGCCCACCACACTTTTATCGTTCTATCATCTTCTATTCAATTATCACCGAAAAATAGGGAGATCCAACTCATTGATTCGTGTAAAGAACTAATCATCTCTTGTAAAAGGAACAACTTCAAAATGCCGAGAAGGTCATGCAAACAAAAGATACGGATGCATAGCTCTATCATCTTTCAACAAACTTATGAAAAAATGAATTATAACCTAAAATGCCGGAAACACGGCCAGTTGATTCCAGAAGAACTTCCACAACAAGAGGCCACCCAGACCTGAAAAAAAGAAAAAGAAAAAAGAAGCTAATGTTGTGTAATACTTGCCGTATATGAAACATTAGATGAGTTAACACTTCAATAAACTGTCCAACCAACGCTCAAGCATACAATAAACAGTGTAAATAAAGCAACAGGCATTTTGACTAGGACTATACTACATAATATGCCGGAGTATTGATAAATTGTTAAGCATATCAATCTCAAAATCTGGAATCATTGTTCTACATATTTATCGAAATTAAGAATCTTGTTGTGGTTAATGGAGAAGGCCAGCAACGCCTAGAAATTTCCAAAGCTGTTAGAATGCTATCGGAATAGAAACCTAATAGTCGAAATACAGGTACCATTACAGAAAAAACATGCGCCGAGTGGACCGTATATCTCGATCCTTAGCTTCTCATCAGATACCACCTAAAACATATTCTGTCAACAGCTGACTAATAATTTCTAAATACCTAGATGTGGGACCTCAAAACCTATACACAGAGAGGTAAATATTGTAGCTGAGGATCAGATTGATTTTCAGGTTTAATAATGTACTTGAGTTATTTGCATACAGTGAAGAAGTCACCACAGCTTGCCATAAATAACCTCCTTGTCCACTCATCCGCAGATGAATCGACTGGGAACTATGGTAATCAGTCAAAACAGCGACCGGTCTTTTCAAATGGCAACAGCAGAAATGAAAAAGACAAGAAAGCATTTCAGATTTCTAAACTAATTACCTGAAGAAAGGAAAACCTCCCTTTCATTTTCATATTCTGCTTTATGGTCATTTTGATCTCTTCGATGCCGGCATTGTCAGTGACCTCCATGACCTTCCCTCCTTCCGCACAAATAAGGTAGATTTGACCCTTGGCCTTCAGTTCAAAATGAAGATAGACCGGTCCCGCTGTTGCCACATCAGCACCATTTGCAGCTGTTTCAGGTTCAGCGGCAACAAAAAATATTGCTATCTGCGCGTTGCAGCTTTTTCTATTGAGGTTGTACTTGGCACAGTTTATACTGATGGAACTTTCCGGTGGGATTACTAGCCCCAGTTCCTCTATGGGCCTGCCCTCGGAATGAGCACAGCCATCACGTCTCTTCTCGGCTAGCAGTGATATGGGTGAACAAGAGCCGTTCCAAATTAGACACTCTGTTTCGTGTCACATGTAAAAGATCTGTTAACAATCCTATCACTTGGAGTGTCCTCACATTCTGAATAAATGCATGAGACAAATTCTAATGGTGCAATACGTTCATGAACAAATTCCCACAAGAGTGGAGCAACAAAAGAAGATAATGTAGATAAGACCACAAGTACTTTGTACAACAGCAGAAACTAGAATCTCATCTCATGCAAGGTGTTTGTAATGTCTAGTCAACACCTACTTCATGTGAAATTATCATGACAAAAAGGCGTCCATGCACAATTTGTCTATACTTAGAGCTAATTGAATTGTGGAAATTATATATTGAATTCTAGGAATTGGTGGACAACGTGAATACAAGATATTGTCAAAAAGACTTGGGAGAAAACTGTCATGTCATTTCTTCTATAAAACCAACGGTCACATGCATTGGTCCTATGTGCTCCGGATGCAGCTGATAATATTACCTTTTCTCTATCCAAAATATAGTAACTACAAAGTTCTGTGACTTCTTGGTGAAATGCCAGAACCATTTCTATCAACTAGTGAAACTACCAGCGTCCATTCCTCTACATCAACTAGGCCATACAGACATACTCTTGCACATATCAACACTATAATTTCCAAGAAATACTTTGCGCACAAACAATGAAAAATTGGTTAAAACAGATTTGAAATGTGTAAGGAAGAACATCAAATTCACTTACGAAAATAATGTAAAACTCAGCAAGATAAGAACAAGTCATGAGAAAGAATAAACACAAAGCGCATATGGGACTATCGGTGGGAGAGGAGAGTCGCCAGAATTCAAAACCAAATATGTACGAGGAGGCTCAGGTCGAAACGCAAGAACACTGACGACAGAGTTACTGGAGATCCATGCAAGGAAGTGATCGAACTCGGATCGTGCTGTGTTGTGTAGGCCGCTCTTTATAAAACACGACGTTTCACGCGATAAGAACAAGAAACGATTTGATTGAATCCTCGAACTTCGCCCTCTCTGTCTCTCTCTGTCTCTCTCTCCCCCTCTCCAGCTCCCTCCCTCCATCCCTCCCTCCTTAAAACAATCTCTCTCTCTCTCTCTCTCTCTCTCTCCCTCCCTCCTCCTTAAAGCAATCTCCATCTCCCTCCTTAAAGCAAAATACAAAAGAACGAACATCCATGGTGGAAGGAGGCTGGTGGTGAAGTCACGAAATAAAAAGAAACATACTGGAGAACGAAGCCATGGAGGACAGCGGAAGCGAGCAGCGAGGGACGCAGACTGGCGGCGTTGCTTCAGGCGGCGCGTTAGCTTGTTGGATGCTCGATGCTGTCGATGGACACAACGCGCGCCAACAGGAAGATATAAAAAGGGAAGTTAAAGCGGCGATGATTACGATGTCGACCGAGCCCCTGCCGCAATGGAAACTGGAAAGTAACCCACACTAGAACGCCGCTAGCCTCGGAAGTTCCGTAGAACTTGGTTTTCATTTTTCTTTGGCTGCGTTTGGCTATCAGGATATTCTATCTTACGTTTGGTATTTGCTCGGAATATGATAAAATCGGATATAAAGGGATATTAGCCGGATAAAATTATCTCATAGGAAAAGTAGAATAAAAGTGGATATGATTTATAATATCCATAATAGAAAAGTTATTTTTATCGAATAACAAACTTATTAAATTAACAAAATTAAAATTATATTTCAATGTAAATAATATTTGAATTCTAGTTTAAAAAATAAAAAAATTAAAGATATCTTTTTTATATTTTTTAATCTTATTTTAATTTATATATTCAAATTTAATTCCATCTTATAATAAAAATTCAATCTATAAATTATATATTTATATTATTATATAAATTTTAGGTATTTTTGTATTTTAGATATGTTAGTACAATTTACTAGTTCATAAAGTTTTATTAAAGAATGATGAAAGGGAACAATAGGAATAATAAAGAAAATAATTTTAAAAAAGAGGAAAAATAAATTAAAAATAAATTAAGGGATAGTGTCGTGAGAGATTTTCACCATCTCCATTTATGAACATTTATGTTTATTTATAATGATATGCCATTATGTACATTATATGATATGAATATATTTGACTTTAATACTGCGATTAACCAAACAGTAGATAGGATATAGAAAAATCCTAAGATTTCATATCCTATCTTATCAAATCCTATCCTAGTTAGAAATCCAGATGATCAAACGTAATCAAAAATCTTTTCAAAAAGAAAAACCACTGAAACTTCCCTAATAACGTGTCGTTAGCTGTGCCCTACAAAATCGCTGCAGCTCCTTTGAGGCCCATCGAATTTGGAAAGCTCGTCGGAGCCAGGAGCCAAAGGTTGAGATGTTTTGGCAAAGTTTAAAATTTTAAAACTAGATTTCCAAAGTATGCAAGTCCCATTTAATTTTGCCTTTTAGCTAAGATTTTTTTTATTCTCAAAACTATTTAAATTCCAATTTTATCTCACCGACATTTGCATGCACGTCACTGGCAAGCATGTTCAGAGCTGAACGATTATTTTATCCTTCTAACTTTACCTTCATTTGAAACCATTTAAATTAAAAAATTTCCCTCACCAATTTCATTGCAACGTCGCCAGTGAGTCACTCAAGGTTGAGCGAAGCCATATCGCAACCGGATGCCCTTTTTCAATATATATATATTATTACCTTTAGATTGAATGCGATATTATTTGTCCTAAATCTATTTGTATTTGTCTAGAGTTCAGGGGTGAGCACTGAAATAAAATTGACAGGTGTGGACAGAACCATGTTGAAGATCACCGCCTCTCTCTCTCTCCTGGAGTTCTCTAGAACTTTCTCTAGAGTTCTCCATATCTCTCTCCTCCAGATTTCTCTAGAACTCTCCCTTCTCTAGAATCTTCTAGCAAAAACCATAAGCTGCGCCACTTCTAGACTTCTCCATAGAAATCTAGTTGTCAGGCTATAATAAAATAATACTTCTAGAATAGTGTAGAAAGTTAAGAAAGTCACCGACTTTCCACCCTATAAATAGGAGCAACTTGCTCCTCATTTGTGTGTCCAACTAAGAGTGTGTGAGTAAGAAGTCCAAGGGGGTGTGTGGGTGTGTGTGTAGGGGTCTTGAGAGTGTGTTGAGTAGAGTGTGCTGTATATGCACGTGAGTGTGAGAGGAATTGTGTAGAGTTGTCCGAGTATTGTATGTGGTGTGAGAAATTATTGTAATAGTGAAAGTTATATTTCGTGAATTATATTTGAACCACGTTTTTCGCAAGGTTCAACAAGTGGTATCAGAGCAGGTCGTCGGAGGTTGTGCGAAGACGGTGGTCGGGACCATTGTAGGTGAGCAAGGCGGTCGGGATCGTCGAGCCAAGGAGTGAAGAAGTGAAAGACGTCGGAGTTCGCCGGTGCACAACTGGGATTGTGAAGTCGGTTGGTGCAGGACCAGGCTTACTTAGTATAGTGCGGGGCATTATACTCAAGTCACGATGGCGGATTTCTCGAGTTCGGTAAGTGGCATCGAGAAGCTCAATAATTCAAATTATAATAATTGGAGTACCCGCATACAATATTACTTGCTAGGACAAGATTTGTGGGATATTGTTGGCGGGAGCAACACCACCCCACCCACGAATGATAGCGAATTAAGAAAATGGAATATAAAATCGGGTAAGGCTCTTTATGTGCTTGCCGTGACTGTTGAAGATGAATTACTGCAACACATAAAGAGTGCGACGACCGAAGGAGGCCTGGGATAACTTGGCGACGCTGTTTGCAAGGACAAACGATGCCAAGTTACAATGCACGGAGAACGAGCTCCTCTCAATCTCGCAACAAAATATGACGGTGAGTCAATACTTTTCTAAAGTTAAATCTATTTGCGAAGAAATTTCAAAATTAGATCCCGAGAATGCCATCTCGAGACAAGAATGAGAATAATAATAATTCATGGGTTAAGGCCGGAGTATAATGGTATTGTTACGGCCACTCGTGGATGGGCAAATGAGCCAACTCTAACTGAGTTGGAAAATATATTGGCCAATCAAGAGGCCTTAGATAAACAAATGCCTAAGGTCTCAATTAAGGAGGATGAAAGTGCCCTCTTTAGTAATAAAAGAGGGTTCAAGGGCCAAAATAGAAATAGAGCAAGTGCAAGAGATGGCAAACCATGGAAAAATCATGGAGATTGGTGGAGGCAACACGAAAAGAAGGGTTATCAGCCAGGGGGAGCTCGTCAAGATCGTGACGACAATGACAATGAAGACAAGAGCAACAAAAGGCGTAGCAAACGGTGCTACGTTTGTGGCAAGGTAGGACATATTGCCAGATTCTGTTGGTACAAGCGAGAAGAAGGAAATGTCGTCACTTCCCGCAAGAAGGAGATTGAAAACGAAGAAGAATGGGACTTTCAAGCGCTGTTGCGGTGAAGGAACGAGAAGAGCTTGCAACAGCTTGTATAGTTGAGTTGGATAATTGACGGGTTCCATCACGACCCCGAATAAGAGCAAGCCAAGGGAGAACTCGAAGAAGCAATTGCCAACAAGCAGTCGTGAAAAGAAATTGCATGAGATGCAAGATATGATAAAGAAGCTGAAAGTTGAGAAGGCAAAGATGGAGAATATGTTGAAGAAAAGAGATGAGATGATGAGACAGAAGGATCGAGAGCTCAAGGCAAAAGAAAGGGAGCTAGAGAAGTTCCGATGTGAGTTCAAGAAGCTGCAGAAGCTTCGGGATCTCAAGCCCGCTATGATGTTCCCAATTGGTCATACCGAGAGAGATATCAAACACATGAAGGAGAAGAAGAAAGGTTTCTTTGAGGAAAGGAGGCCATCTACACCCTACATCCCATGGTGCAAGGATAGGTGGAATAAGATCAAGGAGAAGAAATTTTATGAGAAAAAGGATCAAGAGGTCTACATTGAAGTGCTTCGGATGGGACCGAATCGGTTGAAGCACGAAATGAAAGCCATGAATGAGAGGGTTGATCGGGTGAGTTCCAATCTCAAAATTCTCAGAGGAGATATGCTGAATACGAAGACCGAATTGAGTAAGAAGGAAAAGGAGACTAAAGGACAGAATGAATTGGCATACAAAAATTCAAGAATCACAAGACTCAATGGAAAGTCGCAGCAAGAGAAGCAATTGAATATGAAGCCATAGAGCCATCCACATCTGAGGAAGCTTCGCAATATGCTGAATGGAGGAAGACAGTTGAAGAGTCCAAAAGCAATTTCAGCACGGCTACTATATCGAGAGAGAGTAGTCGGTGAGGGGGAGTGTTGAAGATCACCGCCTCTCTCTCTCCTAGAGTTCTCTAGAACTTTCTCTAGAGTTCTCCATATCTCTCTCCTCCAGATTTCTCTAGAACTCTCCCTTCTCTAGAATCTTCTAGCAAAAACCATAAGCTGCGCCACTTCTAGACTTCTCCATATAAATCTAGTTGTCAGGCTATAATAAAATAATACTTCTAGAATAGTGTAGAAAGTTAAGAAAGTCACCGACTTTCCACCCTATAAATAGGAGCAACTTGCTCCTCATTTGTGTGTCCAACTAAGAGTGTGTGAGTAAGAAGTCCAAGGGGGTGTGTGGGTGTGTGTGTAGGGGTCTTGAGAGTGTGTTGAGTAGAGTGTGCTGTATATGCACGTGAGTGTGAGAGGAATTGTGTAGAGTTGTCCGAGTATTGTATGTGGTGTGAGAAATTATTGTAATAGTGAAAGTTATATTTCGTGAATTATATTTGAACCACGTTTCCGCAAGGTTCAACAAACCATTCAAATCTATATATATATAGACTCGAAACCCTACACCTCGCTCAACGTCCCTCCGCCTCCCTCTCGTGATCCCGTAGGGAGTAGGAAATAAGAAAAGGTATGGCCGCTGGTTCTTAAACCCACTCGGAGACCGGATCGGTCGGACCGGTTCCGGGAAAGCTACTAGTCCTTTTATGGATTTTCCCGAAAGCTCTCTCACACGCGGAACCTGGAGACGACATGTCAGCCCCTCCGCTCTCCAGCTTAGCAGAGCTTAAGGAGCCTCCATGGTACTATTACCTTCGGCTTCAGCCGTCGCCTTGAGGTGTCAAGCAAGGCACTAAGGTCGGTGACCCGTCCGAGATGTCCAACGTGCGTGTTGCGTCCCATGATTCACTCCTCCGCCTAGGTCCAGCCCTGCCCTCCGGACATCTCCGAGCTCCTCTGCCTCGTCGAGGACCTCCGCGAGCACGAGTAGCACCACTCAAGACTGTGCTGCTCCAGCGCAAGTCACACCTCGCAGTTATATTGCTAGAGCAGGGGGAGTATATTCAATATGCATCGAGCTACAGCTAATAATCTAAGAGTGGATTATGCTAAAGTTTGTGTGGAAGTGGATCCTCCCTCACAATTGCCAAATTCTGTTCCTGTTACTGTTGACTCTGGTCCGGAATTGAGGTCGATGTGGATTATTTGTGGAGACCTGGTATGGGCTTGTCTTTCCTAAAAAGCAGAAGAAAGTAAGTTTGTTCCTAAAGCTACTGAGGTGCCTGGGCAGTCAGGGGATTCTGATGCTCTTCGGGAATGGTTGCTCAGGAGCTAGTGGTTGACTCACTTGTGATGACTCTTAAGTAAGATTAATAAAGCTCCTGTGCTTGATGTTTTGCCTGTGAGGGACTCTTTTGCCTCCTTAATTTGCTTGGCCACAGATGATTTTGGTAAGGATGTTGATTCTCTGGAAGTTTCTGCGAAGAGGGGTCCTCCAATAGCTCGAATGTTAGAACCCTAGGGCTGCTGCAGTTATTGCCAACGATATCTTGAACGGTCGTTCTGAGAACAATCGAAATGCAAAGAACTTGCTCAAGATTTCATCTAGTAATATAAGGGTGGGTTCTTCCACAGTTGCAAGCTCTAACTAGTTAAAGAGCTTGAACTTAAAGCTTTGCAAGCCGAGATCTTTTCTGGTTCTTCTCAGGATGTGAATCAGGAAAGAATTTCGTTTTCTTTGGGCATAAGTCCAGGATTTGGCATCAGTTTTTTGAAGGAAGGGGGACGGACCCCCCGCGGGAAATCTTTCCAAGCAAAGCGTTCTAGAAGCACTATTAAAGTTCTTTATGATATCAAGAATGAAGCTTTCTTTTTATCAGTCTCTCTCGGCCTTGAGGGTTACAAGCTGCTTTGGAGGTTCAATATCAGAATTACAATCTATCCTTAGGGTGTGTGTGTGTGTGTTTTTTTTTTTTTTTTTTTTTTTTTTTTTTTTTTTTTTTTTTGAGAGAGGATTTTTTGTGAATTAGTTTTGAGACTTTCACGTATTTGGTTTGCTAAAAATGATCAATCAATAGAAGACTATTATGGTCAAAATAAATATGCATGTTTAAAGTTAGGAAAATGAATTCCCTAACCTCAAAAGGGGAAAATATTTACCGGAAAAATGATTTCTTCCTTTATTACGAATTTTTTTCGAAATAAACACCACCCTTAGCTTTAGGTGCACTGTTGATCATAAAGCTTTATTATCGGATGGTGTTTAGTTCCACTAAAATGAGTGGTTTTAGGCATATTTTTGCCGCAAAAGCTAGAGAGCAGTTCTTGATTTTGTTACAGACAGAAGTTTATGGAGATTGAGGTTTACAGAATTATTTTACCCTATAACGTGCTTTTGAAGTACTTTATTTTTCGCGCGCACGCTGATATTTAAATTCCATGTTGATATTTCTGCAACTTTCAGCTGAGTAGGCAGGCCTGTTAAATGGGTATTCGGCCGGGTTTGAGTCGGTTCTATAAATTATCATACCTAATCAACCCATTTAACCACTATGCAGCTGAGGAGACCTAACGGTTTGCCATGCTTGGAATGGTCAGGACAAGATGTAAATAGAGGTTTATAGGCATTTAAATTACTGTACTAAAGATAAGATATTTAAGGTTGGATGACCGGTTTAAAGTTAATTAATCTGGCGCAATCGGACAGATTTCCGAGGTGACGAGGCCAGGACCAAAGGCGTGGATCATGGAAAGCTCTCGTTTCGTACGTCGATGTTCTCGAAGGATTCTACCCTGGCCCCCAACAAATAATTGTTATTGACTTACGCGCAACATCAGCAGTTGACTTCCAGGGAAGAGCTTTCTACGTCTTATTCACGAAATTTTTGCTGCCCGTCGGATTGGATGAGCCTCGTGAATCTCGGCCATCAAACCTTTCTCCTAAATTTTGACTTAGAAACTACCGGGTGGAGGAAGAAGGTCTTCGGTGAGAGATTTAAGTATACTGATTCGAATAAGTGCTTGGATGTATGTGAATTTTACCTGAATCTCGCTGAATTTAATGATTTAGAGTGTTTTCTTCTTGTGAAGAAAGGACATAGCCAAATATGGTAAAACTTATTAAACATTATGACATGAAGGAAATATCTAAATTTCCTCCCCAGATTTTATCTTTGTTTCCTCTCCCTAAAATTTCGAAGAAATAAAATTTTGATATTTGTATTAGCAGAGAGGAGAAGAAAATCTGACATACGTAGATTAATTTTAATCTCCAAACTTACAAACATAGGTTCGACTGCCGCTGAAATCGCCGAGGAGAAGATTGGGTTTGGCTAGCAATACCGCTAGAGTTGTGCGCGCCCTCTTTTCCCCCTTATTTTCTGTTAGTATTTTATTTTTTTCCGATAAATTTAGTATTTCCTACATTTTTTATTTCTTAATAGTAAGAATTGACAAGCCGGCATAATTAGGTGCACCGATGGTGAAAGGACTGACTACATAAATCATTAGATTTTAAAATCCTTGATTAGATCGACTAAAAGTTTGACTATACAACTATTTAAAAAACATATACTTTGGATATGCAGTTGTGACACTAACCAGGTCAATACTATTTTGCATATTTGGTTTTCAGGATCGAATCCCTACCTGCATTGGCATAATGCAAAGTCGAGATCTCGAGGCGGGACTGTATGTGTCGTGTCCATCACCAAGCCATTCCTCTGACTTCCAATCTCTGGAGCTTCCGTGTGCAGCCCTGGGAAGAGAATGAATACTTGTTCAAGTTAAGACATGCCAAATCTCAATCACAGATTCGAGACCTACTAAATAACAAATAAGTAATGGCATAGCTATTTTAGGACATATACTAGATTAACTATTGAATATACTATTATTACATTTTAAAAAAAAAAAACTATTGAATATACACAAATATACGGTCTACATTCGTTTCGCGAAAATATCATATTTCCAGGAAAACATTTTTTCCGGAAGTCATTTTCTAGGAAAATGACTCTTTTCAGTGTTCGTAAAACCTAAATTTGAGTAAAAAATATTTTCTACTGTTCGTTAGCTAATTTAATTGTTTTGAAACAATTATCCAAAATTGAATATTAATATTTTTAATTGACCAAAAAATTAGTTTTATTATATATATATATTTTTAAAAATGAATTTTTAATTATTTATATTTTAAAAAAATCGAAATTTTTATTATTTATTATTTTTTTCTTTTTCTTTTCCTTCCTCTTTCCTCCTCCTTCCGTCGAGGCCGTTGCCGCCTCCTTCCTTCCTGACGATGGCCGGTTGCCCGGCGGCCAACCAAGACTTGATGGCCAAATCCAGCGAGCTCGAGGCTCAGCCAATCTCGCCTGAGCTCATCGAATCTGGCAACGAAGCTCGGGCTCGCTTGGATTGGGAGCCCGAGCCGCTGCTAGATCCGGCGAGTTCACGGCTTGCTAGAGCCCGGCAGCGAACCTCGGCGAGCTCGAGCGAGGCTCGAGCCCGCCCAACTCGCCGGATTTAGCGAGTCGCGAGCTTCGCCCAGCCGGCGAGAGCTCCGCCTCGTCGGCTGGGGTGAGGCTTGAGTTGGCTTGCGGCCGGTCACCGACACCGCGTGGCCGGTCGTCGGCCGCCAGCTGTCGGCAAAGAAGAAGATGAAAAGGAAAGAAAGAAAAGAAAAATAAAAGAAAAAAAGAAAAATAAAGCATAAAAATAAAACGAAAATATATTAGTAAAAAGAAGCAAGATGGAAGAAGTTATGGAAAATGTTTTCCACTTCTCAAAAGTGGAAAAAGTTTTCCTCACTTTTAAAGGTTGTTTTTCCAATGATGGAAAACATTTTCTTTGACTAGTTTATTTTCGGTGAAACGAACCGGAAAATCCGGAAAACATTTTTTGGAAGTCATTTTACGAAACGAATGGACCCATAGTACAACGATCTTATTATCATTGTCAAATGCATAGACTCGAGTGAAAGAGAAACTGTAAAAGTTATTCAAAGAACGAACCTACCAAAAACTAAGACATAATTGAGGGTAAGGTCCTATTTGGTAACCATCTTGTTTTTCAATTTTTCTATTCTTTTTACTACTCGGAATTAAAAAAAAAAAAATTAGATATCAGTTTGGTAATATTAACTAATTTCGTAAAATAAATTTGGAACATAAACAAGAAATAAAAAACAAAATTCTTTATTTTCGGAAACATAAATGGGAAAAAAAAACTATTTGTCAACATAAATTATTCTTGAGATAAAAAATGTTATCAAACCCATCCTTAGTCAACCCTTTGCCATACATTTATCTTGACAATTTTAACGAATCAAACAATATCCAATTCATCACGCTCGTGTGACAGGTAATTTGCTATGAGCACAATATATCATATTTTATCAATTACACGTAATTTGTCGACTACAAATTGCTTGCATCAGTAGTCCTAAATTATGGAAAAACTCATGATGAATTATCATTACCTTGTGAATGAAATATACGGAGAACAAATTTGCAAAATTTTAACACACGAGTATTTAGCTTAAAATAGGAAATCGGTTAAAGAGACGAACAAATCTAATGCAAAATTTATAATCAATCTCATATTAAATATATCACGACTGCTAGAAATTGAATTAGACCATGGAATAAGACAAACTAGTATAAAATGAGTTTTTTTTTTTTTGTTTTTATGTTACTAGATGTAATGAACAAGATGATATTATTGTTAAAGAGAAGCAAGTCACTGTGAAGGCCATGAGAAAAGACAAGCAAGAAAGATTACCGCAAAAATGGCGAGCGAGATGAAAGCAATCCCCAGAACCAGACTGCTTCGAGCACAGGCATTGGGCATTTGTGCTTTATAGATTCTTGTAAATGGCGATCCAAAAGCAATACACTGATATCATGCGCAACTGGAAATGCACGACGAGATCGAGTGCATACAAAGAGCGAGTTCGTAGACATTTGGGCGATGCTGTGAAATGAAATGAAAGGAGGATGATGGTGGTCCCAGAAATGATCAAGAGAAGACGACTTCTTTCTCTTCCCGGACAACTGTGACCTCAATCCTGCTGCTATGCCACCTTTTCTTGGCTGGAAAGTAATAATATTTTCCCACTTGCCACGTTCGTAAGCGGCAATTTATTGCATGTTTGACCATCTAGCTACATTGATTCAGATCTCCGTGACCAATCATCACCAAACGCAAACAGAAACAAACGTGCAGACCGCACTGTAGTAACCCCATAGAAAATGCTCGCTCAATGAGACGATAATTTTCAAGGAATCGTTCTTGTGATGGTCGGGAAATTCAATGCAAAATTTTAAACTGTAAGATAGAAAGAATACATGCAATTTAAGGTCAACTGAAACCCTGCATCGATGTGAGATATCATATACAGCGTATGAATCGAATCTAAGGATTTACACTATTAAGTGGAGGGAAACTAAAAAGTACATAAGATCCATAGCGAGTTTTTCTCGGGCCAACACATCCATAGCAACTCTATAGTGATGTGATAAATACTACGATAGTTCTTTTCTGCCCTATTGCCGAGGATCTCGGACTTAGCAAGAAAATAGACCGTTAGTTTCTTTGCATTTGAAGGGGAACTATTTATAGACAATGTTTTCCTTTAACCCTGGCTATAGAAAACATTCCCAACCACCCTTTGATTGAGGGGTTCCAACCATGTACATCACTTAATTATAACTCATCAATGGGAAATAGGGATGGAGGAATATATAATCCATCATCTATTTAACCACACAAATTCACTTTACTCCATGATATGCACAATGCGTATGACTTGTTATAGAAAGGAGATTGATCGATGAATCTATTTGAAAACTTAGGGTTCGTTTGTTTCATGTAAAGCATTTTCTGCATTTCCCGATGTTTGCTTTACTTGGCAAATGAGTCAATTGAAAGAAAAATATTTTCTACCAAAGTTAAATTCAGAAAAATGATTTTCTCTTTGAAAAAATTGGAAAACGTTTTCTAAAGTATAACTAGGTATTTGCACCTAAATCCTAAACTCCATACTTGGACACGGTAACCCCAACATTAATTCTCTAGTCCCAGTGTTCAGGATCATGTCTCTTGGTGGTTGGGCCTAGGACCCGGTGCTCGGGCCTAGGCCCGGACGCCCATACCCGAGTCCATCAAGGCTAGCCCAAACCCCAAGTGCTCATTCTCGATGATCTGGTACCCAAACTTGAGTCCATAATGGTCATGCTCTAGTCCCAACCCTAAGGCCGAGTGCACAAAGACTATGCACAAATCTTGGGTACTCGAGCTCGAGTCCTTAGTTTAGAAACGTTTGTTCTTACGAAACAAACTTTAAAAAAAAAATACGAACTTTTAATTATGTTTATTATTTTTAAAAAATCGAATTTTTGTTATTTATTTATTTTTCTAATTTTCTTTCTTTTCCTTTCTCCTTCTTCCTCCTCCCTCCACTAGTTGCGTGCCTCAACAACTTACCATAATGTGAGCCAGTGAGCTCGCCTTGGGCTATCACCAAGGCCTAGCAACTAATAGAGGAAGAAGAACAAGAAGAAAGAAAAGAAAAGAAAAGACAAAAGAATAAGAAGAAGAAAAAATAAAATAATTTAAAATTTTGATTTTTTTTTTTGCCTAAGATAAAATTAGGAGATTGAAATAATTTTCGAATGAGATCTATATACCAAAATACGTTTTTGATAACAAATCTCCTAAGAAAAAATAATTATTTTCTTGAAAAATGATTTCTCAGAAAATATCTTCATTTATCATAAATTCTTCCTACAAATAAACGCATCCTCCAAACACAAACATGTATCCACTTCTTTTGAGAGCCATGACTCATGATTTCTTTTGGATTTCAAATATGTCTTTGATTCCACAAGGCACAAGTCTAAACTGTTAGGCTGGTAAATAAGTCTCATATAATCTTAAGGAAAAATTCTAAATAAAGATCTGGAGTGAGTTTTATTTCAAATAAAGACTTAGAGTAGCTAAGTTAATCTCAAATAAGTACCTCAACTCCGCCAAATATTTGCTGGTGGACAGTTTCTGGCGATTATAAGAGGGGCAATGTTGTCCGAAACTTGTAATTAAAATAGAAAAAAAAAAAACAACAACATAAGAAATCCCCAAATTGAATTAAGTTTTGCTTGCTTATGTTTCTTTCTCTTCCCCACCGCTCCTCAACCAAATCGCTGCCTAGTCTTTGCCGCCCCTTGCTCGATTCTCGTCGCTCCTCACCTGCCCCTCGCGAGCATTAGTCTATCGTTCACCGTCGTCTCTTCTTTCCAAGGTTTTGCTGTCCGCAAGCTTGGGCGACCTCGGCAGCGAGGGGTTGTCTCTCTGGGAGGCGCTTCCGTCGGTTGTAGTGGTCGGTGGCCAGGTAACAGTAACCGCATTTTAGTCGCATTCTGCTCGTCCATCTCTATTTCAGATGCCTTCTTTAATAAAATGGTATGCTTTTTTGTCGCTGAAATTTTAGAGTTCTGGAAAATATTCAATGTTTGAGAGCGTGGTGGGAGGGACTTTTGGCCTCGTGTTTTTGGTAAATTTGACTTTTGTTTTGCAGTACACAGATTGTTAGTTCATTGGAGCTTGAGAAGGTCGAATTCTATTTTTGGAAGTGTTATGAATGCTGTCATTAGCCAATTAATGATATTGCTGAGAGAACGAGGTTTGCAATTGATTTGTGATAGTTTAGATGAAATCAAACTCTGGTTGTCTATGGTGACAAGTTGATTTCTTGTTAAATATGGTGAGAAATGCTCCATCCCCAGAGGGTTGGGTGGAGATTCACATTCATCCAAGTCTAAAGCAAAATGCTAGAGGACTAACTCTTGTGCACAACTAATATAGGTAATTCTTTTTATATGCTTCTATCTGTTTTGAGCATGTTTTGTGGATAATGAATGCATTGTCCTATCCTGAGATGGTTCCTTGATACGGCTTTCTTTCCAAAATTTCGTCTCTGTTAACTCTAAAGTGCTTTAGAGGGTTGATTGTCTTGTATTTCTGGTAAATTAAAAGACTTAATTTGTGTACCACATGTTTCCATTGGCATGAGTTTGCATGATATTTTACTTCTCAATAACGAGAAAGACAGCATGTCCTTGAAACACCAACGTGGTCATTAAGTAGTGTCCAGTGTCATTGACTTATAAAACTATTCCTTCATTGCATGTCGTCACAATTTACAGTCTTTCACAGATCTGTTTCTTTCCACTTACTTGGCCATGCATTCCACGGAAATCAGCATTAGCATGAAAATAGAAGCAACTTCTGTGATGATGAAAACGGGAATGGATACAACAAGCGCTGTTCGAGACAATCAAAACAGAGTTCATGAGGTTGATCATGGTGAATGATTAGGAACTATCTTTCCATCACTCATCAGGGTTCTCAATTCTTACTAATTCAAGTTTATGTGATGTAAGACAGCGTAATGATAACAATGCTAACTGTGATAGAAGTTGTTTACTACACTGCTCAGCTACAATTGCCAGACTCCATGCTAGTATTCGAGAAGAGAAAAGAGCAGAAACAGCAATAAGAGAAATGTGACCTCAAAATGCCGTGGACACAAGAATTGGAGGCTGGGGGACCAAACGACTAAGTGGTGATCAAGAGAGAAGACTTAGCGTTTGCCAAGAAATTGTCACCTTCCTAAAGCTTCTCTTCCTCGACAAACCAACCAGTGGATTCGACAGCACAACATCCTATCATGCCTTGAGTAGATATTTGACAGCACGATATCCCATCAATTCATCAGCCGAGCAGTGAAGTCTTCCGGCTTTTATTGGGTGCTTTAGATTGATTGTAGTAGGATGGCTTGTGATCATTGCATATGATTAGTGGGAGTTTGTTCTGTAAACTCATTTGTTATCTTCACTTTCTTGTAGTGTCATGCGTGTTGTGCACACATATTAAAGTTGTGAACTCATGTTGTTATCTCTTGCTATAGAGGAAATATTGAAGTCCAATTAATTCAAGTGTTTAATGATGAGTTAATGATGATGCTTTTTGACACTACAAGTTGTCTTGGGTTTAATTTATGTCAGTTGTTCTATATTTTGTTGTGTACAGAGCTCAAGAAATTTGTTTTAAACTGTCCACAAGCTTTGACAGAGCCCATTGACGTCCTATATTTTTTCTTTGGCCTATGCTACAGGGCATTTTAATTTGGTGTGTTGTTGGACTTTTGTGCTCACTGCTCTGTGCAGGTCATTTTTCTTGATGTTGCTATTCTATATTTTCACTTTTGTTGTTGGACTGATGAACTCATATAAACTTGTTGTCAGTACCACTATACTACAGTGAAGTGCTGGAACATTCCATAGCAAACTAAACAACATTGGATAAACTTGAATTGATCCACAATATATGATGGCAAAGAGAAACATCCCAATACAAGAAATTTTCTCAACATGGTTTACTATACATGTTTAAACTCTAAGATGCTTCCAAATAGATTCATCCGTATCAACTAACAGTAAAACAAAAAGAGTTTATATTATTGGTGTTGTTACTCTTGCATATCTCAAAAAATGTGCTCGCCTTCGACCACTTTCATGTTGAGGTCCTTACATCCGAACGAACAAAATGAATCATTATAAGAGATCAGCCAATGCTTGTTGAATTCTCAGCTGATCACCACAGCCAGAGTTTTGATTTCATCTGGACTATCACAAATCAACTGCAAACCTCGTTCTCCAAGCAATATCGTCACTTGGCAACAGCATTCATAACACTTCCAAGAAAGAATTCAGCCTTCTCAAGCTCCAATGAACTAGCGATCTGTGCATTGCAAACAGAAGTCAAATTTACCAGAAATACGAAGTAGAATTCCCTCACACCACGCTCTCAAGCAACGAAAGATTTTCCAAAATCCTAAAATTTAAGCAACAAAAAAGCACACCATCTTATTAAAGAAGGCATCCGCAATAGAGATGGATGAGCAGCATGCGAGTAAAATGCGGTCACTGTTACTTGACCGCCGACTATTTCAACCAACGGAAGCGCCTCCTAGAGAGACAACCCCTCGCTGCCGTGGTTGCCCAAGCTTGTGGACAACAACACCTTGGAAAGAGACGACAGCAAACGATAGATTGATCCTCGCGAGGGGCAGACGAGGAGCGACGAGGATCGAGCAAGGAGCAGTGATTCAGTTGAGGAGTGACGAGAGAGTGGAAGAGGAAAATGTAAACAAAGAAAACTTAATTCAATTTGGGGATTTCCTTTTTCTTTTTTCATACAATTACAAGTTTTGGACTATATTGCCCCTCTTTTAATTGCCAGAAACTGTCCATCGGCAAACATTTGGCTGGCCGTCGAGTTAAGGTCCTTATTTGATATAAAGTCCACTTCGGGTTCTTAATTGAGAAAATGAGTTCAAATCGGGTCCTTATTTAGAATTTTTCTCTAATCTTAAAATAGCAAGATGCATCATTCCAGCATCAGTGAACCTAGAAAAGAGCATATACTATCCGCTCAAAGTTTCATAAGCCTTTTCCAAACATACGTGTATCTATTTGGGGGAAGTTGCAAGCCTGATACTAGGAATGATCTCATTACAAGCGCTGCTGTAATAGAACCAACAATCCAAATCAGATCACAACTTGGGATGTCTGCAAGGGGATTAGCTTTCCCCTACAAGCCCTTTTGGATTTACCTCATGAAAATAATCAGTAGGAAACTATAATACATTTCTGCATTTACAGTTGAATAGCCCAAAAGTAACATTTTCTTCTATGTTAATTCATTTGAAATCTACTATTTCATCGCTTAAACTTTTTAATTCCTGATATTTATATTGCCAATTCACATAACACATAGAAGCACGATATCTATGCGAGTTGGTTCTACGAAATTAGTTTGCATTCTCTTGAGTAACTAATTTCGCTCCCTCTCTTGATTGCTCATGGGCCAACCAATAAGAAATGAGAATCTGTGGAGTTTCAGGTAAAGCAACAGGGGCCAGCCGAGTCAAGCATATTGCCCACTGCAACAAGTTTTTTGTATTGGGCATTGTTAAAAAGTGCCCCGGCAACTTTTTACATAACGAAATTAAGGAAATATTGTGATTTTCAATACATCAATTGTTGTTGTGATATGTACTATCAATAATTTTTTTTTAAATTGAATATTTCCTAACTAAGTATATTTAACAAGTGCTTCAAGGGATGATTGCCTATTAGAACTTTTTGTTTTTTAGTCATAAAATAAATAAGCAATTTGTCCCCTTTGACATGGAACATTATCTAGATGATTTGGGTTTGGGCCCTCGACAAATTCGTTTCTTTAGGTTGTTATTCCAATAATGGGCATACATACAAACCTAATACATGAGCAATTTTAAGGGTTAATACCACGGAAAATCCCAAACTAGTAAACTTATAACAAATTTATCTTTTATTGGTTTCGTTAAATTTTACCGTTAAATTGCTAGTTTGATTACATGTAACAATTAGCGGGTGTTAATTCAATTTAACAAAAACTAACAAATGGTAAATTGTTATAAATATATCAGTTTGGATTTTTTGGTGATTAAAAAATTAATTTAGGGTAAATTTATCATAGATATACTAGTTTGCGATTTTTCATGATATTAATCACAATTTTAATGAAGGATAACTCAAATTGTTCTTTACGCACACAGTGCTCTTAACTTTTTTTTTCCACGAAGCTTATCCCAATCAATATTAATTAAAGTCATAAAATATTACGGTTATCTTGCCTATAACGTTGGAAACCCCTGTTACTCGAACTAAAACGACATAGAATATCAAGATAAGAAAAATATTAGAAAAGTTCTAAATCTCTTACATTATTATCAATTTAGTTTTAAACTTTTTAATTGTACAAATTTAATTATTTTGGCTAACTTTGGCTAAATATTTGCTAACATGGACGCTGGCTGGCTTAAGTGGCATTACCAATGCTAACGTGAATAATTTTTAAAATATTTTCTTATTTTAATATTTTTATTTCTTTACTTTTTTTCCTTTATTTTTCCTTTTGCTAGTGATTGGCCACAAGCGATGGCTGACCATTGGACATGGCTGTGCGGGCTAGCCTTTCTTGGGCAAAGTTGCCGTCAACTAACATCAATGAGGCCGACTGGGTGAGCGTGAGTCCTAACTGAATTTGGCCTAAATAAGATTGACCATCGCCTAGGCAAGGACAAGCGGCGGTGATTGCTCCCCACACCAAATTTGGCGAGGCCAAGTCTCACCATCACTTATCAAATCTGGATGGATAGTTGCTAGAGCCTTATACATTAAGTTTTACACACCGAAGGGCGAAACTATCCTTAAGGATAATATTTACATGCATCATATGATTAATATTATTTTTCTCATCTTTTCCAATATTTTTCCAACAATTATTATATTTCATGTTATCTAACATTTTTTACAACATCTCCATCTCCTCTAGAGGCCGCAAGTTGCGGGAGAAGAAAAGTCCAAGATGGTCTTCAAGCATCGATTAACCATCCGTTGATAAATTTGCTTAATAAAGAAGAAAAATTCACCCCTTAGGAATGGTATAAATAGGCACGTCCCCTCCAAATTGTGCCTAGGAGCGCAGACGTAAGAAAGGCCACAAAAGGTCTCTAATAGGAAGAGCAAATAAGAGAGTTGGCCTCACAAGAGAGAGCGAACGTGTGAGCCTCTAAGTAGAGAAATAAAGTAGCTGAGTGTGTGATTGTATTAGCCCCATTTGGCTTGAGTGTTTTCAGTATGGTAAGAGAAAGTATATTATAATAGCTATGTAAGATACTATAAGAGTGTTATACTAGTGGTACTACTGTTTGGTATAACGAGTGTATCTCTAGTTGTCTATTACAATTCTTTCATGTCATCACAACAACGTTTTGGCAAAGCCTACAAGTAGTATCAAAACAAGATTGGACACTCTACACCCGGTAGTCTTCCAACGTTAACATCTAGCAAATTTCACTGTTATAGTATCCAACAAACCACTGTTGATGCCTCACCATCCCAATGGACTCCTAGCATGTCCCACTAGAACTCCGGGAACCAACATATTGAGGTTATTTCATATCGGTTATGGGAAGGGGCAGGTGGTTGGTTTATAAATGTGAGGAAAAACCTCATCCATTGAGTTAGCTTTTGAGGTAAGAAGGGCCCAAGACCATCCAACACTGGTATCAAGGCCTAGATTTTCCAATAAGTCCGGATCCAAGAGTCACACGGGAAAATTACGGGTTATTACAACTCCGACCCAAGATGTGATGTGTGAGGGAAAGATTATTGAGATTGTCTCACATTAATTGTAAAAAAGGGCAAGTAGTCAGTTTATAATTGTCAGAGAAAGCCTCACTTTTTGAGCTAGCTTTTGGAGTGATAGAGGTCCAAGACTCCCCAACACTGAGATAAAAGAATACGTAATTGGAGTCCACCCAAAAATCTTAGCTATTAACAAAATCGAGTGGACAAAGTTCTTTTCTAGTAAATACTAAAGGTACATAACAACAGAGACCTCAAGAATATCATTATTAATAATATACATAAATTTCACAAGAGATCAATGATAAATCTAACAAAAAACACAAGTTTACCCATGAAACCTTATATAGGGAGTTTCAAACAAAAATCAAACCGTTTAAATTTGAGAAGAGTGCGCCACGAACATGTTGACAAAATTTCTACGAATCGACCTCCTATGCCAGTTTAATGTAAATCAAACTAATCCTCAAACTCTAGATTTTCTGCTTCATCCTTTTCTCTTATTACTACATTTATTATTTTTAAATAACTTCTTTGCAGTTACCACTTAAAAGATAATAAGAAATCTTATTTTTTTCATATGACTTATCATATGGGTTCAAGCTTTTTGGGCTTGCTATTCATGGGGCTTCCTTCACATAGAAGTAAACCCAGCTAACAAATCTCCCCTCACGACCATGTGGAGGGATTCATCATCCCTTCTATCAATTGACAATGTTTAAGCTTCTCTCTTGATAAAGTTTTTGTCATTATACCAGACCCATTATGATATGTATGAATTTTCTCAAGTTCCAATAGCTTCTCATCTAGAACATCTCTTATCCAATGATATATAATATCAATATGTTTCAATTTAGAATGAAAAAAAAAATGAATTCTTACCAAGATGAATTGCATTTTAATTGTCACGAAATTACACATACCTTTTTTGCTTGAACCCGACTTCTTCCAAGAACCTCTTCGGCCATAGCATCTCTTTCCTATTTCCAGTCACCGCAATAAATTCAGCTTCCATTGTAGAAAGTGTAAAACACTTTTACAATATTGACTTCCATGGGAGGGGAAGATTATTCTATTCTGCTGATTCATCGGTATTGGGTGGTCTTAGGTCTCTTTCAGCCCAAAAGTTAACTCAAGGGGTGAGGTTTTTTCTCACACTTATAAACTGACCACATGTTCTTTCCACAATCAATGTGGGACAACTTTAACAATCTTCCCCTCACACATTGTGCTCTAGGTTAGAGCCACAACAACTCGTATTTGTTTCCATTGTTTAACACAAGGCAGAAAAATAAAGCAATGACCAAAGCTCTAATACCACTTTGATTGGAGAATAGTAACAACACGAATAAGATTGGATTAATGCAATGGAATAGAATAATTTCCTCTTATAACATCAATGGTCTTCCACATTATCGGATTAACTGCCATAACATCAATGTGTTTGCTCTACTATATCTGTTTGTATTATGTTTACACAAGAAGGGAGATTATTCTATTCCATTGTATTAATTTGATATTGTTTGGGTTGTTACCATTCTCTCATCAAAGCACGCTTCAGGCATTCTTGAGCAAGTTCTTGCATAGTTCCTAGCAGCATAGTCTCCCCGCCGCCATGTGCAATTGCCTAGTATTGGTGAGCAATTTGTAGCCCCAATGAGTCTTCTAGTCGAGGTTCTCTCATTCTTGGCGTCCTTATAAGTATCCTAATGTGGTCTAGCAACTCCAACACATCAATATGTCTCCCATTGCACCTACCAAGTTCTTGGCCATGTTCAAAGTCCCTACGGTTGCCGCCTGTAGACTTGTCGTCATGTGCTCTCTCCCGGTCACACTCTCTCATGAGGCAGGGTGCACCTGCTTCACTTTGCCTCGCCTTGATATCCTTGGTCAACCCTAATCCTTGTATTAATGTGATTACTTAATTGTACAATATACTTTCAAATGAGTGTTATATGATGGCAAAACCTTAGGTTTTTTTATTATTGGTTTGATTATTCCTCGAGTTCACCTAGGCAATATTAGGGCGTCCGACCTTTTAGTTTAAAGGTCAGATCCCTAAAATGATCGCATTCATTATTCGTGATTTAACATTCGTCCTTTATGCATGATTGATTAAATAATTTTATTTGCATTAAAAATAGACATATATCTTAATGCATCATAAAGTCTGTTAATAATCGTCATGTATAAATTGCTTATCATATATTTAGAGTCAAGGATGCATTCATATTTGGAACAATGCATGTTAACTTTAGAATTCATAAAGATTTAAGATAGTTTATAGTTTCCATTAATATAGTAATATAAAATAAAAAGATAACTAGGGTTTCCGTATAGATTCATTTAAATATAAATTAATTGGTTTCATAACGTTCATGTGACATATCGCACGTCATCTACTAGAAACATACTTTTTAGTGTTGATTTTTAAGAATCATACCATTTAGATAGAAGTAATTTATTTTTGAATCTCATGCAATATTCATGGTGCTTATAGTTTGCATATCATAAGAGAATATACTAAAAAATAAATGAATTAGTATCGCATCGTTAAGTCACTATTCTTTTAATAAATAGATGTTATTGGGTCATGTTTGTTGTCCACTTTTATAAAAAGAAAATGGTTAATACCTTTAAAAACCCCAAACTGGTACACTTGTGACAAATTTACCCCAAACTATTTTTTTAACCATGAAAAACCCCAAACGGGTACCCTGTGACAAATTTACCCTAATTAACTATAAAAAACCTTAAACTGGTACATCTATAACAAATTTACCTCAAACTAATTTATTCGACTACAAAAAACCCAAAACCGGTAAATTTGTAACTAATATACCATTTGCTAAATTAGATTAATACCACAAAAAAAATCACAAAAATTGTAAACTGTGACAAATAGAGTGTAAAATCATAAATTGGTATACCGGTCAATTGTCATATGTCATTTAACTTTATAATTTAACAAGAAAATTTAACTAAAACTAATAGAGGGTAAATTTGTCACAAGTGTACCAGTTTAGGGTAAATTTGTCAAAGGTATACCAGTTTGGGGTTTTTGGTAGTCAAAAAAATAGTTTGTGATAGATTTGTCACAGGTGTACCAGTTTGGGGATTTTCCGGGTATTAACTCAAAAGAAAACATAAAAATAGTCTCTCACATGATTTGAAAGATAGGGTTAATCCATGGTTAATTTTGTTTCAGGAAAAAAAACCAAAAAAAATCATAAACTTATGACATTAGTACTAATTCAGTCTTAAACCTTTCAATTGGATTAATTTAGTCTGAAACATTTTCTTATTGGTACCAATTTAGTCATTTTAGACAATTTTAGCTGGTTGGCTAACAAACGCTAATGTTACGATTTTTAAGTATTTTTTCTTTTTTTCTTTTTCGAAATTTTTATTAATTTCTATTTTTTTCCTTTTCTCCTCTTCTTCCTCTTGGCCTTCTTCTCTTGCAATGATTGGTGCCGCTACTAGATTAACATGCATGATTAATTGTCTCTGCCTGATTACATTTAAAAGGCATAGTTAGACATGCATATATCACATAATTAATTACTTTCTAGTCAAAATTGCAAAATTCCCGTTTCATTAGGCAATGGCAAAGCTTTGCTTTTGCTTGCTTATTGCATCCAAGTTTGTTAATCTTTTCCAAGTAATTTATTTGCTACTTTGATTATTGAGTGTTGCATTACCATTTTGTGCACCCTGAATGATCATTCCTTACATGCTTGTGGCATAAGATTAAAGTTGGTAAAGAGTGCATGAAAAAATATTTTCAAAATAAAATGAAACATAAGCATTAGATTAATCTAGCATAATTAAGTTCCCATTCCCATGAATCTTTGGTTTATACAGGAAAATAAAAATCTCACATTTTACCTTTGTATCTCGATTGTTCCATAATTGATTAGTGGCGGTTCTAAGATAAGTTTAATTGCATGTTTAAATTAAAACCCCAAGTTGCAATTGGTATGAGCTTAGGAGAGTTTGCACTAGGTAATAACGCCATATATTTGATGAGAAACCAATTGTGTCTACCTTCATGAGTTTTTCCTTGATGGTTCACTTTGAGGAAGATTGCAACAACTTGTGAGCACACATTGTATGTGTGTACCTAAATGAAAGGTAATTAAAGCCATTAGCCTAACAACGTCAAGCAACATAGGATAGATCCTGTGAAGCAAAATGAAAATTTGGACATAGGCATTTATGTAGATTGAGGTAAATGATGTAAAAGAGAATGATGCAATTCAGAATGGAAATTGATTCCGTGTCATACAATGATGGTGACAAATAGAGAGAAAGTTATTACAAAAGTTATAAATTTATTGTATTTGTATCAATTCAGTCATAAAATCTTAAATTGTCTTAGTTAGTTCTAAACATTTTGATGATTTGTTAGTATAGTCATTCGGCCAATTGATCGGAAATCTTGATATAGATGTCGACCATTCTACATGACCGTATTTATCTTTCTAATCTTTCTTTTCTTTTTCTTCTTTTCTTTTCATTCTTTTTCCCCCCAATTGTGGACCAGTGAGGTTTGGGCAAGGGCCTCTGCACCCTTGCCAGCCATAGGCAAGGACCTTAGGCACTCATCTACATGTAGGCGAGGAACACAATGCCATTGCTTGCTCTAGGCAAGGGCGTAGCAGCCTTGGCCGACCATGGGTGGGCCCTCGCCAAGATCCAGGCAAGGCCAGCGAGCCTCTTGCCTGTGGCCAGCAAAGGCATCGCAGCCCGGACTGCATATGGGCGAGGGCCCAAATCTAGGCAAGGTTCAACTATAAACCATGTCCGGGTGTCATTGTCTGGGCATAAGACAACATCGAGCCGAAATGGGCTCATTTGTTCAAGCCTAGTCCACTTCTAACCAAAATTAAGCCCGAATCATCTAAAGCTACGCCAAGGCTATTATTTCTAAAACAGAAACAAGCCCAAATTTACTAAAGCCAGAACAAGCCCAAATTTACTAAAGCTTACTAAAACCTATTTTAATATTTTCTTTTTCTACACATTTTTGTTTCCTATTCCATATACAATTTTTTCCGTAACTTCTTCGTTCCTGTCGTCTTCCTCAAATGGACGAGTCTACTTCTTTTTCGTAGCAGTCCAAGGGGTTGGCTTACTTTTGGACATGCTTCGTTTGCTTTGCTCTTCTTCTTCGGACACATTTGGCATGGTGCTAGAACCTTGTTCACTCATCATTAATCAGTGCCAAGCCAACTGTCGTCATCGCTTTTGCTTTTCAATCTTTAGTCACCGTTGCTCTTACCACTGAGGATTTCGACCGACCAAGAGCATCAACGCTTGTGATTCCAAGCTTCCATCTCTCAGCAGTGACCATCCGAGAGTCACAAAGCACAGAGGAGATTAAACAGATACGGTTCACAGATTCCTAACGAATTCTCAGCAATGATGCATCAACTATAATTGTTTCGGAAGGAAATCCAAAACTTGCAATTATTCGACGCTTACCCTATATGCATCAGGATGAATCTGGTAAAGATAGGCCGAACTTAAATTGATTCGACACATACTAGGCATAGAAATGAGTTATAATCGCTTTGCAAGGTCTGCATCGTAAGCCACAACATTCAAGTTAAACTGATAATTCTCTAATCATTCGAAGGCGAGAGTGAATCAATCATTGAGGTCATTGAAGCAAATCATCAAACAGTTAGAAGGTGACATGACCGAAGAGCTTATATACAATATTAAAGCAATGATAAGTCTCAGATCATAACAGACGGCAGCAACACACTCTCAGCATACCAAAGCAACTTCCAATATATTTTTAAGTAAATACCACTATGGATCTCGGTCCTTGATTTTGTTCATAAAAGGACCAAGATAAAGAAATTGAGGTTTTACTTCGAACTCACCTTGTCAAGGATAAATCTCAGTCACGAATGTTGATCGAACTGACATGAAGACGTATCACCGGCAAAGAAGAACGCCAGCAATAGAGAGCCTCGATCGACAATGCAGTTCTTCGAGCTTCACGGTCAGAAAGACAGTAAAGCAGAGGAGACACCATGTGTTGATGAACAAGTTTTTCTCCTCCAGCCCCAAGCGTAATAAAGAGTTTTTTTTTTTTTTTTTTTTATCGATCTTGAGAGAGAATCAATGAGAGAGAACTCGGTGACCCTCCTCCCTTCCGCCTGCGCCTCCACAGAATTAACGGTCATGATCGGTTGCTCAACTAGCAAGGGGGAGTCCTGAAAGTCTCTTCAGTGAAAATTAGAGCTGTCAATATGGGTTAGGAATCCATTTTTCAACTAACTTTTAATGGGCCGGATTATAAATGGGCCACTTAAAATTTTACAAACGGGTAGAAATGAGTTTAAGATATGTGAGCCTAAGCCTCTATGATTTACACATGACCCAAAATCGACCCATTTGGTTTACCAGCTCCAACCATGTAGCTAATTTTTGTCTTCATTTTGTTCGGTCTTGACTCACTTAAAAAAGACACTGCTTGACAACCGCGCGTAGCCGACAGATGGAGATCGACCAACACAGCGAAATCATGCGGTGGAGGGAGAAGCGGATGGAAGGAGAGTGCCGCGCAGGGGAATGGAGGTTGACGCATGTCGGGGAGACAAATCTGTGGAAGAGGAGGTGACGATGGCGGCGGAGGCACAGGGTGCAAAGGTGAAGGAGGAGGAGGAGGAGGCAGCGGACGATGGCGCTGCGTGAAGCCGCCAGATGGGGAGAGGGAGCGGAGCACCGGCCCACTCGGCCTGGGCGAGGTCTTTCCTCTGGTAGTCGCCACCATTTATCTGTTGCAGTAGAGAGACAAAGTGTATTATCCTTTTTAAAGGGAGAGACTGTGGGTTTATGTTCTGAATGGGGAAGATGATGAAGTTTTCCTAATTTTAATTTCATTTTTCAAGAAATTAGATTCTTAATTTTCAATTTCTTTTTCATTTTTTAATTTTAAGTTTTACATTATTTTATTGGTAAAATATTAGATATCCCTACGTTGAAAGATACTTGAGAAGCAGTTAGTTAATCAAATCTCCATATATTTTTAGCTTGATTGTAAATTATCTAAACATTATTTTTATTTATATATGAAGCTATCAATTTCAAAGTTATTAATTGACACAACTGAAAAAAAGAAAACTTTAAAGTGATTGCCCCATAGTCTAAATAGTTTTTTTAAAAAAAAGGAGCATAATTACAAAATAAGTTTTGAAATTTGTCGATTTCTTTCATCTTTTCTCAAGTCATTGAGTTGCTTATATGAAATTGGGCTCATTATATCTAAGTCACAAAATAGGTATAGAATCCATTTTTCCAGCCCTAAGTTGTTTATAAGTATTTTAGTTTATGGGTTTTGTACCTTTTTTTTTTATTTACTAATTTTTATTTTTTAATTTGCTTTTTAAATTCAACATCAAGTTTTTATATAAGTGAAGAGCCTAATTGGTTACATAAATGGGTATGGACTTTTCTAGGTTATATGGATCGAGTCGAGTATGAATCATCAATTTTATATAATATGAAAATATGTCAAAATAAATTAAATGAGTTAATATAATTTAAATTATTTTCAACTCGATTTATTCATTTGACTGTAGTGAAAACCGGCGCCAGCGAGGGAGCCTCTAAGCCGGTATACAATCCGAACAGAGCAAGAAACTTTAAAGTGGGCTCAACTGGGCCTGTTTTGGGCTTTAAACGAAATCCTTTTTCAAATAAATCCAACTAGGCTCAAGCCGATACTAGAATAAGGGCAAAAAATGATGGAAGGTCTAAAGCATTATTACTTACTTTTCTCTCCTTTTTTATCGATGTATTAACAAAAATTCAGGTGTCAATGTATCCTATTACAAGTAACGGTATGTGAGATTTTAAGTGTATTTTAGCAAAAATAACCCAAGAAGTATCGGCACTAATAGGCAACACGTGACACGATGGGACATTTCAATACATCATTTCTAAAAAGTAGAGAATTTCAACATATTGATAAATTATATTTTTATGATTATTTTAATTAAATTAGTCTGAATAATAAAAAAAAATCTAGAATAAATATACACTAAAACTCATGAGTCATGGAAGTGTGAGTTAGAAGGGAAGAGTAGACTAGGTTTTTCTTTTTTTCTATATTTATTATTTTTAGGGAAAAAGTCACCAAAAACTCCATAGTTTGCCCAAAATAATAAATTTATCCCAATTTTTTACATGAAAAACCCCAAAATTTGCTAAGCGTAACACATTTACCTCACCAATGGCATTTTCGTCTTATTATTTCTTTTTTTTTTTCTTTTCTTCTTCTTCTTCTCTCTTCCCTCTGCCATGGCCGATGGAGGGTAGCCGGACTCAGGCGAGGGGCACCCTTGCCAAGCCCTCGTTAGCATTGGGTGAGGACAGCCCTCGCCAAATCTAGCGAGGGCACCCATCGCCCAACGCTGGCGACGGCACCCTTCACAGGACTCAAATGAGGGCTGTCCTCACTTGGGCTGGCTAGGGCCGCTCTCGCTAGTGTCGGGCGAGGGGTGCCCTTGCCAGATCCAGCGAAAGAAGATATGTCACATGAATACAAGTTCAGGGTTTTTTGTGTCACGAAAAAAAAGTTTGGAGTAAGTGTGTCACGATTGACAAAGTTTTGGGTTTTTCCATGTAACAAAAAAAAAGTTTTGGATTTTTTGTGGTCTTTTCCCTTATTTTTATGATCTTTTAATTTTTTTACATTTTTATATTCTGACCATTTATTTATTAAAAAAAAATTTAAATTTGACCCAATGCGTGTCAAAATCACTTGCTTGAGTTCTAGACTCACATGTTGGGAGAATTGATCATGTGTCGGATTTTTCAACACCTGTTGATCACGTGTCAGAGCGATCGTGTTAGAGTATCGGACACGATAAGAAAACTCCAAAAAAGTGTTGATATTTCCTTAGAAATAATAGTCCAAGCTAGGAAACGAAATGCATTTGCATAGTGCCTGGTCTAAAGAAGGTAAAACCGTCGCGGTTAGCAATCTTTCAGATAGCCAAAAGCTGATAACGCTAGGGTCCCTAAGTTGATTTCGTTCGAGTATGGGTGAAAATTTTCTGTTTAGAACAGTTCCTTTCAAAAGCCAAGCATGCTTACAAATTTGTCAGTGATGTCCTAGGCAAAAGTTTGAAGTAAGCTCTACAGTTTTTTTTTTTTTTTTTTTTTTTTTTTTTTTTTAAGTGGGAATATCTTTCAATTTTAGGCCAGACATATAAATTTCTAAAATTTACAGGTCAAATCTAAAAATCGAGAGACTCAATTGAACATTTCAGAACACAATAAGCATTGAATTAACCAAAAAAGAAACATGAGTACTCAATTTATGAATGAGCACAACATCAGGGACTAGATTACATTAATATTATGTGACGACATCTATTTATTTTGACTCTGATGTGAGACGGATATGATCGACAGACAAGTCTACATGCCAGACATATTGACATGTGATCTGGTGTTACAATTTGTAAAAAACACATCATACTTTTGGGATGGCATTATGATGACACTCGATTTGGCGGCAACTACATAACATTACCAATGTAAACACCAAAAGCAGCAGTAGTGCCGGCAAATATGTGATGCAGCATCGTCGAAAGGTTCTACTTTTCCCAGGCTGCGCCTGCCGTCCGTGGGCTGGTTCTGGCGAAACGGGGTAAGCAAACCTAAGTAGGACCGCCCTCTCGTTGTCCAGCTCCACCGTGTCGGAGTCCAACTCTTCGTAGCAACTCAGCAACGTCCATATGTTTTTAACAATAGCGAACAAGTTGAATACGGAAACCAGTAAAGAGAGGGCGAATGGAATCCATTTCAATTTACAATTGATCTTTGTCTTGGATGACGAGGATAACATGTTAGAAGAAAAAATCACACCTTGGAAGACGAAGTAGAAATTCGTGAATTGGAGGGTCCTACCGACGAGGTTCGTGATACGATCTTCTTGCCACCTAATGGCCTCATTAAGTTTCTCGATGCTCTTTTCAACTTGCTCGCGAGGTCGTGCTGGCCGTTGGTTCGACATTACGTATGCTCTCTCTCTATCGGTTTTTGTGTAGGACTTGGGGCTACTGAGCGACAGAGGGAAAGGTAGAAAGGGCGTCTTCAGCAATGCCTTCATGATCCATATCGGCATAGATATAGGTTGTAACCCATGTGTATGTTCGATTAAATTACATCTAGTGACCATAGAAGTACCTGCCGAGACAAAGTCATTTAAACATATAGAAATTAGGGTTTCCAGGAATATGTGCCAATTTTGATCAAGCAACGTGTGTAATGCGTCCTACAGCTCGTTGACATCGGTGCTCAACGTGCTGCTCACAACCGAAGAATAATTTGAATGATTCAAAACAACAATTAATTGAAAAGTGTGAGAGTAAGGCGAGAGGAGAATGTCCTTCGTCTAGGGTTTTATCCAAAACAAGAATTAGTTGAAGAATGTCCCCGTTGACTTATGGCTCTTTGTGTCATCTATTGGTTTGGCCAGATGCTCGGTTGTAGTGATAAAAGGGACACACCACCTTCCAAGAGATTATAAATTCGAGCCACATCACGATTAAAATTTCTAATCAGCTTGTATCGGGGCATCTGCATCTAAGAGCGGACTAGGTATTTATGGCTTAAATAAAAAATTTCATAGTAGATGTGAGACTCTTAGGGCGCCCATGGCAAAGTTTCTTTTCTTTTGTTCCCCATAATAGAAAGAGAACAGAAATCCATTTGGTAACATTAATTAATTTTTCTAGATTTTGAATAGAAATAAGAAATATAAAAAAGTAATTTATTGTTCTCGGGAATAATTTCTAGAAATAAGTCATTTTTTTTTCTTTCTTCTTCTTCCTCGCCGCTTGCCGTCCCCATTGCCACTGTTGGCCCCCACTGCCTAGCCACTATTGGCTGCCACTGTTAGCTGGTGGCAAGGAAGAAGAAGAAAAGAAAAGAAAAGAAAAGAAAAACTTAAAAATTTAAAAGAAATTTTGCATTACAAAACAATTTATGAACTATGCTAAACGCATTCCTTTTCTTTTTCTATTCCGAAAATAAAAATTTTGTATAGTTATAAAACAGGTTCTTTTACTTATAAATTCTTCTAGGGAATAAAAATAGAAAATGACTATTTCTAAAGAAATTGTTTCCTAAAACAGAAATTTTACAAAACAGGCCCTTATGATAATGTCTAGAGGGCTATTTGCACTGATTGGTCCTTCTGCCCTTTTACTCGCCATCATCTACAACGTTATCTCTATTGCAAATTGTGTGATTTGTCTCGCTTTTTACTATTTTCCACTGCAACGTTTCATCGAATTGCTTAATAGCAAGGACCCTAAGTAATGGAAATCGCGCCCATCCTTCCTCCAAATTATCACGCATGAATGGCAAAGTCAACTGGCAATCGCTTGCTCATTTTCGATGGGAAAAGTACCTAAAAAGTCATAAACTTATTGCATTAGTACCAATTCAGTCCTAAACTTTTCAATTGAACCAATTCATTCATAAACCTTTTAATATTTGTACCGATTCAGTCTATCCGGCCAATTTTGGCTGGCCGGCGTTGACGTGGCAATTTTTATGATTTTTTCGAATTTTTTTATTAATTATTTTTTTTCTTTTTCCTTTTCTTTTAAGCTTTCTTCCTCACGGTGGCCGGCGAGCCTCCAGCGAGGCGGCTTTGCTCGGATCTGAGCAAGGCTAGCCTCGCCTGCAGCTGGGGAGGCCATGGCGGCCATTGCCAGGGCAGAGGCGAGGGCCGCGAAGCCCTCGCCAGCTGCCGGCGAGGGTCGCGACCTCGCTCGGCCTCGCCCAGGGCTGCGGGCGAGGCGGCTTAGCCCAGATTTGGGCGAGGCCAGCTTTGCCCTGGCCTTGCCGCTGAGTCCCCGGCGCCTCCTCCGCTGTCGACCCCGAAGCTTCTCGACCTCGTCATTGCTGCCCTCACCTCCACAAAATCCTAATTCGAGGCCCTGGTCCCCCACCTCCCGCGCCTCACGCCGCCACTCCTCCGCCCGATCTTTGCCTCCGAAACCCTAGCCCGCTGCTCCAACAACCGAGGGCTTCGTGGCCCTCGCCTCCGCCTTGGTGATGATGAACAGCTTCGGAGTCGTTAAGGTTTCTGGTTTGAGGTGAGGAGAAGGAATGGGAAAGCTACGGTAGTGAGGAGAGAAGAGTCGATATTTTTTGAAGGAAGAAGGGGATGGATAGAAACAATTTCTATTTCTACTTCGGGGAAATAGAGAAGCTAAAATTTTAGCTTCTCATTTCCCACAAAAACAATTTGAAACAGAAATCTGTTTCAGAAATAGAGAAATCAATTTGCGTTACCAAACGGGTTTCTGTTCGAAACCTATTCCTGGGAACAGAGAAATAGAGAAATTGAGAAACAGAAATTTTACCATGCGCGCCCCTAGTGACCATAGAAGTACCTGCCGAGACAAAGTCGTTTAAACATATAGAAATTAGGGTTTCCAGGAATATGTGCCAATTTTGATCAAGGAACGTGTGTAATGCGTCCTACAGCTCGTTCACATCGGTGCTCAACGTGCTGCTCACAACCGAAGAATAATTTGAATGATTCAAAACAACAATTAATTGAAAAGTGTGAGAGTAAGGCGAGAGGAGAATGTCCTTCGTCTAGGGTTTTATCCAAAACAAGAATTAGTTGAAGAATGTCCCCGTTGACTTATGGCTCTTTGTGTCATCCATTGGTTTGGCCGGATGCTCGGTTGTAGTGATAAGAGGGCCACACTTGCCTTCCATGAGATTATAAGTTTGAGTCATATCATGAGTAAAATTTCTAATCAGCTTGTATTGGGACATCTGCATCTAAGAGCGGACTAGGTAGTTATGACTTAAATAAAACATTTCATAATAGATGTGAGACTCTTAGAGTGCCCATGTCAACATTTCTTTTCTTTTGTGTTTTTTGTTCTTTTGTTCCCTAGAATAGGAAAATAACATAAATCCGTTTGGTAACATCAATTAATTTTTCTAGATTTGGAATAAAAATAAGAAGTAGAAAAAATAACTTTTTGTTTTCGGGAATAATTTCTAGAAATAAGTTATTTTTTTTTTTCTTCTTCTTTCTCAACACTCACCATCCCCGCTACCGCCGTTAGCCCCCAACTCTTGCCCACTTGCTTGTTGGCTGCCTGTTCTTTGGTGGCAAGGAAGAAGAAGAAAAGAAAAAAAGAAAAACTCTTAAAAAATTAAAAGAAATTTTACATTACAAAAAAATTTGTGAACTATGCTAAACGCATTCCTTTTCTTTTTCTATTCTAAAAATAAAAATTTTGTGTAGTTACTAAACACGTTCTTTTACTTATAAATTCTTCTAGGGAATAAAAATAGAAAATGATTATTTTTAAAAAGAAATTGTTCCCTGAAACATAAATGATACAAAACAGGCCCTTATAATAATGTCTAGAGGGTTATTTGCACTAATTGCTCCTTCTGCCCTTTTACTTGCCATCATCTACAACGTTATCTCAATTGCAAACTCTGTGATTTGTCTCACTTTTTACTAATTTCCACTGCAACGTTTCATCGAATTACTTAATAGCAAGGACCCTAAGTAATGGAAATCGCGCCCATCCTTCCTCCAAATTATTGCGCATGAATGGCAAAGTCAACTGCCAATCGCTTACCGACCCAAAAAAAAAAAAAAAAAAAAAAAAACCGCCAATCGCTTGCTCATTTTCGGCCCCTGGGCAATACCTCCTTGCGCTAAAAAAAATAGACAAGAAAAAGACCCACAACCTAATGAGTCCTATCTGTCATTCCTGGGTCCCTATTTCAATTTTCATCCCCAGCTAACGTACCTCAAACCAACGGCCGTTGGGACATTATTTTTCAGAGAGCGCATCAGATTTCCGTTAGTGCTTTGTCGACCAGCTGGATCAATCTGTAATCATTCTGATCATTCCTCTTTGGCGTACCAGCTAGAGTTTACTTGTAGATGGAATCCGACCATAAGAGCGCGAATGACGTTTTCTAAAGCATCATTACGAAAGTTCTTCCCTAATAGCCCGTACAACGTCACGTCAAGTTCTCCAGGCAAATGTTCTATTTAAATATTGACATAGTTGAGGATTTCAGCCGATGAAAATGTCGAGAAGTGCTTTGACAAGAAACGTCACGACCGACTGCCAACCGCCAAGGGAATTTCGAAAATGAAAGATTACCGACCGTTGAGAGCTTGAAAATGATCTTTGATCTGATATATATATATATATATATATATATATATATATATATATATATATATATATATCAACTTATTTTAAATCTTATGAGATGCTTATCTAAGGCAATACGATAAACATAATATCAAATATAATCAATCAACTATATACACTTGAAAGATATGCAGAATCAAGTAAACATCTTAATTTTGTTAACATTGTGAGATGTAACAAATTAACTGGAGTTTGAAAAATAATCCGAAAATCTTCAATTGCCATGAAATCAAACAACGGAAATGGTTGAAACTAGCAATGCACAATGCCTGTCATGATCGATCAGTAGCATGGCTGCACATGGGATGTGTGTGGTGAGACAACAATATTTTATGTTGATCATCTGACAGTGATGATTTTGATGGTGGTATTGGCTTCTCGAAATGAGAAGTGGAAAGTTGAAAATCAAAGGCATTAGAGTTGAACAACATGCGTCCTTTGCGGTTGACTTTGCTGTCAATATAGTAACTAAACAACCATGGTCGATACTGGTGTGGCTATAGCAAGTGGAATGAGTCAGGCTTTGCTGAGCGAAAGTTATCATGTGAAATTGTGTTTTCGTGACATCGAAAAATACCTCCATGAAAGAGAAAAGCTCAATTGTGTGATGTCGCAACACAACTACTGCGGTTGTGACATCCTGAATTTCGATCCATCTCGATAATATGAAATGGGCATTTCGTTGACGCACCTATGATCCTATTTTTATGAGTTGGCCATTCACGAGTTAACTAACCTATTAGGTGAAGCGCTTAAGAAATATAAATGCGGTAGACTCGAGAATTTGATTGGAAATCGATCGCTCGACCGTAATAATCGGCAAGGGTCAATACGACACCATTATAATCGAATTGTGATTGGATATAGGTTGATTTGATGGAATTACGTAATTGAATTGCCGGTGATTCCGCGTGATTGCGAAATTCGCATTGAACGGCATTAACCTGATTTTTATCAATTTTATACTTGGTACCCGTAATTGAAACCTTGCGATTTTTACGACAACCGAGAGTTGACTACGAGTCGGAGATGCACAAACGTGGATCGAAAATTATCGACTACGGATCAAATGCGATAAAATCCTTAAAAGCTACCCGATAGGTTAAGTTGTACTAAAATTGCGTTCGATCGATTTTAACCACGAAATTGAATTCAATTTCGGGAATCGGACGTTCGAGCATTTCACGATTTATTTATAGGACGTCGTCTCATCTTTCGGAGAATTTTCGTCAAGTCTGGAATTTTGCGGAAAATTCGGTTTTTGGTAAAAAGAAAAGAAAAATGGAAATTCGGATGGGAGGTTAATGGTGCTATTTGGCTGCCCAAAAATAGCTTAATTAGGGAAATTAGAGCTATTTTCTTAGTGGTTGGGCAATTGACATTAAGGCATGAAGAGTTTGGTGCCAATTTGATGATTACATAGATATTTTATTAAGGCTTTCTATTGGTTAGTTCATGGACTTTCTTTCCTCTCTCTCCCTCCCTTCCTCCCCACTCTCTCTCTATATCACGCATGAAACCCCCCTCTCTTTCAGCCGCCCACTCCTTCTTCTTACTTTCTTCTCTTCGTTTGTTCATCCATCATTCCACACCAGCCCTCACGTCCCTATCCCAACCGCACCCCCCCCTCCCCCGCAGCATCCCACCACCGACTCCACAGCTCACCATTTCCAACGCAATACTCACACGACGCCAACTCCACTGATCGCCACCCCATTTCATGCCTACATCCACCACTGTCCACCTAATCCCACCTCATGCCAACCTTCATCCCATCACCAGCGAACCCATCCCAAGCCACCAGCATCCACCGCAACTCTTCACCACCACCTGCAAACACCACCCGATGGCTGGCTTAATCCAGCCACGTCTAGCCGCACCACCCTCAACTGAGCCCGCCAGCCCCTACAACAAGCAAATAGCCCCAGTCAAGCAGCCAACAGAACCGAGCAGAACTGGATTCCCTCTAGACCGTGAGCCTTGTAGGACCATTTGTTGCCTTGATTGAGGGTGGTTTAGTCTAATTTAGTGGATTTCCCTCAGATTTGGTTATTGGACTCTCGTCGTTTGTCATTTTTGTGGGGGAAAAATATGTTACGATTTTGAAGTTGCTTCATTCTTAAAAAATATTCTAAACATCTTCAACTATGACATATATTTTACTCAAGATTTTATGGATTCAAAAGAATGAGATTTTAGCTTCGTTACAATTAAAATAAAATCTCGAATTATGTTGAAAACAATGACCTTTTGGTGTTCAAAAGATTTTTATTAACTTTTAGGATTCGATTTTTAAAAGAGTTACTTCACAAAAGTTGTTCATCACATCTTTTAGTTTAACATAGTTAAATTTCAAATCAAATGAATATGTTTTATATCTCGAACTAAACTGATTTTGGAAAATAGAATTTTTGGACACGGATACAGTTTTGGTGACGACTTGAGCGAATTACTGCTCTCATTCTAGAAAGATTTGGGTCAAGGTATCTCATGAAAATTTTTCTTTTAAGTGTGTTTTAGAACATATTCAAATTTGAGAATTTTTTGAGTTTGTTTGATTATGTTTCTGGAATTAAATTTGAAGGCGTGCGAGTTGCCCAGTTTCTGTTGGTTAGGGCCGATTGTGGTTTTGTAATTATTCTTGATATCGTACTTGTTGGATAATGTATATTTGGTGCTTTGGTTGACTTTTGGCATGCTTAGATCTTATGTGTGATAGGACAAGATTGGTTGCTTTATATTGGTTCCGAGTTTTATGGCAAAATATGGCATTTTAAGCTTTTAATTAGAAAAACAATTAGGTGTCGGGTCCGGACACAAAAACTTATTTGCTCTACAAAACAATGAAGTTTTAAATTAGGTGCGTGTAAAGTTTGATGGATTAATTTTGAGTACGTGAGCACCTATGAATTTATTTCTAAAAGTTTTGAACAAATAAAAAGAGGTTACTAAATTTAGTTCCAAAAGAGAGGGGTTGGAAAGGAAAATAGAAATTAAATGATGTGTCGGGTTTGGACACCAAGTTTTATGTGCTCATTAAAACGATGAGGTTTTATACTAGATGCGTGTAAAGTTTGGCGGGTTAATTACAAATACATGATCTCGTATGAATTTATTTCGAAAGGCTTTGAACCAAAAAAAAAAAAAAAAAAAAAAAAAGGAATTGCAAGGTTTATTGTTTTAAAAAGGAATTTTGGGATTTTGGGCTAATTGACGGAAGATAAGAAATGGGTTGATTGATGACATGTGTGCATGGTTACTAAGTGGAACCCGTCACCCAACGAGAGTTTTTTCCCAGTGCGGCAGTTGATGATTCGTTGATTTGGATTCCTTGTTCATCTGGTTCTTTCACTACCTATAACGCGTGGAAGACTATTGGAGTGAAGCGTCAGTATTTTGATTGGCACAATGTATTTGGTTCAATCCATCTATTCTCAAGCATTGTTCTATCTCATGGTTGCATGTTCTCCAGAGGCTTGCCAGTTGACATGGGACTGTTAAGTGGCCTTGCGAACGAGAATAAATATCATCTTTTTTTTTTTTTTTTTTTTTTTCGGCTTTTTGTCGCAAAAGTGCCTTGATTTTATTGATAACTTGAAAGTAGACCGCAAGCGGGTTCAAAATCATCACATAACAAAGGCCGAAGAGAATGTGGTGATTGGAAATCCAATTCGAGCTCAGAGATTCATTTCCACAAGCCTTCGCAATCTAGTCTCGTAGGTTAATAAGGGCGTGTATAGTACTATTTTTATTCCTGGAAATAATTTCTATTCAAAAATAGTTTTTCTCTTTCTATTTATTTAATGAGTTTCTGAGCAAAAAAATCCGTTTAGTAATTGCACAAAATTTTTAAACCCAAAGTGGAAAAAAAAAACATAAATGGGGTGGTACAACCCTAAAAATTACTATTTCTAATTTTTTCATTTAATTATAAAAATTTTAGTGGAGACTTAATGATTCATATTTGGATAAAACAAGACTTTTGTAAGAATTTAACTGATAAAGATATTTTAAGATGGCCTTAGAAAATCCAATGAAATAATTGGTCAAAGACGGATGATTGGAAATGTCAGCGGATAGTCTCACTAATTTATAACTTACAATACAAGGAAATTAACGGTAAATCTTTGGTCATTACAATTTGGGCCTATGGGAGAATGGCACTCGACAAGTAACAAGGGTATACGACCATGCAAATCCTATCCATTTGCACTTAAGAATATATGTAAATCAACGACGAGTGCGCCTGTGCAGGCCCAAAGCATTTTAGCAAACACGTAATGAGCACTTTCACATGAGTGTTGGCATATTTAAAACGGCTCGAAAATCAGCACCCAGATTAAAACCAGCGTGCAAACATATCAAGAAACGTCAATCTAATACTAGGTTTGCTCTTATTCTCATTCATAGCAGAGCTGGGTCTCGATACTCTGTGCTCAAACTGCTACCAAACCGAGAAGAAAACAAACTCGCATTGTGACTTTCAAAAGCATTTTGTCGAGCAGGTTGTGGGTACTCCCAATTCTGAACTCAATTAGGGAATTAGAAATATTTTTCACTCCAAAATCAGCTACAGAACAACAACAACATTACAAAATCATCCAAGAGAGGCTTTGGTTCTTAGTTATCCATGCACAAATAGTGTTTACACGAGTCATCATTAACTTTCACTTGACGCAAAGCAAAACCGGGGAAGAAAGCGAATTGAAGCCGTGAATACTGGTTGAATCGACGAAGGGAAGCTTCACTGTCCGCCCGTGGTTGAGATCCGCATCGATGGAAGCACAGCGGTAGCTCTATAGCCTTCAACCTCTGTGTGCCAGCAATGAAGATTAGCGTCAGCAATGGAACCTCAAACAGGAGCCAGATCGCATCGCCGCATCCTCCTTTCCCTTTGATGCATCCTCTTCGACAAAGATCCATACTTGCTCTCAGAAAATCGTTCACCCTTTTCGTCTGAACCTCCTTATCAGAGGGGACAACCTTCGCGTTTAGCCCTCGTCATGGCTCAATACCAACCGATTTCTCTCTTTTTCTCCCTATGACGTCTCTCCTGTATGTGTGTCCAGTTGTTGAGGAAAAGGAAAAATGGGCGAGCCGGGGTAATTTGGTTATCCAATTCTTTCTACGCGGAAGCGTATTTAGACCAATAATGATCCAGGACATACAAATTCAAAGAGTGCATGTAAGAAGACATAAGACGAGACAATTTCATTTCCTTCTTATTTAGATACTTTTGGGCAACCTAGTTCAGGTACACTACGAATCAAAATGCTACTACTCCAGGCTATATCAAAAGTCCATCAATTGTACCACTTCGACCATGATACTGTATATCTACATGGTCGCCTAACTTGTCTAGACCCCACCGTCTAGTCTCCTAAAAAAATGCTATCCTCATCCTCTAGCCTTTGTCCTACTCGGGCCCATTGCCTCCATTGTTGTCATCATCTGGGAGTGGGAGTGGCCCACCATACGCCCACTAATTCGGGCATAGACGGCAATGTACCCGATTTGCACCAAGCCTAAAAGGAGGCCAGCATCTACCATTGGTATCGCAATGAGCTGGATGAAGGTGACCTCGAGGAATTTGGGGTCGTTCAACTCCATTTGGTGCCGCTTGAAATCAATTGGGGCACCGTAGGGGGCCATGGGGATGTCGGTAGCAAATATACATGAGCGGTTCTAGGTTTTTTATAGATTCCTTGGAACTTGGAACCCGATTTGCACCAAGCCTGATAGGAGGCCAGCATCTACCATTGGTATCACAATGAGCTGGATGAAGGTGACCTCGAGGAATTTGGGGTCATTCAACTCCATTTGGTGCTGCTTGAAATCAATTGGGGCACCGTAGGGGGCCATGGGGATGTCGGTAGCAAATATACGTGAGCGGTTCTAGGTTTCTTATAGGTTCCTTGGAACTTGGAACCTATCATTGGGAACTTGGAACCTACCACTGGGTACAAGTTCCTCATTTTTTGAAACTTGAAACCTACATGTCGAAACTTAGAATCTAGAACTTATCCATTGTTCCAGGACTTCACACATCATTTAAAACTTCTTCATTGGTTCAATCAATTCTGTATACATGAAAAGAAAAAGGAACTTCGAGGTCAAGCCCTGAAATAATGTCACAAGCATACCAAAGAATTTGTAGATGATTCCAACTTGAAAAGGAAAAATTATTGCAGCAAAACTAAAGAATAAGCCCCAAAATAATGTCACAGACATACCAAATTAATAGTCAATAAATCTAACTGAACAAGAAAAAAGGGATCACGGATAATTTGAAGATCAGATTAAGCATATAATCAGAAATAAGTAGCGAGAAAAAACTTGGCCAAAAGAAAAGAAAAAGAATAGGGAGGAAAGACTAAATGTAAGAGGATGCTGGCATAGTCCAATAATTCCTTGAAGAAAGAATTGGTGAAAGGTTGCTACATGACATGCCTCAATCGGCAATAAGCTAGTGGCACGAATTATCTGCATAGAGTGCTACTTTTTCATCTGGTTTGACTCTGATGACTCTTAGACCTTTAGAGAAATTCAAGATTTCTTGTATCAGCTTCATCATGAAATAAAACCAATGACTTGAATAAGCTACACCATTGAGGTGGTATTCACTTCTAGGTTTTGATCGTCACGAATAATAAGGTGGAACAACTTGAATGATACCACTCATATACCACAGATAGGCTTTCTACCTACTAATACAAATCATATTTAAGCATTCAATGCATAATGAGATGAATGATTTTTATCACACTCAGAATAAACGAGTTCTCCATCTATAGTTTGAAGTTTATATTGAAAGTTCTTATCCAAGTTCTCTCTATGGACTAGGATATCTATCGGACATGTTCTGAAGTTAGCTTGCTTGACAATCAATTGAGCACAGAAGATGAAGATAAAAGGAACATGAGAGACGAATACCAGATACCAAGAATGTTGAAAAAATCACGAGGACAAGAAGCAAACTTTATCCCATTAAGTAGTAAGATGCATTAGCGAAGACTCCATTCAGCAGTAGGATTTTTGGCATACCACGATTTGTGGGGGCTTACATTGACGTGCCTTTGATGAGGGAGTTGGTTTTGTCTATGCCCTGTCAATGGAGGAATGGGACCTTGAAGTTGCTCGATCGAATTTGTGAAGTCACACTAAGGATAGCTTTTTTGAGTTTCTAAATCTCTTCCTTAATCTCACTTCTATATCCTTCTTAGATGTTTGAAGCCAAAAACCTAGCAAAACTTTTACGTCCTTCTCAAATTATGCATCGAATTGATTTTTATGTGTTGGCAGCTCCTTATTTCGCTAATTCTATGTACTGAGTGAATCTTTTGTGCATGTTGGTTGTCACGCCCCGATCCTCGAGCACACACCCATCCCTCACCTTGGTCGATTAATAGCGACATCCCAGGACACATCATCGACCCTCCCATTTTAATATACATGCAAAAGTAAATAAAATCTCTAGACAATAAAACAATGGGATAGAAAAGTAAGACTATATTTTTCACAATTGAAAAACCACAACCGCACTTTCATATAGGCAAATCTCATAGTATATTACAATACCATCAACAAGTTAGATTTATCATATATCAAATCACAACTTAGAGTTTGCAAAACGGGGTGAGGTCTCAGTCCTCATTCGGGTCATACTCCAGATCATCCTTGGGATTCTCCTTTGGTTCCTCATCAAGGTCCTCCTCTTTGGGTTCTTCCTCCTCAGGTTCCTCATCAGGGTCCTGAAATGTTGTTCTACAACCGGGATGAGACTACATCTCAACAAGTTCTAACCCCTAAGACTTGATTAGGACGCCAATACACCTTAAGTTGCCTAAACACAACATGAGTCAGAGGACTTACCTTGGCCTCAGTTTCTTCCTGCAAGTCAGTTCAATTCATAATATTGATAATCATGTCATCACATCAATTTAATTCACACGAGTTTTGAGATTTCTAGTGTACTTATTCTTAATAAATAAATATAAAAATCTTAATGATATCTAATATCTAGTATGGGATAAAAATATATAAACAACTAAATCAACCGAATGTTCTTTCTGTTTTTGTACAAAATTGAAGCTTTTCATGAAATCCTTCGTTTCGCTAACTATATTCATAAACATGGATATCATCCATATTTATTTTAAATTAAGTTTGAATAGAGGCGATGTTCATATCTATAATCCACTACTCATATCTGGTTGGAGGAAGGTTTCCTCCGACTGGCGTTGAAGAAAATTATTGACCTTTCCCTTGCTTAAGCTTACATCATTCGCCAACAAAAAGTGTGACGACCCGAGCGGCGGTGCGCGGGGAGGAGGGATGGTGGTGCGTCTGCGCCTCCGGTCCTCGGACGCGCAAGGGGAAGGGGAAGGGATTCCTCTCCCTCTTGTCCCACATCGCTTAGGGAGGGGTCATGGGCCTTGTTTATAAGGCTTGGGTCCCTTTAATTGTGTGACGCGTTTTAAAACCGTGAGGACTCAGTGTCCAAAGCGGACAATATCACACAGTGGGCCCGGGTCGTTACAAATGGTATAAGAGCCAACTCCCGAGCAGCGTGTGGGGCCACAGCAGGACGCTGTGCTCCCAAGGGGGAGAGTGTGACGACCCGAGCGGCGGTGCGCGGGAGGAGGGATGGCGGTGCGTCCGCCTCCGGTCCTTGGACGCGCGCAAGGGAAGGGGAAGGGATTCCTCTCCCTCTTGTCCCACATCGCTTAGGGAGGGTCATGGGCCTTATTTATAATTCTTGGGTCCTTTAATTGTGTGGCGTTTTAAAGCCGTGGAGGGACTTAGTGTCCAAAGCGGACAATATCACACAGTGGGACCCGGATGTTACAAAAAGAGACTATAATTATAATATACTCCGGCCTAGTTATGTCCTCCTTCCTCTAAACTTTGTACAGATCAAATGAGCAACGGCTCGACTTCCCCAAGCCTTTCACAAGCATTTCTCCAGCTTGTTGCTGTGGCTGATTGCTGTCTTTGGATCACCGTGTTCCGTCAAAGTGGAAGAGAGAATGTTGGTTGCCATCGGAGAATTGTCGATCTTATACTTTGGCGCTCACCTTTGGATCGTCCAGAGGACGATCAACAGGAGCTCCCTTCATCTCCAACCCAACTGGATGGTGGTGCTATTGGCATCCGTCGTCTTCGGCCTGATAATTTACTCGAATCTCAAGTCTCAGATCAAGTGGCTGGTCATCTGACCTTCCCTTGGGTTGTCCCCGCAACAAATCCCTACTTGCTTCAACTTGTTTTGGACAGGACGAGCAAGACTTGGAGGCACCTTGTTGGAGCATCCGGTCGGGCATTTGAACAATCGCATCGTAAACTCAGCCGATCCTGGATTGCCCTTTGGACCATGCTGTCGAGCGAGAGAGAAGTTTCTGCGAATCGAGAAGCTAGCCATGGCGAGGACAACTTTGGTGATGGGTTCGTCTAGTTGATCCTCCACTCTCAAGTCCCTTCAAGAGATTTTCCCATGTCATCTTTTGTTTCCTCGTTCAATAATCATGCCGTGTCGTGAATGTATTGCAGAAGGCTAATAATGGCTCGTGTTGTTTGTCACGCCTTCGCCAAAACCGTCTCCTCTTCCTATCCAGATCTCCATATTCATCAATCTGTTTTGACTTCCAAGATCACTAGCACCCCCTAAAAGTCGGCCAGTAGCTGTTTGGGGTGGGACTTGCTTTTTAGTTAAAACAAGTAAGATCGCACGATTCTGTCACGTTGGAGTGGAGTTTAGGAGAGTACAAATTAAATAATTTCCCATTTTATACCGCAATCAGCGTTACCTCATGGGCACATTAGAACAACTTGAAATATGGGATGATTTTGGAATTGGATATGTTCATCTACATGATGATAAGGCAAAATAATCACGTAATGTATTTAGTGTAATTGATTTTAATTAGGCAAATGAAGTGATTGTGTCCGCCCCCCTCCATAATCGCAACTAGCAAAGCCGTCGGCAACCACCACTTTTCCAGGCCGTGCCATTGCGAACTCCTCTCTCTCTCTCTCTCTCTCTCTCTCTCATATTAGCCTCCCAAACGTGGGTCGGAGGCTCCTCTATCGTGGTTAAGTCTTGATGCCCGGCTCCAATATTTAGAGGCGTCTCTTCCAGAGATCCGGAGGCAGCGGTCTTGATGGCCATGAGATAGTTTAATGCGGCGTCGATCTACGCCATATGCGACGGACTTGGCACTAGAACTAAGCTCGGGAGGTCGAGAGTGGAGGTGGACTCAGCCAGCATAAAACAAAAATAAATAAAAGGGAAGAAAAGTCAGAAAGGAAAAAAGAAAGCGGGGCTATGCTCCGTGCGTGTCCAATAAAGGAGAGAGAGAGAGAGTGCACCGAAGACCACCGAGAGATCAGGGGAGAAAGAAGAAGAAGAGGGCTGAGAATTTGTGATCCCAATTTGAAGGTCAAATGTTGATGGAACTAGGAGAAAGAAGAAGAAGAGGGCTGAGAATTTGTGATTCCAATTGGAAAGTTAAATGTTGATGGAATTAGTTTAAATTTGAATATATTATTCATGAGATCAAGGGTTACAAATTGATTGATTTCGTTTAAGGAGAACTTCCTTCGAATTTTCTAATCACTTGCTCTGTTTTTTTTTTTTTTTTTTCTTGAATTCTCAAATTTATAGATTCCTAAGTTTTATTACAATTGAAGAGAACACCTCTATCTATAGGGTTTTTAAGCTTGATGAACAAGTAAAAATCGAAAAATGAAGACAACAACCCCGACCATACCTAATATCTACATTCTACTCGTTTTTAGAGGTAAGTTATTGTCCTTCCTCTAAGCTTTGACAGATTGAATGAGCAAGGACTGGAATTCTCCAAATCCTTCCATAAGCATTTTACCAGTTTGCTTCTGTTGCTTCTTGCTTTCTCTAAATCTGTCGTCAAATTTGGAGAGACAATGTTGATTGCTACTGGAGGAGTGTCGATTTTATACTTTGTTGCTCACCTTTGATCATTCAAAGGACTGTCGGCTGCAGCTCCATCTCATATCCAACTGTACGATTGTGCTACTACATCCGCCATCTTGGCATGCTAATTTACTCCAACGTGGAGTCTACAATTAAGTGGCTTATTATTGGGACTTTCCCATGTGTTGTACCCGCTACAAATCCCTACGTGCTTGAAATTGTTTCGAGAGTTCAAGAAAGATTTTGAAGCATCTTTTGAAGTAGCTTCTTGGGCATTTGAACGATCACGTTATAAACTTAGCCCTTGGATTGCTCGCAAGTAGAGGTGTCAAACGGGTGGGCCGATCGGGTCGGGTCGGGTCAGGTCGGGTAATTAATGAGCCGACCCAAATTGACCCATTAACCTATTTATGACCCATTTATGTCTAATGTAAATTTTTCGATCCATACCCGACTCACACCCGACCCATTTAACAAAACTTAAGAAAGCATATATATATATATATTTAAAAAATGGTATTGCTAAAATAGTTTTATACAACACAAAAAAATGGTATTGCTAAAATAATTATTATAAAAATCGAATTTTAATTTAAAATTTTTTTTTTAATTTTTTTTTTTATTTTTAAAATATAATTTTTTTTTTTTTTTTTTTCTTCTTCTTCTTTGGCCGGCCACCGGCCACGACGACAGCTAGCGACTGGCCACAGGCGAGCCTCGAGCTCGCTTGGCTCGCCGACGCCGGCGAGCTCGAGTCTCGCCAAATCGGCGAGGCTCGGATGTCGGCGAGGCCTCCACCTCGCCAAATCCGGCGAGCTCGAGCTCAGCCCTCGCCAGATTTGGCGAGGCTCAAGCCTCGCCTGACGTCGGCGAGGCCTCCGCCTAGCCAAATCCGGTGAGCTCGAGGCTTGCTTAGCTAGTCACCACCATGTTGTGGCCGGGCGACCGAAGGAAGAAGAAAAGAAAAAAAAAGGAAAGAAAAAAGAAAAGAAAAGAAAAATAAAAAAAATTATAATTTCGGTTTTTATAAAAAAATATATTTTTGTAATGTTAAAGAGAGAAAGAGATTGTGAGGTTTTGGGTGAAAAATGAAAATGGGTTCTGAATCCAACCAATTTAAGACCCACTTAAGACCCATTTAAGACTCACCTATCTTACATCTTTAGTTGCTAAATCTATTTCACTAACTTTTTTCAAAAAATAAGTGACTCATATATGACCCATTTATGATTTAAATGGGTCATATATGAGTTTATGACCCATTTTGCCACCTCTACTAGTAGGACCACGTCCTCCAATGATAGAGAAGCTTCCGGGAATCAAGAAGTTGGCCATGATGAGCGCAACTCTGGTGATGAGTTAGTCTAATTGATCCTCCGCTCTCATCCTTTGGGCCACTATTTAGATTGTCATTTTTCTTCTTTTGTTTCCTTTATCATAATCAGGTTGTATTTTAATTATATTGCAGAAACAAAAAAGTTTGTTCCCGCAACAAATCCTGACGTGCTGGAGATGGCAAGGAAGATTTTAAAGCATCTTGTTGAAGTAGCTTCTTGGGCATTTGAACTATCACATTATAAACTCAGCCCTTGATTGCTCGCAGGACCACGTCCTCGGATGATAGGGAAGTTTCTGGGATTCAAGAAGTTGGCCATGATGAGCGCAACTATGGTGATGAGTTAGTCTAATTGATCCTCCGTTTCTCATAGGCCCTTTGGGCCACTATATAGATTGTCACTTTTCATCTCTTCTTTCCTGTATAATAATCACTTCTTCACGTTGTATCTTTAACGTATTGCAGAAACTAAAGGGTTCATCGGTCCATTATTGGATGGGACATGAAGACGTGACGGAATTTATGTATCTTCACTTGAGGAGACTGCCAAGAGGGACTTCAAGTAGGATAATACAGTCGTTCATATATTAAGGCTGCGCATGATAAAATTTATGTTTCTTAATTTCTCTGTTTTCTGTTCCCGGAACAGGTTTGGAACAGAAACCGTTTGGTAACACAATTTGATTTCTCTATTTCTGAAACAGATTTCTATTCTAGAAACAGATTTGAAGAAGAAATCATAAGCTAAATTTTTAGCTTCTCAGTTTCTGAAATAGAAATTGAGAAATTAATTTCTGGCGAGAAATCAATTTCTGTTTCAGAAATTTTGTCATGCGCACCCTAACTAGTCCACCACATCAATTTTGATTTGGAACTTCTATAACACAATTTACACGTATATCTCAACACTTTTCAAGTTCACGGAAGCAATATTTGGGACAATTAAGAGATTACCCAAATCATTAGTGGAATTTTGAAGTCCGTGGTGGCTTACTGGGAGTCTGGGACTAGTTGACAACATCTTCCTCTGATTCTTTTACAGATTTCGGACGCGAGTATTACAATCACGGAACCGAAGCCTGGAGCCACGAAAACTGTGATTACAATATAGAGACGCCGGTACAAACTCTTGCTGCTCAGTCTCTTACTCAAGCATTTGTAATGATTGAATCAGAGTAGGTTTGATGGACCCTAATCAGGTAATTCTTAAAGAGTTGATATTTGTTGACATTGACAGTTGAGCATTTACATGAGATCTGCAGTAGGAGACTGCAGGTGCTATATGTCCCATAAATTTTATGCTCTCATGTTATAGTATCTCAAAGACATTTAGATTTAAGGCGCGTACATATTACCATTCAAGTCTGATCCAGCAGCAACTGATCATGAGACTGGGATTGAGCGAGATTACTGTTCTTTGGTTATGTTTTTCCTGTAAATTATTGACAGGCTTGGCAAAGAAAAACGACCAGGTATGTGAATGCTCTATTTAAAAACAGCGTGCCTATTGATGTCAAACGGTAGGGTTGAACCAAGTATCACAGCTCTTTGGGTTTGACTTATATCTTTAGAATAGTTTGTGAATTTCAGGTTTATCACAAGAAAGTTCTTCAAATCTCATGCAACTTCCACCATCGATCTCCACAAATTTATTCTCAGGACGACTGATCATGTTGGCTCCCATATTTGATTCATTGGTTTCTCCCACATGAACACGCTTTATGTTTGGTCAATAGAATTCTTCTGATATTGTTGTCACAAAGAACCTATTGACGAGACCTCTTTGACGGGAGACTCTATTATGATGTTCTGGCTTCAGACTCAGATTTATGTTCCTATAACAGAAAAAATATAATCGAACTTTCATTTGTTATTCCTAATTCAGATGCATCACGTTTCTAGGGGGATTGTACATTGTGGCATCCAGCAGTCATCAACTGATGACCTTTCCAAAATCTTAGGCAAGGCATTCTTTTGGGCCATTGTTAGATAAATTCCCAAAAGTGGTCTTTAACTCTGGTCCATCTTCCAATTGCAAAGAGTTTCAGGTCATAAATGATCTTGGATGGTGCTGGCCCTGTGCAAGATCTACTATGCTGCAGATTCATGCTGCTATTTCTGGTGTGTTCTTCCCCAATGCGGCAGTTGATGATACATTGATTTGGAATTCATGTTCACATGGTTCTTACACTACTGCTAGTGCTTGGAAGACTATTAGAGTGAAGTGCCAGCATGTTAATTGGTACAATGCATTTGGTTCAGCCGTCTATTCCAAGCATTGTTTCATCTCTTGGTTGCTTGTTCTCAATAGGCTTGCCAGTCAGACATGGGATTGGCAAGTGGCGTTCTATGTCTTCAACTAGTTGCACTATACGTGGCCTTGTGAATGAGAGAGCAGAGATCATCTATTCTTCAAACATAATTTTTCGGCTTTAGTCTGGAGGAGAGTGCCGAATCTCTCTCTGGCATAAATAGGATGCGCAATGTGGGGACTGCAGAGTTTCATTGATAAAACAGATGTCAAAGGGTGTTTCTTTTCAGGCAATGCTGGTTAAACTTGCTTGGTGTGGAACCTGCGTGTCGGCTTTCACAAGCTAAGAACAGGAGATTTACTAAGGAAGGAGTTGTGTTGGATGTAGACACCGTATACAGAAACATAGTTAGCGATGCTAGATTGAGATTGATTGGCAGTAAGTCCGTAAAGAGCAATATTTTTGCTGTCTCATAAGCAACTGGGTGAGAGATGGGGTCTGGTTTTGGAGCGAGAATATCATTCTTTGTTTCTGATAGTGCTTGTATTGCAGTACAGGATAGGAAGAACGCTGTTATATATACTATTGAAACACTGCAATGCTATAGCACATAAATTGCACTGAACAATTTAGACTATTAAGTGGAGAGGGAAATTGTCTATTGGTATTGGTCATGTTTTTTTTTTCCTTCTAACTTTGATTGCAAGAAACATCCTCCATCTACCCTTTGATCAGTAGGTTACAATCATAGGGATATCACTGTGGCGACCTACCTTTTCCATTCATAGGGGAAAAAATATAGATTTAGGGATATTACCTAAAAACGGGCTTATAGCTCACGATTAAACGTGGGCTTTTCCAAGCCCATACCTCGCATAATATTGGGGTGTTCATAAAAATCTTCTAATGAGAAATCGCCACCAGCTTATTGGAGTCGACTAGAAACTAAATGAGGCATGAAAGTATACCTCAGTTCCCACACAATTAGAAAATATAAGATTGGGAACTTGATTACACTAATTAAGTAATTAGTACATTTTCGGCACTTAATATTGTTCATTACAAAAAGATTTTTGCCAGGTAGTTTGAATAAATATTAGACCTTTCTACTAACATATAAAGTGATAATGTAAGTATGCAATCATTAAAATAACAAACAATAACCAAAAAATGCATTGAATAAATTGTAGGGAAAAAAAGCATCTAACGACTAAAAGATAATTAGGTGTCATTCCTAACTAAGCTAAAGGGAAGTCCTAATCCAGAAAATTCTAAAAAATGAAACATTTAGAAACCCATAAAAAATATTAAAAAATCCTAAAATTTTTTGAAAATTCAAAAATCCATAAAAATTCTTGGAAAACTAAAAAAATTAAAAATACAATTATCTTTTGAGAATTCAAAAATATTAACAATATAAAAAAACCAAAAATTCCTAAAAATCAAGAAAATTTTCTAAAAATTTTAATTTCTTGGAAATGGCTAAAGAAGTCTTTTGGGTAGTCTTTTCTTTAAATATGTGAAAATCCTTGGTAAAAATCTCACTCAATTGAATGGGCCTCTAGGGCTTTACCATAGAGTTCTGATTACCCCTCAAAGCCCACTTAGGAAAAACGAAAAGGCCCACGCAGAATTTTTTTGAAAAAAAGGGACGGCCCCCAGTCCTCTAACCCACTTCACCGCAGCCCATATCACACCGGCCCATCGACCAGCCCAAGCAGACAAACCACAGCCCATTTCTCTTTTCTTTCATTCTATTTTTTTCTTTATGCTTTTGCTTTTTCCTCTTCTTCTTGGTTTTTTTAATCCTATTTCAGTCCTTTCTTCTCCACGCTCAGCCCCTTTTCGAAGTCCCCTCTTCTCTGCAACATTTTCACTGAAGTTCACCCAAACCATATGCCTCCTTTGCCGATCATCTCCTTCATCGAGCCAAAGCCAAACAAACCATGCCCACTTCGGCTAACGCCTCACGCCATCGACGAATGCCAACCACTACCTCATGGACACACCTCATCAATTGACAAGCCGATGTACAGAAGCAAGCGTAAATCAAAGAAAATCCACACAAGCTCAGTCAGATACTTTAACGAACACCTAACGGGCATCAACCGAAGAGAGTACATGGGATCAACCGATACTCCAAACGCACCGAAATATTTAACAGCGGATGCGCAAAACTAAAACACAGCACAGCACCACATGGATGGGGTCGAGACTCGCATAGACCGGGCCTCAACGAAGCAAAAAAAACCCGACAATAACCAGCACTTCAAGAGCAAACCAAAGTCAGAGGAGGTGGTCACGGATCCAACAGAAACATTTTCACAAGCACTTGGCGTGCGCTTCCAAAACGAGGGATTTCGAACTCGATGGGGATTCGGACACAGACCCAACTTCCTAACATGCATTCTCGATCACACAGTAGGTTTCATAGAGGACCGACGGGACCGAAACACACGCGGACTTCGTTGGCCGCGAGCTCCGGCCCGAGGCCCCCCAAAAAAAAAACAAGGCACCTACGCTCGGGGGTAAGACCTACCTGGTTCACGGAAAGGCCGCGGCGGACGGGGACTGGTGGACGGACCTCCCACGACGGCCAGCCACCTTCTCGAGCTCCCTCTCTCCCTGGCTCACTCTCTCCGAACCCAAAAAAAGAGACCCCAGAAAACCTTTTGCCTTCTTCCTTTTAAGCTTGGCCAGCGACAGGTGCGCATGGCCTCTGCCATCGCCAGCCTGTCGTGCCCGGCCTGATCCCGACCCTTGGATCACGCTGCGACCTGCTGCAACTGCTCCCTTGTCTTTGTACCTCCGTCGCTCTTTCCTTTTTGCAGAAGGCGTGAGCAGCGTGAAGGGGGGAAAAAGAAGAAAGAGGCGTGCGGGCTAGGCCCAGAAAAGAAATGGGCCAGGCGAGGAGTGGGGGAAGAAAAGAAGAAGAAAGTTAAAAAGGAAAGAAGCTGGATCGGCTTGGCCCCGGCTCGGTCTTGCTTTTTTTATTTTATTTTAAATAATCATTCTTTTAATTAATTTTCTATTTTTTCCTTTTAACGAAAAGGCTCTATTACTACTAATGCAAATGCTCCTAATGTCTATATATCATGCAATTTGATGGAAATTATTTTTGTTAGGGTTTAAAATTTAATCCCTAATTTTCTATGCAATTAATAAATGATTAAATGGGTCGTTAAAATTTAAGTGTCAACAATCACTTAGAATTATATTTAGTTAATTTTACACGTGGGTGATATCCATGATTCGTAACCGACAAAAAAAAAATGCAATTGGAGGAAAATATAGACCATTATGTATTTCATAATGTAGATTTGCTCCACACAACGATATGCACAATGCGTGTGATTCGTGGTGTGAAGGAGATCGATCGATGAACCTATGTAAAAACTCAATATACAAACACGAATCCACTTATTTTGGGAATGTCAGTACATTATTTCTTTTGGATTCCGAATATGTCTTTGATTTCACGTAGTACATATGCGGGTTATTGCGTTGATAAAAAAAAGTCTCTTACATCCTTAAATTAGTATGGCCCTTATCAAAGCCATCGGAGCTGAGCGAACCGCAACCAAAACAAACAATATCATGCTAATGCTCCGGCAAGGCTGTCTTCAACACCAAAAATCAAAGTTTGACCATCATGGGCTGATGCTTTTCATGAGCCTACTCCAACCATATTGGAAGAAATTGAAAGCATGATATAAAAATAAGAGCTATGCTAGCATAACGATTTTTGGACTATTATGAATATAACAGTTCGATATGAACCACAAATTTTTGAATAAGTAGACTCCAAAGCAATATATAATTATTTATCATTTAATTTCTTGTTATTTAAATAAACTGTCATTTTGACAGTAAATTAAAGATTATCATCCAATCATTTTCTCAAAAATAATGGATCTTGCTTTTTCACAAAAGCGGTTGACTTTAGAGTTGCCATATGTGAACCCTCGCGGACCGACAAGGAAAACGAGAGTTGGCCTTGGATTGAATAAGGTCAAATTTAGTAGGGGTGATAGGTCCAAGGTGGGTAGGGTCTAGACATGACCTCAGACCGACCCTATTATAACCGTTTCCCATTTTTTGACAATATACTCAACTCGTTTGATTGGACCCGCACCCGACTCACCCTATTTCCATGGAACTGTTTTGCAATCTTTCGATATCCTTTACGACTTCGAATTTTATACCAATATGCGAGAAAATAACGTTATCCTCCTAATTTATATTGAAACATTAAACACTTGTAATAAATAAATACGTGAACTTTTTGACTAAACAAAAATTAAGGATTCACATGGCTAATTATAATAAATAAAATCATAAAGCAAAGATTAGCAACAAACATGAGTCTAATATTAGTCTTATTCCCACAACTACCACATGAAATTACTCATTTATGCAAGCATAAACCCTCCTACAAAAGGAAAATTAGGCGAGTCAATTCATGTGGTACACAAGAATTTAGCGATAACAAACACCATCTGTCCGTCCGTCGAACGGTGCGAGAGGGAGTGGAGGGAAGCAAGTGAGGAAGAGGAACAATGAAGGAGGAGTGCCGTGCGTGTTTGAGAGAGTCAAGAGGAAAAATGCTATATGATTGTGGGAGTAAGAATAAAAATCAAGGGAAAAATAGAGTTTTAGACCTCTATTTACGAAATCGATTCCTGACCGGTTCTAAACCGGTTCGGGAACCGGTTCTTAGATGGGTAATCACTTGGAACCGGTTCCCGGACCAATTTAAACCGCCAAATTTTGGGAATTGATTCTCGAATCGGTTTTAATGGGAATCGATGATCCTATTTTCCGGATGAGTCCCGGGTATACCGGTCCGGTTGCACACCCTAAAATTTAGTTGAAGTAGTCAACAAAAGGAAAGAATTTGACCTAATTTGACCCGGGTGAAGTCGGCGGACGTTCTCCTACCGGTCCATTTGGAAGTTTGTCGTATGTGGTTTCGAATCCTTTTTTATTTCCGTTGTGTCTATTTCGCAAAATATAATATTATAAAAGATATTTTTAAAAACGTTCGATTGTTTCACTCAAAATAATTAATTAATCAAAAAGTGAAATATTGACAATAATTTATGTTGGGACACGAGGCAATTGAAAGCGGCATATCTTCTAAGAAGTGATGCTCCTATTATCAAATCTATTAGGTAGGACCGTCCTCTTTTTTATTTCCCTTTTCATAGATTTCACCTCTTTTTTTATTTTTATAAATTATACATGGACTTGTTGGACCAATTTTGTAAGATCAGATGTCATTTGGTCTACGGTCACGTGAATATCTTTGCTTTCTTAGCCCATTCGAACCGTTGTCACTGACCAAATCAGAAAACCGCAAAAAACAGCAGAAGAGGCCAACCTTAAAACCAATCATTCTTAGTTGAAGATCAAAGTCGCCTTTTTATTATCCAGATCTCATCGTCATCAAGAATCTTCCCCAAAGATATCTGTAAAGTTAATTGGACCGGGCCACTTGTTGGCGGGCGAAGCCCAATTTTTTAAAGGGCTTTTTTTTGTCTTTTCCATTCTTTTTGCTTTTAAGTTGAAATTTACATCTCATGTATCAGTTGTTGAGCGGCAACGGCTGAAAAAGGGGCCGAGAAGAAAATTGAGACGAAATAAAAAGAGAGAAGAAGAAATGGATTTTTATTTATTTATTTGCGAGTGTTTTCAATCTCTTTGAAAATTGCCTTTGCGTGGAGTCTAGTATTGGTTGAACTTCACTGAAACTTTACCGTAGATCTGTCAACCAAACACAAAAGCTAAAAAGAATTGCACTTCAGTCATTTAAAGAAAAATTGCCCTTTTCTTGACTAATCATAAGGTATTTTCGTACTTAATGTTAATTCTAGTAAATACTAAAGAACATTGCCCATTAATTTTATCCATCATCATCTTCTTCTTCATCACCTCATCATTAGAAAGTCTAAATCTGATGTCTGCCATGTGAGTAGGAAAAATATTTGTAGTCCACTTTTTTGAAGGCCAGTGATTTTTTTTTCTTCATTGGCACGCAGCTTCAAGAGTTAAATTTCAAAAGTGCACCCTATAGAAAAATTTCAAGAGAGCTCATAACGTATTTGATATTTAATTTCAGTTTGTATCATATCTAAACATTGTGTTTAAACTTTTTTTTTTCTCATCTGTGTTATTGGTCGGGTGAAATATAGAGATACAAATAGAACCGAGCACGAGATTGGAATGAAGTCTTAAAAGCTAGATTTTTCGGTGGGAATAAATTCGACGTATAGAGTTGTGAGAAATCCCCTACAAGGCTACAATCATATCAGGAAGAATACAGGGAAGCAAGTTTCACCGTGAATGATATGCTATATAGCACATAAATCGCACCGAAGAATTTTTTACTATTAAGTGGAGTGATGAGAGACTTGAGTGTATATAAGTTCCATCGCAAGTTTTTTTTTTTTTTTCTTGGGCCAAAAAATCCATAGCAACTCAATGTATAAGTGGTGTGAAATATACTACAATGAGTTCTGCCCTATTGCCAAGGATCTAGACCGTTACTTCGATAGGGAATTATCTATCGCCAGAATTTTCCACTAATCCTTGTTGTCCGAAACATCCTACAATTTCCCTTTAATCGATGAGTTACAATACAACTATGGACATTACTTCGCTATATATTGTAGTTAATTTTTCGTGTGGATGATGTCCACGGCTCACAACCCACCGATGAGAAGTGGGATTTAGCAGGTTAGAGGAATATAAGTACATTGTTTACTTCATCGCACGGATTTACTGTTCTCAACAATACATGTAATGTGTAGGACTTGTTGCGCAAAAGAGATCGATCGATGATCAATAAACAAACATGTATCCACTTCTTTTGAGACCGTCAACACATGATTTCTTTTAGATTTCAAAAACGTCTTTTTTGATTCCCTGAGGCATGAGTTTGAGTTATCGCACTGATAAATAAGTCTCATGCACTCTTAAACTAGCCGGACGTGCGAGAGCAAACAATGTTGTGCCAGCACTCAATCAAATGAGGCTGCCTTCAACATAGAATATCTAGTCTCAAAGTTTCGTAAGCCTTTTCTAACCGTACATCTATCTAATTGGGAGAAGTTGCAAGCATGATACTATCCATACAAGCAGGACTGATCTCACTACAAGCGCTCCTGTGATACAACCAAATCAGATCACAACTTGGAATGCCCACGAGGGGGTTAGTTTTCCGCTGCAAGCCCTTTTGGATTTGCCTCATGAAAACAATCAGCAGGAAACAAATATTATATTCTGCATTTAGGGTTGAATAGCCCCGAAAGGTACAAATTCTTCAATGCGAATTCATTTCTAATTCTACTATCTCATCGCTTCTAGATTAAGGCCAGAACCAACCACGGTTTTGTATAACCTAAGGCCGAGGGGGAATAGCTGACTTCCGAAGAGGACAGAGCCATAATACTGATCCAACAAAAGAACCGTGTAGGTACTAAGGCTCATGCCATAACTATGTTTATGGTCATACACAACCATATGCAGAGAAAGTCGTATAAAATGAAACAAAAATAACTAAATAAGCCCACCACACTTTTATCGTTCTATCATCTTCTATTCAATTATCACCGAAAAATAGGGAGATCCAACTCATTGATTCGTGTAAAGAACTAATCATCTCTTGTAAAAGGAACAACTTCAAAATGCCGAGAAGGTCATGCAAACAAAAGATACGGATGCATAGCTCTATCATCTTTCAACAAACTTATGAAAAAATGAATTATAACCTAAAATGCCGGAAACACGGCCAGTTGATTCCAGAAGAACTTCCACAACAAGAGGCCACCCAGACCTGAAAAAAAGAAAAAGAAAAAAGAAGCTAATGTTGTGTAATACTTGCCGTATATGAAACATTAGATGAGTTAACACTTCAATAAACTGTCCAACCAACGCTCAAGCATACAATAAACAGTGTAAATAAAGCAACAGGCATTTTGACTAGGACTATACTACATAATATGCCGGAGTATTGATAAATTGTTAAGCATATCAATCTCAAAATCTGGAATCATTGTTCTACATATTTATCGAAATTAAGAATCTTGTTGTGGTTAATGGGGAAGGCCAGCAACGCCTAGAAATTTCCAAAGCTGTTAGAATGCTATCGGAATAGAAACCTAATAGTCGAAATACAGGTACCATTACAGAAAAAACATGCGCCGAGTGGACCGTATATCTCGATCCTTAGCTTCTCATCAGATACCACCTAAAACATATTCTGTCAACAGCTGACTAATAATTTCTAAATACCTAGATGTGGGACCTCAAAACCTATACACAGAGAGGTAAATATTGTAGCTGAGGATCAGATTGATTTTCAGGTTTAATAATGTACTTGAGTTATTTGCATACAGTGAAGAAGTCACCACAGCTTGCCATAAATAACCTCCTTGTCCACTCATCCGCAGATGAATCGACTGGGAACTATGGTAATCAGTCAAAACAGCGACCGGTCTTTTTCAAATGGCAACAGCAGAAATGAAAAAAGACAAGAAAGCATTTCAGATTTCTAAACTAATTACCTGAAGAAAGGAAAACCTCCCTTTCATTTTCATATTCTGCTTTATGGTCATTTTGATCTCTTCGATGCCGGCATTGTCAGTGACCTCCATGACCTTCCCTCCTTCCGCACAAATAAGGTAGATTTGACCCTTGGCCTTCAGTTCAAAATGAAGATAGACCGGTCCCGCTGTTGCCACATCAGCACCATTTGCAGCTGTTTCAGGTTCAGCGGCAACAAAAATATTGCTATCTGCGCGTTGCAGCTTTTTCGATTGAGGTTGTACTTGGCACAGTTTATACTGATGGAACTTTCCGGTGGGATTACTAGCCCCAGTTCCTCTATGGGCCTGCCCTCGGAATGAGCACAGCCATCACGTCTCTTCTCGGCTAGCAGTGATATGGGTGAACAAGAGCCGTTCCAAATTAGACACTCTGTTTCGTGTCACATGTAAAAGATCTGTTAACAATCCTATCACTTGGAGTGTCCTCACATTCTGAATAAATGCATGAGACAAATTCTAATGGTGCAATACGTTCATGAACAAATTCCCACAAGAGTGGAGCAACAAAAGAAGATAATGTAGATAAGACCACAAGTACTTTGTACAACAGCAGAAACTAGAATCTCATCTCATGCAAGGTGTTTGTAATGTCTAGTCAACACCTACTTCATGTGAAATTATCATGACAAAAGGCGTCCATGCACAATTTGTCTATACTTAGAGCTAATTGAATTGTGGAAATTATATATTGAATTCTAGGAATTGGTGGACAACGTGAATACAAGATATTGTCAAAAAGACTTGGGAGAAAACTGTCATGTCATTTCTTCTATAAAACCAACGGTCACATGCATTGGTCCTATGTGCTCCGGATGCAGCTGATAATATTACCTTTTCTCTATCCAAAATATAGTAACTACAAAGTTCTGTGACTTCTTGGTGAAATGCCAGAACCATTTCTATCAACTAGTGAAACTACCAGCGTCCATTCCTCTACATCAACTAGGCCATACAGACATACTCTTGCACATATCAACACTATAATTTCCAAGAAATACTTTGCGCACAAACAATGAAAAATTGGTTAAAACAGATTTGAAATGTGTAAGGAAGAACATCAAATTCACTTACGAAAATAATGTAAAACTCAGCAAGATAAGAACAAGTCATGAGAAAGAATAAACACAAAGCGCATATGGGACTATCGGTGGGAGAGGAGAGTCGCCAGAATTCAAAACCAAATATGTACGAGGAGGCTCAGGTCGAAACGCAAGAACACTGACGACAGAGTTACTGGAGATCCATGCAAGGAAGTGATCGAACTCGGATCGTGCTGTGTTGTGTAGGCCGCTCTTTATAAAACACGACGTTTCACGCGATAAGAACAAGAAACGATTTGATTGAATCCTCGAACTTCGCCCCTCTGTCTCTCTCTGTCTCTCTCTCCCCCTCTCCAGCTCCCTCCCTCCATCCCTCCCTCCTTAAAACAATCTCTCTCTCTCTCTCTCTCTCTCTCTCCCTCCCTCCTCCTTAAAGCAATCTCCATCTCCCTCCTTAAAGCAAAATACAAAAGAACGAACATCCATGGTGGAAGGAGGCTGGTGGTGAAGTCACGAAATAAAAAGAAACATACTGGAGAACGAAGCCATGGAGGACAGCGGAAGCGAGCAGCGAGGGACGCAGACTGGCGGCGTTGCTTCAGGCGGCGCGTTAGCTTGTTGGATGCTCGATGCTGTCGATGGACACAACGCGCGCCAACAGGAAGATATAAAAAGGGAAGTTAAAGCGGCGATGATTACGATGTCGACCGAGCCCCTGCCGCAATGGAAACTGGAAAGTAACCCACACTAGAACGCCGCTAGCCTCGGAAGTTCCGTAGAACTTGGTTTTCATTTTTCTTTGGCTGCGTTTGGCTATCAGGATATTCTATCTTACGTTTGGTATTTGCTTTCGGGAATATGATAAAATCGGATATAAAGGGATATTAGCCGGATAAAATTATCTCATAGGAAAAGTAGAATAAAAGTGGATATGATTTATAATATCCATAATAGAAAAAGTTATTTTTATCGAATAACAAACTTATTAAATTAACAAAATTAAAATTATATTTCAATGTAAATAATATTTGAATTCTAGTTTAAAAATAAAAAAATTAAAGATATCTTTTTATATTTTTTAATCTTATTTTAATTTATATATTCAAATTTAATTCCATCTTATAATAAAAATTCAATCTATAAATTATATATTTATATTATTATATAAATTTTAGGTATTTTTGTATTTTAGATATGTTAGTACAATTTACTAGTTCATAAAGTTTTATTAAAGAATGATGAAAGGGAACAATAGGAATAATAAAGAAAATAATTTTAAAAAGAGGAAAAATAAATTAAAAATAAATTAAGGGATAGTGTCGTGAGAGATTTTCACCATCTCCATTTATGAACATTTATGTTTATTTATAATGATATGCCATTATGTACATTATATGATATGAATATATTTGACTTTAATACTTTGCGATTAACCAAACAAAGTAGATAGGATATAGAAAAATCCTAAGATTTCATATCCTATCTTATCAAATCCTATCCTAGTTAGAAATCCAGATGATCAAACGTAATCAAAAATCTTTTCAAAAAGAAAAACCACTGAAACTTCCCTAATAACGTGTCGTTAGCTGTGCCCTACAAAATCGCTGCAGCTCCTTTGAGGCCCATCGAATTTGGAAAGCTCGTCGGAGCCAGGAGCCAAAGGTTGAGATGTTTTGGCAAAGTTTAAAATTTTAAAACTAGATTTCCAAAGTATGCAAGTCCCATTTAATTTTGCCTTTTAGCTAAGATTTTTTTATTCTCAAAACTATTTAAATTCCAATTTTATCTCACCGACATTTGCATGCACGTCACTGGGCAAGCATGTTCAGAGCTGAACGATTATTTTATCCTTCTAACTTTACCTTCATTTGAAACCATTTAAATTAAAAATTTCCCTCACCAATTTCATTGCAACATCGCCCAGTGAGTCACTCAAGGTTGAGCGAAGCCATATCGCAACCGGATGCCCTTTTTCAATATATATATATATATTATTACCTTTAGATTGAATGCGATATTATTTGTCCTAAATCTATTTGTATTTGTCTAGAGTTCAGGGGTGAGCACTGAAATAAAATTGACAGTGTGGACAGAACCATGTTGAAGATCACCGCCTCTCTCTCTCCGGAGTTCTCTAGAACTTTCTCTAGAGTTCTCCATATCTCTCTCCTCCAGATTTCTCTAGAACTCTCCCTTCTCTAGAATCTTCTAGCAAAAACCATAAGCTGCGCCACTTCTAGACTCCTCCATAGAAATCTAGTTGTCAAGCTATAATAAAATAATACTTCTAGAATAGTGTAGAAAGTTAATAAAGTCACCGACTTTCCACCCTATAAATAGGAGCAACTTGCTCCTCATTTGTGTGTCCAACTAAGAGTGTGTGAGTAAGAAGTCCAAGGGGTGTGTGGGTGTGTGTGTAGGGGTCTTGAGAGTGTGTTGAGTAGAGTGTGCTGTATATGCACGTGAGTGTGAGAGGAATTGTGTAGAGTTGTCCGAGTATTGTATGTGGTGTGAGAAATTATTGTAATAGTGAAAGTTATATTTCGTGAATTATATTTGAACCACGTTTTCGCAAGGTTCAACAAGTGGTATCAGAGCAGGTCGTCGGAGGTTGTGCGAAGACAGTGGTCGGGGACCATTGTAGGTGAGCAAGGCGGTCAGGGATCGTCGAGCCAAGGAGTGAAGAAGTGAAAGACGTCGGAGTTCTGCCAGTGCACAATCTGGGATTGTGAAGTCGGTTGGTCTGGGACCAGGCTTACTTAGTATAGTGCGGGGCATTATACTCAAGTCACGATGGCGGATTTCTCGAGTTCGGTAAGTGGCATCGAGAAGCTCAATAATTCAAATTATAATAATTGGAGTACCCGCATACAATATTACTTGCTAGGACAAGATTTGTGGGATATTGTTGGCGGGAGCAACACCACCCCACCCACGAATGATAGCGAATTAAGAAAATGGAATATAAAATCGGGTAAGGCTCTTTATGTGCTTGCCGTGACTGTTGAAGATGAATTACTGCAACACATAAAGAGTGCGACGACCCCGAAGGAGGCCTGGGATAACTTGGCGACGCTGTTTGCAAGGACAAACGATGCCAAGTTACAATGCCTGGAGAACGAGCTCCTCTCAATCTCGCAACAAAATATGACGGTGAGTCAATACTTTTCTAAAGTTAAATCTATTTGCGAAGAAATTTCAAAATTAGATCCTGAGAATGCCATCTCTGAGACAAGAATGAGAATAATAATAATTCATGGGTTAAGGCCGGAGTATAATGGTATTGTTACGGCCACTCGTGGATGGGCAAATGAGCCAACTCTAACTGAGTTGGAAAATATATTGGCCAATCAAGAGGCCTTAGATAAACAAATGCCTAAGGTCTCAATTAAGGAGGATGAAAGTGCCCTCTTTAGTAATAAAAGAGGGTTCAAGGGCCAAAATAGAAATAGAGCAAGTGCAAGAGATGGCAAACCATGGAAAAATCATGGAGATTGGTGGAGGCAACACGAAAAGAAGGGTTATCAGCCAGGGGGAGCTCGTCAAGATCGTGACGACAATGACAATGAAGACAAGAGCAACAAAAGGCGTAGCAAACGGTGCTACGTTTGTGGCAAGGTAGGACATATTGCCAGATTCTGTTGGTACAAGCGAGAAGAAGGAAATGTCGTCACTTCCTGCAAGAAGGAGATTGAAAACGAAGAAGAATGGGACTTTCAAGCGCCTGTTGCAGTGAAGGAACGAGAAGAGCTTGCAACAGCTTGTATAGTTGAGTTGGATAATTCGACAGGTTCCATCACGACCCCGAATAAGAGCAAGCCAAGGGAGAACTCGAAGAAGCAATTGCCAACAAGCAGTCGTGAAAAGAAATTGCATGAGATGCAAGATATGATAAAGAAGCTGAAAGTTGAGAAGGCAAAGATGGAGAATATGTTGAAGAAAAGAGATGAGATGATGAGACAGAAGGATCGAGAGCTCAAGGCAAAAGAAAGGGAGCTAGAGAAGTTCCGATGTGAGTTCAAGAAGCTGCAGAAGCTTCAGGATCTCAAGCCCGCTATGATGTTCCCAATTGGTCATACTGAGAGAGATATCAAACACATGAAGGAGAAGAAGAAAGGTTTCTTTGAGGAAAGGAGGCCATCTACACCCTACATCCCATGGTGCAAGGATAGGTGGAATAAGATCAAGGAGAAGAAATTTTATGAGAAAAAGGATCAAGAGGTCTACATTGAAGTGCTTCGGATGGGACTGAATCGGTTGAAGCACGAAATGAAAGCCATGAATGAGAGGGTTGATCAGGTGAGTTCCAATCTCAAAATTCTCAGAGGAGATATGCTGAATACGAAGACCGAATTGAGTAAGAAGGAAAAGGAGACTAAAGGACAGAATGAATTGGCATACAAAAATTCAAGAATCACAAGACTCAATGGAAAGTCGCAGCAAGAGAAGCAATTGAATATGAAGCCATAGAGCCATCCACATCTGAGGAAGCTTCGCCATATGCTGAATGGAGGAAGACAGTTGAAGAGTCCAAAAGCAATTTCAGCACGGCTACTATATCGAGAGAGAGTAGTCGGTGAGGGGGAGTGTTGAAGATCACCGCCTCTCTCTCTCTCCTGGAGTTCTCTAGAACTTTCTCTAGAGTTCTCCATATCTCTCTCCTCCAGATTTCTCTAGAACTCTCCCTTCTCTAGAATCTTCTAGCAAAAACCATAAGCTGCGCCACTTCTAGACTTCTCCATATAAATCTAGTTGTCGCTATAATAAAATAATACTTCTAGAATAGTGTAGAAAGTTAAGAAAGTCACCGACTTTCCACCCTATAAATAGGAGCAACTTGCTCCTCATTTGTGTGTCCAACTAAGAGTGTGTGAGTAAGAAGTCCAAGGGGGTGTGTGGGTGTGTGTGTAGGGGTCTTGAGAGTGTGTTGAGTAGAGTGTGCTGTATATGCACGTGAGTGTGAGAGGAATTGTGTAGAGTTGTCCGAGTATTGTATGTGGTGTGAGAAATTATTGTAATAGTGAAAGTTATATTTCGTGAATTATATTTGAACCACGTTTCCGCAAGGTTCAACAAACCATTCAAATCTATATATATATATAGACTCGAAACCCTACACCTCGCTCAACGTCCCTCCGCCTCCCTCTCGTGATCCCGTAGGGAGTAGGAAATAAGAAAAGGTATGGCCGCTGGTTCTTAAACCCACTCGGAGACCGGATCGGTCGGACCGGTTCCGGGAAAGCTACTAGTCCTTTTATGGATTTTCCCGAAAGCTCTCTCACACGCGGAACTGGAGACGACATGTCAGCCCCTCCGCTCTCCAGCTTAGCGAGCTTAAGGAGCCTCCATGGTACTATTACCTTCGGCTTCAGCCGTCGCCTTGAGGTGTCAAGCAAGGCACTAAGGTCGGTGACCCGTCCGAGATGTCCAACGTGCGTGTTGCGTCCCATGATTCACTCCTCCGCCTAGGTCCAGCCCTGCCCTCCGGACATCTCCGAGCTCCTCCGCCTCGTCGAGGACCTCCGCGAGCACGAGTAGCACCACTCAAGACCGTGCTGCCCAGCGCAAGTCACACCTCGCAGTTATATTGCTAGAGCGGGGGAGTATATTCAATATGCATCGAGCTACAGCTAATAATCTAAGAGTGGATTATGCTAAAGTTTGTGTGGAAGTGGATCCTCCCTCACAATTGCCAAATTCTGTTCCTGTTACTGTTGACTCTGGTCCGGAATTGAGGTCGATGTGGATTATTTGTGGAGACCTGGTATGGGCTTGTCTTTCCTAAAAAGCAGAAGAAAGTAAGTGATGGATTTATAAGATGGGCTCAAGGTCCATCCGCTCAAGTTGGGCCCAAAAGGGCCCGGCCCACGGGAATAGGGCCCGTGGAGGGGGAAGGTATAAAAGGGAGGAGAGAGAGAGAGAAACGTACCCTTTGGCACAATCAACGTACGCTTCTCTCCCGCGCGTTTTCTCTCCCGAAGAACAAAGAGGCATACGGCTTCCAATTTCTTCCCTTCAAGGCTTCATCGACCGGATTCTCTTCCTCCATTAACGACGGTGTTTAATCTGTGGCTAACAAGGTACGCTCGAATCCGTGGTGTGCTTTACGATCGGTGATGCGTGTTTTCCCGGGCTTCGTCTTCCGCATTGATTTAGGGGTTCGATTCGGTGTCGAATCCGGTTTTTCGGGGATCCGTTATTCCCAACATTGGTATCAGAGCCCTAGTTCACGTTTTCCCGATCAATTTGATGTGTTTTGGTTGATTTTTCGCAAAAGGAACTTCGGCCGTACGGATCGGGGCGAGCAATCCCGACACCCGAGACTTCTTCGGCCATTTTTATGAGTTTTCGAATGTCAAAACAAAATTATGAAAGCACTGGGAGAAAGAGGACGTCGAGACGAGTCTGGAGATGCCTCGAGCGCCGCCGGGCGAAGCCGCACGCGCCCACACGCGCGGCCGGAAGGCGCGCGCGTGGGCGCGACGCGCCCGGAAGGGCTCGATCGCCAGCGCGTGCGGCACACGCGCCGGTCGGCGAATTGGCGCGTGCTCGCCGCCGGCCGGCGAACCGGCACGCGCGGTCCGCGGGATCGACGCGTGCCGACGTCCGCATGACGTCACCCAACGGTCAAGAATCGCCGGGTGACGTCATCGATGACGTCGCCGATGACGCGGTTGACCGGGCGGCGACCCGACCCGCGAACCATCCGACCCGACGCGCGACGATGGCACGCGCGCACGTGCCGCTGACGTCTGCGTGACGTCATCCCGCACGCGTGCGGCACGTGCGAGCGGTCCGCCCGAACGGCCCGACCGGTCTGTCCGGTCCGACTGGTCCGTCCGGTCCGACCGGGCCGACGACCGACGAGCGTTGACCGTTGACGACCGTTGACCGACGACCGTTGACCGACCGTTGACCGTTGACTTTGACCGTTGACCAAAAAAAAAAAAAAAAAAAAAAAAAAAAAAAAAAGGAATTTGTTTTCTTTTTAAGTCATGCCTATGTGGGTTCTAAGTAATCCATTTTTAATTCTGCATTTGTTGCATTTTAGAAAATTATGTATTTTCTCTTATATTAATTATGGATTATAAGTGATCCATTTTTAATTCTCGCATTTGTTGCGGGAACTATGATGCGTTATGCAAGGATACCTGAAATCCCGAGAACGCATGAGGGAAATGCAAGACTTAAGAGGCTGATGAAAGAGTTAGCTGATTATCGGTGGCATGACGGTGATTTAGTATCACATGTGGTCGGGTCAATCGGGATGATACAGAAATCATCTGGAATGGTTATCTTATGCCGGATTTTGAGAAGGTGCCGGCTTTGATGAACACTCTTCCACCTGAATGGCAAGCGGTGTTGGATCGGCTATGGGAGGTCAACATGGTCCCGGGTTATAGGAGGCTGGTGAAAGCTTTTGTAAGAGAGCACTATAGGATTGAGTTGGCCAAAACTTCAACCCTTAGATTGAGCGCCACATGGCGCCGAGTGAATGCGCCTTGGAGGCGACATGAAAGCTCTCCAAAAGTTTTTCCATGGTTGGCAAATGTGCCTTTAGTTTTCTCAGATGTTTTGACTAATAGATTAGAAGGGACATTCCCTATTTATTTCTTTGATTAATGATGTAATATTTACTACCTGATTGTTGTTGATGTAACAACTGATATGTTAGTCGTATCATGTGAAAGCATTGTTATTTTATTGGATATTAGATTTTATTTGCTTTCTGTTATTGCTGGTTGCTGTGGGTAATTAGTTGTGGGTAGTAATAGAAGTTTTTGTAACTTCATAGAATTTATTTGCATAAGATAATTATATTAATAATAATTTTAAGTTAGGATTTTTGGAGGATGATTGGAAACATAGTGACCTTTTGATTCGAAGCCTTACTTGAAATTATTTATTAATATGATGGGTCTATGCAAATAGGGATGCATAAATGATAGGCATTAATTATTCGTGCATGTATGTCTGATGTGTTCAGAATGATGGTTCAGCAACTAAGAATGTAATTGCTGATATGAATGGCAATAATTGTGAAATATTGAACATGAAGATTCAATATGTGCTGGAAAAGCAAGAAGCACTAGAAGCTCTTGACCACATTATGGAAGATATTGAGGGTGTCGTGCACCACCTTGAGCTAGTAGAGGACCACCTAACGGTATTTGAGCCGAAAATAGACATTTGCTATGCTGGTTCTAGCTCAGAAAGGGCTTTGTACTCTAAGCGCAAGCGTATTGATTCGTTCAATATGTGGAAATGCAAAGGATCAAGTCCTTATTGCAAGAAATCAAGAATTAACCAACAAGAGAGAGGAAAGCGTCCTCAAGTAAAGAAAATGTCAAGGGTGTGATGTTACAATTGTGACAAGAGAGATCACTATGCTCGTGACTGTCGTGAGCCAAAGAAGCTATACACCTCTTGTACATTTGAGAACTTTGCTTATGTGTCAAGTTCTGCATTATAGGCTGAATCCAATCCTTTGTGGAATGTAGATTCAGAGCGCATGCACCATGTAGCAAAGGATAGAGGATCCTTCGTGGAATTCCGACGATACCAATTGGAACTAAGTGGATCTATATTGGAAACAACTCTAGAGCTGATGTAAAGGAATTGGCACCTGCCAATTGAACATGCATGGTGGACGCATCTTGATGTTCTATATGCTCTGGAGATTCGTCGAAATTTAGTGTCTGTCTTAGTGTTGGTTAAGCTTGGTTTTGGTACGAACTTCCATAATAAATGTGTAGATTTGTGTTTAGATACAAATTACTATGGTTGTGGTCACTTTCTAGATGGTTTTATTGTACTAAATGTTGACTATAATGATGTCAATATGTTATTCCCTTGTTTCACGTCTTCTACCTTATATGATAATGATGTGAACATGGTGGCATGCTAGACTTGGTCATATGGGCCAACAACATATGAAAAGACTAGCCAAAAAGGGCTTGTTGGGCAATATTGAAAAAGTCGATTTGTCCATATGTGAGCATTGCCTAGTAGGGAAAATGACAAGGAGACCATTTGGAAAAGGTAAAAGAGCTGAATTTCCTCGGCATTTAATCCATTTGGACGTCTGTGGTTCAATGAATGTGAGAGGAAGGCAAGGGACTGTTTCTTTCATCACTTTTATAAATGATTCTACTTGATTCGGATATGTCTATTTGATTTCTCATAAATCTGAAGCATAAGTTGTTTTAGAAGGTTTATGAACCTGGTAGAAAATCAATTAGACAGGAAAATAAAGGTATTTAGATCCGATCAAGGTTGAGAATATTTATCTGATAAGTTCAGAAAATTATGTGATGAAAAAGGAATAGAAGTATAGTTGTCTATTCCATATACTCCTCAACAAAATGGTGTTGCAGAGAGAAGAAACAGAACCTTACTGGAATGGTTAGGTCCATGATGGCGCATGCTAACTTACCCATCACTTTTTGGAATGATGTGTTGTTAACTGCTGCCTATATACTTAACCGGGTGCCTTCCAAATCGGTTATTTCCACTTCATATGAGTTATGGACAGTTAGAACACCGGACTTAAGTTTTCTTAAGCCATGGGGTTGTACTACCTATATTCATGAGTCCTCTCACAAGTTTTGGGAAATTGGGTCCCAAAGAAAATAAGAGTATTTTCATGAGATACTACGAACACTCAAAATGGTATGTGTTCATAGGTGAGTAGGAAAGTGGGAGTATAACTGAATTTGAATCACGGGATGTCACATCCTTAGTGGATGAATTTTCTAAGAGGGGCGAAATAAGGGAAAATTACTCCCTGTTTGAAACTTTAGATCAAGATAATGATGTCAGTGGAGTTCGTTCAAGTGGGAGTAATATGAGATGTAATGAATTGAATTCAACTCATTCTCAATTGCAACCAACTGATGTGACGACATCATCATTACCTAATCCAAGTGGGAGCATGATGGGGAATGATGTGCTAAGTGTACAATCTCCCATACGGTGAACAAGTCGCCAAAGTATTCCCCGTCGATATTTTGACATTGAAAGGGAAACTTTTATGGTTGCTCCACAAGATGAGGATGAGCCAAGAAATATTAATGAGGCTCTGAACTGCCCTAATAAGGAAAAATGGATTCATGCAATGAAAGAGGAAATAGAGTCAATGAAATCAAACCAAGTCTGGGAGTTGGTTGATCTTCCAAAAGGATGCAGAACTATTGGGAACAAATGGGTTCTCAAAATAAAGCGAAAGGCTGATGGCTCGATAGAAAGGCATAAGGCTCGCATTGTGGCGAAGGGTATAATCAACGGGAAGAAATTGATTATGAAAATACATTTTCTTCGTAGTGAGATTTACCTTGATTCGCATTATTCTGGCAATAATGGCAAGTATGGATCTTGAGTTACATCAAATGGATATAAAGACTGCTTTCCTTAATGGAGAATTAGAGGAAGGAACATATATGGAACAACCTGCTGGTTTCATAATGAAAGGCCAAGAAAATGTATGTCGACTTTGGGGGTCGATATATGGCCTTAAGCAGTCATCGAGACAAAGGTATATACATTTTCATAATGCCATAGTGGCATATGGTTTTACAATGATTGACGAGGATCATTGTGTATATATCAATAGATCCAATGATCAATTTGTGATCATATCATTATATGTTGATGATATACTAATTGCCGGAAGCAATATGAAGTTGGCTAATACTATCAGGAGATAGTTGTCTTCTAACTTTGAGATGAAGGATATGGGTGAGGCTGTATACATTCTTGGAGTTAAGACTTCAAGAGATCGTTTTGAAGAGATCGTTGTCTCTTTCGCAAGAAACTTATAAAAAATAAGGTTCTTGAACGATTTAGTATGCAAGACTGTAAACCCATAGACACTCCTATTGCAAAAAGGTGAAGCATTGAGCCATAGTCTGTGTCCAAGGACTCCACAAGAGAAGGAACAAATGAAACATGTTCCTTATGCTAGTGCTGTTGGGAGCTTGATGTATGCTATGATGTGTACAACACCCGACATATGCTTTGAAGTCGGAATGGTGAGCAGATACCAATCCAATCCAAGTCAAGCACATTGAAAAGCCGTTAAGAGAATACTGAGGTATCTAAAGGGGACTGCTGATTATACGCTGAGTTATTAAAGAAAAGGATCTGCAACTCAAAGGCTATTGTGATACTGATTGGAGAGGAGATTTAAATGAAAGAAAATCTACCTCTGGGTTTGTTTTCTTACCGAATAATGGCACCATATGTTGGAGCAGTAAGAAACAAAAGTGTATAGCCTTGTCCACGATGTAAGTTGAGTTCGTGGCATTATCAGCAGCAGTATAAGAAGATGTTTGGCTTAAGAGATTTTTTGGATCATTTAGGTGTTATTGGAAGTGCTGCAGATTCATTGTTGGTTAACTGTGATAGCCAAGCAGCAAAAGTGTACACCAAAGATCCAAAATATCATGGCAAGACCGAACATATAGATACCAAGTAGAATCCTGTCAAGGATATAGTTGCACGAAAAGATGTGAACTTAGAGTACATACTACGCATGGAATGGTAGCAGATCCTATGACAAAGCCAAAAACTAGAGATGTGTTTTGTGGCCATGTGAAATCTTTAGGATTGCGTAGAGACTGATGTACTGAATATTATAATTTCCCTAAATGTTCACAATATGATGAATTTGTGTTTTCATCATTAATGCCTATGAATCTTTGTTTAATCATTATGCATCTTAATGCTTAGTGCATTATTTTTAAGTTGAGAAGTATGTCGGACAGATATAAGATTAGCCCACTCACACGGGTAATCACCTCTGTTTACTGTGTGATAAATAGAGATGAGACTGTTTTTAAGCTTATTATCTAGGTGATAATTGAGAGCTCAAGCTTAAAACACGTACGTCGCCTTAACTGAGTGTTAAGATGAGGATATAATACTTACTATATCCGAAAGTAAAAGTACCCCACATGTTTTACTTTATCTGTCTAAGATGCCAGATGTGAGTTCTGATGAATTTTGTGAATGAGTAGATACGTGAACTCAAGTTAGACATTGGGTATGTCTGAACTATCATCTGTACGGTATTGAAAGGTGTAGACATACGCTCCATGGGAAAGGAGTTAATACCGTAATACGTATTTCATACTACGTATGCATGAGACGACCAATAAGAGTGGCAAAAGTTTGATCTCAACTTTATGTCGTGTGAGACTCTTGAGGAAGAGAGTTCCTCAATTTCTTAGTCCCCTCATGACTTTTACTTATTCTCAAGATTTCTATTTAGTGTTTGCTATCTTAGGATGTTGCCAATGATCATGTTTGATTCGATCTAATGGGGCATTTCTAGAAAAGCAAGCTGGACTGAAATTGAGAGTTTGAAGGAAAGAGGAAGATCGATTTTGGAGAATCACATTGTAGTTTTGTATTCACCGGTTAACCAATTATGACTGTCTTTGTGATAATCATAATTGTGAATACAATAAATATATCATTGTTTAAAAGAGATCAAGAGAGATATAAATGTGATCGATCGATCTAGGGTACTGCATACTAAATCTACTCGGAGTGTGATGCCCATTATGAGCTGCTATATATTCCTAACAGATGTATGGCAACGAGCTCTCAAAGTATGCTGGTCGCACGGATTATTCACCGGTATGAATGTTGAAGAGAGGAAAAGAGGATTATGTTCGACCCACCATGTTAAGTGAGAGTCTATGCTGGATTTTTCTCTGATGGGGCTGAGTAGGGCCTGTCCGCCCATGTTGGTTTTGCACCACCATGTGCGAGTGGGAGATGATGGATTTATAAGATGGGCTCAAGGTCCATCCGCTCAAGTTGGGCCCAAAAAGGGCCCGGCCCACGGGAATAGGGCCCGTGGGGGGGAAGGTATAAAAGGGAGGAGAGAGAGAGAAACGTACCCTTTGGCACAATCAACGTACGCTTCTCTCCCGCGCGTTTTCTCTCCCGAAGAACAGTAGGCATACGGCTTCCAATTTCTTCCCTTCAAGGCTTCATCGACCGGATTCTCTTCCTCCATTAACGACGGTGTTTAATCTGTGGCTAACAAGGTACGCTCGAATCCGTGGTGTGCTTTACGATCGGTGATGCGTGTTTTCCCGGGCTTCGTCTTCCGCATTGATTTAGGGGTTCGATTCGGTGTCGAATCCGGTTTTTCGGGGATCCGTTATTCCCAACAGTAAGTTTGTTCCTAAAGCTACTGAGGTGCCTGGGCAGTCAGGGGATTCTGATGCTCTTCGGGAATGGTTGCTCAGGAGCTAGTGGTTGACTCACTTGTGATGACTCTTAAGTAAGATTAATAAAGCTCCTGTGCTTGATGTTTTGCCTGTGAGGGACTCTTTTGCCTCCTTAATTTGCTTGGCCACAGATGATTTTGGTAAGGATGTTGATTCTCTGGAAGTTTCTGCGAAGAGGGGTCCTCCAATAGCTCGAATGTTAGAACCCTAGGGCTGCTGCAGTTATTGCCAACGATATCTTGAACGGTCGTTCTGAGAACAATCGAAATGCAAAGAACTTGCTCAAGATTTCATCTAGTAATATAAGGGTGGGTTCTTCCACAGTTGCAAGCTCTAACTAGTTAAAGAGCTTGAACTTAAAGCTTTGCAAGCCGAGATCTTTTCTGGTTCTTCTCAGGATGTGAATCAGGAAAGAATTTCGTTTTCTTTGGGCATAAGTCCAGGATTTGGCATCAGTTTTTTGAAGGAAGGGGGACGGACCCCCGCGGGAAATCTTTCCAAGCAAAGCGTTCTAGAAGCACTATTAAAGTTCTTTATGATATCAAGAATGAAGCTTTCTTTTATCAGTCTCTCTCGGCCTTGAGGGTTACAAGCTGCTTTGGAGGTTCAATATCAGAATTACAATCTATCCTTAGGGGTGTGTGTGTGTGTGTGTTTTTTTTTTTTTTTTTTTTTTTTGAGAGAGGATTTTTTGTGAATTAGTTTTGAGACTTTCACGTATTTGGTTTGCTAAAAATGATCAATCAATAGAAGACTATTATGGTCAAAATAAATATGCATGTTTAAAGTTAGGAAAATGAATTCCCTAACCTCAAAAGGGGAAAATATTTACCGGAAAAATGATTTCTTCCTTTATTACGAATTTTTTCCGAAATAAACACCACCCTTAGCTTTAGGTGCACTGTTGATCATAAAGCTTTATTATCGGATGGTGTTTAGTTCCACTAAAATGAGTGGTTTTAGGCATATTTTTTGCCGCAAAAGCTAGAGAGCAGTTCTTGATTTTGTTACAGACAGAAGTTTATGGAGATTGAGGTTTACAGAATTATTTTACCCTATAACGTGCTTTTGAAGTACTTTATTTTTCGCGCGCACGCTGATATTTAAATTCCATGTTGATATTTCTGCAACTTTCAGCTGAGTAGGCAGGCCTGTTAAATGGGTATTCGGCCGGGTTTGAGTCGGTTCTATAAATTATCATACCTAATCAACCCATTTAACCACTATGCAGCTGAGGAGACCTAACGGTTTGCCATGCTTGGAATGGTCAGGACAAGATGTAAATAGAGGTTTATAGGCATTTAAATTACTGTACTAAAGATAAGATATTTAAGGTTGGATGACCGGTTTAAAGTTAATTAATCTGGCGCAATCGGACAGATTTCCGAGGTGACGAGGCCAGGACCAAAGGCGTGGATCATGGAAAGCTCTCGTTTCGTACGTCGATGTTCTCGAAGGATTCTACCCTGGCCCCCAACAAATAATTGTTATTGACTTACGCGCAACATCAGCAGTTGACTTCCAGGGAAGAGCTTTCTACGTCTTATTCACGAAATTTTTGCTGCCCGTCGGATTGGATGAGCCTCGTGAATCTCGGCCATCAAACCTTTCTCCTAAATTTTGACTTAGAAACTACCGGGTGGAGGAAGAAGGTCTTCGGTGAGAGATTTAAGTATACTGATTCGAATAAGTGCTTGGATGTATGTGAATTTTACCTGAATCTCGCTGAATTTAATGATTTAGAGTGTTTTCTTCTTGTGAAGAAAGGACATAGCCAAATATGGTAAAACTTATTAAACATTATGACATGAAGGAAATATCTAAATTTCCTCCCCAGATTTTATCTTTGTTTCCTCTCCCTAAAATTTCGAAGAAATAAAATTTTGATATTTGTATTAGCAGAGAGGAGAAGAAAATCTGACATACGTAGATTAATTTTAATCTCCAAACTTACAAACATAGGTTCGACTGCCGCTGAAATCGCCGAGGAGAAGATTGGGTTTGGCTAGCAATACCGCTAGAGTTGTGCGCGCCCTCTTTTCCCCCTTATTTTCTGTTAGTATTTTATTTTTTCCGATAAATTTAGTATTTCCTACATTTTTTATTTCTTAATAGTAAGAATTGACAAGCCGGCATAATTAGGTGCACCGATGGTGAAAGGACTGACTACATAAATCATTAGATTTTAAAATCCTTGATTAGATCGACTAAAAGTTTGACTATACAACTATTTAAAAAACATATACTTTGGATATGCAGTTGTGACACTAACCAGGTCAATACTATTTTGCATATTTGGTTTTCAGGATCGAATCCCTACCTGCATTGGCATAATGCAAAGTCGAGATCTCGAGGCGGGACTGTATGTGTCGTGTCCATCACCAAGCCATTCCTCTGACTTCCAATCTCTGGAGCTTCCGTGTGCAGCCCTGGGAAGAGAATGAATACTTGTTCAAGTTAAGACATGCCAAATCTCAATCACAGATTCGAGACCTACTAAATAACAAATAAGTAATGGCATAGCTATTTTAGGACATATACTAGATTAACTATTGAATATACTATTATTACATTTTACCAAAAAAAAAAACTATTGAATATACACAAATATACGGTCTGTTCGTTTCGCGAAAAATATCATATTTCCAGAAAACATTTTTTTGGAAGTCATTTTCTAGGAAAATGACTCTTTTCCGGTGTTCGGCCAAAACCTAAATTTGAGTAAAAAATATTTTCTATTGTTCGTTAGCTAATTTAATTGTTTTGAAACAATTATCCAAAATTGAATATTAATATTTTTAATTGACCAAAAAATTAGTTTTATTATATATATATATATATATATATATATATATATATTTTTTTTTTTTAAAAAAAATGAATTTTTAATTATTTATATTTTAAAAAATCGAAATTTTTATTATTTATTATTTTTTCTTTTTCTTTTCCTTCCTCTTTCCTCCTCCTTCCGTCGAGGCCGTTGCCGCCTCCTTCCTTCCCGACGATGGCGGTTGCCCGGCCAACCAAGACTCGATGGCCAAATCCAAATGAGCTCGAGGCTCAGCCAATCTCGCCTGAGCTCATCGAATCTGGCAACGAAGCTCGGGCTCGCTTGGATTGGGAGCCCGAGCTTCGCTGCTAGATCCGGCGAGTTCACGGCTTGCTAGAGCCTGGCGAACCTCTGGCGAGCTCGAGCGAGGCTCGAGCCCTGCCCAACTCGCTGGATTTAGCGAGTCGCGAGCTTCGCCCCAGGCCGGCGAGAGCTCCGCCTCGTCGGCCTGGGGTGAGGCTTGAGTTGGCTTGCGGCCGGTCACCAGACGCTGCTGTGGCGGGTCGTCGGCCGCCGGCCTGTCGGCAAAGAAGAAGATGAAAAGGAAAGAAAGAAAAGAAAAATAAAAGAAAAAAAGAAAATAAAGCATAAAAATAAAACGAAAATATATTAGTAAAAAGAAGCAAGATGGAAGAAGTTATGGAAAATGTTTTCCACTTCTCAAAAGTGGAAAAAGTTTTCCTCACTTTTAAAGGTTGTTTTTCCAATGATGGAAAACATTTTCTTTGACTAGTTTATTTTCAGTGAAACGAACCGGAAAATCCGGAAAACATTTTTTAGGAAGTCATTTTCTACGAAACGAATGGACCCATAGTACAACGATCTTATTATCATTGTCAAATGCATAGACTCGAGTGAAAGAGAAACTGTAAAAGTTATTCAAAGAACGAACCTACCAAAAACTAAGACATAATTGAGGGTAAGGTCCTATTTGGTAACCATCTTGTTTTTCAATTTTTCTATTCTTTTTACTACTCGGAATTAAAAAAAAAAATTAGATATCAGTTTGGTAATATTAACTAATTTCGTAAAATAAATTTGGAACATAAACAAGAAATAAAAAAACAAAATTCTTTATTTTCGGAAACATAAATGGGAAAAAAAAACTATTTGTCAACATAAATTATTCTTGAGATAAAAAATGTTATCAAACCCATCCTTAGTCAACCCTTTGCCATACATTTATCTTGACAATTTTAACGAATCAAACAATATCCAATTCATCACGCTCGTGTGACAGGTAATTTGCTATGAGCACAATATATCATATTTTATCAATTACACGTAATTTGTCGACTACAAATTGCTTGCATCAGTAGTCCTAAATTATGGAAAAACTCATGATGAATTATCATTACCTTGTGAATGAAATATACGGAGAACAAATTTGCAAAATTTTAACACACGAGTATTTAGCTTAAAATAGGAAATCGGTTAAAGAGACGAACAAATCTAATGCAAAATTTATAATCAATCTCATATTAAATATATCACGACTGCTAGAAATTGAATTAGACCATGGAATAAGACAAACTAGTATAAAATGAGTTTTTTTTTTTTGTTTTTATGTTACTAGATGTAATGAACAAGATGATATTATTGTTAAAGAGAAGCAAGTCACTGTGAAGGCCATGAGAAAAGACAAGCAAGAAAGATTACCGCAAAAATGGCGAGCGAGATGAAAGCAATCCCCAGAACCAGACTGCTTCGAGCACAGGCATTGGGCATTTGTGCTTTATAGATTCTTGTAAATGGCGATCCAAAAGCAATACACTGATATCATGCGCAACTGGAAATGCACGACGAGATCGAGTGCATAAAAAGAGCGAGTTCGTAGACATTTGGGCGATGCTGTGAAATGAAATGAAAGGAGGATGATGGTGGTCCCAGAAATGATCAAGAGAAGACGACTTCTTTCTCTTCCCGGACAACTGTGACCTCAATCCTGCTGCTATGCCACCTTTTCTTGGCTGGAAAGTAATAATATTTTCCCACTTGCCACGTTCGTAAGCGGCAATTTATTGCATGTTTGACCATCTAGCTACATTGATTCAGATCTCCGTGACCAATCATCACCAAACGCAAACAGAAACAAACGTGCAGACCGCACTGTAGTAACCCCATAGAAAATGCTCGCTCAATGAGACGATAATTTTCAAGGAATCGTTCTTGTGATGGTCGGGAAATTCAATGCAAAATTTTAAACTGTAAGATAGAAAGAATACATGCAATTTAAGGTCAACTGAAACCCTGCATCGATGTGAGATATCATATACAGCGTATGAATCGAATCTAAGGATTTACACTATTAAGTGGAGGGAAACTAAAAAGTACATAAGATCCATAGCGAGTTTTTTTCTCGGGCCAACACATCCATAGCAACTCTATAGTGATGTGATAAATACTACGATAGTTCTTTTCTGCCCTATTGCCGAGGATCTCGGACTTAGCAAGAAAATAGACCGTTAGTTTCTTTGCATTTGAAGGGGAACTATTTATAGACAATGTTTTCCTTTAACCCTGGCTATAGAAAACATTCCCAACCACCCTTTGATTGAGGGGTTCCAACCATGTACATCACTTAATTATAACTCATCAATGGGAAATAGGGATGGAGGAATATATAATCCATCATCTATTTAACCACACAAATTCACTTTACTCCATGATATGCACAATGCGTATGACTTGTTATAGAAAGGAGATTGATCGATGAATCTATTTGAAAACTTAGGGTTCGTTTGTTTCATGTAAAGCATTTTCTGCATTTCCCGATGTTTGCTTTACTTGGCAAATGAGTCAATTGAAAAAAATATTTTCTACCAAAGTTAAATTCAGAAAATGATTTTCTCTTTGAAAAAATTGGAAAACGTTTTCTAAAGTATAACTAGGTATTTGCACCTAAATCCTAAACTCCATACTTGGACACGGTAACCCCAACATTAATTCTCTAGTCCCAGTGTTCAGGATCATGTCTCTTGGTGGTTGGGCCTAGGACCCAGTGCTCGGGCCTAGGCCCTGGACGCCCATACCCGAGTCCATCAAGGCTAGCCCAAACCCCAAGTGCTCATTCTCGATGATCTGGTACCCAAACTTGAGTCCATAATGGTCATGCTCTAGTCCCAACCCTAAGGCCTGAGTGCACAAAGACTATGCACAAATCTTGGGTACTCGAGCTCGAGTCCTTAGTTTAGAAACGTTTGTTCTTACAAAACAAACTTTAAAAAAAAAATTCGAACTTTTAATTATGTTTATTATTTTTTAAAAATCGAATTTTTGTTATTTATTTATTTTTCTAATTTTCTTTCTTTTCCTTTCTCCTTCTTCCTCCTCCCTCCACTAGTTGCGTGCCTCAACAACTTACCATAATGTGAGCAGTGAGCTCGCCTTGGGCTATCACCAAGGCCTAGCAACTAATAGAGGAAGAAGAACAAGAAGAAAGAAAAGAAAAGAAAAGACAAAAGAATAAGAAGAAGAAAAAATAAAATAATTTAAAATTTTGATTTTTTTTTTTTTTGCCTAAGATAAAATTAGGAGATTGAAATAATTTTTCGAATGAGATCTATATACCAAAATACGTTTTTGATAACAAATCTCCTAAGAAAAATAATTATTTTCTTGAAAAATGATTTCTCAGAAAATATCTTCATTTATCATAAATTCTTCCTACAAATAAACGCATCCTCCAAACACAAACATGTATCCACTTCTTTTTGAGAGCCATGACTCATGATTTCTTTTGGATTTCAAATATGTCTTTGATTCCACAAGGCACAAGTCTAAACTGTTAGGCTGGTAAATAAGTCTCATATAATCTTAAGGAAAAATTCTAAATAAAGATATGGAGTGAGTTTTATTTCAAATAAAGACTTAGAGTAGCTAAGTTAATCTCAAATAAGTACCTCAACTCCGCCAAATATTTGCTGGTGGACAGTTTCTGGCGATTATAAGAGGGGCAATGTTGTCCGAAACTTGTAATTAAAATAGAAAAAAAAACAACAACATAAGAAATCCCCAAATTGAATTAAGTTTTGCTTGCTTATGTTTCTTTCTCTTCCCCACCGCTCCTCAACCAAATCGCTGCCTAGTCTTTGCCGCCCCTTGCTCGATTCTCGTCGCTCCTCACCTGCCCCTCGCGAGCATTAGTCTATCGTTCACCGTCGTCTCTTCTTTCCAAGGTTTTGCTGTCCGCAAGCTTGGGCGACCTCGGCAGCGAGGGGTTGTCTCTCTGGGAGGCGCTTCCGTCGGTTGTAGTGGTCGGTGGCCAGGTAACAGTAACCGCATTTTAGTCGCATTCTGCTCGTCCATCTCTATTTCAGATGCCTTCTTTAATAAAATGGTATGCTTTTTTTGTCGCTGAAATTTTAGAGTTCTGGAAAATATTCAATGTTTGAGAGCGTGGTGGGAGGGACTTTTGGCCTCGTGTTTTTGGTAAATTTGACTTTTGTTTTGCAGTACACAGATTGTTAGTTCATTGGAGCTTGAGAAGGTCGAATTCTATTTTTGGAAGTGTTATGAATGCTGTCATTAGCCAATTAATGATATTGCTGAGAGAACGAGGTTTGCAATTGATTTGTGATAGTTTAGATGAAATCAAACTCTGGTTGTCTATGGTGACAAGTTGATTTCTTGTTAAATATGGTGAGAAATGCTCCATCCCCAGAGGGTTGGGTGGAGATTCACATTCATCCAAGTCTAAAGCAAAATGCTAGAGGACTAACTCTTGTGCACAACTAATATAGGTAATTCTTTTTATATGCTTCTATCTGTTTTGAGCATGTTTTGTGGATAATGAATGCATTGTCCTATCCTGAGATGGTTCCTTGATACGGCTTTCTTTCCAAAATTTCGTCTCTGTTAACTCTAAAGTGCTTTAGAGGGTTGATTGTCTTGTATTTCTGGTAAATTAAAAGACTTAATTTGTGTACCACATGTTTCCATTGGCATGAGTTTGCATGATATTTTACTTCTCAATAACGAGAAAGACAGCATGTCCTTGAAACACCAACGTGGTCATTAAGTAGTGTCCAGTGTCATTGACTTATAAAACTATTCCTTCATTGCATGTCGTCACAATTTACAGTCTTTCACAGATCTGTTTCTTTCCACTTACTTGGCCATGCATTCCACGGAAATCAGCATTAGCATGAAAATAGAAGCAACTTCTGTGATGATGAAAACGGGAATGGATACAACAAGCGCTGTTCGAGACAATCAAAACAGAGTTCATGAGGTTGATCATGGTGAATGATTAGGAACTATCTTTCCATCACTCATCAGGGTTCTCAATTCTTACTAATTCAAGTTTATGTGATGTAAGACAGCGTAATGATAACAATGCTAACTGTGATAGAAGTTGTTTACTACACTGCTCAGCTACAATTGCCAGACTCCATGCTAGTATTCGAGAAGAGAAAAGAGCAGAAACAGCAATAAGAGAAATGTGACCTCAAAATGCCGTGGACACAAGAATTGGAGGCTGGGGGGACCAAACGACTAAGTGGTGATCAAGAGAGAAGACTTAGCGTTTGCCAAGAAATTGTCACCTTCCTAAAGCTTCTCTTCCTCGACAAACCAACCAGTGGATTCGACAGCACAACATCCTATCATGCCTTGAGTAGATATTTGACAGCACGATATCCCATCAATTCATCAGCCGAGCAGTGAAGTCTTCCGGCTTTTATTGGGTGCTTTAGATTGATTGTAGTAGGATGGCTTGTGATCATTGCATATGATTAGTGGGAGTTTGTTCTGTAAACTCATTTGTTATCTTCACTTTCTTGTAGTGTCATGCGTGTTGTGCACACATATTAAAGTTGTGAACTCATGTTGTTATCTCTTGCTATAGAGGAAATATTGAAGTCCAATTAATTCAAGTGTTTAATGATGAGTTAATGATGATGCTTTTTGACACTACAAGTTGTCTTGGGTTTAATTTATGTCAGTTGTTCTATATTTTGTTGTGTACAGAGCTCAAGAAATTTGTTTTAAACTGTCCACAAGCTTTGACAGAGCCCATTGACGTCCTATATTTTTCTTTGGCCTATGCTACAGGGCATTTTAATTTGGTGTGTTGTTGGACTTTTGTGCTCACTGCTCTGTGCAGGTCATTTTTCTTGATGTTGCTATTCTATATTTTCACTTTTGTTGTTGGACTGATGAACTCATATAAACTTGTTGTCAGTACCACTATACTACAGTGAAGTGCTGGAACATTCCATAGCAAACTAAACAACATTGGATAAACTTGAATTGATCCACAATATATGATGGCAAAGAGAAACATCCCAATACAAGAAATTTTCTCAACATGGTTTACTATACATGTTTAAACTCTAAGATGCTTCCAAATAGATTCATCCGTATCAACTAACAGTAAAACAAAAAAAGTTTGTGTTGTTAGTCTTGTTACTCTTGCATAACTCGAAAAGTTGCTCGTGTTCAACCACTTTCATGTTGAGGTCCTTACATCCGAACGAACAAAATGAATCATTATAAGAGATCAGCCAATGCTTGTTGAATTCTCAGCTGATCACCACAGCCAGAGTTTTGATTTCATCTGACTATCACAAATCAACTGCAAACCTCGTTCTCCAAGCAATATCGTCACTTGGCAACAGCATTCATAACACTTCCAAGAAAGAATTCAGCCTTCTCAAGCTCCAATGAACTAGCGATCTGTGCATTGCAAACAGAAGTCAAATTTACCAGAAATACGAAGTAGAATTCCCTCACACCATGCTCTCAAGCAACGAAAGATTTTCCAAAATCCCAAAATTTAAGCAACAAAAAAGCACACCATCTTATTAAAGAAGGCATCCGCAATAGAGATGGATGAGCAGCATGCGAGTAAAATGCGGTCACTGTTACTTGACCGCCGACTATTTCAACCAACGGAAGCGCCTCCTAGAGAGACAACCCCTCGCTGCCGTGGTTGCCCAAGCTTGTGGACAACAAAACCTTGGAAAGAGACGACAGCAAACGATGGATTGATCCTCGCGAGGGGCAGACGAGGAGCGACGAGGATCGAGCAAGGAGCAGATAGGATCGAGCAGTGATTCAGTTGAGGAGTGACGAGAGAGTGGAAGAGGAAAATGTAAACAAAGAAAACTTAATTCAATTTGGGGATTTCCTTTTCCTTTTTCATACAATTACAAGTTTTGGACTATATTGCCCCTCTTTTAATTGCCAGAAACTGTCCATCGGCAAACATTTGGCTGACCGTCGAGTTGAGGTCCTTATTTGATATAAAGTCCACTTCGGGTTCTTATTTGAGAAAATGAGTTCACATTGGGTCCTTATTTAGAATTTTTCTCTAATCTTAAAATAGCAAGATGCGTCATTCCAGCATTAGTGAACCTAGAAAAGAGCATATACTATCCGCTCAAAGTTTCATAAGCCTTTTCCAAACATACGTTTATCTATTTGGGAGAAGTTGCAAGCCTGATACTAGGAATGATCTCACTACAAGCGCTGCTGTAATAGAACCAACAATCCAAATCAGATCACGACTTGGGATGTCTGCAAGGGGATTAGCTTTCCCCTACAAGCCCTTTTGGATTTACCTCATGAAAATAATCAGTAGGAAACTATAATACATTTCTGCATTTACAGTTGAATAGCCCAAAAGTAACATTTTCTTCTATGTTAATTCATTTGAAATCTACTATTTCATCGCTTAAACTTTTAATTCCTGATATTTATATTGCCAATTCACATAACACATAGAAGCACGATATCTATGCGAGTTGGTTCTACGAAATTAGTTTGCATTCTCTTGAGTAACTAATTTCACTCCCTCTCTTGATTGCTCATGGGCCAACCAATAAGAAATGAGAATCTGTGGAGTTTCAGGTAAAGCAACAGGGGCCAGCCGAGTCAAGCAGATTGCCCACCGCAACAAGTTTTTGTATTGGGCATTGTTAAAAAGTGCCCCGGCAACTTTTACATAACGAAATTAAGGAAATATTGTGATTTTCAATACATCAATTGTTGTTGTGATATGTACTATCAATAATTATTTTTTAAAATTGAATATTTCCTAACTAAGTATATTTAACAAGTGCTTCAAGCGATGATTGCCTATTAGAACTTTTTGTTTTTTAGTCATAAAATAAATAAGCAATTTGTCCCCTTTGACATGTAACATTATCTAGATGATTCGGGTTTGGGCCCTCGACAAATTCATTTCTTTAGGTTCTTATTCCAATAATGGGCATACATACAAACCTAATAGATGAGCAATTTTAAGGGTTAATACCATGGAAAATCCCAAACTAGTAAACTTATAACAAATTTATCTTTTATTGGTTTCTGTTAAATTTTACCGTTAAATTGCTAGTTTGATTACATGTAACAATTAGCGGGTGTTAATTCAATTTAACAAAAACTAACAAATGGTAAATTGTTATAAATATATTAGTTTGGATTTTTTGGTGATTAAAAATTAATTTAGGGTAAATTTATCATAGATATACTAATTTGCGATTTTTCATGATATTAATCACAATTTTAATGAAGGATAACTCAGATTGTTCTTTACGCACACAGGTGCTCTTAACTTTTTTTCCACGAAGCTTATCCCAATCAATATTAATTAAAGTCATAAAATATTACAGTTATCTTGCCTATAACGTCGGAAACCCCGTTACTCTAACTAAAACGACATAGAATATCAAGATAAGAAAAATATTAGAAAAGTTCTAAATCTCTTACATTATTATCAATTTAGTTTTAAACTTTTTAATTGTACCAATTTAATTATTTTGGCTAACTTTGGCTAGATATTTGCTAACATGGACGCTGGTTGGCTTAAGTGGCATTACCAATGCTAACGTGAATAATTTTAAAATATTTTCTTATTTTAATATTTTTTATTTCTTTACTTTTTTTTTCCTTTATTTTTCCTTTTGCTAGTGATTGGCCATAAGCGATGGCTGACCATTGGACATGGTTGTGCAGGCTAGCCTTTCTTGGGCAAAGTTGCCGTCAACTGACATCAATGAGGCCGACTGGGTGAGCGTGAGTCCTAATTGAATTTGGCCTAAATAAGATTGACCATCGCCTGGGCAAGGACAAGCGGGGTGATTGCTCCCCACACCAAATTTGGTGAGGCCAAGTCTCACCATCACTTATCAAATCTGGATGGATAGTTGCTAGAGCCTTATACATTAAGTTTTACGCACCGAAGGGCGAAACTATCCTTAAGGATAATATTTACATGCATCATATGATTAATATTATTTTTCTCATCTTTTCCAATATTTTTCCAACAATTATTATATTTCATGTTATCTAACATTTTTTACAACATCTCCATCTCCTCTAGAGGCCGCAAGTTGCGGGAGAAGAAAAGTCCAAGATGGTCTTCAAGCATCGATTAACCATCCGTTGATAAATTTGCTTAATAAAGAAGAAAACTTCACCCCTTAGGAATGGTATAAATAGGCACGTCGCCTCCAAATTGTGCCTAGGAGCGCAGACGTAAGAAAGGCCACAAAAGGTCTCTAATAGGAAGAGCAAAGAAGAGAGTTGGCCTCACAAGAGAGAGCGAACGTGTGAGCCTCTAAGTATAGAAATAAAGTAGCTGAGTGTGTGATTGTATTAGCCCCATTTGGCTTGAGTGTTTTCAGTATGGTAAGAGAAAGTATATTATAATAGCTATGTAAGATACTATAAGAGTGTTATACTAGTGGTACTATTGTTTGGTATAACGAGTGTATCTCTAGTTGTCTATTACAATTCTTTCATGTCATCACAACAACGTTTTGGCAAAGCCTACAAGTAGTATCAAAACAAGATTGGACACTCTACACCCAGTAGTCTTCCAACGTTAACATCTAGCAAATTTCACTGTTATAGTATCCAACAAACCACTGTTGATGCCTCACCATCCCAATGGACTCCTAGCATGTCCCACTAGAACTCCGGGAACCAACATATTGAGGTTATTTCATATCGCTTATGGGAAGGGGCAGGTGGTTGGTTTATAAATGTGAGGAAAAACCTCATCCATTGAGTTAGCTTTTGAGGTGAGAAGGGCCCAAGACCATCCAACACTGGTATCAAGGCCTAGATTTTCCAATAAGTCCGGATCCAAGAGTCACACGGAAAATTACGGGTTATTACAACTCGACCCAAGATCGATGTGTGAGGGAAAGATTATTGAGATTGTCTCACATTAATTGTAAAAAGGGCAAGTAGTTAGTTTATAATTGTCAGAGAGAGCCTCACTTTGAGCTAGCTTTTGGAGTGATAGAGGTCCAAGACTCCCCAACACTGAGATAAAAGAATACGTAACTGGAGTCCACCTAAAAATCTTAGCTATTAACAAAATCGAGTGGACAAAGTTCTTTTCTAGTAAATACTAAAGGTACATAACAACAGAGACCTCAAGAATATCATTATTAATAATATACATAAATTTCACAAGAGATCAATGATAAATCTAACAAAAAACACAAGTTTACCCATGAAACCTTATATAGGGAGTTTCAAACAAAAATCAAACCATTTAAATTTGAGAAGAGTGCGCCACGAACATGTTGACAAAATTTCTACGAATCGACCTCCTATGCCAGTTTAATGTAAATCAAACTAATCCTCAAACTCTAGATTTTCTGCTTCCTCCTTTTCTCTTATTACTACATTTATTATTTTTTAAATAACTTCTTTGCAATTACCACTTAAAAGATAATAAGAAATCTTATTTTTTCATATGACTTATCATATGGGTTCAAGCTCTTTTGGGCTTGCTATTCATTGGGCTTCCTTCACATAGAAGTAAACCCAGCTAACAAATCTCCTCCTCACGACCATGTGGAGGGATTTATCATCCCTTCTATCAATTGACAATGTTTAAGCTTTTTTTGTCATTATATCAGACCCATTATGATATGTATGAATTTTCTCAAGTTCCAATAGCTTCTCATCTAGAACATCTCTTATCCAATGATATCTAATATCAATATGTTTCAATTTAGAATGAAAAAAAAAAAAAGAATTCTTACCAAGATGAATTGCATTTTAATTGTCACGAAATTACACATACCTTTTTTGCTTGAACCCGACTTCTTCCAAGAACCTCTTCGGCCATAGCATCTCTTTCCTATTTCTAGTCACCGCAATAAATTCAGCTTCCATTGTAGAAAGTGTAACACACTTTTACAATATTGACTTCTATGGGAGGGGAAGATTATTCTATTCTATTTGATTCATCGGTATTGGGTGGTCTTAGGTCTCTTTCAGCCCAAAAGTTAACTCAAGGGGTGAGGTTTTTTCTCACACTTATAAACTAACCACATGTTCTTTCCACAATCAATGTGGGACAACTTTAACAATCTTCCCCTCACACATTGTGCTCTAGGTTAGAGCCACAACAACTCATATTTGTTTCCATTGTTTAACACAAGGTAGAAAAATCAAGCAATGACCAAAGCTCTAATACCACTTTGATTGGAGAATAGTAACAACCCGAATAATATTGGATTAATGCAATGGAATAGAATAATTTCCTCGTATAACATCAATGGTCTTCCACATTATCGGATTAATTGCCATAACATCAATGTGTTTGCTCTACTATATCTGTTTGTATTATGTTTACACAAGAAGGGAGATTATTCTATTCCATTGTATTAATTTGATATTGTTTGGGTTGTTACCATTCTCTCATCAAAGCACGCTTCAGGCATTCTTGAGCAAGCTCTTGCATAGTTCCTAGCAGCATAGTCTCCCCGCCGCCATGTGCAATTGCCTAGTATTGGTGAGCAATTTGTAGCCCCAATGAGTCTTCTAGTCGAGGTTCTCTCATTCTTGGTGTCCTTATAAGTATCCTGATGTGGTCTAGCAACTCCAACACATCAATATGTCTCCCATTGCACCTACCAAGTTCTTGGCCATGTTCAAAGTCCCTACGGTTGCCGCTGTAGACTCGTGTCGTCATGTGCTCTCTCCCGGTCACACTCTCATAAGGCGGGGGTGCACCTCGCTTCACTTTGCCTCGCCTTGATATCCTTGGTCAACCCTAATCCTTGTATTAATGTGATTACTTAATTGTACAATATACTTTCAAATGAGTGTTATATGATGGCAAAACCTTAGGTTTTTTTATTATTGGTTTGATTATTCCTCGAGTTCACCTAGGCAATATTAGGGCGTCCGACCTTTTAGTTTAAAGGCCAGATCCCTAAAATGATCGCATTCATTATTCGTGATTTAACATTCGTCCTTTATGCATGATTGATTAAATAATTTTATTTGCATTAAAAATAGACATATATCTTAATGCATCATAAAGTCTGTTAATAATCGTCATGTATAAATTGCTTATCATATATTTAGAGTCAAGGATGCATTCATATTTGGAACAATGCATGTTAATTTTAGAATTCATAAAGATTTAAGATAGTTTATAGTTTCCATTAATATAGTAATATAAAATAAAAAGATAACTAGGGTTTCCATATAGATTCATTTAAATATAAATTAATTGGTTTCATAACGTTCATGTGACATATCGCACGTCATCTACGGAGAAACATACTTTTTAGTGTTGATTTTTAAGAATCATACCATTTAGATAGAAGTAATTTATTTTTGAATCTCATGCAATATTCATGGTGCTCATAGTTTGCATATCATAAGATAATATACTAAAAATAAATGAATTAGTATCGCATCGTTAAGTCACTATTCTTTTAATAAATAGATGTTATTGGGTCATGTTTGTTGTCCTAGAGTCTAATTCCCCACTTTTATAAAAAGAAAATGGTTAATACCTTTAAAAATCCCAAACTGGTACACTTGTGACAAATTTACCCCAAACTATTTTTTTAACCATGAAAAACCCCAAATTGGTACACCTGTGACAAATTTACCCTGACTAACTATAAAAAACTCTAAATTGGTACATTTATGACAAATTTATCTCAAACTAATTTATTCGACTACAAAAAACCCCAAACCGGTAAATTTGTAACTAATATACCATTTGCTAAATTAGATTAATACCACAAAAAAATCACAAAAATTGTAAACTGTGACAAATATAGTGTAAAATCATAAATTGGTATACCGGTCAATTGTCATATGTCATTTAACTTTATAATTTAACAAGAAAATTTAACTAAAACTAATAGAGGGTAAATTTATCACAAGTGTACCAGTTTAGGGTAAATTTGTCAAAGGTATACCAATTTGGGGTTTTTGGTGGTCAAAGAAATAGTTTGGTATAGATTTGTCACATGTGTACCAGTTTGGGGATTTTCCGGGTATTAACTCAAAAGAAAACATAAAAATAGTCTCTCACATTATTTGAAAGATAGGGTTAATCCATGGTTAATTTTGTTTCAGGAAAAAAACCAAAAAAAAAAATCATAAACTTATGACATTAGTACTAATTCAGTCTTAAACCTTTCAATTGGATTAATTTAGTCTGAAACATTTTCTTATTGGTACCAATTTAGTCATTTTAGACAATTTTAGCCGGTCGGCTAACAAACGCTAATGTTACGATTTTTAAATATTTTTTTCTTTTTTTCTTTTCGAAATTTTTATTAATTTCTATTTTTTTTTTTTCGTTTTCGTTTTCCTCTTCTTCCTCTTGGCCTTCTTCTCTTGCAATGATTGGTGCCGCTACTAGATTAACATGCATGATTAATTGTCTCTGCCTGATTACATTTAAAAGGCATAGTTAGGACATGCATATATCACATAATTAATTACTTTCTAGTCAAAATTGCAAAATTCCCGTTTCATTAGGCAATGGCAAAGCTTTGCTTTTGCTTGCTTATTGCGTCCAAGTTTGTTAATCTTTTCCAAATAATTTATTTGCTACTTTGATTATTGAGTGTTGCATTACCATTTTGTGCACCCTAAATGATCATTCCTTACATGCTTGTGGCATAAGATTAAAGTTGGTAAAGAGTGCGTGAAAAATATTTTCAAAATAAAATGAAACATAAGCATTAGATTAATCTAGCATAATTAAGTTCCCATTCCCATGAATCTTTGGTTTATATAGGAAAATAAAAATCTCACATTTTACCTTTGTATCGATTGTTCCATAATTGATTAGTGGTGGTTCTAAGATAAGTTTAATTGCATGTTTAAATTAAAACCCCAAGTTGCAATTGGTATGAGCTTAGGAGAGTTTGCACTAGGTAATAACGCCATATATTTGATGAGAAACCAATTGTGTCTACCTTCATGAGTTTTTCCTTGATGGTTCACTTTGAGGAAGATTGCAACAACTTGTGAGCACACATTGTATGTGTGTACCTAAATGAAAGGTAATTAAAGCCATTGGCCTAACAACATCAAGCAACATAGGATAGATCCCGTGAAGCAAAATGAAAATTTGGACATAGGCATTTATGTAGATTAAGGTAAATGATGTAAAAGAGAATGATGCAATTCAGAATGGAAATTGATTCCGTGTCATACAATGATGGTGACAAATAGAGAGAAAGTTATTACAAAAGTTATAAATTTATTATATTTGTATCAATTCAGTCATAAAATCTTAAATTGTGCTTAGTTAGTTCTAAACATTTTGATGATTTGTTAGTATAATCATTCGCCAATTGATCGGAAATCTTGATATAGATGTCGACCATTCTACATGACCATATTTATCTTTCTAATCTTTCTTTTTCTTTTTCTTCTTTTCTTTTCATTCTTTTTCCCCAATTGTGGACCAGTGAGGTTTGGACAAGGGCCTCTGCACCCTTGCCAGCCATAGGCAAGGACCTTAGGCACTCATCTACATGTAGGCGAGGAACACAATGCCATTGCTTGATCTAGGCAAGGGCGTAGCAGCCTTGGCCGACCGTGGGTGGGCCCTCGCCAAGATCCAGGCAAGGCCAGCGAGCCTCTTGCCTGTGGCCAGCAAAGGCATTGCAGCCCGGACTGCATCTGGGCGAGGGCCCAAATCTAGGCAAGGTTCAACTATAAACCATGTCAGGGTGTAATTGTCTGGGCATAAGACAACATCGAGCCGAAATGGGCTCATTTGTTCAAGCCTAGTCCACTTCTAACCAAAATTAAGCCCGAATCATCTAAAGCTACGCCAAGGCTATTATTTCTAAAACAGAAACAAGCCCAAATTTACTAAAGCCAGAACAAGCCCAAATTTACTAAAGCTTACTAAAACCTATTTTAATATTTTCTTTTTCTACACATTTTTGTTTTCTATTCCATATACGATTTTTTCCGTAACTTCTTCGTTCCTGTCGTCTTCCTCAAATGGACGAGTCTACTTCTTTTTCGTAGCAGTCCAAGGGGTTGGTTTACTTTTGGACATGCTTTGTTTGCCCTGCTCTTCTTCTTTGGACACATTTGGCATGGTGCTAGAACCTTGTTCACTCATCATTAATCAGTGACAAGCCAACTGTCGTCATCGCTTTTGCTTTTCAATCTTTAGTCATCGTTGTTCTTACCACTGAGGATTTCGACCGACCAAGAGCATCAACGCTTGTGATTCCAAGCTTCCATCTCTCAGCAGTGACCATCCGAGAGTCACAAAGCACAGAGGAGATTAAACAGATATGGTTCACAGATTCCTAATGAATTCTCAGCAATGATGCATCAACTATAATTGTTTCGGAAGGAAATCCAAAACTTGCAATTATTCGACGCTTACCCTATATGCATCAGGATGAATCTGGTAAAGATAGGCCGAACTTAAATTGATTCGACACATACTAGGCATAGAAATGAGTTATAATCGCTTTGCAAGGTCTGTATTGTAAGCCGCGACATTCAAGTTAAACTGATAATTCTCTAATCATTCGAAGGCTAGAGTGAATCAATCATTGAGGTCATTGAAGCAAATCATCAAACAGTTAGAAGGCGACATGACTGAAGAGCTTATATACAATATTAAAGCAATGATAAGTCTCAGATCATAACAGACGGCAGCAACACACTCTCAGCATACCAAAGCAACTTCCAATATATTTTTAAGTAAATACCACTATGGATCTCGGTCCTTGATTTTGTTCATAAAAGGACCAAGATAAAGAAATTGAGGTTTCACTTCGGACTCACCTTGTCAAGGATAAATCTCAGTCACGAATGTTGATCGAACTGACATGAAGACGTATCACCGGCAAAGAAGAACGCCAGCAATAGAGAGCCTCGATCGACAATGCAGTTCTTCGAGCTTCACAGTCAGAAAGACAGTAAAGCAGAGGAGACACCATGTGTTGATGAACAAGTTTTTCTCCTCCAGCCCCAAGCGTAATAAAGAGTTTTTTTTTTTTTTTATCGATCTTGAGAGAGAATCAATGAGAGAGAACTCGGTGACCATTTTTCAGCTAACTTTTAATGGGCCGGATTATAAATGGGCCACTTAAAATTTTACAAACGGATAGAATTGAGTTTAAGATATGTGAGCCTAAGCCTATATGATTTACACGTGACCCAAAATCGACCCATTTGGTTTACCAGCTCCAACCATGTAGCTAATTTTTGTCTTCATTTTGTTCGGTCTTGACTCACTTAAAACAAGACACTGCTCGACAACCGCGCGTAGCCGACAGATGGAGATCGACCAACACAGTGAAATCATGCGGTGGAGGGAGAAGCGGATGGAAGGAGAGTGCTGCGCAGGGGAATTGAGGTTGACGCGTGTCGGGGAGACAAATCTGTGGAAGAGGAGGTGACGATGGCGGCGGAGGCACGGGATGCAAAGGTGAAGGAGAAGGAGGAGGCAAAGGAGGAGGCAGCGGACGACGGCGCTGCGTGAAGCCGCCAGATGGGGAGAGGGAGCGGAGCACCGGCCCACTCGGCCTGGGCAAGGTCTTTCCTCTGGTAGTCACCACCATTTATCTGTTGCAGTAGAGAGACAAAGTGTATTATCCTTTTTAAAGGGAGAGACTCTGGGTTTATGTTCTGAATGGGGAAGATGATGAAGTTTTCCTAATTTTAATTTCATTTTTCAAGAAATTAGATTCTTAATTTTTAATTTCTTTTTAATTTTTTAATTTTAAGTTTTCATTATTTTATTGGTAAAATATTAGATATCCCTACGTTGAAAGATACTTGAGAAGCAGTTAGTTAATCAAATCTCCATATATTTTTAGCTTGATTGTAAATTATCTAAACATTATTTTTATTTATATATGAAGCTATCAATTTCAAAGTTATTAATTGACACAACCGAAAAGAAACCTTTAAAGTGATTGCCCCATAGTCTAAATAGTTAAAAAAAAAAAAAAAGGAGGATAATTACAAAATAAGTTTTGAAATTTGTCGATTTCTTTCATCTTTTCTCAAGTCATTGAGTTGCTTATATGAAATTGGGCTCATTAAATCTAAGTCACAAAATAGGTATAGAATCCATTTTTCCAGCCCTAAGTTGTTTATAAGTATTTTAGTTTATGGGTTTTGTACCTTTTTTTTTTATTTACTAATTTTTTATTATTTAATTTGCTTTTTAAATTCAACATCAAGTTTTTATATAAGTGAAGAGCCTAATTGGTTACATAAATGGGTATGGACTTTTCAGGTTATATGGATCGAGTCGAATATGAATCATCAATTTTATATAATATGAAAATATGTCAAAATATATTAACGCTCATTTAATTTATTTTCAACTCGATTTATTCATTTGACAGCCGTAGTGAAAACGGCGCCAGCGAGGGAGCCTCTAAGCCGGTATACATATCCGAACAGAGCAAGAAACTTTAAAGTGGGCTCAACTGGGCCTGTTTTGGGCTTTAAACGAAATCCTTTTTCAAATAAATCCAACTAGGCTCAAGCCGATACTAGAATAAGGGCAAAAAATGAGGGAAGGTCTAAAGCATTATTACTTACTTTTCTCTCCTTTTTTTATCGATGTATTAACAAAAATTCAGGTGTCAATGTATCCTATTACAAGTAACGGTATGTGAGATTTTAAGTGTATTTTAGCAAAAATAACCTAAGAAGTATCGGCACTAATAGGCAACACGTGACATGATAGGACATTTCAATACATCATTTCTAAAAATTAGAGAATTTCAACATATTGATAAATTATCATTTTTATGATTATTTTAATTAAATTAGTCTGAATAATAAAAAAATCTAGAATAAATATACACTAAAACTCATGAGTCATGGTAGTGTGAGTCAGAAGGGAAGAGTAGACTAGGTTTTTCTTTTTTCTATATTTATTATTTTTAGGGAAAAAGTCACCAAAAACTCCATACTTTGCCCAAAATAATAAATTTATCCCAATTTTTTTTAATGAAAAACCCCAAAATTTGCTAACGTGACACATTTACCTCACCAAGGGCTTTTTCGTCTTATTATTATTTTTCTTTTCTTCTTCTTCTCTCTTCCCTCTGCCATGGCCGACGGAGGGTAGCCGGACTCAGGCGAAGGGCACCCTTGCCAAGCCCTCATCAGCATTGGGCGAGGACAGCCCTCGCCAAATCTGGCAAGGGCACCCATCGCCCAACGCTGGCGAGGGCACCCTTCACAGGACTCAGATGAGGGCCGTCCTCACTTGGGCTGGCTAGGGCCGCTCTCGCTAGTGTCAGGCGAGGGGTGCCCTTGCCAGATCCAGCGAAAGAAGATGTGTCACATGAATACAAGTTCAGGGTTTTTGTGTCACGAAAAAAAGTTTGGAGTAAGTGTGTCACGGTTGACAAAGTTTTGGGTTTTTTCATGTCACAATTTTTTTTTTATAGATTTTTGTGGTCTTTTCCCTTATTTTTATTATCTTTTAATTTTTTTACATTTTTATATTCTGACCATTTATTTATTTAAAAAATTTAAATTTGACCCAAATGGATCTAGACTTAGAACCAGGGAAGTAGAGTAAATTTCCTGCAGGTATGCATCCCACATTGGGCGAACAACTCTCGTTCAAGCCCTTCAGAGACAGCCTATTAGCAGAAAACTACTGAGCCCTTTAGTTCAGAGCCTAGAGACACCCAAAAATGCCAGGATGGAAACGTTTCTAACCTACCCAAGCTGCATTTCTCGAAGGATCATACCAGGCTAGAGAAGAAGAGGAATTTAGAAAGCCATTAGAGAGTTTTTCACAAAGCACACACTTTATTTTAGGGGACTCTGCCCAACACAATACACCCTCCTTGCCTTATATAGGCAAAATGAGGTCACAACGCAACAAACAAGGACCAAGCTCATGGGTCCGGGTACAAACAGGGACACCGGAAATTTCCGGGAGGGAATTATTCACACACTATGAACAGTAACTGTACTGTGAACAGTACATTTCCTAGCCTAGTGCTACAGTAAAAGTGAACAGTGACTCTGCTACAGTGAAATTGTACGGACTCAACGGTCTCGTCCGTCTCGAGCATTGTAGCTACAGACTGAGTCTGAGTCATCTGAGCTGTCTTCTAGGAGATGGGTTTCATATTTTTGCTGAAGGGCTTCAAGATCTTCTGGTGAGAGGATTTGATTTAGCTTTCTTGATGAGGATGCTTGTACATGAGCCCAATGGGATGCTTCTTCTTCAGCCCAGTTTTTGTTTTCACTTGTAGGGCGAGCAGGAATGCTTGGCTGAGGCCAATTTAATGTTTGTGCGTAATACGATGTGTCAATGTTCGGGAATGAGGACGAAGATCCCTGTTCATAGGGATCTTGGGACAGAGGTCCTCCAAAACGTGCATAGGGGTCTTGAGTAGACTGGACAATGTCGTCTTCGCTTGTCATTTCATGCTCTTGGGATGATGCAGCTTGTCTGTACTGATTGAGTGCTTCCTTAGCTTCTGGTGCTAGGTCATAATGATCCCACGTAGTGGGTACATTATTCCAAATATCTTCAGGAATGGTTTTGTTTTCTTGGCATAGGATTCTCTGGAGTTGTCGGTACTCGTTTTCACAAAATCTAACAGATCTTAGGTAAGATTTGTGAATCCGGGCTTCTCGGTTGTTCAAGTGGGGTTTATAGGATGTGGTTCCTATTTCAAGTGGCCTATCCAGAATACTACCATTATTTCTGCAAAAATTCCATGGACGTCGGAAAAACAGGATGGTGTGAACTTTAGGATTTGGTGTCATGGTTCTCAGTTCATTTTCTAAGTCTTGTTTCCAGCATGTAGGATGATAAAACCAATTAAGAAAGTCTAAGAGATTCTTATCACTTTCTTTTTCGATGTTTCTTCCTAGCATGAAAATTCTTGTGAGATTGGCAATGAATCTTCTGGTGGGAATTTCAATGGCTATTAAGTACTTATTGGTTAAGTACCATAACACCGTATATATCGATGACATTCTGCTCTACAGTCCCGACGAACAATCACACTGCCAACTCCTTGAGCAGTTTGCAGAAATTGTGAAAAAGCATGGCATTATGCTTTCTCAAAGAAAAATGAATATTGCCCAGATAGAAATCGAATTTCTTGGTATGCACCTCAACAAGGGTACATACTATCCAGGGCCACATATCGCTCAAGAACTACTGAAGTTTCCTGAAGACAACTTCACGACAAAACAAGTTCAGCAATTTCTTGGGATAATCAATTATCTTAGGGATTTTGTCCCAAATATTGCAAAGTTCCTGATCCCTTTGCAATCCATGCTGAAAAAGAACTCCCCACCTTGGGGAAAAGCTCAGACCAAAGCAGTCGCTGAGCTTGAAGAGATTATGCAGAATCTCCCACCACTGCAAATACCATCAACAGGTAAAAGAATCCTTCAAACTGACGCCAGTGATGAATACTGGGCAGCCGTCCTCTTTGAAGAAATTGATGGTAAAAGACTCCTTTGTGCTCACAAAAGTGGAAAGTTTTCCCAGGCTGAAATGCATTACTATGCCACCTTCAAAGAAATCCTAGCAGTAAAAAATGGGATCAAAAAGTTTGAGTTTCATCTCATAGGCCATCACTTTCTGGTAGAATTAGATATGGCCTCTTTTCCTCAAATGACCAAGTTTAAACAGAAACAGATTCCAAACTCCCAACTACTTCGATGGGCTGAATGGTTCTCAAAATACTCATTTGAAACCAAACACATTCCTGGAAAAAAGAATGTACTTGCTGACTTTTTGTTGAGACCCAAAGCACTAGCCGAAATCAACAAGTACATCAACAGACCTGCATTCCATATGCTCAATCATGGTGTGAAATACAAGATTGACAAGATCAAAGATTTGCCAAGCTGGAAATTTCCTCAGGAGATTATTCAGCAAATCCAGAACGACAATCTTACTGAGAATCTGGAGAACCTCATGTGGCAATCCCACACAGACCTATTCAGATTCAATGGAGGTTCGATTCTTTATCATTTCGGGTTAAATTTGAATTATTCTTTCATTCATCCTCTTATCTGGAAAGAAGATGATTTCCCTGACCAGCTCAAAACGCTGTTATGGTACTTAACCAATAAGTACTTAATAGCCATTGAAATTCCCACCAGAAGATTCATTGCCAATCTCACAATAATTTTCATGCTAGGAAGAAACATCAAAAAAGAAAGTGATAAGAATCTCTTAGACTTTCTTAATTGGTTTTATCATCCTACATGCTGGAAACAAGACTTAGAAAATGAACTAAGAACCATGACACCAAATCCTGAAGTTCACACCATCCTGTTTTTCCGACGTCCATGGAATTTTTGCAGAAATAATGGTAGTATTCTGGATAGGCCACTTGAAATAGGAACCGCATCCTATAAACTCCACTTGAACAGCCGAGAAGCCCGGATTCACAAATCTTATCCAAGATCTGTTAGATTTTGTGAAAACGAGTACCGACAACTCCAGAGAATCTTACGCCAAGAAAACAAAACCATTCCTGAAGATATTTGGAATAATGTACCCACTACGTGGGATCATTATGACCTAGCACCAGAAGCTAAGGAAGCACTCAATGAGTACAGACAAGCTGCATCATCCCAAGAGCATGAAATGACAAGCGAAGACGACATTGTCCAGTCTACTCAAGACCCTTATGCACATTTTGGAGGACCTCTGTCCCAAGATCCCTACGAACAGGGATCTTCGTCCTCATTCCAGAACATGGACACATCGTATTACGCACATATATTAAATTGGCCTCAGCCAAGCATTCCTGCTCGCCCTACAAGTGAAAACACAAACTGGGCTGAAGAAGAAGTATCCCATTGGGCTCATGTACAAGCATCCTCATCAAGAAGGCTAAATCAAATCCTCTCACCAGAAGATCTTGAAGCCCTTCAGCAAAAATATGAAACCCATCTCCTAGAAGACAGCTCAGATGACTCAAACTCAGTCTGTAGCTACAATGCTCGAGACGGACGAGACCGTTGAATCTATACAATTTCACTGTAGCAGAGTCACTATTCACTTTTACTGTAGCACTAGGCTAGGGAATGTACTGTTCACAGTTTAGTTACTGTTCATAGTGTGCGAATAATTCCCTCCCGGAAATTTCCGGTGTCCCTGTTTGTACCCGGACCCATGAGCTTGGTCCTTGTTTGTTGCTTTGTGACCTCATTTTGCCTATATAAGGCAAGGAAGGTGTATTGTGTTGGGCAGAGTCCCCTAAAGTAAAGTGTGTGCTTTGTGAAAAACTCTCTATGGCTTTCTAAATTCCTCTTCTTCTCTAGCCTGGTATGATCCTTCGAGAAATGCAGCTTGGGTAGGTTAGAAACGTTTCCATCCTGACATTTTTGGGTGTCTCTAGGCTCTGAACTAAAGGGCTCAGTAGTTTTCTGCTAATAGGCTGTCCCTGAAGGGCTTGAACGGGAGTTGTTCGCCCAATGTGGGATGCATATCTACAGGAAATTTACTCTCATTCCCTGGTTCTAAGTCTAGATCCATTCATGGTATCAGAGCCACTTGCTTGAGTTCTAGACTCATATGTTGGGAGAATTGATCACGTGTCGGATTTTTCAACACCTGTTGATCACGTGTCAGAGCGATCGTGTTAGAGTATCGGACACGATACGAAAACTCCAAAAAAGTGTTGATATTTCCTTAGAAATAATAGTCCAAGCTAGGAAACGAAATGCATTTGCATAGTGCCTGGTCTAAAGAAGGTAAAACCGTCACGGTTAGCAACCTTTTAGATAGCCAAAAGCTGATAACGCTAGGGTCCCTAAGTCGATTTCGTTCGAGTATGGGTGAAAATTTTCTGTTTAGAACAGTTCCTTTCAAAAGCCAAGCATGCTTACAAATTTGTCAGTGATGTCCTAGGCAAAAGTTTGAAGTAAGCTCTACAGTTTTTTTTTTAAGTGGGAATATCTTTCAATTTTAGGCCAGACATATAAATTTCTAAAATTTACAGGTCGAATCTAAAAATCGAGAGACTCAATTGAGCATTTCAGAACACAATAAGCATTGAATTAACCAAAAAAGAAACATGAGTACTCAATTTATGAATGAGCACAACATCAGGGACTAGACTACATTAATATTTTGTGATGACATCTATTTATTTTGACTTTGATGTGAGACGGATATGATCGACAGACAAGTCTACATGCCAGACATATTGACATGTGATATGGTGTTACAATTTGTAAAAAACACATCATACTTTTGAGATGGCATTATGATGACACTCGATTTGGCGGCAACTACATGACATTACCAATGTAAACACCAAAAGCTGCAGTAGTGCCGGCAAGTATGTGATGCAGCATCGTCGAAAGGTTCTACTTTTCCCAGGCTGCGCCTGCCGTCCGTGGGCTGGTTCTAGCGAAACGGGGTAATCAAACCTAAGTAGGACCGCCCTCTCGTTGTCCAGCTCCACCGTGTCGGAGTCCAACTCTTCGTAGCAACTCAGCAACGTCCATATGTTTTTAACAATAGCGAACAAGTTGAATACGGAAACCAGTAAAGAGAGGGCGAATGGAATCCATTTCAATTTACAATTGATCTTTGTCTTGGATGACGAGGATAACAAGTTAGAAGAAAAAATCACACCTTGGAAGACGAAGTAGAAATTCGTGAATTGGAGGGTCCTACCGACGAGGTTCGTGATACGATCTCTAGCCACCTAATGGCCTCATTAAGTTTCTCGATGCTCTTTTCAACTTGCTCGCGAGGTCGTGCTGGCCGTTGGTTCGACATTACGTATGCTCTCTCTCTATCGGTGTTTGTGTAGGACTTGGGGCTACCGAGCGACGAGAGGAAAGGTAGAAAGGGCGTCTTCAGCAATGCCTTCATGATCCATATCGGCATAGATATAGGTTGTAACCCATGTGTATGTTCGATTAAATTACATCTAGTGACCATAGAAGTACCTGCCGAGACAAAGTCATTTAAACATATAGAAATTAGGGTTTCCAGGAATATGTGCCAATTTTGATCAAGGAACGTGTGTAATGCGTCCTACAGCTCGTTGACATCGGTGCTCAACGTGCTGCTCACAACCGAAGAATAATTTGAATGATTCAAAACAACAATTAATTGAAAAGTGTGAGAGTAAGGCGAGAGGAGAATGTCCTTCGTCTAGGGTTTTATCCAAAACAAGAATTAGTTGAAGAATGTCCCCGTTGACTTATGGCTCTTTGTGTCATCTATTGGTTTGGCCAGATGCTCGGTTGTAGTGATAAAGGGACACACCACCTTCCAAGAGATTATAAATTCGAGCCACATCACGATTAAAATTTCTAATCAGCTTGTATCGGGGCATCTGCATCTAAGAGCGGACTAGGTATTTATGGCTTAAATAAAAATTTCATAGTAGATGTGAGACTCTTAGGGCGCCCATGGCAAAGTTTCTTTTCTTTTGTTCCCATAATAGAAAGAGAACAGAAATCCATTTGGTAACATTAATTAATTTTTCTAGATTTTGAATAGAAATAAGAAATATAAAAAAGTAATTTATTGTTCTCGGGAATAATTTCTAGAAATAAGTCATTTTTTTTCTTTCTTCTTCTTCCTCGCCGCTTGCCGTCCCCATTGCCACCTGTTGGCCCCCACCGCCTAGCCACTATTGGCTGCCACCGTTAATGGGTGGCAAGGAAGAAGAAGAAAAGAAAAGAAAAGAAAGAAAAACTTAAAAATTTAAAAGAAATTTTGCATTACAAAACAATTTATGAACTATGCTAAACGCATTCCTTTTCTTTTTCTATTCCGAAAATAAAAATTTTGTATAGTTATAAAACACGTTCTTTTACTTATAAATTCTTCTAGGGAATAAAAATAGAAAATGACTATTTCTAAAGAAATTGTTTCCTAAAACAGAAATTTTACAAAACAGGCCCTTATGATAATGTCTAGAGGGCTATTTGCATCGATTGGTCCTTCGCCCTTTACTCGCCATCATCTACAACGTTATCTCTATTGCAAATTGTGTGATTTGTCTCGCTTTTTACTATTTTCCACTGCAACGTTTCATCGAATTGCTTAATAGCAAGGACCCTAAGTAATGGAAATCGCGCCCATCCTTCCTCCAAATTATCACGCATGAATGGCAAAGTCAACTGGCAATCGCTTGCTCATTTTCGATGGGAAAAGTACCTAAAAAGTCATAAACTTATTGCATTAGTACCAATTCAGTCCTAAACTTTTCAATTGAACCAATTCATTCATAAACCTTTTAATATTTGTACCGATTCAGTCTATCCGGCCAATTTTGGCTGGCCGGCGTTGACGTGGCAATTTTTATGATTTTTCGAATTTTTTTATTAATTATTTTTTTTTTTTCCTTTTCTTTTAAGCTTTCTTCCTCACGGTGGCCGGCGAGCCTCCAGCGAGGCGGCTTTGCTCGGATCTGAGCAAGGCTAGCCTCGCCTGCAGCTGGGGAGGCCATGGCGGCCATTGCCAGGGCAGAGGCGAGGGCCGCGAAGCCCTCGCCAGCTGCCGGCGAGGGTCGCGACCTCGCTCGGCCTCGCCCAGGGCTGCGGGCGAGGCGGCTTAGCCCAGATTTGGGCGAGGCCAGCTTTGCCCTGGCCTTGCCGCGAGTCCCCCGGCGCCTCCTCCGCTGTCGACCCCGAAGCTTCTCGACCTCGTCATTGCTGCCCTCACCTCCACAAAATCCTAATTCGAGGCCCTGGTCCCCCACCTCCCGCGCCTCACGCCGCCACTCCTCCGCCCGATCTTTGCCTCCGAAACCCTAGCCCGCTGCTCCAACAACCGAGGGCTTCGTGGCCCTCGCCTCCGCCTTGGTGATGGCCGCCATGGCCTCGCCAATTGCAGGCGAGGTTGGCCTCGCCTAGATCCGGGCAAAGCCACCTCGCTGGCGACCCTGGGAGAGGTCGGGTGAGGGCCACGACCCTTTGGCGACGGAGGCGAGGGCTTCGTGGCCCTCGCCCGATGGCCGGCAAGCCTCATTGGAGGCTTGCTAGCCACCATGAGAAAGAAAGCTAAAAGACAAGGAAAAAGAAAAGAAAAAGAAAAAAATTAATAAAAAAATTTGAAAAAATCATTAAAAAAATCATAAAAATTGCCACGTCGGCGTCGGGCCACCGCCTGATGTCCATGTTAGTGCCGGCCGGCCAAAATTGGTCAGATGGACTGAATTGGTACAAATATTAAAAGGTTTAGGACTGAATTGGTCCAATTGAAAATTTTAAGACTGAATTAGTACCAATACATTAAGCTCATTTTCAGCCCTCGGGTAATACCTCCTTGCGCTAAAAAAAAAATAGACAAGAAAAAGAACCACAACCTAATGAGTCCTGCCATTCCTGGGTCCCTATTTTCCAAACGTAAGATGGGGTAATGATAACTGCAGGAGTCCGGACCACTCATAACCGAGTCTCCCGGCTTTGATTCCCGCGAAGCCCTTCTCCTAGCAAACTAGGCTGGGTTTAGGAAGATGATAAGCAGCCGGTCCTCAATTTTCATCCCCAGCTAACGTACCTCAAACCAACGGCCGTTGGGACATTATTTTTCACAAAGGGCGCATCAGATTTCCGTTAGTGCTTTGTCGACCAGTTGGATCAATCTGTAATCATTCTGATCATTCCTCTTTGGCGTACCAGCTGGAGTTTACTTGTAGATGGAATCCTACCATAAGAGCGCGAATGACGTTTTCTAAAGAATTATTACGAAAGTTCTTCCCTAATAGCCCGTACAACGTCACGTCAAGTTCTCCAGGCAAATGTTCTATTTAAATATTGACATAGTTGAGGATTTCGGCCCATGAAAATGTCGACAAGTGCTTTGATAAGAAACGTCACGACTGACTGCCAACCGCCAAGGGAATTTCGAAAATGAAAGATTACCGACCGTTGAGAGCTTGAAAATGATCTATGATCTGATATATTTAATGAAAAATATATAACTTATTTAAAATCTTATGAGATGCTTATCTAAGGCAACACAATAAACATAATATCAAATATAATTAATCAACTATATGCACTTGAAAGGTATGCAAAATCAAGTAAACATCTTAATTTTGTTAACATCGTGAGTTGTAACAAATCAACTGGAGCTTGAAAAGTAATCTGAAAATCTTCAATTGCCATGAAATCAAACAGTGGAAATGGTTGAAACTAGCAATGCACAATGTCTGGCATGATCGATACGTAGCATGGCTGCACATGGGATGTGTGTGGTGAGACAACAAGATTTTATGTTGATCACCTGACAGTGTTGGCTTTGATGGTGGTGTTGGCTTCTCGAAATGAGAAGTGGAAAGTCGAAAATCAAAGGCATTGGAGCTGAACAACATGCGTCCTTTGCAGTTGACTTTGCTGTCAAGATAGTAACTGAACAAGCACGGGTGATACTAGTGTGGCTATAGCAAGTGGAATGAGTTAGACTTTGCTGAGCGAAAGTTATCATGTAAAATTGCGTTTTCATGACATCGAAAAATATCTCCATGAAAGAGAAAAGCTCAACTGTGTGATGTTGCAGCACAACTACTGTGGCAGTTACTCATATGGGAATGAGCCATGGTGCTTACTCAAATGGGAATGAGACACTTGGATGAACACTATCAAGCAGGGGAAGTGCACTAGAGTTGCCTTAGGCAAGAGATTCTGATACAAAATTGAGAATAATAATACGGAAGAGATTAATATGGGATTTGTCCATATATATATATAATGAAAAATACTTCTACATATTTATAGACTTCATGAGATAATTATCAAAGGTAGCAAGATAAGCATAATATCAAATATAATCAATCAAGGATATGCACAATTAAAAGAGATATATGCATAATCAAGTAAATATCTTAATATTGCTATCGAGTGAGCTACTTGTGACTTTATCTGTTGAATTTATTCTTCATAGACAATAAACCACATTGTAAAATTAGCTTTCATGAAAAGCTTCAGTCATTTTTCTTTGTGGAAGGTTGCCATTTTTTAAAAAAGGAAAGTCATTGATCAAATATAGATTCATACATAAATGTAAAATGATGTAGAAATCACTAGAAAAAGAAAATTAGAAGAGCCATAATTTTTGTATGACACACACTTTGGCATAAAAACTTATTTCCATATCACTTGAGTGCCACTTTTTTTTTTTTTTTTAAATCACTTAGGTATCAACTCAAATTTGAAATGTTGGAAATCTAACGTGCCAATATTTAATCATTTTCGATTAGTCGTGGCTTCCTGGCACTCTGACTTGATATACAAAGCACAAATGACGTTGCTAAACACGTTTGTCCCAAAACCCTAATTCAAGCAATAGAGAACCCTAATTACTGTGATTAGGGTTTGGGCCACAGCTGGATGGTGATGGTCGGCCGCTAGATTTGGATGGTGGTGGTCGGCCATGGACAGCAGCTCGTCCACATCGCTACCTTCGTCTACAACCGTGCCCTCATCCACAAAAGCTACCACAAGGGACGTAAGCAGCGTTTAGATAGAAAGATAATGACGATTATAGAAGAGAGACATTGGACCAGAGAAGGAACATAGAGAATAGTGGCAAGCGAGCCGAGCTCGAGAGAGGCTGTGCAGAGACAAAGCCACCATTGCTTGACACTCTAGAAGGAGAAAATTATTAGTCAAAGTTGCATTTGCCACAAAGCAGTCTACGCGTCTGAAACCAAGACCAAAAGAAGAGGACGACGACCAAGAAGAGAGCAAACTAATGTTTTTTGCGATCACTTGCAGTCTATTTTGCGGTGGCAAGCAAAAATTACTGTACAGATCTGGCTAAGCTTCGAACTCACATGGTCATATTGTTTAAATTAAATCATGTTCATGTTAAAGGAGTGAAACACAAAAAGACTTGATTGGCATTGCATAACCACATTTAGAAAATAATTCCATTACACTTTTGTAATAGGTTTTATGATTTGATTACATTTTATAAAAGTTTTAGGATTCAATCTTATTTACATGACAAGTTGTAAAACTTTTAGTGTACTTATCCCAATAAAAGGTACATTTTCATTGATCCCGGAAGTAGTATTTGGACGTCTCCTTCCACTGCTTCTGATTGAAGGCCTATCATGGATAAGCTATAGACACAAGCATCACATATAAATAAATAAACTAAAAGTAAATATTCGTCATGTCCATGTTTTACAACTCATCAACTAGAAACTAGGTTCTTTCAATCAGAGATGCTGGAAAATATGCCCTTTCAAAATTAATGATCAAAGAGCAAACTAAAACAAAAGGGAGCAATGTTCATTCCTCTTGCACATTTTAAATCTAGCCAAAAAAGAAACGACCCAGAATGCAAATGAGGATGACATGAGACGTTAATACTCTTGCTCTTAGCCAAAGTATTATTCAAGATTTTATTTTGAAATTTTACGTACCATACACTAGTTACATAAGATATAAGGTTTGTTTACACCAGTGGATCAGAACTAAAACTAGTTGTGCATTTGAATGTTAAACAAAGTTGATATCGTTTCCAAAAGTAAAATTTAGATGACGTCTTTTGACCATGATCTAGAACATCAACCCGGGTAAACTTTACAAACTCCATGTACTAGATTAAAAATCCTTCGATTTTTTCCACTAGGCATTTCATATCTTACATAATGGGAAAATTGTTCAAAAGTCTTAAATTGATTACACTTTGGTCTATTCAATTCTAAATCTTTCAATTTTACCAGTTGGGTCAAAAATATTTTTACATTTTTTCAATTGAGTACACTCAGCCGATTTTAGTTAGAAATCGCTAACGTGGATGCCAGTTGTTTTATGTGGCATGGCTAATACTGATGTAAACAATTTTACAAATATTCTTTTAAATTTTGATTTTTAAAAATTTTTCCTTCTTTTTCTTTCTTTTTTCTTCCAAGCCGGCAAGGGCTAGCTGACCCTCATTGGTCACTAGGCGAGGGCTCCACAGCCCTCACCCGGTCGCCAACCCTCACTTGTGACCACGCCAACATCCCTCACCGGATTTGGTAGGAAAAATAATAAAAAAATCAAAAATTCAAATTTTATAGAAAAATTTACAAAAATTTGTCCACATTAGCACCAAGAATCCTATGTGGCACCATGGGAGTCCACGTTACTGATTTTCGATTAAAATAGGCCAAATGGAATCAATTGGTAAAATGTAAAAAAATTTAGTTCTCAATTGGCAAAACTAAATGTTTAGAACTAAATTGGCTAATTTTTGGACAATTTTTCCATTACACAATGCAAACCTACTTCTTTTACAATGGAAGCATAGTTTAAGGTCCACATAATATTTATTCAATACATGCAAAAAGCACTTTCAAACGGAAAATCAACTGGGCGACATCTACGTAGCTTGACCCTGACATGATCGAATTACTAGTCTACATGCCCCGCATATTGACATGTGATCTAGTGTAACATAATGTAAAAATCACACTAATCATCCGTAACTGCATCGGGGACAACAGTGAATTTGGGAGAAACCACATAGCATTGCAGCCGAAAATATCAAAAGCAGCAGCAGTGTCAAATAACATAAGGTGTAGTGTTGATTGATTCTAAAGGGAAAATTGTCCAAAAAGTCCTAAACCTATTGCACTTTTGCCAATTCAGTCCTAAACCTTTTAACTTTGCCAATTCAGTCATAAACCTTTTAAATTTGCCAATTCAGTCCTAAACATTTTCACTTCTAGTCGATTTAGTTCATCCGGCCAATTTTGGCAGGAAAATGCTGATGTGGACGCCGGCGATGCCACGTTGGACCGCCGGCACTGACGTGGACAATTTTTAATAATATTTTAATATTTTTTTTTTTTTTTTGATTTTTTTGAATTTTTTGAATTTTTTTGAATTTTTTCCTTTTCTTTTTGGCTTTTTTTCTTTCCTTTTCTAGTGGCTGGCCACCTGCCGTCATGAACTTAGGCCCAAACCACGTCGTCGCCGCCATCGCCGCCGTTGTTGTCTTCGTCCCTCTGTCTCTTCTGCTTGGGTCCTCCCGCCTCGCCCCCGTTGTCCCTCCATCTCTTCTGCTCGAGTCCTCTCGCCTTGCCTCCGACTCGCTCAACTCGCTGCTGGGAATCGACAACGTTAGTAGGGTGGAAGGACCGTCATCATCTTCCCAATTGTCCACGCCTCGTGGGCCAAGGGCTTAGGCTGGCCTCGCTAGATTTGGTCTGGGCAAGGCCGACGCTCACCTGGGTGAGGGTGAGCCCCGGAGAGGGCTCACCCTCATCAGAAATGGTGAGGCCAGCCCTTGCCTAGGCCAAGGCGGCCTCGCTTGGCGTCGCCATTGCCTAGCCGACACCTGGTGAGTCCTAGCCTGGGTGAGGGTCGGCCTTGCCCAGGCAACCCTTCCCAGGCCGTGCCTAGGTGAGGGCTCCCCTCGCCGAGGCTCCTCCTCGCCCGGCTGGGCCTCGCCTATGGCGGGCTGTGGCCAGTGGCCAACTGTCGCCTTTGTGGCCGGTGGCGAGCCACCGGAAAAGTAAAGAAAAAAACCAAAAGAAAAAAAAAAAAAAAAAAAAAGAAGAAGGAAAAACAGAATAAAATAATAAAAATTCAAAAAAAATTAAAATTGTGCACGTCGGTGCCGACGATCCAATGTAGCACCGCCAACGTCCACGTCAGCATTTTCCGGCCAATTTTGGCTGGATGGACTGAATCGGCCAGAAATGAAAAGGTTTAGGACTGAATTGGCAAAGTTAAAAGGTTTAGGACTGAATTGGCAAAAGTGCAATAGGTTTAGGAATTTTTTGGACAATTTTCCCGATTCTAAATCTATAGGGATTGTTCTGTTGCTGCCCCGTCGCTTGGGCATTAGCATTGTTCTGTTGCTGCGGCACCGCTTCGGCGTTAGCATTTTTCTGTTGCTCTACCGCTGCTTGGGCATTAGCATTGTTCCGTTGTTGCACCCTCAGATTGGCAAGGTGCACCCTCAGTTTGTCGTGTAGATCCCAGCTGAGGGTCATATTTTCGTAGTACTTCAGCGACATACGGATGTTTACCAATGCCGCGAGGGAGTTGTAAATGGAGGCCAGTAAAGAGAGGGCGTAAAAAGTCCATTTCAGTAAACCTGATCGTTTCCGAGGACGTCAGCATAGAAGAATAAACAATACCTTGGAAGACGAAGTACAGATTCATGAATTCCTGAGTCGTACTGATGCGGTTCGAGATAAGCTCTTGTAGACTCTAATTGGCCTCTGTAAGTTGGTCCATGCTCTTCTCTAAAATTTCTGGGCTCGCCATTTCTGATTCTGCGGTTGGGGTCGGCGATTCGAATTCTCTCTGTTTGTAGGTGTTTGTGTAGGACTTAGGACTAATGAGTGACAGAGCTGAAAATAGGAAGAGCGTCTTTAGTATTGCCATTATGATGCATACCGGCATATATATAGGTTGGAACACCCACGTGTAGGTTCCATTGAATGAGCTGCTCCAGTATTAGGGGTTGAGACGTAGTCATTTTTAAGCATATAGAAATTAGGATTTCCAGGAATGTGCGCCAATTTTGTGCCAAGGAACATGTGGAGTGCGTCAGACAGCTCATTGTCCTCGCTTTTCAACTTGCTGTTCACAACCCAAATAATTTGAATGATTCAAAACAAGAATTAATTGAAGAGTGTGTCAGTAAAGTAAGAGGGAAACGTTCTTCGTCTAGGGTTTTACTCACAGTCAAATATTAATTCCAGGAAAAGAAACATGTCAAGTCACCTATTTTCTGACCACAAAGTTCACCCCGTTTTTTGGTCCAGCAATTGATAAATAGGTCTTCCGCCCCAGCGGCCGAAAAAAGAAACATGATTATAGAGTCTTCTTGTCTTTTTCATAGTTTTATATACCTGATTATCGTACATATAACACACGTGTAGAAGATGTGTTTCCTTAATATTGATTCCATAATTCCACAGGACATATCCCCCGTTAATTTTGTCCTGATTAATTTACAAGTATTACTTATTGCTTTTGCCATATCATCAGCTATGGTGGTTATAGAGTTCACATTGTCTTCCAAGAGATTACAAGTTTGAGGCATGTCATGAATAGATCTTTAGTCAACTTGTGACTTGGGCATTTGCTACCTCATGTAAAAATATGTCCTGATTAACTTGCAGCTTTGTGTATTACATACTGGTTTTGCTATATGCTTAGGTATGGTGGTAAAGAGGTCACCAGTTTGATGCATATCTTGAACAAACCTCTAGTCATTTTGTGCCTTGTGTATTTGCTACCACGTGTGAACATGTTTCCTAACTTTTGGCAAGCGCTACGGTCATCAACTCATACAGACTAAGGCTACATTTGGTCTTCCATACATTTTTACCGAATAGGATAAGGTTAGATAGGATAAGGATATGATAAAATTTGAAATCTTTTACGTGGTGTTTGATAATGTCTAGATATTAAAAAAAAAAAAAAAAAGATCCAAATAAATATTACCCAACTGAGCGTTTGAAATACATCGACATTCTCACTCAACCCACCTCTCTTGCTTTTTCGCTCTCATGGTTAGTGGTCAAGGAAAATGAGACATCACAGACCATCATCATCTTCATCCTTTAGTAAGGGCAGGAGGTTAACGATTCCACATCTGGTGTGCACTACTGCAATTCCCTGTTTTCTCGCTCTAGATGCTCAATGTTCCTTCTTTGCAAGTCGCCTTTTGGATTAGTACTCTGAAAACAATACTTGAGTTCACAACTGAACTCAAATCCTTTGTTTCTTCTCTGAGATTCTGCTCCGAAATAAAGTTAAAACATACCATCACCCAAAATTGAAAATCAAAGGAAAAATATAGAACTCGTGACTTGGTTGCCTCAAGAACTTGTTGACGACGCAGAACAAAGTACTAAACAGGGACGGACATAGACCCAGAAAGCCCCGGCAAATAGAACCTAGATTACGTTAGACAACCCCGTGTCGATGACCCATCATCAACAAATTAAATGGGTTGTAAAGACGAACCGTCCCTGGTGAGCCCATCAATTTAACCCATCACCATCATCCTTTTATTCAGATCAAAGCAAGAGCGGGGGATGATTGAAAATAATAGCAAAGTTCATCGAAATTCCCGATGATAGGCGCTAAAATTTTTCACAAATAGAATGGGTTCTTCTGCGAGGAAAAAAAAGAGAAATCTGAAAGTCGTTGGAGGAAGTCAACTCTTTGCATGGCTGCGCGTGACAAAGCTAGAAGCAACAGTTTAAGACAATGGTATTTGAGGTCGAGGACGGTGATGTTGAACCGACAACAAGAAGAGAGATCGACTAAGAGGTGTTCATCTGGTGTGGACGATGTCGAGTGGTGAGTAGCAAAGCGAGTCCATCGGGTTTTTCTCCTTTTTTCTGTTTCTTTTTTCCTTAGATTTTCCACAAGGTGGGGATTTTTTCTCCAAATTATGTCCAGATACATTCAAATCTAGTGTTTATCCTATCCAAAATCATATTCAGTCCTCCAAACGCAGCTTAAGTAGTAATGACTTAAACAAAATCTTTCGTAAGGAGTATGAACCTCTCATGTTAACACCCAGAAAGGTATATGAACTATCATGCCTCTCTACCTTGTCTACTTATAAGAAAAAAAGAGATCTTTGTCTTTTCTATGAGAACTTGTTTTTAGGCTTGTTAAAATTTGTCACGGATCCTCTATAATGTTATCTCTGTAGAAAATTTATTCACATAAATAACTAATTAATAATGAAAAACGGATCCATATATGATTGTAAAACACCGAGATCAATAAATATAGCGGAATTAAAGCGTACATATTTGAGCCATTGCTTCACTTGTAGAAGAGTAGATCACTCTGATAATCAAGGATCTATCTCTCTATGACCTATTTCGATATAGCAACTTTCAATGGGATTAAAGCAACTGATAGGTATAACCTATCCTTTTATAGGCTAGAGATGGGACCTAGCAAACCCTAATCAACAACATGTCAACTGAGCCATTCCCATTACGGGTTTCAGTCAAACACAATTGTCTACACTTTGCTACTCAACCAGGCCCGTTATCAATAGATGCCAATACCCAATTCAATTAGATCACTTTAGGTTTCAACAAATATTGGAATATCCATTAACCCGATTATTTAAAATAGAAAATCAATTAATTAATGTAAGCCCATATTATAGGAAATTTCCAACATTCGCCCACTTTGGCTACATTAATTAACTTATTTTATTTTGAAAAATATTTTATATTGAAAATGACACTATCGGGTTAATAACTGAAAATTTTGTTTTATGTGGCCACAACTTCAAAAAATAATATTCCAATAATGGCATCTCAAAACCAATCCAATTCTATATAACCTCAGTATAGGACTATGGAGATCAATGTGTTAAGAAAATACCACAACACATGATCTTCCATAATCACATATAATAAGTATTATATTTTTATGGATCATGGGCCTAGTAGTGTAGTAAGAAATAGTGCCAACATGTGATCAAAATATACACTATTTCTTATTAGTCATCAATGCAATTTCTCAACGATATAAAACTGCATTAACGCAATTTCTAAACAACATGAATTACCTTAGTGCGATTTCTAAACAATATGAAATTGCACAATTATGCCACAATTCAACATGAGATCTTATAATTAGTGACATCCAGTCATCTTCAAACTATTTATTTAAAGATACTGTTCTATACTTCCACTTCTCAGTCGACAGGAGAAAGGATAACAATAGAATCAACGGTGATGATCATAAAAAATAAATGCTTTAATAAAGATTGTAAAAGCATTATCAGTTTGCATAGAACTACAATATCCAGAAAGACAAATTATATAACTCCCACTAACAAAAGAAATCAAAAGATTCTAAAACACGCATATTCTTTGCATGTTCTTTAAACAAAATAAATCGTAAGTCTTTGTTAAAGGATCGGCAAACATGGACTCAGTTCTAATATTTTCAATCACAATGTCTCATTTTTTGACCAAGTCCTTAACAGTATAATATTTGATCTAATTAACCTTTTAACCGTGGCATTGTTGTTATTTATAGCAAAAATAACTGTTTGTCACACATAATGCAATAAGATCAATTATGTGCAATAAGTATTGCAACAAAAATAATTAATACATTATAAACTCCCATTTGGGCAGAGTGTATAATGCACCATCATTTTCAGTAGCATGAAGTTTGTAAAGTAACAACAAGGAGAATTACATATAATTGTTAATGATCCATCCCCTTTAGGCAGACAAATCATTTAAATTATACATCTCCATGATATCAATATATAAAGACGATAAAAGAGAATTACATATAATCTTCAAGGAACAATCCCCTTTGGGCAGACAAATCCTTTAAATTATATATATCCATTATCTCAACATAGAGGGAATTACACATAACTCTAAAAAATTTATCCCATTTAAGTAGATAAATCTTTTGAGTCACACATCCCCATCATTCATTTATAATATATTAATATAGAAGGGAATTATATATAACTTTCAAAAATTTATCCCCTTTGGGCAGATAAATCTTTTTGAGTCATCCCCATCTTTTAATTTTGGAATTTATCTTCATACAATTTTCAAATTAATATACACAATAACCCCATTTGGGGGGTAATTGTATATACTAATTTTTATCAATAAGAAACTTCAACAATTTACAAACTTTAACAATTTGTAAATAATGTTCCATTTAATCAATGCCCAAAACTTCATCAAACAATATGAAGCACTTTACGACATGTGCTTCCCAAGATCATATTGCATTTATCAAGCAACAATTTTTGCCGATTCTTTTTTTTTTTTTAAATGGGGGGTCAGAAAAATGGTTTTAGTCCAAAGCACTGAATTAACCCAACAAAAGAAAGGATAGGTGCATCTAGCACTTCAGTCAGCATGTTTGGTATTTAAGTTTAAATTACTCGTGCACCAAATACTCGTGCACCAAATACCAAACAAAGACACCCGGACAGGAACTACAATCTTTACAAGAAAAAAGAATGGCACCCAAGCTGTGTACTCGACTTCAACTTAAACAGAATGAAGAACACTCTAAGCAAGCACTGTAACCAATTACTTCAGACAAGGAAAACAACCCTTCATTCTGTCACCTTTAGTCAATAGGTTCTCATGTTTAAATTAAAAAATAAAAGTCCCACTAGCAATCTTAAGCACTCATGTCAAATCCCAAGTACATATAGGCAAGAGACCAAGACAAAACAACAAATAGAAAAGTGAACGCTGATTCTGCAGCAAGAATTGTAATATGTTATGAAGGAAAGCATCATTTAGCCTCCATATGTAATGGTCAATTGCAACAATATATCGACCGTAGTTGCTGCAATATCTACAATAACCCTGCCGTGCTATCTAAAATAGACCAAAAGTAGCTTAACACTGGAGACTCTAATAAAAGACAATACAATTGGAGTGAACGGATCATGGCCCTGCTCTGTCATCACAGGCAGAGCATATCATCACCAAGGATCTAAAATTACCATCTTGAAATAGCTCCAAAATCCAATATTTAATAATAATAATAATAATAATAATAATAATAATAATAATAATAATAATAATAATAATAATAATAATAATAATAATAATAATAATAATAATAATAATAATAATAATAATAATAATAATAATAATAATAATAATAATAATAATAATAATAATAATAATAATAATAATAATAATAATAATAATAATAATAATAATAATAATAATAATAATAATAATAATAATAATAATAATAATAATAATAATAATAATAATAATAATAATAATAATAATAATAATAATAATAATAATAATAATAATAATAATAATAATAATAATAATAATACAAATTTCACGAGTCCGCAATTCATCTTACGGACCCTCCTCCATGTATACATTGAAAAACAAGACGGATGACCGCCTCATGACAGGGAGAAACAGAGAATCAAGGAAGAGTTCTCCATCATCATCATAATCATGATCACTAACCATACACCCAAAGACAAGTCCAAGACAAAATCTTGCTACCGAAAAATTCTACATCCATATCCCAATACACCATCTTACGGACCCTCCTCCATGTATACATTGAAAAACAAGACGGATGACCGCCTCATGACAGGGAGAAACAGAGAATCAAGGAAGAGTTCTCCATCATCATCATAATCATGATCACTAACCATACACCCAAAGACAAGTCCAAGACAAAATCTTGCTACCGAAAAATTCTACATCCATATCCCAATACACCATGTCAACAACACCACATAGCTCGCTTTCCACAACAGTTTCCTTCAACCAAGAAACGGTTCTACCCATCATCTAAAAACCGAGTAACTACGAACAACTCCCGCGGCTTAAAAGCATAATTTCGTCTACCCTCCAGTCCTAACATTCGAAGCTCCAATCTCAAATTATATAAGGTTGCAAAGATCTCAACATGTAGAACAAAAGCCTTGTGGTTTCAGGATCAATCGAGCAAAAAATCCACACGAAAAAGTAATGCCCATATTCGGCTCAAAGTAAAATTTCGAATTTTTCCATAAAAGAAAATTTTGGGTTCTACAATCATATATGATCTGCTCCGATATCACATGTAGAAAATTTATTCACATAAATAACTAATCAATAATGAAAAACGGATCCATATATGATTGTAAAATACCGAGATCAATAAATATAGCAAAATTAAAGCATATCTGTTTGAGTCATTGCTTCACTTGCAGAAAAGTAGATCACTCTGATAATCAGGAATCTATCGGAATGCCAGATCTTCCTCTTTATGACCTATTTCAATATAGCAACTTTCAATGGGATTAAAGTAATTGATAGGTATAATCTATCCTTTTATAGGCTAAAGAGGGGATTTAGCAAACCCTAATCAACAGCGTGTCAACTGGGCCCTTCCCATTACAGGCTTCAGTCAAACACAATTACCTACATTTTGCTGCTCAACCAGGCCTGTTATCAATAGATGCCAATACCCAATTCAATCAGATCACTTTAGGGTTCAACAAATATTGGAATATTCATTAACCCGATTATTTAAAATAGAAAATCAATTAATTAATGTAAGCCCATATTATAGGAAATTTCCAACATTCTCTACCGTCAACAGCATTCATCTCACTTTTAATATTTTCCATAGTAACATTTCATTGAGTTAGGCGATAGAAAAGGACAATAGGCTATGGTCTTGTCACTGTTTGCCCCAACGTATTTCTCCTTGCGCTCATAAACGAAGAGAAAAAGGAAAACCCCACGAATTAATGAATCCCACTTGTGGGTTTCGATTTTCTTATTCAGAAGCAGTCAGCCGACTTAAGAAATAACAATGTCAGGAATATTTTCCACATATTCCTATATCTCGCTCTTGGGTTTCGATTTGTCATTTCGGAAAGCAAGAATGTTCGGCGAAGTAGTTGGCAAGGAATACTAAAATTAATTGACCAAGCTCTTCCCCAAGTGACCTGCACAACCGGCCATGTGCATGATATGTTCTCTAGACAACCGAATGAGTCGCACATTCCATTTTAGTTATTTTCACTACTTTTTTTAATCGAAATTTGCCTCTCTCTTTTTTGATTGAGAATATCATTAATCAAATATAGATATAGAAGTTGCTAATTAGAGTTAGGATTAATACCTTAAAAAATCTCAAATTGGTACACCGATAACAAACTTACCCTAAATTTATTTTTGACCATTTAAAACTCTATATATGACAAATTTACGGGGATAAATATACTATCAGTGCCATAAGTTATATATGGCGTTTATTTTGGTGCCAAAAGTTTCTGTCGGATCACTTAAGTGCCAAAAAAATTTGAAAAACGATCATTTTAGTGCCAACTCCGATCTGGTTGGCCGGAAATCCGACGTGGCACCTTTTTTTTAATTTTTGAAGCTGATGTGGCTTACCAGAGAGTACAGTTAGCATCATAATACCAAAACGACGCCATTTGGTGTCTCCCCCAATTCAAAACCCTAAATCCTCGACCAGTCGCCATTCTCGACAGCCCCTACGCTCGGTGACCACAACTTCAACCTTGACCCTGACCCCGACGATGGCCACTCAGTGGCTGCGGCTCCTACCCTGACCCTGACCCCAACCCTGATGACGGCCACTCAGTGGCCAAGTTGAAGGCCGTGATCTGGCCGGTGCTTAGGGAGGCCGCCGACGAGTGCCTGGCTTGTGTCTTCCAGTACCTAGGCTCCAGTGACCGGGGCTGGTGCTTCTTCGTGTGCTGTTGAGGGTGTCCGAACAGCGCCGAGCAACGGCCGTCGAGTGAGCGACGGCGGCCTAGCGAGCAACGGTGGCCCAGCGACAGCGGAGGCCGAGTGACGACAACCGAGTGAGCTAGGTCGGAAAAACCCTAATTTCAATCCCTTAATAAAAAAAAAAAAATTCCTCAAATGAGTTAAATGACATTGTTTTTGTGAGGCCATCCACGTAGGATGGCAAAACGACGTCGTTTTCTTAAGGAAGACCGAAAATGACGTCGTTTTAAAGCAACTAGAACTTTTTTTTTAAATATAAAAGCCACGTAATTAATCTAGCCGAAATCTCTTGCCGGTGGCACCAAAGTGAGCGCCGTACACAACTTATGGCACTAATAGCGTTCTTTCCCCCAAATTTACCCTTTGTTAATTTTCATTAAACTTTAATGTCAAATTGCTGAATTTGGTGACACATATCAATTGACGAGTATACTAGTTTAGAATTTGACCTTTCATCTATCACAGGTGTATCTATTTATGATTTTTTGTGATATTAATTCAATTTAAGAGAAACTAACGTATGGTAAATTTATAATAAAAAAATTGCATCAATTTTGGATTTTTGATGATCAAAAAGTTAGTTTGGATTAAATTTGTCACAAGTATACTAGCTTAAATTTTTGGTGATTAACAAATTAACTTGTGGTAAATTAGTCACAATTGTATCAATTTAGGATTTTTTGTAGCATCGACCCTTGAATTATTTACTTTTCGTATAACTAGTGGAATATTATTTTTTTCATTTTTATTATAGGTTGAAAGTTACTTTTCCTTATTGAAAAATCAACTAAGTGTGTGAACAAATTTATAATTACTAATAAGTGGGTGCTTACTTTTCCAATGAAAAAAAAAAAAAAAAGCTTTCGAAGGCAATATAATTTGTCCATTCGATTTAACAATATATTGGAAATTACTTTTCTAAACCAAAAGTACCGACTACCATATATAAAGAAGTTACAAATTTATCTATCCATATTCTATACGTTTAAGTCAAAAGTGAGTTTCATTTCACTTGTATGTTGGTTATATTTTTTGTTAATAATAGGGGTGACCATGGTTCGGGTTGCCGATCCACCCCTAACTCTAGGACCAACCCATACAGTGCTGGTTCTCAATTTTTAGGATTGAGGACCAACCCTATTGAGCTTGGGACCAAGGACCGGCCCGACCCAGTGGGCTCGATCCGGTTCTAAGGTCAACTTGGACCAACCGATAGTTTTTTATTTCATTTTTTATACTTCTTAAAAAAGCGATTGAGGACCGAACTGACCCAATGGGTTCAGTCCAGTTTCAAGGTCAACCTAGGACTAACCAATAGTTTTTTATTTCATTTTTTATATTTCTTGAAAGAGTAACCGAGGACCGTACCGACCCAATGGGTTCGATGATGAACGAGATTAACTAAAAAAGGCAAGCGGTAAGAGTCAAGTGGGGTAAGCGTTGAACATAATGAGTATCAAATGTTGAGCATGGAGCAACAAGCCAAGCGAGCATCGAGCAGCAGGCGGCACGAATGACCCTAAGCGAGCGAGGCGAGTGTTGAGTGGCGAGTGAAAAAGTTGTTTATTTTGATTTTGGCAAATTGAAAATAAAGAAGACAAATAAGATTAAAGAGAACCAATATTAGAGGAGAATGTCATAAGGAGTTGTTTATACTTTTTTAGACACTGTGAGGATTCATTATAAAAACATTTTCCACATTTGTAAATTATGACTATTGATGCCGTAAAAAATATTAAAAATCTAAGTTATTAAAGAATAATGTAAAATTACTTGAACTTCTCACTAAAAAGCTGTTTAATATTGTTGATGCCGTTTATTTTAAAATTTTCTCTATATAAAAAAAATTGTAAATAATATATTAGAGATATATATATATATATTCAGGATTTGTTGACACCTAAACTTTGGCGACCCATTTAGTCATTTATTCCATTAAAAATTAGGGGTTAATTTGATTCATGAAAAATAGTTAATTGTATAGTATATAGTTTTAGGTGCATTTATTTTTAATTTACATTTACATTAAGCCGGTGAGGATGGGTTCGAATTGATGCTTTATAAACTTTAATTTGATGAGTCGGGCTAAGCTCGCGAAGAGAGCAAATAGGCCCAAGCCCATATTTTTGGGAAGATTTTACGGATTTATCTTTGTGAGATTTCAATTCAAAAGTAAATATTGCGTTTGGAAAGGAAAGTATCAGATTTGAAAAAGAAATTTTTGTGGATATGGTTTTGAAAAATTAAGAAAATCTAATTCGTGACCTATAAATAAATTAATATGTGTAGGGTTTTAGAAGGGGCCACACAAGAGAAATACACGGCCACTTAGGTTGCGTTTGTTTTCACTTCTCTTTTCTATTTTTTAACACTTTTTTTTTTTTTGTTCTTGGGAACAAAAAGGAACATAAACACGTTTGGGTGCGTTTTGTTCTAAAATTATTTTTGTTCGTAAACACATCTCTGGAACAAAAACAAAAAAAAAAAGTTGTTTCTTGTTTCTAAAACAAAATTTAGAAACACTTTTTTTTTCTTCTTTTCTTCTTCTTTTTTTATTTTTTTTTCTTTGGTCGGGTCGGCGGCCTCGGCCATGGCCAATGACCGGCCGACGAGGGGTCGGCGGCCTCGGCCATGGCCGATGACCCGGCCGACGAGGGCCGGCGGCCTCGCCCGGCCCAAAGCGAGGCTCGTCGGTCCCCGACGAGGCCGAGCTCGCCCGGGGGCGAGGCTCGAGCTCGCCTAGCCAAGGCGAGGCCGACCTTGTGCCGGGTTGGGCGAGCTCGATCTCGCCCAACGGCCGGCGAGGCTCGACCTCGCGGGGGCCGGCGAGCTTGCCGTGGCCGGGCGAGGTCGCGACCCTCGTCCCTGGGTCGTCGGACCCTCGTCACGGTCGTCGGCCATGGTCGAGGCCGGTGACCAGCCAAAAGAAGAAAAAAAGGAAAAAGGAAAAATAAAAAATAAATAAGAAAATAAGAAAAATAATAAAGAAAATAGAAAAAATAAAATAAAAATATTAAAAAATAAAAGAAATAAAAAAATTATACAAATTTACCAAACGTGTTTACATTTTTTTTTTAATTTAGAACAAGTTTTACCAAACGCTTTTTTGTTCAAAATGTTAGGAATGTAAATACTTTTTTCTATTTCTATTTCCTCGAACAATTTTTAAACAAAAATGTTACCAAACGCGCACTTAGTTGTCACGTCGAAGGGGGGCTTCTCTTCGTTCGGACAAGAGAAATTGAGGACAAAAGAAAAGTTTTCTTTCGGTTTTGGGGACTTCTCTTCGTTCGGACAAGAGAAAACAAAAAAAGAGAGACAAAAGGGGGGTCGTTCGTTCACGAAAAGGGGAGAAGGTGAGGTCAAAATTGCCTGACACACACAAAGAAAAAGTCAAGAAAGAACAGAGAGAGGGCAGAGGCAGAAGACGTGAGGGGGCAGAAGACGTGAGGGGGATTGCTCAGCAGAGAGAGAAAAAAGAAAAGGAAAAAGTGAAAACAAAAGCAGAAGAACCGGTCTTCGCTGCTGCTCGATCTCCCGCGTGCGACGGCGTCCCTCTACCGCTGCTGCCCGTTCGCTGCGCCGGCCGCCTTGTCGCGCGGAATCCACCGCCGCGCTTGCCTCTCTACCCGAGCCGCGACGCCGTTGCTCGAGCTACTGACCACCGCTCCTCCGCTCGCGCTGTTGCTCGCCCGTCCGACGCCCGCGCCTCCTCTTCCGCCACCGCCCGATCTGCTGCACCAGATCTGCAACCCAGCCGCGACAGCAACACCACCGTCGAAGCCACAGCCGCGACCCGCCTCCTCACGACGACTCGAAGCCCCACGGGAGCCCACACCGCCGATCCCTACCGCCGCGACCAGCAGATCTGCCCCGACGCCACAGCTGCCGACCGTCGCGCTGAGCAACCCGCGAAGGCGCCACCGTCTCGCCGCACCAGCCTCGCCTGCGCTGCTCTCCTTGTGAAGCCGCTGCTGCCCCTGCTCTGTTCGTGATCTACTCAGCCCCCTGCCGCCGTGCTGCTCTGCCATATCCGACCCGACGCACGTCTGAGCGACGAACCAGCTGCGGCTTGCTCCCAAACGCCGGACAGCAGCCCCCTGCCCGCTGGTTAATGTTTCTGCCGCCGGTCCGCCCGCCGCCCTCGCCGGAGCTCCGAACAGCGACCCATCTAGCCGTCGGCTAACCCTAGTTTTGGAGGCCAAAGCCCTAAAGGTAGTTCTTTTTTTCTTTTATTTATCTTTTATTTTGTTATTTTTATTATTTTACTAGCTCTTTTAGTAAAATTATTTCTCAGTGTAAGGATGCAATGTTTGGTATGAAATTGCCTTGAAATTAATGATTGTCAGTCCGATTTTTGCGCCTGAAATCCGACTAGCAATCACTTAAAAAATCGCTAATTCGATCTCTCATCCAAGATTCGATTCACGATTTAAGTAAAATTCCCAACCCGATTTCAAATGCGAGATATGATTCATCAATTTAGGTATCAATTTTGCTTGATTGGCTGTGGTGTCACTTAAGTTTATTTTCTTTTTTAAAAAATCAAAAAATGTAGGTTAGAATTAGGTTTATTTCTTGTTTTAGGGTTTGCATGTTTAGAATAGAAATATTATTCCGAATTTTGAAAATAAAAATTCAAAAATTCAAAAATTCAAAAAAATTAAAAAATCAATTAATTTAGGTTGCTAGTTTTTTCTTAATTTGGATTACATGTTTAATTATTTGTCAATTATTAATTTCGAAATTTAAAAAGAAAAAGAAAAAGAAGAAGAAGAAAAAAAAAGGAAAAACAACAAAAGAAATCATCATGCATATGTCATGTAGAGTTAGGACATATTTTGCACGTCATTGCATATTAGGGTAAAATTGCACTTAGTTTAATTTTAGATAATATTTTTCTTAGTTTATTATGTGTTTAGGTATTTTCTTAAATAAATTGCATTTTAGGATTTTTTGGGTTAAGATAATATTTTAGTTTAAATTAGGATTTAGCTCAACCTAATTCCTAATACAAATTGAATAGGATCTTAATCTAATTAGATAATTTTCACATTTTTTCTAATTTCGAATTTCATAAAAAATACAAAAAAATGTTTTTGAATAAATTAGTTTCAATCTCTAGGATAGATTACATTCTTTTAAGAAAAAAAGAAAAAAATTGTCATGTGCATGTCATTAGGATTAGATTCATAAAATGCATGCCATTTAGTGATTGTTGCTAGGTCCATTTAATTAGAAATTGCATGTCATTAGAATTAGGCCATTTAGTTAATATTGCATTTATTAAATAAGTGAAAAAAAGAAATTGCGTGTTAATTAGAAGTCACATTTAGATTTGTTGATGTGAAAACAATACGGATGCTTTCGTTACTTTGAGGTAAGTTTTGTAATTTATTTATTGCTTTACTTGGTTGTTAAATTGTGGTTTACATACTCACATGATCGCCTCACATGTTAGGGAATTAGATTTAAAATCAATTTAAGCTGCATGCAAAAGCATTTTTGAAAATAAAAGAATGGTACTTAAAGGGCATTAGAGAAATCTAGTATAATCAAGTCCCCATACCTAAAGTCTTTGTTTCGTAGGAGATAAAGTAAAACTCTCGTTACTTTACTTGAGTTTCTAATCGATCCACCAAAAATAGATTAGTGGCGACTCCTAGTCAAAAATCAATTGCATGTTAAAAAATTAAACCTAAGTCGTGAATTAGTATGGGCTTGGGAGAGCTCGAGTTAAGTCTAGGCTTAACAATTTATTAGCCAAACCTTAGGTGGTTCACACCAAAATATTAGTCATAACAGCTTGACGACTCCGCTGGGGAACTTGAGTTGAAACTCTTAGTGGACTTAAGCCAATTTTTTTTTTTTTTTTCAAAAAGAAATATTTTGGTTTAGTAGCAAGGATTCCAAGTACGTCTTTAACATATAAGGTGTTAAATGTTCTTACATTGGGAGGTATAAGGGGAGTAGTGATTGCTAACCTTTGTCTTGCAGATTGGAATTGAGAATAAGGATGCGTTTGGTAACATTTCGTTTAAAAATTGTTAGGGAAACGAGAAATAGAAAAAGTATTTTTGTTAGAACAATTTTTGAATAAAAACGCATTTGGTAAACTTGTTCCGAGAATAAAAATGAACGTAAAACACGTTTGGTAAATTTGTATAATTTTTTTTATTTATTTTATTTTTAAATATTTTTATTTTATTTTTTTCTATTTTCTTATTTATTTTCTTATTTATTTTTCCTTTATTTTTTAATTTTTTTTTAATTTTTAATTTTTCCTTTTTCCTTTTTTCCTTTTTCTTCTTTTGGCGGTCGCCGGCCTCGCCATGGCCGGCGATCGGCTAACGAGGGCCGGTGGCCTCGCCTTGGCTGGGCGAGATCAAGCTCGCCCGGCCCGCCAAGGAGGTCGGCCTCGCCTTGGGGGCGAGCCTCAAGCTCGCCCATATCCGGCGAGGCCGAGCTCACCCAACCAAGGCGAGGCCGAGCTTCGCTAGGGGCCGGCCCTCAATGACCGGTCGCCGGCCTCGGCCGAGGCCGGCGATCGCCAAAGAAAAGAAAGAAAAAGAAAAGAAAAAGAAAAGTGTTTCGAATTTTGTTCTAGAAATAAGAAACAACTTTTTTGTTTCTTGTTCTATTAGGATGTGTTTTAACAAAAAAAATAATTTTGGAACAAAAATGCAAACAAACGCGTTTTTGTTCCTTTTTTATTCTTGGGAACAAAAAAACAAAAAAGGTGTTTAGAAACAGAAAAAAAGAACAAAAACAAACGTAGCCTAAGTGTTTTAGATTCGACTTGTTGAAGTGCTGTTTGATTTAAATTGTCATGTGTGCTTTGCATCTTGCACTACACTTTTGAACACACAACTTGCTGCCGGACCTGGGCTGCATATGATCATTTAGGATGGTGTTGAAATGGATACCACTTCGATCGCATGCTCGCGGTATGAGTCGCCTATATCAATCCCGAAGTTTCCTTTTTGGTGTTAAGAGTAACCACCTCGATCTGCATGCCCACAACCTAGGTCGGCTCTTTGACCAAGCCAAAGTCATAAGGACCCGACATAGTCCACAAGCCCGTGGCTAGTTTGATCATCCTTGTGGCTCCACCATGTTAAGCCTTATAGAGTAGAAATTGAGCCACTTACCATGCTCATGTCTATGGGATTGCCATTGATTTTCCTTGGTGAAGTAAGTCTTCTATCCCTATACTATGCAATTTACTTTTGGTCCATCCATGACAATCTAGGTTAGTCGTTTGATCTAATTCATTTGTTAATTAGAAATGAAATGAGGAAATTGCCACGCAATGAATCATTTGCCAAAAAAAAAAAAAAAACTTTGGAGAATTTGTTTTCAATTCATGTCTAGGAATTTAGTCTTGCTAGGGTGTCTATCTTTATTTTCTGAGTCCATTTTTAGGAAATACCCTTATTGTACAAACTTTTCATGAATAAATAAAAAAAAATGAAAAAATTGATTAGATCATTGTCATGGATTGACTTTCGATTTACACCTCATGCTTACATGTTCCTGTTCATTTGAATTAGGTGATTATGGAGTGATCCCACTCACCCATCCGTTCATGATTGAATGCTAAAATAACGGATCAAAAAGAGCTATCCTTGTAAAGCAAAAGTGTTGCGATCTATCTTCAATGAGAAATTGCAACTCCAATGAGAGAGCCAAGAAAACTTTTTGAACCATCTCATTTTTTCTAAGGTAGCCGAATTCGATGCTACCATGAAGAGACTAGTGACCTATCTAGGGGGAAGAATATCTGACTTGAAGGGTTCACATCACAAGATCAAGGATAGTAAAGAATTCAACTGCACATGATTCATGATCCTAAGTAATTCGATTTCCTCATTTAATTAGGGGCATGCACCTTCCCCCGCGTGGGAATTTTTATCGCTTTTTAAGGATTGATTTCAATTTCTTTTGTGCTTGAACATCACATTCCAATAAATGTAATTCTATTGATGAATATCAATAAAATTACAAGTTTTGTTTTGAGGACATGATGGAGTACACCAAACTAGCCCGGTGACGATATCCAACAATAAAAAGAAAATATCATCCATGGAGAAGTTCTGAGGATTAGGCTTCTTCATGCTTCCTCATAAAAAAAAATTCCCAAAAAAAAAAGGAGAATAAAAAAAAAATCATTTTTCAAGTCATTTCCAAAAGCATGCATTAGGTTAGCCTTATTTAATTCTATAACTCATTTACTTCATGTTTCAGAGCATTACTTTTATGTCATGATCTGAAAATGGCGCATCAGATGACAAATTGGGGGCATGGCAGATTTTGATAGTGACCCGATTGTGATAAAATCTCGATCTAAACTAAAATGGATGTGCAATCTGAATTTACTTTAATGTTGCATAGTATTCTATTCATGCACGTTCTCTTATGTAGGGGTAATCGAGACGGTCACGGAGGAAATGAACTTATCTCTAATTGAATCAATGTCCTTGTATAATCACAGATGAAATGAGCTTATCTCTAATAGCGCCGGTCACTAAGGAGGAAGTCCGAGATGCTACTTTCCAGTTGGGAGCTACTAAAGCACCCGGTCCTGACGGTTTAAATGGCTTATTTTCCAAAATCATTGGGATGTTCTTCAAGATGACCTAGTGTTTTTTGTGGAACAGTTCTTTTTATCCTGAGTCATACCATCTATTCTAAATCGGACTATCATCTCTCTCATTCCTAAGTTCCCTCATCTTGAAAGGCTTGATCAATATCGCCCAATTAGCCTCTGCAATTATGGCTATAAAATTATCTCTAAGGTGCTAGTGAATCACCTGAAGCCCTACTTGCCTGAACTCATATACAGGGGACAAAATGCCTTTGTGAGTGTCCACCAAATATAAGACAACATCTTAATAGTGCAAGAAGTGCTTCATCAGATTAATATCAGGAAATACAAGCGGCAATTTCGAGTTGTTTTGAAAATGGATATGCAGAAAGCATATGATCGGGTTGAGTGGGATTTCCTACAAGATTATCTCCTCAAGATTGGCTTTCACACTACATGGGTACATTGGGTTATGTAGTGTATCACGACAGTCTCGTTTAGTGTTAAGTTTAATGGTGAACTGCTTCAATTTTTCAAACCATCCAGAGATATTCGACAAGGTGATCCTCTTTCACCCTATCCATTCATCCTATTGGCAAATGTTTTATCTCATCTTATGAATTAAGCAATTACCATGGGGCTTCTCAAAGGCATTAAGTTGAACAGGTGGTGTCCTACTTTATTTCACCTCTTTTTTGCAGATGATGCCATTTTCTTTTTAGATGGTAAATTACTTGAATGTCAGAATTTGGCTAACATCATAAATCGGTATTACTATGCTACTAGCCAAACAGTCAATTGAAATAAATCCGGAATCTTGTTTAGTAAGGATTGTCCTCTTACCCTCAAGGAAAATCTTGCTCGAGAACTCCGAATTCCTATGCTAGATAAGGCCGGTAAATATCTTGGTATACCATATGACTAGGGCAAATCTAAGAGAGAAATGTTTGCTTGGTTATTAGGAAAAGTGAATGCCAAATTAGAGGGGTATAAAGAAAATTTAATCTCTAAGGGTGGAAAGGAAATTTTACTAAAGGCTGTCGTACAAGCAATTCCTTAGTATGCCATGTTAATTTTCAAGATACCTGTGTCTATTTGTAAATCCATAGAGCAGAAAATTGCTAGATTTTGGTGGCAAAGTGATGGCAAGAAATCGGGTATCCATTGGAAGAATTGGGACACTCTTGAAAATAGCAAGCACAATGAGGGTATCGGCTTTCATGATCTGCTTGACTTCAATAAAGCCATGCTTGGTAAGCAAGCTTGGCGACTACTTCAGCATCCAAACTCTTTATGGAGCAACTTTTTTAAAGGTCTATATTTTCATGCTCGGGACTTTCTGCATGCTGAGCTAGGTTCGAAACCATCCTGGGGTTGGAGGAGTATTCTGCTTGGAAGGGATGCTATTATACCTCATTTACTATGGTCAATTGGTAATGGCCATTCTATTAACATTTGGGAAGACCGTTGGCTTCCGAGTGGGGTTATCGGAGGTCCTGTTGCTCGTGAGGCTCCCAAAATGGTCGCGGACCTATTCAACTCAGACAACAACACTTGGAACATCCCCCTTATTACTCAGCACTTTGATGCCCCCATAATGGCTGAGATTCTCTCTATATAGGTGCGCCCTATTTATGCTACTGATTGTGTTATATGGAACAAAACGCAGAATGGTACCTACACAGTCAAAAGCGCCTACCATACCATACGGCAATACAAGAACAACATTCCTCATACTCAAGCATCATCATCATATAAACCTCCTCCGATTCTATGGAAAACTATTCGGAAAGTTAAATTACCCCCCAAAATTCGCCCTTTCCTTTGGTTAGTTTATCATAATGCCCTAGCTACCAAAGATAATCTTTATCAGTGGCCCATCACGGCTGTCCCAACATGCCCTATTTGTAATCACAACAAACCAGAAACTATAGAACATCTTTTGCTTTTGTGTCCATGGACGCGTCGAGTTTGGTCACATCCCATGATTAGCATTCCCATTGCACCACGCTCAGTCAGGCGAATGGATGAGTGGTTAATAGAACAGATTGAAAGTAGGGGTCGCTTACCTTCCATGGATCTAATTGCTGCACTGTTATGGCAGATATGGAAAGCTCGAAATGGATTTATCTTTCGACAAAAACAGCCAAGTCCATTGATGGTCGTCAAGGAAGCCCTCACTCAGGTGCGGATCTCTTCGCTCTCATCCCAACCGCTGCTGTGTACAGCCCGAGCTCCATCCCAACCAGATCTCCTGTGGCGACCTCCAGATCTTGGTGAAATCAAAATCAATATCGATGGGGCATATCAACAGGCGACATCAAAGGGCGCTATGGCATGTATACTTAGAGATCATATCGGCACTTTCCTTCATGGCTTTACCTACGGTTACACAACAAACTCGACTCTACACAGCGAGATCCAGGCGTTCCTGCACACTCTTGACTATCTGCTACAGCATGGAAAACATCACGAACGACTTGTGCTTGAATTTGATTGTCTTACTTTGATAGATGCAGTTCATAATCCATCGTCGACGCCATGGGAGGCACGCCCTTTACTCGCAGAAGCAGCGGCCAAGCTTCCTCTTTTCGATACCCTACGAATTCGTCACTGTAGCTGTGAAGCCAATTAACATTACACCTGTAAACACCAAAAGCAGCAGCAGTGTCGGATAATATATGGTGTAGCATTGTCGCGAGTTTCTATTATCCTTGGGCTGCACCGGCCGTTCACGGGAGCCGTCGGAAGTTCTGCCAATGTCGCGGAGGGCCCGCCTCATCAAGTCTAGTTGCTCCCAGTTTCGGTCCAACTCCTCGTGGTATATCAGTAACTTCGAGATGTTCTTGTTAATCATGACAAAGTTGAATATGAAAACCAGTAGAGAGAGGGCGGACGGAATCCATCTCAGCTTGCACTTGATGGTTGTCGAGGATGACATAACAGAAGAAAAGATCACACCCTGAAAGATGAAGTACAAATTCACATAATCGGGAATTTTACTGTCGAGGATTGCAATCCGCTCTTCTAGCTTCTGGTTGGCCTCGTTAAGTTTCTCGATGCTCTTTTGAACTTGCTCGGAAGCACGTGTGGTGCCTTGCTCTGGGCTCGGCATTTGGAATTCCCTGTTCTGATGGGTGTTTGTGTAGGAGCTGGGGAGAGGCGGAGTGAAAAATAGAAAGAGCCCTCTAACGAGCGACAGAGGGGAAAACATGAAGAGCGTCCTCAGTACTACCCTCATGGATTTAGGACTACTAAACGACAGAGGCAGAAAATAGAAAGAGCGTCTGCAGTAATGCCTTCAAGATCCATGCCGGCATATATAGTTTGGAACACCCCATGTGCATGTTCTATTAAGTAACGTCTATAGCTACTCCGTTCTCCGTGCTGAGACGAGGTCATTTTAAGCATATAGAAATTAGGGTTTCTAGGAACATGTGCCACTTTCGATCGAGTCGTGGATGTAAATGCGTTTTGCAGTTCATTGTCCTCGGTCTTCTACTTGCTAGCAACCAAAGAACATTTTTTTTTTTTGGTCATAAGTACCGATTTATATTAAAGAGTAAAGAAGTACATCCTGCTAGAACGGCGTCGAAAGAAGAATATCAACGAAAGGGGGTGGGGGGAGGAAAGAGAAGCCGGTGTCGCTGGGCTGATAGATCTGTGGGCTTTGGCGGCCCAGTCCGCGGCTAGGTTAGCATCTCTACGAACGTAATGAACGGAAACATTAGGGCAACGCGAGAGAAGATCTTGAAGAACAGAGAACAGGTGCTGCTCATTCCAAGGTTGCGGCTGACGATTCCGAAGGACATCCACCAGATGTAAACAGTCTGATTCAAGCTGTACTCATTGAAGATGAAGGCCCTGATTGATCAAGTCTTTGGAGAGCTCGAATAAGGGCAAAAGTTTCCTTTGAAAAGCCAAAAGGGCTGGGCGTGTTCGTGAACATATCGGTAAGAACTCCTTCATGAATCCTGTAAATACAAGCTACTGTACCTTGCTGATCACTTGGAATGAAAGATCCATCAATATTACATTTGATAGTTCCCTGAACCGGAGGTTTCCATTGATGACCAATATTAACCCTAGCTTCTTGAACTCGAGGTTGATAGGGTTGAAGAGACTGGAATATGTGGCTGTGGGCGAGAGCATTCTCCACAACTCGAGTGGGATCGGGGGCTTTCTGTCTGAAGATGGCATTGTTTCGATGACGCCAGATTTCCCACATCATATAGGCAATATCTTCAAAGCTTGGGGAAATCCGAGATTGAGCAGCTCTGGAAGCTACCCATTCATCCAAGCGTCGGACAGAGGTAATAGATATAGGGATTTTGATCATATTATGATTCCAAATTCCACTCGTCCAAGGGCAATAGAAAAAAAGATGTTCAATGGTTTCAGGAGTGTTCTGATTGCATAGACTACAGTTTGGGTTAGGGACAATGTGTCTGTGATATAGGTTGGCTTTGGTCGCAAGAGCGTTTTTACATGCTAACCACATAAATACTCTGATCTTTGGGGCTGTCTTCATATGCCATATCTTTTTCCATAGATGACTAGGGTTTTGGTAGGAGGATGAGGCCGAGGTGGGAAAGTGTTTATGGATTGAAGATAAGTAATGGTAACAACTCTTAACAGAGAAATCACCTGATGAAGTATCTGTCCAAACTAATTGATCCGAACCCAAAGATGAGTTTATAGGTGTATTGAAAATGGATTCACAAACCTGGGCATTGAATAGATTAGAGATGAGATCCTTCTTCCATGTAGAAGAATCTGAATTTAGAATGTTAGCAACAAAAATTGGTTCACCCTCCTCTGGTTGCCCTCCTATTTTGCCTATTGACAGCCAATTGTCAGCTCGAATATTAATCTTTGAACCATCCCCCACTAACCACCGGAGTTTAGGAAGAATTGCATCTCGGCCTTTTAATATGCTCTACCACCCCCAAGAAGGTCTATATCCTGGGGTAGCATTTTGAAAAGAGGATTGTCTAAAATATAGGCCTCTAAAAAGTTGACTCCATATGGCATTAGGTTGCTGGAATAGACGCCATGCTTGCCTCCCGAGCATTGCTAGGTTGAATAATATAAGATCACGGAAACCCATGCCTCCCTCTGCTTTAGAGTTCTTTAGTTCTGTCCATGCTGTCCAATGAATACCAGAATCATTATTGTTCTTGCTCCACCAAAATGCTGATATTTTCCTTTCTATCAATCTGCAGAGTGACAGGGGAAGCTTGAAGATGGACATGGCATATTGAGGTAAAGCCTGAACTATAGCTTTCAATAAAATCTCCTTGCCCCCTTTGGATAAAAGATTTTCCTTCCAACTTGTTAACTTTGCATTAATTTTGGCCAGGATCCAGGAGAACATCTCACGTTTGGAACATCCCCAGTCCGAAGGAATGCCCAGATATTTGCCATATTTGCTAATAACAGGTATGCGCATTTCTCTGGCTAAATTATGCTGTAGAGTCATAGGGCAGTTCTTGCTGAAAAAAATACCAGATTTATTTCTATTGATAAGCTGTCCTGTAGCATAGCAGTACTGGTTAAGTATATTCATAAGATTCGGCATTCCAAGACTTTGTAGCTTTAAGGAAAAAGACGAGTCGTCGGCAAACATTAAATGAGATAGCTTAGGACATGTTTGGTTGAATTGAATCCCCTGTAAGTGACCCGTGCTTACCGCTTGATTTATAATAGTCAATAATGCATTAGCAAGCAATATGAATATGTAAGGGGATAAGGGATCACCTTGCCGAATTCCTCGAGTAGGTTTGAAATATAGGAGCTGTTCTCCATTGAATCGGATGCTGAAAGAAGTTGTAGTAATGCAGGCCATGACCATAGAAACCCATTGATTTGCAAAACCCAATTGTAGTAAATAAGCCTCTAGAAAGTCCCATTCAACCCTGTCATAGGCTTTTTGCATGTCAGTTTTCAGAATAAGATTGAATCGCTTTGATCTAGATCTAAGCTTGAACTGGTGAAGAACTTCCCTGGGCAATCATGATATTGTCTTGAATATGTTTGCCTCTAACAAATGCTGCCTGTTCTGGATTGATCAATCTAGGTAAGCATGATCTGAGTCTATTAGCCATGACTTTTGAAATAATTTTGTATGCGAAGTTGCATAGGCTAATGGGGCGATACTGGGATATGCTTTCTGGGTGTTTTACAATTGGTACCAAAGTCAGAATTGTTTTATTTAAGTTTGGATGCATGAAACCTGATTGGAAGAACTCTTGCACTGTTTTGACAATAGTTGTTTTGATGATGTTCCAGTGATGTCGATAGAATAGCCTGTTGAGACCATCGGGGCCAGGAGCCTTGGAAGCACCTAGCTGGAAGGTAGCTTGATATACCTCCTCCTCAGTCACCTGACTTAGTAAGTGATCATTAATTTGTGGAGTAACAATAGGAGGACACTGACCTAGAAAAGGAGTAAAGTCTCTGGCCCCAACTGATTGGTATAGTTGAAAAAAGAAGCCCATGGTAATATCTTTAAGTTGCCGTGGTTCCCGAATCCAGTTTTGGTCTTCATCCATTAACATACAAATGCGATTTCTTTGCCGTCGTTGCACAGTACATGCATGGAAAAATCTTGAATTTTTGTCTCCCTATGTTAACCGGTTTAGGCGGGAGCGCAACGCCCAAAATTCCTCTTGATTCCATAATTGTTGAATTTCAGTTCTCGATAGAAGATGCTAATTCTTTGTCTCCCTTGCACTGATAGGAAGTTTGTTGTTGATGATTTGAAGATGTTGCTGTAATTGAAGGATGTGTTGTTTGGCATTACTAAAACGGGATCGGCTCCATCTTTCAAGGTTGCGGGAGACAGTCTGTAATTTGGAATTTAAGGAGGTAGGGCTACTTTCCCATGCTGATTTAACGACCTCTTTACATTCAGAATGATTACTCCAGAAAGCTTCATAATAGAAGGTCTTTTTTGACTTTGCAGATTGATAGTGAGTATGCAGCATAAGAGGGCAGTGATCTGATCCAATCAAGGGAAGGGCAAAAACTTCTGTAGAGGGATAAGATAAACTCCAGTCCAAAGAACAAAAAGCATGATCTAACTTCTCCTTCACCAATTCTGCACCCTCTCTATTGTTTGACCAGGTAAATTCACAACCTTTGTTCTCCAGCTCAATTAAAGCACAATCATTAATCAATTTCCGAAAGGATTGCAATCTGGAAAACATTGCTGGCCTTCTTCCTACTTTGTTCCAGGGAAACTGGAAATCATTGAAGTCCCCAATGCAAATCCAAGGTAGGTAATTAGCTGCATAGATAGTTCTGATTATATCCCAAAAATCCTGTCGAGCTTGATATATGGCAGGAGCATGTAGACAGGTGATGTGCATCGAGGCAGCCGAGGAAGGATCCAGTATTATCAGATCAATAAAATTCTGACCATCATTTGCAACAGTAACATCATAAAGATCTGTCCAAAAAACTGCCAGACCACCAGACAGACCTTCAAGATCTCTAAAAAAAGAGTGAGTGAAATGAAAGTGACGTTGTAAGTTCTTCAAAAATATTTCTCCATTCTTAGTTTCCATTAGAAAGACTAGATCGGGCTTTTCAGAGGCTATTATAGCCTTAAGGGATTGAATTGTCAGGGGATTGCCCAACCCCTGACAATTCCAACTTAGTAGTTTTATTGGTAACGTGGAGGCTGTTGCGGGCCAGCCTCCAAAGCCCATTGAGAGGTTTCATCAGCCATTAAGACAGGGGTATCTAATAGGTGGGATTCATCCAGCTCGAGTAGATAGTTAAGTTTAATCTCATATAGGGAATATCTCTTTGTTTTCTTGCTTGATCCCCCTGTTATCTGAGTACGAGGATTCTTTTGTTTCTTCTGCGGAAGATTGTCTATAGAAGAAACTTGGATGCCTTTTAATTTTGTGTTTGCAGGGACCAGATCTGTCGTGCGAGAACCTAAATGTTGAAACAGTGGTTTTGTTGGGATAAGAGGGGGTGGAGCAGATACCTTAGGAGCAGGCTCTGGTGGAGGTAATGCGGGTAGGGGAAGAGGCAGAGTTGGAGGAGTTTCAAGTATGGTTTCTTCCATAGGTTCCAAATGAGGTTTGGGGTTGTAAAAGGCATCCCAATAGGGGCTATGTTGTCTGACTTCAGCCCTTAACCACGGACCATACACCATTGTTTCTCGTCCCTTGAATTGTGTTTCATCATAAGGGAACTCTTTGCAGGACGTTGCATAATGCCCAAGTTTCCCACATGAAAAACAGAAGTGGGAGAGTTTTTCATACCTGAAATCGATCCATAGGGCTTTACCTGCTATGCTGATAAGTTTACCTGACTTTAAAGGTGCTTGCAGGTCAATCTCAATACGCACTCGCCGCAGGTATCGGGTTTGACCTCTAAGACTCTACCCATGTGCTGAAACTGCTAGCACGGTTGAGGAGTGTTCCATTCCAGAGGTAGCCCAATAACATGAACCCAAAAGGGACATTTGGAGAAATTGTAACAGTGTAAGGGGGTTTTTGGTTGCCACGGACGTAAATTAACTAGATGACCAGAAAATAACCAAGGACAACCATCTAATATCCGACGTTTTTCTGTTTCAGATCGGCATTTGATAATGTAGATACCACTGTCGCTAGAAGAGATGTCCACATAATCTACTCGCCACGCTTTCTTCATGGCAATTTGAAAAGCAGGTAAGTTAACTGTAGGGTTGGTGAAAATATTACCCACAAGGATGAGGCGGCATTCTGCTATATTATCTGTATCGTTGACATCTTCCCAAACCTCCAATTCTTGTTCTGAGTAGAGGCGACCCAGGCGATGACATAGAGATGCAATTCGAGAGGAATTTTCTTCCTCATCAGTGGCCATTTGAAGAGATCGATACTTATATAAGATGATTTTACAGCTCCAAATAGCAGATGTGAAGCTGACTTGGATGCATGTCAAGGATCGGCTAACATGCAATTGAAAAATTCGGAAGTAAAGCACGAGACACAATCAAATGAGCAAGGTGGAAGGGGTTAAACCCAGAGAAGAGCTTAGATGGAGACTGGAGAAGGATGGAGTGAGAGTCCAGTTGCGAGGGATAAAGTCCAAAGATGAAGGCATGAAGACAAACTCGATCATATCGCGAGAGAGAACTCTAACAAGAGCGAGAGAAGTCAATACCACATGAGAGATTTAGCGGTTGGAATTTGATGGACACAATTCCCAAAGAACAATTTGATTGATTCAAAACTAGAATTAATTGAAGAGTGTGTGAGTGAGGTAAGAGGAAAATGTTATCGGACAAGGGTATTATTCGCAGTTCAATATTGATTCCAGGACAAGAAACATGTTAATTTTACCTATTTTACGGCCACAAAGTTCATCTTTTTTTTTTTTTTTTTTGTTGTGTGGAGAAATTGATAAAGAGTTACTCCCCTTTAACGACGGAAGAAAGAAACATGCGATTGTAGAGTGTTCTTGTTTGTGTGACAATTTTATGTATGATGTTGCTATACACGTGTCCGTATAAAGATGTGTTTCCTTTGTATTGATTCCAAAATTTCAGGGAACAAATCTCCCCATAATGTTGTCCAGATTAAAGTAGCGGTTTTGTCTATTATTTATTGATTTTGCTATGTACTCATATTAAATTGGGCATACTGTCATCTATAAAGTCGTAGGTTCAGTTCATGTCATGAGTAAACCTTTGGGTAACTTGTGCCTTGTGCATAAACTACTTATACAATCTCTGACTTTTGGCACCTAGATATAGCTACAATCACCGGGTTGTACACCTACAAATGCACTAAGAAGTTATGACTCATGCAAAATCTTCCATAATGAGCATGAAACTCTCGTGGTAATGTCTAGAGGGTATATTTATGCCGATCGTCTCTCTATGCAAATTTTCTTTCTTTGCTTCATTTTCTGATGAGAACCTATTCTCAGGCTTGTTTAAATCTATTACGAATCCTCTATAATGTTATCTCTACTGCCAACGGTGTGATTTATCTTTCTCTTCACTATTTTCCATAACAACATTTCAGCGAATGCAAAGTCAAATTGGCAATGGTCTTCTCGTGAATCCTATCTCCCATTCTTGGGTTTCGATTTTCAGATTCAAAAGCCATCGGTCAATTGGAGAAGTAGGAACATCACGAATATTATTTTCCACAGAGCCAAACCCCAAAATTAATGAATCCGATCTCTCACTCTTGGGTTTCAACCTTTCATTTCCCACGAAAAGCGCAAGAATCCTAGCTGAAGTTTACTTTCACATGGAATCCTAAGTTTAATAACCAAAGGTCTTCCCCAACAGCCGGGACAATGGACCAAGTGCACATTATGTTCTTAAGACAAATTGAAGGAGTCGGGCGTTCTATCTTTATTCATTCACATATTTTGGTGGAAATTTTCCCTTTTTATGAAATTTTATTAATCAAATATAGATTCGATAACCTGCAAATGTATCCTTTACCATATCTGCACACATTTGTAAGACTAATTACCCAAGATCTTTGCTAAGCCTGTACCATGGGCCATGTGCAAATTATGTTCTCTAGACAAAAGAAAGAGTCGTGCCTCCTATTTTAGTTTTCGTCTCTCTTCGCAGAAATTTGCCATTGCTCTTACAATATCATTGATAAAATAGAGATTCGTACTTAAATATTTAAAAGATATAGAAATTGCCAAGTAGAATTATCTACTTCTTCTATGACAAAGCCACTTGGAAGATTAATCTTTCATTTCTAATAGGTTGAAAGTTACGTTTCCTTAACGAAAAATCAACCTAAACACATGAAAAAATTTCTAGCTATTAATAAGGGTTAATATTACGAAAAATCTTAAACAAGTATATTTGTGACAAATTTGCTTCAAATTAATTTTTGAATAAAAAAATCACAACCGATATAATTGTAACAAATATATCTCAAACTAATTTTTTTATGACTAAAAATTCCAAACTAATACATTTGTGAAAAATTTATTCTTTATAGTTTTATTTAAATTTGATTAATTTTTTCAAAAATCACAAATCCGTACAACACCAACTGTCAACGCTGACCTACGTGGTTGCGAATGAGCGATGCGGTCGCCTCTAGCAGTCCCAAACTTTGGCGACCCCACTAACCCAATCCAGATTCGGAGACTTGACAAACTCGACCCCCCCATCGGTCGAAACAAGCGACAAGGAAATGCCGACTAAGCAACCATGAACGAAGGAAACATGGAATCAGCCATGCATGCGAGTGGCATGTGCCAACTGACGTCATCATGACGTCAGTGCGCAAGCGCGTGGCACATGCCAAGTCGGTCGGTCCAACCTAACCCAATCCATCTGCCCAACCTGTTTGACTCCAACCGTTGACCCGTTCACCCGTTGAAATTTCTTTATGAATTTTTTTGAAATTTTTTTATTTTTAATATATTTTTAATATTTAATATTATTATATTTAGGAAAATGGGTTCGGACCGAGTAAACCCAATCTGGCCCACTGATTCTATCCAAGCCCAAGTCCGACCCACATCGGATAAAAAATAAGATTTTTTTTAGCTTAGTTTTTAAATATATATATATATATATATATATTTTAAATATATATAATTTTCCTTTCTTTTATTTTCTTTTTATCTTATCCCTGTTTTGTCTTTTCTGCAGCTACACCTTCTGCACTCATTCCCGAAGACAACTTTTGCTCTCTTTTTCCCTATTTCTTTCCTGTTTTTACTTTTTGCTGCAGTTTTTTTTTTCCTTGCTTTTTATTTTGTTTTCTTTCTTTCTTCTGGTCTTCTTCTTCTCCATCTTGTCTTTTTTCTGTATTTACAGGTTCGTTCCCCCACCTTCACCGAAACAGCCATCCTGCATACGAACTCTCACCGGAAAGTTCTTTCGCCTCAACACTAATTGCTGACGCCGACCTACGTGGCTACGAACGAGCGGTGCGGTCGCCTCCAGTAGTCCCAAACTCCCGCGACCCCACTGACCCAATCCAAATTCGGAGACTTGACAAACTCGACACCCCAACGATCAAAACAAGTGACAAGGAAATGCAGACTAAACAACTACGAACGAAGGAAACATGGAATCAGCCGCGCACGTGCGTGGCACGTGCCTGCTGACATCATTGTGATGTCAGTGCGCACACACGTGGCACGTGCCGAGTCAGTTGGTCCAACTTGACCTGACCCATTGCCCGACCCGGTTGACTTTTCGTTGAAATTTTTTTGAATTTTTTTTAAATATATTTTTAATATTTTATGTTATTATATTCGGGAAAACGGGTTTGGACCGTGTAAACCCAATCCAGCCCGCTGATCCTATCCGAGCCCAAGTCCGACCCAAATCGGATAAAAAATAAGATTTTTTTTTAGTTTTTTTTTTAAATATATATATTTTCCTTTCTTTTATTCTCTTTTTATCTTATCCCTGTTTTGTCTTTTTCTGCAGCTCCACCTGCTGCACTCATTCCCGAAGACAACTATTGCTCTCTTTTTCCCAATTTCTTTTTTGTTTTTACTTTTTGCTGCATTTTTTTTCTTGCTTTTTCTTTTGTTTTCTTTCTTTCTTCTGGTCTTCTTCTTCTCCATCTTGTCTTTTTTCTGTATTTACAGGTTCGTTCCCCCACCTTCACCGAAACAGCCATCCTCCATACGAACTCTCACCGGAAAGTTCTTTTGCCTCAACACCAACTGCCGACGCCGACCTACGTGGCTGCGAATGAGCGGTGCGATCGCCTCCAGCAGTCCCAATCTCCGGCGACCCCATTGACCCAATCCAAATTCGGAGACTTGACAAACTCGACCCTCCCATCGGTCAAAATAGGCGATAAGGAAATGCCGACTAAGCAACTACGAACGAAGGAAACATGGAATCAATCGTGCACGTGCGTGGACGTATCGTGATGTCGTCATGCGCGTGGCATGTCGTCGGTCCAACGCACCAACCCGGGTCGGTCGGTCCAACCTAACCCGACCCGATTGACTCAACCGGTTGAAATTTTTTTGAATTTTTTTGAATTTTTTTATTTTAATATATTTTTAATATTTTATATTATTATATTTGGGAAAACGGGTTTGGACCGGGTAAACCCAATCCGGCCCGCTGATCCTATCCGAGCCCAAGTCCGACCCACATCGGATAAAAATAAGATTTTTTTAGCTTAGTTTTTTTTTAAATATTTATATTTTCCTTTCTTTTATTCTCTTTTTATCTTATCCCTGTTTTGTCTTTTTCTGCAGCTCCACCTTCTGCACTCATTCCCGAAGACAACTTTGCTCTCTTTTCTTTATTTCTTTCTTGTTTTTACTTTTTGCTGCAGTTTTTTTTTTTTCTTACTTTTTCGTTTGTTTTCTTTCTTTCTTCTGGTCTTCTTCTTCTCCATCTTGTCTTTTTTCTGTATTTACAGGTTCGTTCCCCCACCTTCACCGAAACAGCCATCATTCATACGAACTCTCATCGGAAAGTTCTTTCGCCTCAACACCAACTGCTGACGCCGACCTATGTGGCTGCGAACGAGTGGTGCGGTCGCCTCCAGCAGTCCCAAACTCTGGCGACCCCACTGACCCAATCCAAATTCGGAGACTTGACAAACTCGACCCCCCCTCCCCCCCATGGGTCAAAACAAGCGACAAGGAAATACCAACTAAGCAACTACAAACGAAGGAAACATGGAATTAGCCGTGCACGTGCCAGTTGACGTTATCGTGATGTCAGTGCACATGCGCGTGGCATGTGCCGGGTCAGTCGGTCCAACGCGACCCAACCCGACCCGTCTACCTGACCTGATTGACTCCAACCGGTTGAAATTTTTTTTAAATTTTTTTGAATTTTTTTATTTTAATATATTTTTAATATTTTATATTATTATATTCGGGAAAACGGGTTTGGACCGGGTAAACCCAATCCGGCCCGCTGATCCTATCCGAGCCCAAGTCCGACCCACATCGGATAAAAATAAGATTTTTTTTTAGCTTTTAAATATTTATATTTTTCCTTTCTTTTATTCTCTTTTTATCTTATCCCTGTTTTGTCTTTTTCTGCAACTTCACCTTCTGCACTCTTTCCGAAGACAACTTTTGCTCTCTTTTTCTTTATTTCTTTTTGTTTTTATTTTTGCTGCAGTTTTTTTTTTTTTCTTACTTTTTCTTTTTGTTTTCTTTCTTTCTTCTGGTCTTCTTCTTCTCCATCTTGTCTTTTTTCTGTATTTACAGGTTTGTTCCCTCACCTCCGAAACAGCCATCCTCCATACGAACTCTCACCGGAAAGTTCTTTCGCCTCAACACCAACTGCCGACACCGAACGAGCGGTGCGGTCGCCTCCAGCAGTCCCAAACTCCGGCAACCCCACTGACCCAATCCAAATTCGGAGACTTGACAAACTCGACCCGCCATTGGTCAAAACAGACGGCAAGGAAATGCCGACTAAGCAACTACGAACGCAGGGAACATGGAATCAGCTGTGCACGTGCATGGCACGTGCTAGCTGACTTCATCGTGATGTCAATGCGCATGCGCATGGCATGTGCCGGGTTAGTCGGTCCAACCGACCCCCGACCCGTCTACGCGATTGACTCCAACCGGTTGAAATTTTTTAAATTTTTTGAATTTTTTTATTTTAATATATTTTTAATATTTTATATTATTATATTCAGGAAAACGGGTTTGGACCGGCTAAACCCAATCTGGCCCGCTGATCCTATCAAGTCCAACCCACATCGGATAAAAATAAGATTTTTTTAGCTTAGTTTTTTTAAATATATATATTTTTCCTTTCTTTTATTCTCTTTTTATCTTATTCACTATTTTGTCTTTTTCTGCAGCTCCACCTTCTGCACTTATTCCCGAAGACAACTTGTGCTCTATTTTTCCCTATTTCTTTTTTGTTTTTACTTTTTGCTGCAGTTTTTTTTTTTCTTGCTTTTTCTTTTGTTTTCTTTCTTTCTTTCTTCTGGCCTTCTTCTTCTCCATCTTGTCTTTTTTCTGTATTTACAGGTCCGTTTCCCCACCTTCACCGAAACAGCCATCCTCCATATGAACTCTCATCGGAAAGTTCTTTCACCTCAACATCAACTGCCGACGCCGACCTACGTGGCTACGAACGAGCCGTGCGGTTGCCTCCAGCAGTCCCAAACTCCAGCGACCCTACTGATCCAATCTAGATTCGGAGACTTGACAAACTCGACCCTTCCATCGGTTGAAACAAGCGACAAGGAAATGCCGACTAAGTAACCACAAACGAAGGAAACATGGAATCAGCCGCGTACACGCGTGGCATGGCACGTGCTCAGCTGACGTTAATGTGATGTCAATGCGCATGCGCATGGCATGTGCCGGGTTAGTCAACCCAACCCGGACCCGACTCGGTTGACTCGACCCGTTGAAAACTTTTTGATTTTTTTGAAATTTTTTTATTTTTTATTTATTTTTAATATTTAATATTATTATATTAAGGAAAACGGGTTTGGACCGGGTAAACCCAATCCGGCCCGCTGATCCTATCAAGCCCCAACTCACATCGGATAAAAAATAAGATTTTTTTAGCTTAGGTTTTTTTTTGAAAATTTATATTTTCCTTTTTTTTTCACTTTTTATTTTATCCCTGTTTTGTCTTTTTCTGTAGCTCCACCTTCTGCACTCCTCATTCTCGAAGACAACTTTTGCTCTATTTTTCCCTATTTCTTTTTTGTTTTTACTTTTTGCTACAGCTTTTTTTTTTTCTTGCTTTTTCTTTTGTTTTTTTCTTTCTTCTGGTCTTCTTCTTCTCCATCTTGTCCTTTTTTTTTTTTCTTCTTTTTTTTTTTTTTTTTTTCTGTATTTACATGTTCGTCCCCCACCTTCACGGAAACAACCATCCTCCATACGAACTCTCACCAGAAAGTTCTTTCGCCTCAACACCAACTGCTGACGCCGACCTACGTGGCTGCAAACGAGTGGTGTGGTCGTCTCCAGTAGTCCCAAACTTTGGCGACTTTTTAACGGTCCCAGCGCAACTTATTAGCGGAAGCATAAATAAGTCTCACCAACTCTCCCTCCAACAATCATGATACAATGCACACCACTAAGCACCATAAGAAAAGATAAAGCCAAGACACTTTTATTTACATATTTTCATGATGGATTTTCTCGAGTCGGTACAACAAAAGAAAGGCCAAGACTTTTGACTACACTCGGCCATAACCCCAAAAAGAGACAACTCGACCCTCTATGTCGATCATGCAAAATCCTCCATCTACTAGTGTCGGCTATTGTCCAAAAAGTTGCAGCTCCTACTCCTCACGCACGGGCCGTCACACCCATCCCGGTGTGTTAGGCGGTGGCGGCGGCAACATCCCCTGCATCACTCCGTCTCGACGAACGTGAACAGATATGAACTCCTGAATGACCGGGCCCTCAGCCAGGACCACGTCATACATCACTAATGCGCAAACTCGAATGAACGTCAAATCAGGGATGGTGGGACAATCGATCTCCACACACTTGACCTCCACATCTGAACGAAGGCCGTAAAAGACACCCGCGTGACAGCAGGGAGCGGCATCTTTCTAATATGAAATGTTGGTCCCTAAAGGGGTAAGTACAACCACTCAGCAGGTAAAGGACCCAACAAACCACTCAATGCATCACACAATACAATCATAACAATCATAGCATAACACATGTCATTCATGCATCCATGCATAATTTACCTTGCAGCCATGCATATGTCATCATACCACATGTACATACATCCTCATGTAATCATCACCATCATGTCATACAAGTACCATCATGCCATAGGTGCACATACATCCATGCACCTGCCATCATCATGTCACATATACCATCATACCATAGGTGCACATACATCCATGAACTCACCATCATCATGTCACATATACCATCATGTCATAGGTGCACATACATCCATGCACTTATCATCATCATGTCACATATACCATCATGTCATAGGTGCACATACATCCATGCACTCACCATCATGCATCCATGCATACATATGGCCATACCATGCATGATTCAATTTCAATTTCCAAATTTTATTCTTTCATTTTAAACCGCCACATTTCTCTTTTTCCCGGGACTAGTATTTGCATCCCACATTTATCGCTCGCACCACACCTGGCATCACGAGGAACCTCCGGCACAAACCCGCCGGGCATCCGGCACACACCCGCCGGGCATCTCGTACCCCAACTGGCATCACGAGGTATCCCCCGGCACAAACCTCTGGGCTTACGGCTCCCCCACTCTCCGGGCATCTCAAAACTCTCGAGGACCCTCCGGCATTCAGCCATTTAAGGCCACCGGGCATCCGGCATTTACACTCCCTAGCCAAGCATCCCGACACTCCTAGCGCATCGTCGGCTCACACCTCCGACGGCCTTCTCATTTATCTTAATTCACATTTTCAATTATAGCTCAATTTCAACATGGCATATGATGTGATGGCAAACAAGATCATTTTCATCATTTGATTCTTATATGCATTTCCAATCATCATCATACATGCAGCAAGATCCAATCACTTATGACAATACAATCCATGGGGTCCATACAACTTAGAATAATCCATACATCATGACTTTTTGAAATTTACCAAATTCCAGCTTGCACAATTTCGGAAAACATATAAATTAAATATCCATATGATCTTCAAAAATTATAAAATCAGAACATGTGATAGGCAAGACATAAAGGTAGCAACTCCATGAAGAACACATGCCCAAAAGAACTTCACACAAAAAGATATAGCTCACACAATACAGCTTGCAAAATTCGGATAAAATCAGATTGTGCAGTTCTTGAAATATTTCGATTAAAATACCCGAATGACCTCCAAAAATTATGAAATTTTACCAGGTTATAGTCAAGACCCTAAGGTATATTTTTCATGAAGACATCAAGGCCAGATTCGTCCTAGATAATTAACTATGGACGGTCGAAGCTCCTGTTCCTAGTACCGAACAGTCCAGTTTAGCTGTCTCCGAAAAATCAAGGTTTCACCTACTTATCTTCCTTCATTTCCTCTGAATTTTTGATATGTTTTGCCTCAAGAGGTCCAATACAACTTTCATTAAGGGATCTAGGTGAGATTCTCAAAGGATAGTCACTTTATAGTCCACGAAGTCGCTGGAGTCCAGTACAATACTTCCAGATCTGCCGTCTTCAAAAGAAAATCGTTTCACTAGGCTACACTTGTTCTTTTTATCTCAAATTTGAGTATGTTAGTATTCAGGATGTTATCTATAACTTTTGTGAAGAAGTCGAAGTGAAATTCTCAGTAAAAAGTGACATGCAACACACAAAACCACCAAGAGATCAACAAAACAGTTTCAGATCTAGCGTTTTCGTAGAGGAAGGGTTATACTCCTTAAAACTCAGCCATTTTGTCTCAAATTTTAGTATGTTATACTTTGAGATGTTTTCTACAACTTTCGTGAAGAAGTCAAAGTCAAAATCCGACTCAAAAGCACATGCAAGCCTCTACAACGTTCGGGGTCAGGCGGTATACTCGAAAACAGAATGCTATTTCAAAAACAACACACTCAAGCTTCGGTTTCTCATACCCTAAACGTCCGAGATTCATCACCATTCAAACACACATGCAAGATACAACATGCAAGAGCAGAATATGGATCCCAACTTGCCTTTGTACCAAGCAAACAACGGCACACGGATGGCGACGGACGCACGGCGACGGGCGACGGACGAGCGGACTTCCCTCCTTCGAGCGGCCTCTTCCTTTCTCTCTCGGTTCCTCACTCTCTCGGCAACCCTCTCTCTCTCTCTCTCTCTCTCTCTCTCTCTCTCTCTCTCACTTAGCTTCGGCGACAACCCCCTGAACTGGCCACTCTTCCTTTTATTTCCCCCTCAATACCATCATTTGCAATGATTAAGAGCCACCCAAAGTGGCCAATGATGTGACTTTCCATTTTGCCACTTGGCAAAACCCATACATAATGGGCTTAAAGGTTTGGGCCGGCCTCTCCCCTCTCTCCTTGGTCGAAGGCAGCCTTCTCCATGGATTTCATGGGCCAGCCTTTTGGCCCATCAAAGGTCCACACTCTTGGGCCTAGGGCCCAAGCCTAATTAAATCAAATTTCAACCCCTGTTTAAATGCTAATTAAATCCTTATTGAACCAAAGTACTATAGTATATAAATTAAATAACTATACACTTGATATCACGAATCCATAAATTCTAACCCACAATACATATGGCCAAAGATAGGTCATCCTTTTCCAAAATTTATCCACTAAAACTCGGCCATAGTCCTTAATACAAGACATTAATTTGAGCACCCCTAATGACTGGCAAGGAATTCTAGGATGCCACAATTCTCCCCTCCTTAGGAGAATTTCGTCCTCGAAATTTAACGTTACTCATGTCCTTTTGAAACAAGTAGGGGTACTTTTCCTTCATCTGATCTTCACTTTCCCATGTGGCTTCCTCCATATCATGATGTCGCCATAATACCTTAACCAGAGGAATCTTCTTAGTCCTAAGAATTTGTTCTTTTCGATCCAATATCTGTACAGGCTCTTCAATGTACCTCACTTTCTCATCCACTTCAATGGCTTCATGATCGAGTATGTGACCAGGATCCGGCTGGTACTTTCTCAACATCGATACATGAAACACATCATGCAAATTTCCCAACTTAGGAGGCAGCGCTAAACGATAAGCTACATCCCCTATCCTTTCAAGTATCTCAAAAGGTCCGACAAATCTAGGGCTTAACTTACCCTTCATTCCAAATCGAGATATTCCTTTCATTGGAGATACCTTAAGGAATACATGGTCTCCTACACTAAACTCCAAAGGCCTTCTATGCCTATCTGCGTAGTCCTTTTGCCTACTCTGAGTTGTTTTAAGCCTTTTTCTGATAATTTCAACAGCTTTAGTGGTAACTTGTACCAGTTCAGGTCCTGTCAATTTCCTTTCACCTACTTCATTCCAACAGATAGGAGTCCTACATCTCCTTCCATATAATGCTTCATAGGGAGCCATGCCTATACTTTTTTGAAAACTATTATTATAAGCAAACTCCACCAAATGCAATCTTTCATCCCAATTTCCTTTGAAATCAATTACACAGGCCCTCAACATATCCTCTAATGTCTGGATTACTCTTTCTGTTTGTCCATCTGTTTGGGGGTGAAAAGCAGTACTAAATTGAAGTTTAGTTCTAATGCAATTTGAAGACTTCACCAAAAGTTTGAAGTAAATCTCGAATCCCGATCTGAGGTAATAGTTACTGGAACACCATGTAAATGTACCACTTGACTTACATATATATCTGCATATTTATCCATTGGGTAGTCCATGCGAACCGCTAGGAAATGAGCAGATTTAGTCAAACGGTCCACTATAACCCAGATAGAGTCATGACTACTTGACGTCCTTGGTAATCCTTGTATAAAGTCCATTGTTATATGTTCCCATTTCCATTCTAGTATGTCTAATGGTCTCAAAAGTCCTGCAGGTTTTTGATGTTCCGCTTTTACCTGTTGGCATGTCAAACATTGAGAAACGTGCTTAGCCGTATCTGCTTTCATACCATTCCACCAAAATTGCTGACGTAAGTTCATGTACATTTTTGTATTACCCGGATGAATACTATAATTACTTTTATGTGCCTCCGACATAATTTCCTTCTTTAATTCTTCGTTGTTGGGAACACAAAGTCGTCCCTGGCATCTTACTATTCCATCTTCAGAGATTTGAAATTCTGGTCTTTTTCCTGAAGACACTGCATCTTTCACTTTCATGATCTCCGGGTCAGACTCTTGTAAGATTTTAACTTTCTGAATAATTTCAGGTTCAATCCTTAATGCACTAAGCATACCGGTAAGACAATCTACTTTTAATTTAAACTCTGAGTCTGTTACGGACTTTAACAAGCTCCATTCTGCCATTCTTAAACTGGCCATCTCCATAGTCGACTTACGACTAAGAGCATCCGTTACCTTATTCACCTTCCCCGGATGGTATTTTATCTCACAATCATAATCCTTTAACAATTTCATCCACCTCCTTTCTCTCATGTTCAACTCCTTTTGTGAGAACAGATATTTCAAGCTCTTATGGTTCGTATAGATCTCAAACTTCTCTCCATACAAATAGTGTCTCCATATCTTCAAAGCAAACACTATAGCTGCTAATTCTAAATCATGCGTTGGGTAGTTCAGTTCATGGGTTTCATTTATCTAGATGCATAGGCTATGACCTTGCCATGCTGCATCAAAACACATCCCTTGAAAAATTTGATAGTCCTTTGTGAGATGCATCACTATACACTGTAAAACCATCGGTCCGGTTGGTATAGTTAGGATTGGAGCCGAGGTCAATTTCCTTTTAAGCTCCTAGAAACTCCTTTCACATTCCCCATTCCATTCAAATTTCACGTTCTTTCGAGTCAATTTAGTTAAAGGACCTGCCAGTCGTGAAAATCCTTCAATAAACCTCCTATAATAACCAGCCAGTCCTAAGAAACTCCGTATTTCAATAGGTGTTGTCGGTCTTGGCCAATTTATTACCATCTCAACTTTCGCCGGGTCTACTGCTATTCCTCCTCCTGATATTACATGCCCTAAAAATATTATCTGGTCCAGCCAGAATTCACACTTACTAAATTTAGCATGCAGCTTATGCTCTCTTAGAGTTTGCAAAACTATCCTCACGAGTTGTTCATGCTCTTTAGGTCCTCTCGAATATATCAGGATGTCATCAATAAAAACAATCACAAACTGGTCTAAATAAGGCTTAAATACCCTATTCATTAGATCCATAAATGCAGCTGGTGCATTGGTTAGTCCAAATGGCATAACAAGGAACTCGTAGTGTCCATAACGAGTCCTAAACGCAGTCTTAGGGATGTCTTCTTTCTTAATTCTTAGCTGATGGTATCCCGACCTTAAGTCAATCTTAGAGAAGACCGAACTTCCCTGGAGTTGGTCAAAAAGATCATCAATTCTAGGCAAAGGATATTTATTTTTAATGGTTACTTGATTCAGCTGCCTATAATCAATGCACAAGCGCATCGATCCATCTTTCTTTTTCACAAACAAGACCGGTGCACCCCAAGGTGAAGCACTTGGTCTAATGAATCCTTTGTCAAGCAACTCTTGTAGTTGCACTTTCAATTCCTTCAATTCGACTAAGGCCATCCTATATGGGGCTTTTGATATAGGTCCTGTTCCAGGCATTAATTCAATTTCAAACTCAATTTTTCGCTCTGGTGGTAATCCAGGCAATTTCTCAGGAAATACATCTTGAAATTCATTAACTACTTGAACTTCATCAAGTTTAGGCTCCTCCCTAGTATAATCTCTAACCATGGCCAGGTACCCTTGACATCCTTTGTCAAGTAACGCATGGGCTTCTATTGCTGAAATAAGTGCTACAGGTAGGTGGGTTTGACCTCCCAAAAATTCACAGCTAGACTGATCAGGTAAGGTAAATTGGATCACTTTCCTATAACAATCCATCTTGGCCCGATACTTATGAAGCCAATCCATTCCTATGATAACATCAAAATCATACATGGCCATTACGACTAAGTCTATTTCCATATCCTTTCCTCCCATTGTTATCTTACAATTTCCACACACTAGCATAGACAATAACATATCCTTTAAAGGCGTAGAAACATAAAGAGGCGTCTCAAGAGGCGTAGTTTCTATCTTATTCGACTGTCTATATCTTTTAGATACAAATGAATGCGTAGCACCTGTATCAAACAATGCATATGCCTTTTTATCATTTATAAGGATCGTACTTGAGATAACATTTTTGGAAGCTTCCGCTTCCTCTTGGGTGATTGCATACACCCTTCCTTGTGCTGGTGGCCTTTAAGGATTCCTTGGTAAGTTTGGCCTAACAGCATTCCGCTGTGGCTGTTGCACCGAGCCAATACTCACGTGCGACCTTTCCTGTGGGCAGTTTCTCTTAAGATGACCTATTTGTCCACAACTATAACATTTCGGTTGCCCATTGCAAGGTCTTGGGCCATGTCGCCCATCACACCTTCGACACTCCTCATTTCGATAAGGTGTCCTTTCCAAATTCAGACTACCCCTGCCCTTTCCAAAGTTCCTGAAATTGCCCTTCTTCTTAGACTTCCAAGTCCGACCTTGACCTGTATAGGGTCTCTTACCCCGTCTCACATCACCAAAAGACAATGGTTTCTCATTCTCCGAATGTTCCCTTACCAACTCTTGCTCCACTAACTGTGCCCTTTCATAGATCTCATTATAATCTCTTATATTCAAAGGCACCAGTTGTTTCCTGATATTAGTCCTCAACCCTTTTAGAAACCTCTTAGCTTTCTCTTCTTGATCCTCAATTAGCCTAGGAGCATATCTAGACAGTTCAGAAAATCTTGCCTCATATTGGTCTACTGTCAGCTCCTTTTGTTCTAGTTGAACAAATTCTGTAATTTTCTTATCCTTAGCACAGTCAGAAAAATGCTTTCTGTTGAAAGCTCTCACAAACTCTTCCCAGTTAACATCAATACCTGGTGGGAAGATTGTGTCCCTCGAAGCTCTCCACCAAAACTTTGCATTTCCCTCCAGCTGGTACTCTGCCAAAGTTATTTTCTCAGCATCATTGCAGTCCAACAACCTGAAAATTTGTTCCATTCCATCAATCCAATGTTCCGCCTCCTCAGGACTTCCCATTCCACTGAACTTAGGTGGCTTCAGCTTCAAAAACTGCTCCACCAGTCCTTGAGTACGGCGTTCTGCTCTAGGTTGTTGCTGCGCTTGTCTTTCCATCAGATTTCCAATATTGGCCAATGCCTGCAGGATGTCTTCCATTCGGGGTTCAGCCCTTGCAGCAGAGGCTTAGCCCTCGATGGATGAGCACTTCCAGCTCGCACCATGACTTTCCTGCAATTTCCAAGCATTGCCTCAGGAATAATCTGAGACTCACTGTCTCCATTCAAAGCAACTACTACTACTACATAAGTAACATATACATGTTACTGGTACCTAAAGACAACTCAAAATAAACTACTAGGGATCTACAAGTGAATACTCATCACCCGTTATTCAAAGTTAATCAATTATTCCGTTTTATATCCTATGGTGTGCATTGTCATCATGTTCCTCAATTTCCAAATGAGGCTCCTTATCACTCCACCTATAACCATTGCTCTGATACCAAAAAGGGGCTGTGGCACCCCGAAACACCTAAGGTCACCACATATTACCAAAGAAGAAACTTAGTTCCTAGGCATTTTTTTTTTTTTAAACGGTCCCAGCGCATCTTATTTGCGGAAGCATAATCAAGTTCTACCAATTCTCCCACCAACAACCATGATACAATGCACACCACTAAACACCATAAGAAAAGATAAAGCCAAGACACTTTTATTTACATATTTTCATGATGGATTTTCTCGGGTCGGTACAACAAAAGAAAGGCCAAGACTTTTAGCTACACTCGGCCATAACCCCAAAAAGAGACAACTCGACCCACTATGTCGATCATGCAAAATCCTCCATCTACTAGTGTCGGCTATTGTCCAAAAAGTTGCAGCTCCTACTTCTCACGCACGGGCCGTCACACCCATCCCGGTGCGTCAGGCGGTGGCGGCGGCAACATCCCCCGCATCACTCCGTCTCGACGAACGTGAATAGATATGAACTCCTGAATGACCGGGCCCCCAGCCAGGCCCACATCATACATCACTAATGCACGAACCCGAATGAACGTCAGACCAGGGATGGTGGGACAGTCGATCTCCACACACTTGACCTCCAAGTCCGAAGGAAGGCCGTAAAAGACGCCCCGCGTGACAGTAGGGAGCGGCATCTTTCTAATCTGAAATGTTGGTCCCCGAAGGGGTGAGTACAACCACTCAGCAGGTAAAGGACCCAATAAACCACTCAATGCATCACACAATACAATCATAACAATCATAGCATAACACATGTCATTCATGCATCCATGCATAATTTACCTTGAAGCCATGCATATGTCATCATACCACATGACACATACATCCTCATACACATACCATCATGCCAATCATCATCCATCATCATGTCACATATACCATCATACCATGTGCACATACATCCATACCATCATGCACATATACCATCATGTCCATATACATCCATGCACTCACCATCATCATGTCATACAAGTATAATCATGCCATAGGTGCACATACATCCATGTACTCATCATCATCATGTTATATATGTACCATCATGCCATAGGTGCACATACATCCATGCACTCATCATCATGCACTCATGCATACATGTTGCCATACCATGCATAATTCAATTTCAATTTCCCAATTTTACTCTTTCATTTTGGGCCGCCACATTTCTCTTTCCCGGGACCAAGATTTGCATCCCACATTTATCGCTCGCACCCCACCTGGCATCGTGAGGAACCTTCGGCACAAACCTCCGGGCATCTCGTACCCCAACTGGCATCACGAGGCATCCCCCGGCACAAACCTCTGGGCTTCCGACTCCCCCACTCTACGGGCATCTCGAAACTCCCGAAGACCCTCTAGTATCAAGCCATTTAAGGCCACCGGGCATCCGGCATTTACACTCCCTGGCCAAGCATCCCGACACTCCCGGGGCATCATTGGCTCACACCTCCGACGGCCTTCTCACTTATCATAGTTCACATTTACAATTATGGCTCAATTTCAACATGGCATATGATGTGATGGCAAACAAGATCATTTTCATCATTTGATTCTTATATGCATTTCCAATCATCATCATACATGCAGCAAGATACAATCACTTATGACAATACAATCCATGGGGTCCATACAACTTAGAATAATCCATACATCATGACTTTTGAAATTTACCAAATTCCAGCTTGCACAATTTCGGAAAACATATAAATTAAATATCCATATGATCTTCAAAAATCATAAAATCAGAACATGTGATAGACAAGACATAAAGGTAGCAACTCCATGAAGAACACATGCCCAAAAGAACTTCACACAAAAAGATATAGCTCACACATTACAGCTTGCAAAATTCGGATAAAATCAGATTGCGCAGTTCTTGAAATATTTCAATTTAAATACCTGAATGACCTCCAAAAATTATGAAATTTTACCAGGTGATATTCAAGACCCTAAGGTAGATTTTTCATGAAGACATCTAGGCCAGATTCGTCCTAGATAATTAACTATGGACGGTCGAAGCTCCTGTTCCTAGTACCGAACAGTCCAGTTTAGCTGTCTCCGAAAAATCAAGGTTTCACCTACTTATCTTCCTTCATTTCCTCTGAATTTTTTGATATGTTTTGCCTCAAGAGGTTCACTACAACTTTCATTAAGGGATCTAGGTGAGATTCTCAACAGATAGTCACTTTATAGTCCACGAAGTCGCTGGAGTGCCGTACAATACTTCCAGATCTGCCGTCTTCAAAAGAAAATCGTTTCACTAGACTACACTTGTTCGTTTTACCTCAAATTTGAGTATGTTAGTCGTCAGGATGTTCTCTACAACTTTTGTGCAGAAGTCGAAGTGAAATTCTCGGTAAAAAGTGACATGCAACACACAAAACCACCAAGAGGTCAACAAAACAGTTTCAGATCTAGCGTTTTCGTAGAGGAAGGGTTTCACCCCTTAAAACTCAGCCATTTTGTCTCAAATTTTAGTATGTTATACTTTGAGATGTTGTCTACAACTTTCGTGAAGAAGTCAAAGCCAAAATCCAACTCAAACCCGCATGCAAGCCTCTACAACGTTCTGGGTCAGGCGGTATACTCGAAAACAGAATGCTATTTCAAAAACAACACACTCAAGCTTCGGTTTCTCATACCCTAAACATCCAAGATTCATCACTATACAAACACACATGCAAGATACAAAACATGCACGAGCATAATATGGATCACAACTTGCCTTTGTACCAAGCAAACAACGGCACACGGAGGGCGACGGACGAGAGGACCTTCCTCCTTCGCGCGGCCTCTTCCTTTCTCTCTTGGTTCCTCACACTCTCGGCAACCCTCTCTCTCTTTCGCACTTGGCTTGGGCGATAGCCCCCTAAACCAGCCACTCTTCCTTTTATTCCCCCCTCAATACCATCATTTGCAATGATTAGGAGCCACCCAAAGTGGCCAATGGTGTGACTTTCCTTTTTGCCACTTGGCAAAACCCATGCATAATGGGCTTGAAGGTTTGGGCCGGCCTCTCCCCTCTCTCCTTGGTCGACGGCAGCCTTCTCCATGGGCTTCATGGGCCGGCCTTTTGGCCCATCAAAGGTCCACACTCTTGGGCCTAAGGCCCAAGCCTAATTAAATCAAATTTTAACCCCTTTTTAATACTAATTAAATCCTTATTGAACCAAAGTACTAAGGTGTAAAAATTAAATAACTATACACTTGATATCACGAATCCATAAATTCTAACCCACAATACATATGGCCAAAGATAGGTCATCCTTTTCCAAAATTTATCCACTAAAACTAGGCCATAGTCCTTAATACAAGACATTAATTTGAGCACCCCTAATGACTGGCAAGGAATATTAGGATGCCACATATATATATAGATATATAGATATATAGATATATATATATATATATATATATAAATTTATTTATTTTTTCCTTTTTTTTATTCTCTTTTATCTTATCCCTATTTTGTCTTTTTCTGTAGCTCCACCTTCTGCACTCCTCATTCCCGAAGACAACTTTTGCTCTCTTTTTCCCTATTTCTTTTTTGTTTTTACTTTTTGCTGCAGTCTTTTTTTTTTCTTGCTTTTTCTTTGGTTTTCTTTCTTTCTTCTGGTCTTCTTCTTCTCCATCTTGTCTTTTTTCTGTATTTACAGGTTCGTTCCCCCACCTTCACCGAAACAGCCATCCTCATACGAACTCTCACCGAAAAGTTCTTTCGCCTCAACACCAACTGCGGATGCCGACCTACGTGGCTGCGAACAAGCGGTGCGGTTGCCTCCAACTGTCCCAAACTCTAGCGACCCCAATGACCCAATCCAAATTCAGAGACTTGACAAACTCGACCCTCCCATCGGTCGAAACAGGCGACAAGGAAATGCTGACTAAGCAACCGCAAATGAAGGAAACATGGAATCAGCCACGCATGCGCGTGGTAGGTGCCAGCTGACGTCATCGTGACGTCAGTGCGCACGCGCGTGGAACGTGCCGGGTCGGTCGGTCTAACCCGACTTGACCCGTCTGCCCGACCTATTGACCCAATTATTCTTCAACTAACATATTTCATCGAACTCAATGGTTTAATTGTAAAATTTAATGGAAACTAGTTTGTCATAGATGTTCAAATTTAGGATTTTTGGCAGTTAAAAATTTAATTTTAAATAATATTGTCACTAGTATACCATTTTAAGATTTTTCATGGTATTAACCTTACTGATAAATACTTGCTTATTTTTCCAATGAAGAAAAAGCTACCAACCGTATTGTTAATTATTCATTAGATTTAACAAGATATTGAAAATTACTTTTCTAAACAAAAATTACAGCTACCTTGTATGAATAACTTACCAATCTAAACGTCAGTACCATTTGTGTTACATAGAACAATCGACATCCATGTTAGCAATTTTTTACTAAAATTGGGCAGGTGAACTCTATTGGCAAATCGTAAAAAAGATTTATTACTCATTGGTAAAAATTGATCGAATTGACTCAATTAGCTCTCACCAACCATAGACCAGAGGCCTCCGTGCCCTCGCCAAGATCTAGGCAATGGTGTTGGGCTCTTGCCTAGATCCAAGCACCCGTCACCTATGGTTGACGTTGGCATCATGGCCCTCACCTAGACCGGGCCAAGGTATGGCAGACCTCACTAGCCAATAAGTAAGAGTCTTAGCCATTGCAGGGCGAGGGCATCCCTTGCCTATGGCCAGCAAGGGTCACCAGCCAAAGTTGGAATAAATAGAATAAAAGAAAAGAAAATAATTTAAAAAAAATATTATAGTACTATTTAAGAATGTCCATGTTAGCGACGATTGGCATTTACATTAGTGATTCTTGACTATCAATGGCTCAATTGATAAAATGTAAAATGGTTTATAACTCAATTAACACACTTAAAGGGCTTAGAACTAAATTAACGAAAGTATATTAGGTTTATAATTTTTTGAACAATCTTTTCATCAAATAAGCTTTTGAAACTTTGAACTTAGAGTTAAGTGTAGGGTAATATATTTTCGTATGCTTTGGGTTTGACGCCCCTATTATAATAACTTCTTCTCAAACCAACTCACTACCAAAAAAAGGTCAATTGTGTCCCCACATTAACTCAATTTATGAAATTTCGAATTTCGGAATACTTTTAGACTTGTATTATCAGAATACGTTTGCGAATTTCAAATTTGTCACAGGCAGAGTTCGTCAAATCTCATGATACTTCTGCCGGCGATGTCTAACATGCTAACTCTTTACTCTCGAGACAGCTTATCGGGTAAACTATTGTATTCGATTCATGGGTTTCTCACACTTTCATCATGCTTTATGATTGGTCAGTCTGAGCGGTAGGTTTAGAAGTTACGTACTTTGTCAAGTTGAGTGATGACGCGCGTTCCGTTCTTTTACTCCTTTTGGAAGTTACGCGGGTTTCGAAGTTACGACTCTCAAGAACCCTGGCCCCCTGCAATCGACCTGGAAATATGCCCAACTAAAGAGTTTGATCTTGCGACAACCGTACCACCTCTATTTTGTCCTCCTGCTTGACTTTATCTCATTCAAACTTCGAGAGTCCATCTTGCTACTTCTTCCAGCAACATATTTCATTATCGTCATCTGAAAAGGGTATGCTTAGCTACCTAAATATCTTACAAATCTCTGAAAGATCTAAATCCTAAGTAAATATTGTCTGTGCCTCTTGTTGGCCGGAACTAGAAAATTAGGGAATGGTATTGATTCTTGCTAGAATAGATGGACTCCTTTTGTGCCCGTCCAAACATAGTAAGACCCTAAGTCAACATGATCAAGTTTTGGCCATTTGGACTCGTCTTGAAGCACCATGATTCGGCTGCAGTTGAATTGTTGGAATTATCTCGAATTTCGTTGTTTGTGTCTTGTCGTAATTCAATCCACATGTCTATATTAATCATCATAAGAACTCTCTTAAGTATAGGCCTAAGTCCAACAGAAAAACACCCCTACTTTTTGACTAGGAACAAAAATAACTCAACATTTCAAAAGTGTAGAAAAATAAGGATTAATACCATAAAAACTTTAAATTGATACACTTGTGATAAATTTATTTTAAATAGCCATAAAAAATTCTAAACTAGTATACTTGTGACAAATTTGCCTTAAACTAATTCATTGACCTCCAAAAACTCCTAAACTAATTCATTTATGAAAATATAATCTTTATTAAATTGGATTAATATTACAAAAACTGCAAAACTAGTACAACTGTGATATATGGAGAGTAAAATAACAAATTGGTATATCAATCAACTGTAAGTGTCATCAAATTAAGCAATTTGATAGTAAAATTTAACATGAACTAATAAAATGTAAATTTATCATAAGTGCATCAATTTGGGATTTTTAATGGTAAAAAACTTAGTTTGGGTCAATTTGTAGATGGTGTACCAACTTGAGGTTTTTTTGGTATTAACCCAAAAAATAAACACAACTTTTTGTGCCTGGGACAATAATAACACAGGATTTTTCAGGTGTCTAGAAAAAGCCCAATCTTTCACTGGTGAGCAAAAAAAAAAAAAATGCCATCCAATACAAATTCCGTCCTTTCTCACGATTAAATCGCATGCATTATCCAAGGAGCTCACTATACAAGTGCATCATAAATCGCAATAATATCTTTCGTCTTTTTCCAAAAATGTGAGAAATTTGGATGCAGAGATTGTAAACTAAAATTAATAACACAGATTACAAATTAAGAACCGCATCTTTCTTGGAGTTGGTTGGTATGACTCACTGTGCACGTAGCATAGTTAATGGTGATAGTGGACGGAATTCGTAAAATCTGTAACTTTTTGGCCTTGGATGAAAGATTGAACTTTTTTTTTTTTTTGGAAACATTGGAAAGATGGTTTCAAGAGAAGCGAATCTCTCAAGGAAGCCGTAGACACCATTTTTGTCTTGTCGAGTAACCTTATCCCAATTGACAAGGTCGGATGCTTCGCACTCACTTTCATTCTTCTTGGTCGGCAATCTTCGCCTTCGGCCTTCTGAAGCCAACTGGGCCAACTGGGTTCACATTCAAAACCTTATAAGCTCTTCCCCATTCCAGCTTTAGAAGTGAAGCCAATTTTTTGCGCAGATTCTGTACATTAGAGCGCGTAACAAGGATGTCCGAGAGCAGACTGTGCCTTCCCAGCCGCAACTCCTTGTTTAGCAGTGTAAGTAACCTTGAGTTCCTCTTTTGTTCATTTCTTTTGCCTGCCTTATTAGTATTCTTGGTTTTTCTCCATGACATGAAGATGCGTTTCCTTTTTATTTTGCACCATGATGGTTATCTATGACGCGGAAGTTCTTTTGATTCATTTTTTTTTCTTCTTTTTTCTTCGTTTCTTTTTCTTGAATCCACAAATTTGTTGACTCGTTAGTTTTATCACAACTGAAGGGAACACCTCTATAGCTTTTTAAACTTGATGAACAAGTAAAAATTGAAAAAATGAAGATGAAAACCCTAATCATATGTAATATCTGATATATGGTAAAAACAGATAAAAATATTTTACTCGCGTGGGGCCAATCATGAACAACTCAAATTCTCCAAAGCTTTTCATAAGCATTACTCCAGTTTGCTCCTGTGGCTTCTTGCGCTCCTCGGATTGCAGAATGTCATCATATTTGATTAAGCAATGCCGATTGCCGTTGGAGAAAAGTCTGTTTTATACTTTGCGGCACACCTCTGGATAATCCAAAGGACTATGGACAGGAGCTCCCAGCATCTCAAAGCTAACTGTATGATTGTTTTATTGGCATTCATCATCTTCGCGATGCTAATTTACTCAAATGTGGAGTCTCAAATCAAGTGGCTAGTCATTTGGACCTTCCCTTCCGTTGTTCCCGCAACAAATCCTGACGTGCTGGAGATCGCAAGGAAGATTTTGAAGCATCTTGTTGAAGTAGCTTCTATAAGAACTAGTATGAACACTTAGAGGGGGCTGAATATGTGTAAATAAAAATTTTCGCAAGACTTAGAAGAATTAAATCGCCTTTAAAACATTACTGACTTATGTTGGATATATTATTAATATAGTCCAAAATAATATGTTCACATACAAGCCCAATAGGTAAAAGCATGGTTATTTGGGTCCATATGGGCCGAAGCCCAATAACGTGCATATAAAAACTCTAGGGTTTCCCTACGCTGGAGGTAACACTATTGAGCGTTCCAAACTTGACGTCTCTTGGTGTAATACTTCAAGCAACTACTTCTTCTCTCTCAAAACTATTACCTCCAACAATCTTGAAGTATTAGGTTCGTGTGTCGGATTTGAGCGAGTAAAGTGTGTTCTTGAAGATTTCTTCAAGACGAACTCGCGGCTGTAATTTACTTTCGATTTCGACGGTGATATTGGCCGGGATCTGAGTTTGAAGATTCGGGTGACCGAAATCTTTGATTCAAAAACCCAAAAATTATAGCCAATTTAAGAGGGTGAAACCACTTGGATTTTGATCTACTCGTCGCTACGAACGTTTTGAGTGGTCACTCGCGTCAATCGGAGGTCGGACGGAGAAGTTACGGCACCCGGAAGTTTCCATATGAATTTCTAGCGAATTTTGGGGACGAAATTTCTAGCGAATTTCGGGGGGCGAAATTTTTCAGCGAGTTTCAGCGATAAGGGCAGTCCATCTTAAGGTTTTTGGGCGCTCCATATCCGTTTTTGGGGTTTGTTTTGGCAAATTCCATCTCTACAGAGCGGTTTGATCAAGGTTAGGGGAGTTATTCAACTTTGTTGCTCGAGGATTTCAAGGTGCACTCTTTCTAACACTTTGCTTTGATTAAAATGGCAAAGCGTAGTTCCTATGATATTATAAAGTTGCAATCTTTTGATGTTACTGAATTTCATGGCTGGAAATTACATGTTCAATTTGGCATGAAAGAACGTGACATATTCTATACTGTATTGAGCGATTTTACATCTACCACGGAAGATGTAAATGAATATCAATGGAACAAAGATGAGGATTTTTGTAGAGATTACTTGTTGAACTCTCTAAATCCTAATTTGGCTATGACTTATAGTGAGTATAAGACGGCGAAAGAGATATGGGATCACTTGAACGCTCAGTTCCAAAAACAAGAGGGGTTATCTAAAAGCCTCTTAGCGGAGAAATTCTTTGACTTTAAATTCACTATGAATTTAAGCATCACCTCTCAGTTAGTTGAGTTTGAGAACATGAGGAACAAGCTGAAAGATGATAATTCTGATATGTCCGATAATCTCTTTGTCGGTCTTGTGTTGAGCAAACTGCCAACTGAATGGAGTTCTTTCAAGACTGAAATGCGCAGACTGAAGGTACAGATGGGACTGGATGAATTAAAGAGGTATATTCACATTGATGATCAAAATATCACTAGGAAGAGTTTGGAACAAGTGGGACAACAAAAGTCAGTTGCCAACTTAGTTTCACACTCTAATAAACCTTAGAAAAAGTACAAGTCACAAAAAGGTGAATCCTCTTTACAGTTAGAGGCCAAAAAGACTATCTTCAAAAAGAAGAAGACGGGCAAGTGCCATAACTGTGGAAAGTGGGGTCACTGGGCAGTAGAGTGTAAGTTGCCAAGGAAGCCAAATAACGATACACCACATAATGAGGCCAATATGCTAATTAGAGGATCTGAGCCTCGAGCCTTTATTGGAATGATGAAGAATGGAAAGGCCAGCATCTCTTCTGAGTGGTGGTTGGACAGTGGCGCTACTTATCATGCTAGAAATGACAAGAATTTACTCACCGAGGTCACGAAGTGAAAGACACCGTGGAAAATTGCAATGGTGGTGAGGCAAATGTGACTCATCTTTGGAACTGCAAATTTGGTGCTTTCTTCAGGTAAATTACTAACTCTGAAACATGTTAGAGTAGTACATTTACTTAAGAAGAATTTAATATCTATAAGTTTACTTGATAAAGCTGGTATGTCTTTTTCAACTATGAATGGTAGAGTGACTTTATCTGTTAACTCATTATTTTTTGGTTGTGCATTCATGGTTAATGGTATGTATAGGTTGAGTTTAAATGCTGATAGCATAAACCATGTGAATTCTACTTTGATTGATTCAAAGTTGCTACACAATAGACTTGGACATGTGAATTACAGGAAAATGCAACATTTAGCTAAAACTCATAACATTCCATTAGATACTTCTATTCGATTTGATTAGTGTGAAGTGTGTGCACTGGCTAAAATCACTAGAAAACCCTTTAAATTGATTTCTAAAAGCACACAACTTCTTGAGCTAATACATTCTGACATTTGTGATTTTAGAAATTACATTACTAAAGGTGGTCGAAAGTATTTAATAACATTCATAGACGATTTTTCTAGATATTGTCATGTCTATTTGTTGAAAATCGAAAGATGAGGCTTTTGAAAAATTTAAGATTTTCAAGTCTAGAGTAGAAAATCAACTCAACTTGAAAATTAAGAGATTTAGGAGTGATAGAGGAGGAGAATATACTATGTCAAGGTTCAAGGAATTTTGTGCTTCAGAAGGTATAATACTTGAAACCACTGCTCCTTATTCACCCCAATCAAATGGTGTTGCAGAGCGTAAGAATAGAACGTTAACTGAAATGTTAAACTCTATGTTACTTATAGCTGGCATGCCTTCCTCCTACTGGGGAGAAGCAGTTCTAATTGCTAATTACATCTTGAACAGGTTGCCGCACTCTAAGTTTTCCATGACACCTTATAAGATATGGCATAAGAGCCATTGTAGATATGATACTCTTAAGACTTGGGGCTGTATTGCTTATGTAAGTATACCAGATCCTAAAAAACTTAAGGTGGGATCTAGAACTATTACTTGTGTATATCTAGGTAGTGCAGAAGATAGCGCTGCAAATAGGTTTTTAGATCTATCTACTAACACAGTGATAGAAATTAGAGATGCAGTGTTCTTTGAAAACAAGTTTATCAGATATCAAGGCTTGAATGTTTTTGGATCTACAGATATGATTTTAGAATCTCTTGTAGAATCTGAAGCAGGCCCTTCTGACACTAATTCCACACAGTTGGCTATTGAACCAATTCCAATTGGAGTATCTACAAGAGAAAGAATTCCCAAAAGTTTTGGTGAAGACTTTGTTACTTACCATCTTGAGGATGATCCATTCTCCTATCAGGAAGCAATGAGATCTAGGGAATCTCTATTGTGGGCAGAAGCCATAGATGATGAAATGAGCTCTCTGCTGCAAAATCATACTTGGCAGCTAGTAAATTTGCCAAAAGGGGCTAAAGCTATAGGCTATAAATGGGTGTTGAAGAAGAAACTGAATAGTGATGGATCAATAGCAGATACAAAGCACGCTTAGTAGCTAAAGGCTATAAACAACGAGTGGAATAGACTATTTTGATGTTTATTCACCTGTGTGTCATCTATCAACTATAAGAATTCTTCTTGCTTTGGCATCTATTGAACACTTTGTAGTGCATCAAATGAATGTAAAAACAGCTTTCTTAAATGGGGATTTAAATGAGGAAATTTACATGGAACAACCGGAAGTATATGTTATGAAAGGTCTTGAGGACAAAGTTTGTAAATTAAATAAATCTCTATATGGTCTTAAATAAGCACCTAAGATATGGCATCTTAAATTTGATGAAGTGGTAAAGAGTTATGGCTTTCAGTCTAGTTATTTAGATAAATGCATTTACCATCATTCTATGTCAAATAAGATAGTCATCATTTGTTTGTATGTTGATGACATGTTAATTCTTGGTTCCGATCATTCTGTAGTGAGTGACGTGAAAGCTACTTTAGTTAAAGAATTTGACATGAAAGATCTTGGTATTGCTAATATCATTCTTGGTATGAAAGTAAGCTTTGAATGGCAAGTCATCTCCCTTAGCCAGACTCATTATATTGAGCAGCTACTTTCTACTTGGGGATACGATAAGTGTAAACCGAGTGAGACACCATGTGATTATAATAATAGACTGAGTCCTAATGAAGGAACCAGCGTGGATCAGTTAAAGTACTCGAAATTGATTGGTAGTCTCATGTATGCTATGAGTTGCACTAGACCCGACATAGCCTTTACAGTTGGTATGCTGAGTCGTTTTACTAGTAATCCTAGTAAAGAGCATTGGGATGCCCTCAATCGGCTAATGAGATACCTTAAAGGTACTAAAGATTATGCTCTCTATTATTCTGGTTATCCTCCAACTGTGGATGGATATTCTGATGCCTCATGGTGCTCAGATATTGGAAATAGTAAGTCCACTAGTGGATATGTATTCACTTTGGGTGGAGCTGCTATTACTTGGAAATCCAAACGACAAACTTGTATTGCATTGTCGTCTATGGAATCGGAACTTTTTGCTTTAGCCTCAGCCGATGAGGAGGCAGAGTGGATAAAGAATCTGATTATGGATATTCCTTTGACTCGGCTAAAGATTAATTCTTTAAGCCTATTTTGTGATAATCGAGCAACTGTCCAAGTCGTCAAAAATACTCTCTTTAATTCAAAGAGAAGACATGTGAGACTGAGACATGCGTTGTTGAATTATCTGAGAGAACAAGGGGTTATCACCTTGATCGATGTGAGATCGAAGGATAACATAGCCGATACTCTCACCAAAGGTATGCCTAAAGATCGATTATTCAAAACAGTGGGGAACTGGGGTAAAAGACTATATAGGCAAGTCTTAACGCCATTTACTTACCTGTGTTTTGAATTATCAAATCTTTCTTTATTGGCTACAATGATAAGCACAGTTTATATGTTTCATCGGTGTTCACGTTGTGACTAATTGAAGAGGGTGAGTTGTCTCATTCTAAATTTGATGAAGATGACTTTAACCTAATTCAAATGTTCTTTCTGGAAAAATTGTGTCATTCCAAACTTGATGATACAATTCAACTAGATTGGACTATCCTTTTTGGTTAAATGATCTTATTCCAAACTTGATGCTAGATTATTTGACTTTAAGGAATCAGTAATTGTGACATTCCAAATTGAAACATATAAACAATTGTTTACATAAGAAGCCTATTTGTCTTGTTCTTAATTGAAACTTGATATTACATGACTAGGTTATTGTAAGTGACTTGACTATTGGTCTTGTTCTTTGAAACTAGACAATAGTTATTCTCCTACAAATAAACTTAAGTTGATGGCTCTTTGTAAATCACATTGTTTAGGTCTTGTTCATAATTTATGAAACTGGCTTGATGCTTATAACATGATATTATGATGCTTTATGACATCAATATATGTTTTTCTCTGCCTGATGGAATGGTGCTAAGTTTTTATTCAATTGATTGAATTCATGATAATATGAAATTCATATTTGACATTCTACAGGGGATGGCAGAGATGGAGGAGAGCTTAATGAGTGGGATCCTGACCAGGATGACCTACTTGATGAATGAATATATATCACTTAGAGCGTGTGGGGACTTGACAATTTACCTGCTATTGCCTATTTTGATAAAGTCCATTTACTTGAGACTTGCATTTTGCTATTTCTATTTTGTGGACATTATTATGCTTGTTTCTTATGTTTGTAAGGCCTTAGACTATTTTGACTGGCCTACTTATACTTGATTAATATGCATATATTGGTTGTGAACTGAATCTGAGACTTATATTGGGATTTGGATTTTTAATCTCAGAACAGATTCATGATAAGAATGATTCACTTATTTAGTTTGCACATGATGATTTAGTTTAATACTTTACTGCTGGAATACTCTTTGGCCGATCCGAGTTGATTGTCTTGGACTGAATGTGGATGATTCATGTTTGTTTGAACATTACACTGACCAACTTATTGGATTGTGCTGTATGGTAAACATAGGAGGAGATTGTTGGATATATTATTAATATAGTCCAAAATAATATGTTCACATACAAGCCCAATAGGTAAAAGCATGGTTATTTGGGTCCATATGGGCCGAAGCCCAATAACGTGCATATAAAAACTCTAGGGTTTCCCTACGCTTGAGGTAACACTGATAAAGCTAGTACGAGTACCTAGAGAGGGGGTGAATAGGTATACAAAAATTTTCTTGAAGATTGCACAATACTTAGACAGTTAAAGGATTTGCAATAATTAAAAATTCAATCGCAAGACTGAGTAAAGTAAAGAGAGAATTGAACACGCGGTTTATAGTGGTTCGGCTTGATTCATGCCTACGTCCACTCTTCTGCACTGACAGCCAATTGGCTGGATTCCACTATGAACAAAGAGATGTTACAGTGTTGATATTCCTTGATTTCTAGGTGTAGATGATCTACCACACTCGCTCAAGGTGTCACCAAGTATAATCACTCTCTGTGTATACAATCTAGCTCGAACTGTATCGACTAATAATCAAGGTTCTTCAGACTCTGGAATTTTTCTATCTTTGACACTCTTAAAACAACTGGAACGTCTTCCTTTTATACTCCTTTATGCCATCATAGCCATTGGCACTTACCAAAGGAATTCCTCCATTCTACCCGTTGGACGGAATCAATCGAGAAGATCATCCGAGCTATTTAAGGAACCTGATGATAGCCCATCAATCCTGTTCGCCCATACAATCAGGATCTTGGTTTCCAAGAATAGAACATTCCAAGAATATTTCGTCGACCATCGGATCTTCAATTGATCTTAGATAAGAATCAAAGAATCCGAAATGATTATCCAACCAAAGAATCTTTTCCAGAGGATAGGATCGAATCCTCAACCATCTACTTCGGCTTTGGATTTCCTTCGTCACTAGATTAGAAAGACTGTCAGTGAGAATAGTCTTGAGTCTTGAGTCTTGAGTCTTGAGTCTTGTGAATACAAAGTCTTCAGACTTTAAACTGTCGGTCTCCGAACATCCAAACTTAGACTGATAGAAACGTTTTGTCAGTTTCAAAATATTCTGGAAAGATTTCTCCAACAATCTCCCCCTTTTTGATGGTGACAAAACTTTCTTGTAGATTTGAACAACTTTGACCTGCAAAAACATTTCTCAAGCAATATGGCTAACTCATAAAGATTAATAAAACAACCAGACTTTGCATCCACAGAAAATTGGTTAGTCTTTCATGAGTAATACCATATAACAACACTTGATATAAATGCAACCAGTCAAGCATCAGAATCCACAGCCAATTTAGTCATATTTAAATTCACACCCAAGTTCAAGTTCTCAAGTCATACTCAAAAATAAACATAGCCACAAAAGTCAAAAGTTTTTTTTTTTTAAAAGATATTGAAAGTTGTTGGTTCAAATTGGTTCTCCCCCTTTTTGTCATCATTAAAAAGGGTGAGAAATGAGTCATGTCTGCTTGGGAATGCGCACGATCTGGAAATCTCCCATGGACTGGACTACGCCTTCTAGCCTCTTCACGTCCTCCCTTAGTTGAGCTACCTCCTCTCCTTCGGCATTGGCTTGAAGTTGCAGAGCGAGGTCTTTCATTTTATCCTCCAGGGTGACTGAAGATGCTTGTCCAGCATTCTTCATGGCTTGAATTTCACAGTCCAGAGCATATATCTGGCCACGCATTTCCAGAAGAATATCCATGATGCGACGAAAATCTGCAGAATTGTCCGTCTGTGTACTGGCATGAGCTTTCTTAGATGGAGTAAATGCAGACGATGGCGCTTCTGTACAGTCTTGCAGATTTGGTGTCGACGTATCACCTTCTTCAGGCAATTGAGAAACCTGAAATTCTTCTGGGTCTGCTGGAGATTGTCTTGGACCTTCACTATCAGCAGCATGAGGTGTGGACCTCTCTTGCTCGCCAACTCCCCCTGTCTCTAGGACATCAAAAGGGGAAGAGTGATGATCATGCTCTTGATTTCCCTTCTCTCCAGATTCATCTGCAGACTTTTCTTTCTCTCCTTCTATCTCTTCTTCATCTTCTTTCTCCTTCTCTCTCTGCTCTTCTTCTTCTCTGCTCTTGGTTTGCTCCTCTTCTTCTCTCTGTTTCTTCTGAAGTTCTGTCGGTTGAGGCACAGAGCGTCTGGTTCTTGTTAATGCATTGATAGTGGGATCTTCATCCTCTTCATCTTCATCCTCCAGGATGAGAGTTCTTTTCTTCTTTTTCGATGGGGCACCAATTGCCTCCTTTCCTTTTCTCTTTGAAGCAGACTGAACTGGAGATTTCACTCTGAATTTCTCCATTGCCTTGGAAAGTTCTTGCAGACGCATCTTCGTTAACATCTTCAAACCTACCACCATCTTATCACACGGTCGAACACAAAGTGTATGTGGCAGTTCAATATTCATGTGTTTGAAGATCTTGGTCACCAGACCAGGATAAGGCAATTATCCTTTGTCTTTCGACATTGCTCTGTACATATGGAAGAGAATAGTGTGCGGGAGAGAGAACTTCCGTCCTGAGTTGATCGCGTACATCAACTTTGCTTCAGAAAGAGACACGGAAGTCTTTGACGTAGACTTCAGTCTGAGACAGTTGATCACAATCTTATGAAGCACGATGTTGATGGCATTCATCCTTGAGTAGGTAATCTTCTTCTCTACGTCCCTATCTTTGACAAGTTCCAGAGTAGTACGAGCAGGTGAGACTTTGATTTGTAAATAACGTCCTCGTTCAACTCCAACTATGTCCGCCAACATATTCACATCTACCACGTAGACTTGATCTCGTACACTGAATGAAATTCTATTAGCATCCAAAAAGCTAAGATTTGAACAGAAATAAGCGGTCAGTTGAGCAAACCCGTCCGTAGAGTCAGAGCAAAAATTCTCAAGTTGAATCAAATTCAACTTCTCTCTTAAGTTCATGTTGATGGCGTCCAGGAAATCAAAATCGACACTTCTAGGGTTTATCACCCCTCTTTTCAACAGCCTGAAATACACATTTTCTTGATCCTTTGATTTGAACAAATCCATCCGATTTCCTCTCACCTTTGCTGCCACACCCATTCTAGGTTGAAATTCAAGGAACATTCTGTCATCATCGTTCCCTTCAATCAGATTTTGTCCTAGCATACGAGGGTCACTTGGAATGTTCGCAAGTGCCTCCTCTGCCTTTCCTTTCAGAGCAACTCCTAATTCCTCCATTTTTCGCAGAAAAAGATACTCATTCCCATAATCTTTATCCTTAAGGAAGTCATCTATATAGTTCAATGAAGTACCGGTGCTTTTCAACGCACGATAAAGCTTATAGATAAAGGAGGGTTTTTGGACTCTTACTGGGTCGGCTTCCTCGATTATCTCTTCTTCCAGATGTTGACTTGCACCTTGTGGGGCAGGAGGCGTTGAATGACGTGGATGAGAGCGAATCGGACTTTGTCGCTGACTTGATAAGTCTTCCTCCTCGGTGAGATCGAAGTGTGTCGGTCCCTTCTCCATTCTTTGTGGTCCCCTGCTTGCAATTCTTGATGATTTCCTCGAAGAAGACATCTTTCTTTGTCGATTGGAAGATTCCTTCACTTGCTTTCCCAAGAAAAAATGACCACTTTCTCGACGACGAACAAGAAGTAGAAACAGTATCGGGAGGAGAGTGCCTTTTAGGGTTTTGAAGAATGGGTAAAGAAAAACTGTATATATATAAAACTCAGTTTTGAAAAGGGAAGTTCAATCGGTACAAGGAAAGTGTATGAACACTTCTTTTCAAAATCAATAACTGCCAAAATTAATCCATTTTAAAAAGACAAGTTTTCGAATTTCACACAAATTATAACCGAACAAAAGATCGTACCTTTTCGAGTTTAGATAGCTAAACGAAAATTCGTACCTTTTAGATAAAATAGCAACTTACAGTCTATAGCCATGAATGTCTGAGTCTGAGGATTTAAAGTCTGAGAGATTAGAGTCTTAGAGTTGGTGAGTCTCTAGACTTTAACTTCTTCAAGCTTCAAAATGTTGAGTCTTGAACGGATAAAGTCGAATTGATTTTTCTCCAAAGGCTTTGTGAATATATCCGCTAGTTGACTCTTTGAATCAACAAATTGAATCGAGATTTCTCCATTTTGAATATGATCTCTAATGAAGTGATGTCGAATCTCAATATGCTTTGCTCTTGAATGAAGGATTGGATTTTTGGTGAGATTGATCGCACTGGTGTTGTCACATCTGATTTCTGTGCATGAGTCTTCAATGCCAAAATCTTGTAGCTGTTGTTTTATCCATAGAATTTGCGAACAGCAGCTTCCAAGAGCTACATACTCTGCTTCTGTCGTTGAGAGAGCCACGGTATTTTGTTTCCTTGAAAACCAAGATACTGTTCTATTTCCAAGTAGTTGACAAGTTCCAGAAGTGCTCTTCCTATCGACTCTGCAACCGGCCAAATCTGCATCTGAGTATCCTAGAAGATTAAAGTCTCCCCTCTTTGGATACCAAAGACCGATGCTTGAAGATGAAGCAACGTATTTGATAATACGTTTCACGGCACTTTGAGATGTGATTCTCTAGGATCCGATTGAAACCTAGCACGAGATGCAAACACTCAACAAAATATCAGGTCTAGAAGCGGTAAGATAAAGAAGTGAACCGATCATGCTCCTGTACAGCTTTTGATCTACTTTCTTCCTTTCTTCATCCTTGTCTATCTTCTGAGAACATGACATTGGTATGTCGGTCTTTTTGCACTTTTCCAATCCAAACCTTTTGACAAGATCATTTGCATATTTTTCTTGATGAATGAAAGTTCCCTCCTTCATTTGTTTCACTTGAAGTCCAAGAAAAAATGTTAACTCTCCCATCATACTCATTTCAAACTCATCCCGCATAGACTTAGAAAATTTCTTGCATAGACTTTCATTAGGAGATCCAAAATAATATCGTCCACATATATTTGAACAAGTAAAAAGCTTTTGTTTTCCTTTTTGATAAACAAAGTAGTATCTACTTTACCTTTGACAAAACCATTCTGTAATAAAAACTTACTTAGTCTGTCGTACCAAGCTCGAGGTGCTTGCTTTAAACCATACAAGGCCTTTTTCAGTCTGAAGACTGAGTCTGGCTTCTTTGGGTCTTCAAACCCCGGTGGTTGTTCCACATAAACTTCCTCATGGATAAATCCATTTAGGAACGCACTTTTGACGTCCATTTGGAATAACCTGAAATTTTTATAACAAGCAAACACAAGTAATAGACGAATAGCTTCTAACCTTGCTACTGGTGCGTAAGTCTCGTCATAGTCTATTCTTTCTTCTTGCGTATATCCTTTGGCCACGAGTCTTGCTTTGTTTCGTACGACTTTTCCTTCTTCATTCATCTTGTTCCTGAATACCCATTTGGCTCCAATAATAGTTTTACCTTTTGGTTTAGATGTCAATTCCCAGACATCATTGATATTGAACTGTCTGAGTTCTTCTTGCATAGCTTCGATCCAACTTTCATCAGATAAAGCTTCTTCTATGCTTTTTGGTTCAATTTCAGAAATGAGAGCCACAGCACTAGATTCTTCACGCCTTTTTGATCTGGTGCGGATTCCTTCATTGATTTCGCCGATAATGAGATCTTTGGGATGACTGGATTTATGCTTCCAGTTACTGGTTGATTTGCATGGTTGATGATCTCTTTCTTTATTTGATTCTTCATGAGCATCTTGATGTTGGACTTCCAGAGTCTGAGATGCTTCTTGAGTTGTAAGCGTTGGAAGGTCTAGAGCGGGTTCAGACTCTTCATACTGAGTCTGGCTGGATTCATCTTGCGTTGAGTCTTGGAATTTGACATTCATTGATTCCTCCACAGACTGGCTTTTCTTGTTATAGACTCTATAGGCTTTGCTTGATGTAGAATACCCAAGGAAGATGCCTTCATCTGATCTTTCTTCAAACTTACCAACTCGATCATTTGCATTTTTCAAAATAAAGCATTTGCAACCAAACACATGAAAGTATGAAACAATAGGCTTCTTACCTTTGAACAATTCATAGGGGGTTTTCTCTAGAATAGGTCTTAGGAAGACTCTATTTATGATATAGCATCTTTGAAACAACAAAACTTCGCCCAAAATCGTGAAGAAATTTTACTTTCAATTAAAAGAGTTCTAGCCATTTCTTGAAGAGATCTATTCTTTCTTTCCACAACTCCATTTTGCTCGTAGTATATGGAGAGGAAAACATATGATTAAAACCAGATTTATCACAAAATTTCGTAAAATCTTGATTTTCAAATTCACTTCCATGATCTGTTCTTATACTTGAAATAGCACATCCTTTTTCATTTTGAACCTTTTTAGCAAACTTCTCAAAGTACGAAAAGGTTTCGACTTACTTGCAAGAAAATATACCAGTAAAGCGAGAGTAATCGTCTACAATTACTAGACAATACTTCTTACCTCCAATGCTCTGGGTTCTTGTTGGTCCGAAGAGATCCATATGAAGCAAGCGTAGTACATGATTAGTAGAGACATGATTTATTGGCTTAAATGAATTTCTTACCTGCTTTCCCGAATGCATGGAGTGCATGAATCGACTTTTGGTATGGCAATTTAGGTAGTCCTCGAACAAGCTTCTTTGATGAGATTTTGGCTAATTGCTTCATGTTGATATGGCCAAGCTTTCTGTGCCATAAGACTACTTCATCTTGAATTGAGATTAGGCATTGTGCTTCATTTGGTTTTACATCAAGGAGGTAGATATTTCCATGCCTTCGACCCATGAAAGGCGAGTCGAATCTTTACTAATTCCAGAACATATGCCTTCTTGAAAGGAGATCTTGAAACCAGTATCACACAATTGGCTAATGCTGAGAAGATTGTAATTGAGTCCTTCCACTAGAGAGACATTGTTTATTGTGAGATTTCCAATTTTCACAGTTCGAATCCCACAATGCTTCCTTTGCTATTTCCTCCAAATGAAACTTTTCCACCATTTACTTGAATAAGCTTTATGAAGCAATTTGAGTCTCTGTCATGTGTCTTGAGCATCCTTTGTCAAGATACCACTTTACCTTCTTTTTGACAAGAGACCTGCATTCAAAAGAGAGTCTCAAGCTTTCTTTGGTACCCAAATTTTTTTGGGTCCTTTGGTGTTAGTAGGATAAGCATTATTAGGTCATACTTTCTTAACAGGCTTCCAAACCATAGGACACTCTTTTTCAAAATGATCTTGACTGTTACACTTTGAACACCTTAGAGCATTTCGACCTACAAACTTTACAAAAACTTTCTTGAAATGATTTTTATAAGCCTCTCTCGACGGTCTTTTCTTAATTCTTTCTTTTACTTTTGGAAAATCAATCAAGGGGATCGTTTCTGCTGTCATACCTAGACCAGACTTATTGAAGTAAGGTCTTTGGACTGAAAGAACTTTTTCAAGTTTTTCCGACCCTATTGAAAATTTCTTTGAAATATTTGATAAGTCAGTTTTTAAGAAAGCATTTTCTTTTGAAAGTTTATCTTCATTCTCTTTAAGAGTAGAAATATTCAAGTTTAAACTTTTCACTTTTTCTTCTAAAATGTTTTCCTTTTGTTTTAAAACTGAGTTTTCCTTCTTAAGTTCGGAAATCTTTTTTAGAGAAGTCTTAAGACTAAAACATAGTTCATCAATGTATTTAGAGACTTTGACAGGGATTTTATAATCACTTACCTCAAATTCACTGTCTGAGTCTGATCCACTGTCCGAGTCTGATTGCGCCATTAGACACAGGTTGGCATATTCCTCATCACTTTCTTCACACTCTGTATCGCTCCAGGTTTCGGCTTTAAGAGCTTTTCGAGACTTCTCAGACTTTCCTCTTTTCTTCTTCGAAGAGGACAAAGTTGGGTCCGATGTGTCCCTTTTTCTTACATTCGAAGCAAACTACATCTTTGTTTGGTTCCTCATTATCAACAAACTTGGTTTGCTGTTTTTGAAGACTTTGTTTCCTTGAGTTGAACCTTCTTCCTTTTCTATTCAGCTTTCTGAACCTTCTAATCATTAGAGCAAGCTCCTCATCGTCCAGATCTTCTTCAGAGTCTGTATCATCAGAATCATCATTAGATTTTAATGCAATGGATTTCTTACCTCTTGGATCTTCGTCTTCATTAATTCGTTCCACTTCGTAAGACTGAAGAGTTCCAATCAGCTCGTCTACAGATAATGGCATAATTCTTTGCGTCTCTCTTATTGAAGTCTTTATATGATTCCAATCCTTGGAGAGTCCACGCAGTAGCTTGTTCACCTTCATAGGATCAGAAATTTTCTGTCCTTGATTCTCAAGACCATTGACAATATCTGTAAAACGGCTAAACATGTCGGTTATAGATTCTCTGGTTTCATTTTGAAGGCTTCATATTGACCAAGGAGAATGTTAATTCTGGTCTCCTTCACTCGGTCTGTCCCTTCATAAGTGATATGTAATCTGTCCCAGACTTCTTTTGCTGTAACACAAGAAGATATTCTGTTATATTCAGTTGGTGACAAAGCACAATATAAAGAGTAAATTGCTTTAGCATCGAGTGCTTGTCTCTTGTTTATCTCTTCTTGAGACATCCCGCTGGCTTCAACAGTTTCTTTCCTTCTTTCAGATACTGATGCAGTAGTAGGAGTGATTCCTTTTTCCACCACATCCCATTCCAGAGGATCCTTTGATCGTAGAAAAGCTTTCATCTTGTTCTTCCAGATGTGGTAATCTTTTCCATCAAAGTAGGGTGGTCTGGTATTGCTTTGCCCTTCCACCAGCCCTGGTGCTAGCATACTAGCCATGGATCTTTTACTCTGAAGTAAAACACTTCAAATAAAGTAAGAACACGAGCTCTGATACCAATTGATAAAGCTAGTACGAGTACCTAGAGGGGGGTGAATAGGTATACAAAAATTTTCTTGATGATTGCACAATACTTAGACAGTTAAAGGATTTGCAACAATTAAAAATTCAATCACAAGACTGAGTAAAGTAAAGAGAGAATTGAACACGCGGTTTATAGTGGTTCGGCTTGATTTAAGCCTACGTCCACTCTTCTGCACTGACAGCCAATTGGCTGGATTCCACTATGAACAAAGAGATGTTACAGTGTTGATCTTCCTTGATTTCTAGGTGTAGATGATCTACCACACTCGCTCAAGGTGTCACCAAGTATAATCACTCTCTGTGTATACCATCTCGCTCGAACTGTATCGACTAATAATCAAGGTTCTTCAGACTCTGGAATTTTTCTATCTTTCACACTTTTAAAACAACTGGAACGTCTTCCTTTTATACTCCTTTATGCCATCATAGCCGTTGGCACTTACCAAAGGAATTCCTCCAATCTACCCGTTGGACGGAATCAATCGAGAAGATCATCCGAGCTATTTAAGGAACTCCGATGATAGCCCATCAATCTGTTCGCCCATACAATCGGGATCTTGGTTTCCAAGAATAGAACATTCCAAGAATATTTCGTCGACCATCGGATCTTCAATTGATCTTAGATAAGAATCAAAGAATCCGAAATGATTATCCAACCAAAGAATCTTTCCGAGGATAGGATCGAATCCTCAACCATCTACTTCAGCTTTGGATTTCCTTCGTCACTGGATTAGAAAGAGATCGGTGAGAATAGTCTTGAGTCTTGAGTCTTGAGTCTTGTGAATACAAAGTCTTCAGACTTTAAACTGTCGGTCTCCGAAGATCCAGACTTAGACTGATAGAAACGTTTTGTCAGCTTCAAAATATTCTGGAAAGATTTCTCCAACAAACACTATTGAGCGTTCCGAACTTGACGTCTCTTGGTGTAATACTTCAAGCAACTACTTCTTCTCTCTCAAAACTATTACCTCCAACAACTTATAAATGTATTCAGCTTTGAGCAAACAAGTAAACCTATGAATAAAATTAAGGAAATAAGATGTTCAGGGAAAGATAATTAGAGCACAAGGTTTATAGTAGTTCGGCTTAGATTAAGCCTACGTCCACTTTACCATGCTAACAACCCACTAGCTAAATTTCACTATGAATCAAAAGAGATTTTATAGGTTATGATCACGACTTTCTTAGTGAAGAGTTTCCACTGATCTCTCATAGAGTCTCTCTAAGAATTTCTCTCTTTTGTATACAACTTAGAGCTCGATGAATGAAAGAGTAAGGAACTAGAAAGTTTCAAACTTTGAAATTTTTCTTTCACGCACTACTACGAACAATTGGAGAGTCTCCCTTAAATACTCCTTCATGCCTTCACGATCGTTGGCACTTTCAAAAGAAATCATTCCAATCTACTCGTTGGACAAAATCAATTAAGGTGATCTCGAGTCGTTCGTTGATTTGTGATGAAAGCCCGTCAATCCTGTTTGCCCATACAATTGGAATTTTGGTTTTCATATGTAGAACCTTCCAAGTATACTCCGCCTTTCAAAAGATCGTCATATCAGAATTGATTCGAATAAAAATTAATCAAGTAAATGCTATATCCAGCCATGAGGGCATCCAAAAACCATACAAATTGAATCCTTGAAGATAATCCAGCATCTAAATAAGTCTTCATTCTTCGGTCTGGAACTGTCAATGAAGGCAAACTTTGAGACTAAATTTGGTGATCTTTAGACTTTGACAGTAGAGTCTGGAGTTCTTCAGACTATAACACTAGAGTCTATAAGTCTTAAGACTAGACTTTTGAAAATATTTTGTCAGCTTCAAAACAATAAATGAGTTTTCTCTAACAATCTCCCCCTTTTTGATGGTGACAAACCTTTCCTACAGATTTGAATAACTTCGACCTGCAAAACAACACTTAAGCAATGCATGATATCTTGTAAAAATAAGTTGATTAGGTCCTGGATAATATTGATTCTGCAACCATAGAAAACATGTTAATCCTGTTCAACGTCAGTCCAAAACTAAACTAAAAAGTCATCAAAATCAAAAAATTCATCAAACCAAGCAAAAATACCCGAAAGATAAGTCAGGAGTCAGGTCAAATCTGCACAAACTCTCCCCCTTTTTGTCAACAAGAAAAAGTGGAGAATAAGTATAAAAAGAGTTGGGTAAGAATCATGGCTGTTTGGGGATGCGAACGATTTAGAAACCCCCCATAGACTTGACAATCTCCTCCAGCTTTGTCAGAGTCTCCTTCAGCTGTTGAATGTTCTCACCCTTTGCAGTTTCTTGTACTTGAAGCTTCAGGGCTTGTATCTGCTCTTGTAGAGAGTCTGAAGTTGATTTTAAAGCTATCTTGAGGTTCGTCATCTCAAACTCAAAACCATATAGTTGACCTTTTAAATCCAAAAGGATATCCAGCAGTCTTTGAAAGACTGCTGTTGGTTCTGTTGTAGCACTAGGTCTAGCTGAATCAGTTCCAAGAGTATTGATATGTGAGGGAACATCTGTAGTTCGATCACCAGGACTTGGAATGAGAGGCATAGACATCCTCTAGATCTGCTGGAGATCTACTAACATCACTAGTAAAAACAGGTGAAGAAGTATCTCTTTTATCAGTAGCTCCCCCTGTTCCCGTGCCTTCAGGTGGAGAAAAGAATTCATCTTCCTATTCTTACTCTTCTTTAGCACTCAAGTGATGTTCTTCTCTTTCTTCTTCTGTAGTTCCACCCCTTGTCTCTTCCGAGTCACCTAACAAGGATACAACAAATGTTGGTTCAAGAGAATTGTCTTGACCCTCTTCTTCATCCTCTCTTCCTTTGGCTTCTCTTTCTTCATTTCTCTTCTCTGTCTCTTCTCTTTCTTTGTTTTCTCTGTCCTGTCTCTTCAAAACTAACAAAGCTCTTTAAATTTCTTAAGGCAAAAGTGGAGAGAGTGATATCTTCTTTATTTTCTTCGTCCTGCAAGATGAGAGCTCTTATCTTCTTGATTGGTGCGCTCATAGGCTCTTTGCCTTTCCTCTTCTTCATTGCAAAGTCTTGTTTAGTTTTGGCAGGGGATTTCTCCTTTAGGCGCTGTAATGCCTTATTCAGTTCCTTCGATCGCATTTTTTAAACTATTTTCAGTCCAACCACCATTAGAGCAATGGTTCGGACACACAAAGTAGTAGGAAACTGAATGTGGAAATGTCTGAACAGACGAGTAACAAGCGCAACATATGGGAGTTGCCTCATGTCCTTCACAACTGTCCTATACATGTGCATTAGGATAGTGTGAGGTAGTGAGAACTTGAACCCGGTGTTGATTGTATATATCAGCTTTGCTTTTGAGTGAGAGACATCAGTTTTTGAAGTAGATTTGGGTCTGATGTAGTTGATCACAATCTTGTTTAGCAAAATATTGGAAGCAGTTATTCTAGAGTAAGAAATCCTACCTTCAGCACACCTGTCCCGTACAAGAGCCAAGGTTGAGTGACCAACAGACACACTAATTGGTTGAAAACTCCCTCTTTCCACACCAATCACATCTGCCAAAGCGTCTACATCCACTACAAATTCTTTGTCCCTAACCGTAAAAAAAAATTTATTCTCATCTAGAAAATATAGATTTGAATAGAAATAGGCAGTCAATTCAGGGTAAGTGACAGAGTCTCTAAACAGAATTGTTCAAGTTGAAGAAGAGCAAACTTCTCCCTCAATTTCAATTTCAAAGAATCAAGAAAATCAAAGTCCACACTTCTAGGGTTCATCACCCCTTTTTTTAGTTGTTTTGAAAAAGTCTTCCTGTGGTCCTTAGAATGAAATAAGTTCGTCCCCTCACTACGAACATTTGCAGCGACGCCCATTTTAGGCTGAAAATTTGTGTACATCCTTTCATCATCATCCTTCTATTCAGGCTAATTAAAAGATCCGAACCGTGGATCACTTGGAAAATTGGCAAAAGTCCTTGCTGCTAAACCCTCATGCGCAATGCCCATCCTTTCGATAGTTTGCAAGAACAAAGTTTCGTTCTTGTATCCTCTCTCTTGTAAAAACTCATCGATAAATGTCATCGTAGTACCACCCTTCTTTAACTTAGAGTAGAGTTTAAAGAAAAATTTGGGTTTCGGCGTTCTTACTGATTCAGCGTCTTCAATGATCTCTTCTTCTGCTTGTTGTTGCAGAGGAACTTGAGTCCCTTGCTATGAAGATTGACGCGGTTGAGAATGTTGTTGATGTTGCTGCTACTGCTAAGGAGAATCTTCCTTCTCGGTTAAGTCAAAGTGGGTAGGATCCTCTAGCATGCGCTGTGGTCCCCTGTTCGCAATTCTAGAAGACCTCCTCTAGAAAGACATTGTCACTGTCTTGGAGGATTTCTTGAACTCTCTTGTTGAAAAAGGTGAAAACTTTTTGGATCAAACTTGAGAGAAGAAGAAAGAAAGTAGGATCTCTGTATTCTAGGGTTTGAGTGAGCGTAAATGGAGAAGAAGAATTTCGACGGTATATAAAGTAGGTAAAATGGGGTATATGAACAGTCACGAGAGGAAAAGTAAAAATTGCATTTTTCGAAAATGAAAAACTACCACAAATTCAAAACTCGAAAAGATAATTTCCAAAAATAAAATTAGTAAGTAGTTATTGAAAAAATCAACGTACATCTTCAACATTTCTTCCTAAAAATAAATTACTCACATTGAAAAGGAGATTTCTTACAGTCGTAACTTTTGGATGTTCTGAGTCTAATCATCTTGAGACTTTAACCTATATAAGATATGATGTTCAGTTTGGCGCAAATAGACTCAAATAGGCTTTTCTCCGGTGGCTTTGTAAATATGTCTGCGCTAACCGATTCTTCGAGTCAATGAACTGTATCATAACTTCTCTATTCTAAACATGATCTCTAATGAAATGATGTCGAATCTTTATTTTACCCTTGAGTGAAGAATTTGATTCTTTGTGAGATTGATGACACTGGTGTTATCGCATTTGATCTCAGTGCACGATTCTTCAATTCCAAAGTCTCTTAGCTGTTGTCTTATCCACAAGATTTGAGAATAACAACTCCCAAGAGCCACATATTCTGTTTCAGCTGTTGAGAGAGCTACGGTATTCTATTTTCTTGAAAACCAGGACACCAGCTTGTTGCCCAGCAGTTAACAAATACTAGAAGTACTCTTTCTATCAACTTTACATCCCGCTAAGTCTACGTCTGAATATCCAAGAAGAGTAAAGTCTCCCTCTTTAGAATACCACAGACCTAGCTTTGGAGTAGTTGCAACGTATTTGATGATGCACTTTGCAGTACTTAAGTGAGATTCTTTGGGATTTGATTAGAATCTAGCACAGATGCAAACATTAAACAAAATGTCAGTTTTAGATGCAATAAGGTAAAAAAGTGAACCAATAATACTCCTGTAAAGCTTCTGGTCTATATTCTTTCCTCCTTCATTTTTATCAAGTTTCGAAGAACTTGACATTAGTGTCTCTGTCTTTTTGCAATTCTCCAATCCAAATTTCTTGATGAGGTCTTTTGCATATTTCTCTTGGTGAATAAAAATACATTTCTTTGACTATTTAACTTGTAGTCCAAGAAAGAAATTTAGCTCACCCATCATACTCATCTCGAATTTATCCTGCATACATCCAGAGAACTTCTTGCATAGATTTTCATTAGGTGATCCAAAAATGATATCATCAACATATATTTGAACAAGTAGAAAATCTTTACCTTCTCTTTAATGAATAAGGTAGTATCTACCTTACCTTTAACAAAACCATTTTGAGTTAAGAAATTACTTAACCTCTCATACCAAGCTCGAGGTGCTTTCTTCAGTCCATATGGAACCTTTTTCAATCCATAGATTGAGCCTGACTTTTTTGGATCTTCAAATCCATGTAGTTATTCCATATAGACTTCTTCTTGGATGAATCCATTTAGGAATGCACTTTTTATATCTATTTGGAATAACTTGAAATTTTTGTAGCAAGCAAAAGCAAGTAATAATCTTATTGCTTTTAACCTCGCTAGTGGTGCATAGGTCTCATCATAGTCTATCCCTTTTTCTTACGTATATCCTTTGGCCACGAATCTTGCTTTGTTCCTGACCACTTTTCCTTTCTCGTCCACCTTGTTCCTGAAAACTCATTTAGTTCCAATAATAGATTTACCTTTTGGTTTAGGAATTAGTTCCTAAACATCATTGATGTTGAATTGTCTGAGCTCTTCTTGCGTAGCTTCAATCCAGCTTTCATCAGCTAAGGCTCCTTCTATACTTTTGGGTTCAATCTCAGAAACAAGTGTTAAAGCACTGGACTCTTCTCACTTTTTGGATCTAGTACGAGTTCCTTCATCAATGTTGCCAATGATAAGTTCTTTGGGATGACTTAACTGATGTTTCCAGTTGGTGGTTGGTTTGAAAGTCTACTGATCCTCTGTTTCCGTTGAATCTTCTAGTTCATCTTGTTATCTATCTCCAGAAATCTGAACCACTTCAGTGGAATTAGACTTTATAAAGTCTGGAGCGAGGTTCAGATTCTTCAAGTTGATTTTGATCCAGTTGATTTTGCATAGATTCTTGAAATTTGACATTCATAAATTCTTCCATAGACTGAGTCTTCTTGTTGAATATTCTATATGCTTTGCTTGAGGTTGAGTAGCCAAGGAAAGTTCCTTCGTCTGATTTTTCTTCAAACTTATCAATTCGATAATTTGCATTTTTCAAAACAAAACACTTACAACCAAACACATGAAAATAATAAACGTTTGGCTTTTTCCCTTTAAACACTTCATAAGGAGTTTTCTCTAAAATAGGTCTAAATAATACTCTGTTAATGACTCCTTCAGCCCAAAACTGAGATGAAATATTACTCTTAATTAAGAGGGTTCTAGCCATCTCCTGCAATGATCTATTCTTCTGTGGTACCCCTCGACGGCCCCCAATCCGTTAGGGTCACCACAGGTACTTGTCACTCATCCTACTACATACCAGTAATATAACTTTTTAATTTAAGTGAAACCATAGTTCATAGGGGTTGATCAATAGAATACTTTTTTTTTTTTTTTTTAAGGTCCCAGCACAGTTCATTAGCGGAAGCATAAATGTATCTCACCATTTCTCACTTCAATAACCATGATGTAATGCACACCAACTATGCATCAGAAGAAAAGACAAAGCCGATTCACTTTTATTTATATTTTCACCATGGACATTTTGGGTTGATACAACCAAAAAGGCTAAGATTTTAACTATACTTGGCTATAACCCAAAAGAGAACTCGACCCCATATGAAACATGTACATCCCTCCATCGACAAGCATTGGCTATCCCCAAAAAGAAGACGTCAGCTCCCACCAGTCATACGAGCCATCACACCCTACCCGGTGCATCGGGCGGCGGCAGCGGTAACATCCCTAGCATCACCCCATTGCGTCGAACGTGAACGGACAAAAACTCTTGGATAATAGGGCCATCAGCTGAACCCACGTCGTACATCACCAATACTTGAACTCAGACATACTCCAGATCGGGTATACTAATACAAGAATGCTCGGTGCACTCCACCTTAACGTCAGTAGGTATGCTATATAAGGTATCACACACAACTGGTGAAAGAGGCATCTTTCTAATCTGAAATGTTAATCCCCAAAAGGAGTGAGTACAACCACTCAGCAGTAAAGATCCACCAAACTACACAGAGCATCAAATAGAACAATCAATGTATCATGAATAAAACACATATTATTCATGTATTCAAGCATATCTTACCTTGCAGCCATGCATATATCATCATGCAACGTGCATATACCACCATGCACTTATCATCAAGCAATCATGCATATATCACCATGCACTTTATGCTTTCATTCCCATGTGGTTCAACCCATGCCATATGTACACATCCATGCGCATGATACGGTCTCAATTTTTATCTTTCCAAGGACTAGTGTTTGCATCCCTCAATTTATCGCTTGCATCCAACCTGGCATCGTGAGGAACCTCCGGCACATGCCTTCGGGCATCCGGCACACACACTCTGGGTATCTCGTACCCCAACTAGCATCACAAGGTATCCCCCTGGCACACACCTCCGAGGCTTCCGGCACACACCTCCGGGCATCCCGAAACTCCTTAGGACATCCGGTACAAACACTCCGGGCATCCGGCACACACACTCCAGGCATCCCAATACTCCTGAGGCATCGTGGCTCACACCTCTGACGGTCTTGTTATTATCTCAATTTATATTCACACATGTATCTCAATTTCAACATGGCATTTGATACATCAATATCAAGAGTCTCAACCAGCTTTTGATGTCATATAACATGCCCGTCACCACATATGCGGCATAAACAACCACTCAAAACATCATATCACATGGAGAAATTTCATTTATTTTTGAAAATATAACAAAATTTCGGATAAAAACAGATTACGCTCCTTTGGTCATAATTCTTGAAAAATTAGTAAACCGCCTTATTAAATTTTAAAATTTGACATGTTATACACAAGAACCAGAGGAAAGTATTTTGTGAAGAACACCATATCAAAAGAACATCACACAAATTAGTACACAGTCCTTAAATTTCGAAATATTGCCATACATAGTTTCATTCACAAATTTGGTAAAAATCCAAAATCAGCTCCAAAAGTTCTGAATTTTTATATGTTATAGAAAGGGTCCAGAATTAAATGTTTCATGAAGAACTCGAAATCAGATTTGTAATAGATTAAAAACTATAGTCACTGTAGCCGTCTCTAACCCTCGGCGAAAATTCCCAGATCTTACCATTTCGGATAAAATCATTTCACCAGCCTAAAATAGTCCATTTCCTCTAAAATTTTAGTATGTTACTCCTTAACATGTCATCTTCAATTTTCAATCAGAACATGAGATCAAATTTCAACCGGAGAATTTTATAAAATTCACAAAATCGTACTAGGTCAGCATTTCGATTCCAGATCTGACTTCTCCAAAGAAAAATAGTTTCACCGGTCTATACTTGTTCGTTTCTTCTGAAATTTTGATATGTTACTCTCCAGAAAGTTCTCTAAATATTTCATCAAGAAGTCAAAGTGAGATTCCAACTAAAAAGTTGCATGCAGCTCAAGAAATCATCATAGGTCGGACTGCCTTTCTAGGAAACAGAATGCAAGGCTACCATATCTCTCCCTAAAGCTTCGAATTTCTTCACTTCTACCACAACCAAAGTCTACCATTCATCACACACATAACACAGCAAGCAAAGGGTAGATTTTAGGACTCTACTTGCCTCTAGCCCAAGCGAACACAACAAGCAATGAACGGAGGGGCAAGGCGGCGAACGAACAGCGGCGAGCTAGGCGGACGATCAGCAACGAACGGACCTCCTTCTTCTCTCTTGCACGCATGGTCTCCCCTTTCTCTCTTCCTTTCTTCCTTTCCTTTCTCTCTTTCTCTCCTCTCTCTCTTCGTGCGACACTCTCTCTTTCTCTCCCTTTCCTTGCTTAATCCGCCCCCCTCTTCCTCTCTAATTTTCTTCCTTTCAATGATTAACAATCATTGATCTTGCATGCTGGTGCCACTTGGCAATTTTCATGCCAGATGGGCTCTATTCGGCTGGGCTTGGGCCAGCCTTGGTCGACAGCCCAATGGGGCTTCATGGGCCGGCCTTTTGGCCCACTTTAGGCTCAACACTCTTGAGCCTAAAGTCCAAACTTAAATGGCCCAAAATTTTCTTAAATAAGTCCATGTTTACTTTTAATAATTTACCTTAAATCCCCACTTATATAAATACCAAATTACAATTTCATATGGCCATAAAACTTTGTAACATTAAACCATAAGAATCAAATCTATAAGGTGCATAGCCAAGAACAAAATCCTCCTTATCAATTTGTCCTATAGCACCAAATTTGATAATTCTAAGAACATAAGATATATTTCCCTAGGTCGTAATACTTCTAGAAATTACTATGAAATTTTGGGATGCCACAATTCTCCCCTCCTTAGAGAATTTCATTCTCGAAATTAGCCATCACTTATGTCTCTTGAAACAGGTGAGGGTACCTTTCCCTCATTTCATTTTCACTCTCTCATGTGGCCTCCTCCAAATCATGATGTCGCCATAATATCTTTACCAACGGAATTTTCTTGGTCCTAAGAATTTGCTCCTTTCGATCTAGCACTTGCATAGGCTCTTCAATGTACCTCACTTTCTCATCCACTTTGATGGCTTCATGATCGAGTATGTGACCAGGATCCGGCTGGTACTTTCTCAGCATCGACACATGAAACACATCATGTAAATTTCCCAATTTTGGAGGTAGCGTTGAGCGATAAGCTACCTCTCCTATTCTTTCAAGTACCTCAAAAGGTCTGACAAATCTAGGGTTTAACTTTCCCTTCATTCCAAATCGAGATATTCCTTTCATTGGAGATACCTTAAGAAATACATGATCTCCCACATTAAACTCTAAAGGCCTTCTACGCCTATCAACATAGTCTCTTTCTCGATTCTGGGCTGTCTTAAGTTTTTTCCTGATTATCTCGACCGCTTTTGTAGTAACTTGCACTAGCTCGAGTCCTATTAGTTTTCCTTCACCTACTTCATTCCAACAAATAGGAGTCCTACACCTTCTTCCATATAATGCTTTATATGGAGCCATGCCTATACTTTTCTGAAACTATTGTTATAGGCAAACTCTATTAGGTGCAAATTTTCATTCCAATTTCCTCTAAAATCAATAACATAGGCTCTTAGCATATCCTCTAGAATCTGGATCACTCTTTCTATTTGTCCATCTGTTTAAGGATGAAAAGCAGTACTAAATTGAAGCTTTGTCCCTAAGGCATTTTGGAGACTTCGTCAAAAATTTAAAGTAAACCTAGAGTCTCGATCAGAGGTGATCGTTACAGGAATACCATGTAAGCGTATTACTTGGCTTACATACATCTCAACAAGTTTATTAATTGAATAGTTCATGCGGACAACTAGAAAATGAGCAGACTTAATCAAATGATCTACTATCACCCAAATCGAATCGTGACCATTTGATGTCCTTGGCAGTCCTTGCACAAAGTCCATTGTTACATGCTCCCATTTTCATTCTGGTATATCTAACGGTCTCAATAGTCCTGCAGGTTTGTGATGTTCCGCCTTCACTTGTTGGCATGTTAAACATTGAGAAACATGTTTAGCCGTATCTACTTTCATGCCATTCCACCAAAATTGCTGACGCAAATTCCTGTACATCTTTGTACTACCCGAATGAATACTAAATTACTCCTATGTGCCTCCGATATAATTTCCCTCTTCACTTCTTCATTGTCGGGAACACAAAGTCGTCCTTGGCATCTTACCACTCCATCTTCAGAAACTTGAAATTATGGTCTTTTTTCTAAAGACACAACATCTTGTATCTTCAAAATCTCCAGGTCGGATTTTTGTAAAATCTTAACTTTCTAAATGATTTCCGGCTCAATCCTTAATGCGGTAAGCATACCAGTAAGGTGGTCCATTACCAACTTGAAGTCTGAATCCACAATAGACTTTAACAGATTCCACTTTGTTATTCTTAGACTAGCCATGTCTATAGCTGACTTTCGACTAAGGGTATCTGTCACCTTATTTGCCTTTCCTGGATGGTATCGTATCTCACAGTCATAATCTTTCAATAACTCCATCCACCTCCTTTGTCTCATGTTCAACTCTTTTTGCGAAAAAAAATACTTCAAGCTCTTATGATCTGTATAGATTTCAAACTTCTCTCCATACAGATAGTGTCTCCATATCTTCAAAGCAAACACTATAGCTGCCAATTCTAAATCATGTGTTGGGTAATTTAGCTCATGGGGCTTCAACTGCCTAGATGCATAGGCTATGACCTTGCCATGTTGCATCAAAACACATCCTAGTCCTTTGTGAGATGCATCACTATACACTGTAAAACCATCAGACCCAGATGGTATAGTCAGTATTGGAGTCGTGGTCAATTTTCTTTTAAGTTCCTGAAAGCTCCTTTCACATTCTCCACTTTGTTCAAACTTTACATTCTTCCGCGTTAATTTTGTTAAGGGGCCTGCCAGTCATGAAAACCGTTCAATAAATCTTCTATAATAACCAGCTAGTCCTAAGAAACTTCAGATCTCAGTGGGTGTTGTCGGTCTTGGCCAATTTATTACCATCTCAACTTTCGCCGGGTCCACTGCAATTCCTCCTCCTGACACCACGTGTCCTAAAAATATTATCCAGTCCAGCCAAAATTCACACTTGCTAAATTTGGCATACAACTTATGTTCTCTCAGAGTTTGAAAAACTATGCTCAAGTGTTGCTTGTGCTCTTCAAGTCCTCTAGAATATATAAGGATATCATCAATGAAGACAATCATAAATTGATCCAAATAAGGTTTAAATATCCTATTCATTAAATCCATGAATGTAGCTGGTGCATTCGTCAATCCAAAAGGCATAACTAAGAACTCATAGTGTCCATAACGAGTCTTAAATGCAGTCTTAGGAATGTCTTCTTTCTTAATCCTTAACTGATGGTATCTCAATCTCAAGTCAATCTTAGAAAAGACCGAACTTCCTTGTAGTTGGTCAAATAGATCATCAATTCCGGGTAAATGATACTTATTCTTTATAGTCACTTGATTCAGCTGTCTATAATCAATACATAGACGCATCGACCCGTCTTTCTTTTTCACGAATAGAACTGGTGCACCCCAAGGTGAAGCACTTGGCCTAATAAACCCTTAATCAAGCAACTCTTGTAGTTGCACCTTCAATTCCTTCAACTCTACTAAGGTAATCTTATACGGGGCTTTCGATATCGATCCTGTTCCAGGCATTAGTTCTATTTCAAACTAAATCTCTTGCTCTGGTGGTAATCTAGGCAACTCCTTAGGAAACACGTCATGAAATTCCCTAACTACTTGAATCTCACCGATTTCAGCCTCTTTCTTAGTAAGGTCTCTTACCACTGCTAGGTATCCTTGACATCCTTCGTCAAGTAGTTCACAAGTTTCTACCATCGAGATAATGGCTATAGAGGGGTTTGTCTGACCTCTGAAAAATTCAAAACTAAACTGATCAGGCAACATGAACTGGATCACTTTCCTATAGCAATCCACCTTAGCCCTATGCTTATGGAGCTAGTCTATTCCTATGATAACATCAAAGTCATACATAGCCATTATGACTAGGTCTATTTCCATATCCCTTCCTCCTATTGTTATCTTACATTTTGCACACATCATCGTAGATAATACCATATTCTTTAAAGGTGTGGAAAAACAAAGAGGCATCTCAAGAGGCGTAACTTCTATTTCACTCAATCGCCTATATCTTTCAGATATAAATGAATGTGTAGCACCCGTGTCAAACAATGCATATGTCTTCTTGCCATTTATGAAAATCGTACCTGATATAACATTTCTGGAAGCTTCCGCTTCCTCTTGGGTGACCGCATACACCGTTTCTTGTGTTGGTGGCCTCTGAGGATTCCTTGGTAAGTTTAGTCTAATAGCACTTTGTTGTGCCTGTCGCACTGAGCCAACACTCATTTGCAACCTTTCTTGTGGGTAGTCTTTCTTAAGGTGACCTACTCGTCCACAATCATAACATCTCAGTCGTCCATTGCAAGGTCCTAGGCCATGCCGCCCATCACACCTTCGACAAACATCAAGCTGATAGGGTGCTTTCCCTATGTTCAGGCCATCCCTAACTCTTCCAAAGTTTCCAAAATTGCTCTTTTTCTTCGCAGCCCACGTCTAACCTTGACCAGAATAGGGTTTCTTACCCCTTCTCATATCACTAAAGCTCAACTGTCTCTTAGACTCTGATTGCTCTCTTACCAACTCTTGTTCCACTAACTGTGCCCTTTCATAAATCTCATGATAATCCCTTATATTCAAAGGCACTAGTTGTTTCCTAATATCAGTCCTCATTCCTTTCAGAAATCTCTTAGTTTTTTCCTCACGATCCTCAATCAATCTAGGAGCATACCTAGACAATTAAGAAAATTTTGCCTCATACTGATCCACTGTCAGCGCCCTTTGTTCTAACTAAACAAACTCAGTAATCTTCCTATCCTTAGCATAGTTAGAGAAATGCTTCCTATTAAAAGCTCTAACAAACTCATCCCAATTCACATCAGTACTTGGTGGAAATATCGTATCCTTTGAAGCTCTCCACAAAAACTTTGCATTTCCTTCCAGTTGATACTCTGCCAAAACTATTTTCTCAACATCACTACAGTCCAACAATCGGGAAATCTGTTCTATCCCATCAATCCAATGTTCCGCCTCCTCAGGACTTCCCATTCCACCAAACTTAGGTGCCTTTAGCTTCAGAAATTGCTCCACTAGTCTTTAAGGGCGACGTTCCACTCCGGGTTGTTGTTGTGCTTGCCTTTCCATCAAATTTCCAATATTGGCCAATGCCTGTAGGATATCTTCCATTCGGGGTTCAGCCTTTGCAGCAGAGGCTTCAGCCCTCGATGGATGAGCACTTCCAGCTCGTACCATAACTTTCCTGCAGTCTCCAAGTATTTGCCTCAGGAATAATCCGAGACTCACTGTCTCCATTTAAAAGCAACCATAACTATATAAGTAACATAAACATGTTACTGACACCTAAAAGCAACTCATACTAACTACTAGGGATCTACAAGTGAATACCCATTACCCGTTATTCAAGGTTAACCCCCAAAAGGGGTGAGTACAACCACTCAGCAGTAAAGATCAGCCAAACTACACAATGCATCAAATAGAACAATCAAGGTATCATGAATAAAACACATATAATTCATGTATTCAAGCATACCTTACCTTGCAGCCATGCATATATTATCATGCAACGTGCATATACCACCATGCACTTATCATCAAGCAGTCATGCATATATCACCATGCACTTCATGCTTGCATTCCCATGTGGTTCAACCCATGCCATATGTACACATCCATGTGCATGATACAATCTCAATTTTTATCTTTCCAAGGACCAGTGTTTGCATCCCTCAATTTATTGCTCGCATCCAACCTGGCATTGCGAGGAACCTCCGGCACACACCTCCGGGCATCCGACACACACACTCTGGGCATCTGGCACACACACTCTGGGCATCCCAATACTTGAAATCATATTTGTAATAGATTAAAAACTATAGTCACCGTAGCCGTCTCTAACCCTCGGCAAAAATTCCCAGATCTGACCATTTCGAAGAAAATCATTTCACCAGCCTAAACTCATCCATTTCCTCTAAAATTTTAGTATGTTACTCCTTAACATGTCATATTAAACTTTCATTCAGAACACAAGATCAAATTTCCACAGGAGAATTTTATAAAATTCACAAAATGATACTAGGTCAGCATTTCGATTCCAGATCTGACTTCTCCAAAGAAAAATAATTTCACTGGTCTATACATGTTCGTTTCTTCTAAAATTTTGATATGTTACTCTCCAAGAAGTTCTATACAACTTTCATCAAGAAGTCGAAGTGAGATTCAAACTAAAAAGTCACATGCAGCTCAAGAAATCATCATAGGTCGGACTGCCTTTCTGGGAAACAGAACGCAAGGCTATCATATCTCTCCCTAAAGCTTCGAATTTCTTCACAAAGTCTACCATTCATCACACACATAACATAGCAAGCAAAGGGTAGATTTTAGGACTCTACTTGCCTCTAGCCCAAGCGAACACAGCAAGCAACGAACGGAGGGGCAAGGCGGCGAACGAATGGCGGTGAGCTAGGCAGACGATTGGCAACGAATGGACCTCCTTCTTCTCTCTCGCACGCACGGTCTCCCCTTTCTCTCTTCCTTTCTTCCTTTCCTTTCTCTCTTTCTCTCCTCTCTCTCTTCTTGCGACACTTTCTTTCTCTCCCTTTCCTTGCTTAATCCGCCCCCCTCTTCCTCTCTAATTTTCTTCCTTTCAATGATTAACAATCATTGATCTTGCATGCCGGCACCACTTGGCAATTTTCATGCAAGATGGGCTCTATCTGGCTAAGCTTGGGCCAGCCTTGGTCGACGGCCCAATGGGGCTTCATGGGCCGGCCTTTTGGCCCACTTTAGGCTCAACACTCTTGGGCCTAAAGTCCAAACTCCAATGGCCCAAAATTTTCTTAAATAAGTCCATGTTTACTTTTAATAATTTACCTTAAATCCCCACTTATATAAATACCAAATTAAAATTTTATATGGCCATAAACTTTGTAACATTAAACCATAAGAATCAAATCTATAAGGTGCATAGCCAAGAACAAAATCCTCCTTATCAATTTGTCCTATAGCACCAACTTTGATAATTCTAAGAACATAAGATACCTTTCCATAAGTCGTAATGCTTCTAGAAATTGCCATGAAATTTTGGGATGCCACATCTTCCTTTGCACAACCCCATTTTTTCTGAAGTGTATGGTGAAGTGAAAATATGTTAGAAAGTAGAATGATCACAGAATTTTACAAAGTCTTGATTTTCAAACTCACCTCCATGGTATGTCCGTATGCTTGAAATAGCATATCCTTTTTCATTCTGAATTTTCTTTGCGAACTTTGAAAAGTGAGAAAATGTTGCAAACTTACTTGTTAAGAAGTAAACCCAAATAAAACGAGAGTAATTATCCACAATTACTAGGAAGTATCTCTTTCCACCAATATTTTGAGTTCTGGTTGATCCAAATAGGTCCATACGCAGAAGCTACAAAACTCGATTAATAGAAACTTGATTTATAGGTTTAAAATAACTTCTAACCTGTTTTCCCAAAACATGGCATGCATAATTTAGACTTTTGATAAGTCAGATTGTAGAGTCCACGAACAAGCTTCTTAGAGAAGATCTTTGTGGCACCCCCAAACAGCTAAGGTCGCCACAGCTACCTATCCCTCCACCGAATGAATACCAGTTACACTTCTTTGATATAAAGATATTTAAAGAAGGACCGAGGTTCATAGGCATTTTTTTTTTAAAGAGTTTAGCGCAGCTCATAGTGAAATTAAGGACGAGTCTCACCATCCCTCTACTCTCTTAATGATGGTACAATACACACTAGCTACAGATCGAAGGAAAACATAAGCCGAGCCACTTTTATTTACATTTTTAAGACGGACATCTTGGGTTGGTACAACCAAAAAAACCAAGACTTTTAGCTAAACTTGGCTACAGCTTCAAAAAGAGATCTCGACCCCATACATCGATCATGTATAACCCTCCATCTACAAGTGTCGGCTATCCCAAAAAATCAGCTCCCCCTCCTCACGCGGGCCATCACACCCATCCTGGTGCATTGGGCAGTGGTAGCGACAACATCCCCCGTATCACTCCGTCACAACGGACATGGACAGACAATAACTCTTGGACGACCGGGCCCCTAGCTAGGCCCACATCATACATCACCAGCACCCGAACCTGTATGAACGTCAAACCAGGGATGGTGACACAATCAAGCTTCGTATAATCAACCTCCACGTCAGATGGAAGGCCGTAAAAGGTACCCCGCGTGATCGGAGAGAGAGGCATTTTTCTACTCTAAAATGTTGGTCCCTAAAGGGGTGAGTACAACCACTCAGCAGGTAAAAGATCCATTAAATTACTCAATGCATCAAATAGAACAATCAAGGCATCATAAACAAGCACGTATGATTCATGCATCCAAGCATAACTTACCTTGCAGCCATGCATATGTTATCATACCATATGTGCATACACCATCATCCTCTCGTCATCAAGCATTCATGCATATACCATCATGTGATAGGTGTATATACAACCATGCACTCATCATCAAGCATTCATGCATATCCATGCCTTATGTGCACATACCACCATGCACTCATGCACATCATATCATACAGCTATGCATACATGTCACCATACCATGCATGATTCAATTTCAACTTTTTATCTTTCAATTGGGTCACTACATTTTTCTTTCCCGAGACCAGTAATTTGCATCCCACATTCTATCGCTCGCACCCAACCAAGAATCGCGAGGAACCTCCGACACACACCTCCGGGTTGCCAACACCCCCACACTCCAGGCATCTCGTATCCCAACTAGCATCATGAGGTATCCCCTTGGGACACACCTCCGAGGCTTCCGGCACCGCCACATTTCGGGCATCTCGAAACTCTCGAGGACATCCGGCACACCCACATTCCTGGCATCCGGCTATTTCAACTTTTGACATTATGTACCATGCTATATGATATCATATATGCAACACAATACATCACATCACATGAAACAAGTTCTTTTATTTTTCTGAAAACATATGAATGTTCGGATGAAGCATCATACACAATTCCGAAAATACTTCCAATTTAATGCATAACCGGACTCCAAAAATTATGAAATTTTAGATAGATTATAAACAACACCTAAAAGTAGTTATCTCGTAAATACATTATGCCAAAAGAACTCTACAAGATTGAGTACGGTCCATGCATTGCAGATTTCGAAATTCGAACAATTCTGTTTGCACAGTTTCAGAAAAAATTTCGATTAAATACCCAAATGAACTTAAAAAATTATGAAATTTGAACATGTGATAGTAAAGACATAAGGGCAGATATTTCATGAAGAACACTACACCAAAAGATTCCCATATAATTCGGCATAGACCATGCATCACAACACCACTATTCTAACAGTCCAACTTGCACAGTTTTTGAAACATTTTTGGTTAATTAGACAAATGAACTTAAAAAATTACTAAATTTGAATATGTTGTAGGAAAGACATAAAAAAAGATATTTTATTCAGAACACTTTTCCAAAAGAATCTCATAAAAAACGGTATAGACCACGCATTGCAACTTACAAGGTCCGAACACATCAGATTGCACAGTTTTAGAAACGTTTCCGATTAAATTCCCAAATGAGCTTCAAAAATTATAAAATTCGGCTATGTGATAGCAAAGACCATGAGGTAGATACTTCATGAAGACAAAAAAGTCAGATTCGCCCTAGGTAATTAAATATAGACGGTTAAAACTTCTTTTCCTAGTACCAAAATTTCCATATCAAATCTTTCCTAAGAATAACAATTTCACCCACTCATACTTGTTTGTTTTGTCCCAAATTTTAGTATGTTATACTACAAGAAGTCCTTAACAGCTTCCATTTAGAATTCAAAGCCAAAATCTAACTTGAACATCACATGCAAGTCACTATAACATCCAAGGTCGAGCTGTTTTCTCAAGAACAATATACTAGCCTAGAACTCCACTCTTAAAACTTTAATTTTTCACATCCTAGACATCCGAAATTTTTCACCATTCAATCACACACACTAGGCACAACATGCAAGAGTAGATCAAGGATCCCACTTGCCTCTAGACCGAGCAACGGTGATGTGGCACCCCTTGAACGGCCCCCGAACCGTTAGGGTTGCCATAGTTCGATTACCATTCGCTTGACCTGATAACATGTCACTCTGATACCATTTCAATTGCAGCAGGTCCATACAACCATGGGGGTTTTCATTTTTTTTTTATCGGTCCCTTGCGCAATTCATATAACGGAAGCACATTCAACAACTCCCTTCCCTATATTCAGAAAACAATGCACACCAGCTAAACATTTATAGGTAAAAGCCTAACACTTTTATTTACTCAAACCATATGGACATCATTCATCGGTACATCAAAATGCCATGGTTTTCTATACATGGCTATACTTCAAAAGATGACCGGCATCTCCTCCAATAGTTGTATACTTAAAGTCCATCGATCAGTGTCGATGCCCAGAAGTTCATTCCTTTGCTATCCTCCTCCTCGCAGTCATATCCAACCACTTGATCCATCTACCGGTAGCAGTGGCAGCAGAGGTATCTTATCTAGTCTGAAATGTTATTCCCTAAAAGGGGTGAGTACAATCACTCATAACAAAGCTCATATCATTCATGCATTCAAGCATAACTTATTTTGCAGCCATACATATGTCATCATACCATATGTGCATATACCATCATGCACTCATCATCAATCATTCATGCATATATCACCATGCCATATGTGCATATACCACCATGCACTAATCATCAAGCATTCATGCATATATCACCATGCAATCATGCATATCTCACCATGCCATTATGCATATACCACCATGATTCATATCATCCATGCTATCAAGCATACATCACCACGAGATCCATTCATGCCTTCATGATCGCATTTTTAATATCAAATAGCATTAATTTACTTTCATAAGTAGATCATGCATCATGCCATATGCATACACCCATGCACATGATTCATTTTTAATTCTTATCTTTCACAAGGATCTCATCAGTTTTTCTTTCCAGAGACCAATGTTTGCATCCCACAATTTATCGCTCGCATCCAACCTAGCATCGCGAGGAACCTCCGGCACATACCTCCGGGCATCTTGTATCCCAACTAGCATCACGAGGAATCCCCCCGGCACACACCTCTGGGGCTTCCAGAATTACGTATGCATACCACCAGGTGTCCCCCCTGGAATTACGTACTGTATACCACTAGGCATCTCGAAACTCCCGAGGACCCTTCGGAATTACGCCACTAGGCCACCGGGCATCCGGCACCCCCACATTCCGGGCATCCCGACACTCCCGGGGCATCGTCGGCTCACACCTTCGATGGCCTTCTCATCACCACAATGCATATTCCCATACATCTCTTTTTCATTCTCACATTTGATGCAACAATGCCAATGATTTGATAGCATCTCTTTTTAAAATCATATAATATGCATTGGGAAAAGTATCATTTGATGCAATGGTTTTGAAAACTTCATTGAGTTCATGAAAATCCATCAATCCTTAGATGTCATATGAAATGTATGAATTTCATCATGTCATTGCACGAATAACAATCCAGGATATCATGATTTACATAATAAATCCAATAAACAGTAAATAAAACAATTTCCAGCTTAAACAGAATGCGTGCTATTAATGAAAAATTCTAGAAAATTAGTAAACTATGAAAATAAATTCTGAAAATTTACCACAATGTAGATAAGATCTAAGAAAACATATTTTGTGAAGGACACCATATCAAACAAGGCTTCACAGAAAACGTACAGGTCCATGAATCACCGAAAAGGATTTTAACATCATCCATGCACAGTTTTGAAAAAAAAAATTGCGATTAAACCCTTAAATAAACTCAGAAAATTCTGAAATTTGGACACACTGTACTTAAGACCTAGAGGTACAAGTTTCATGAAGAAATCATAGTCCAATTCGTTCTGTATGAAAAGATAAAATCGATTTACTTTTCCTATTCTCGGTATCATTTTTCCAGATCTACCCGTGTTGAAGAAAAATCGTTTCCTTGATCATTACTGGTCTATTTACTCTGAAATTTCAGTATGTTGTTCCTCAGAATATTACCAACAACGTTCATTAAGGACACAAGATCAAATATTAACCGTATGATTTTATAAAAATCCCGAAATCATACTAGGTTGAAGCAGCGTTTTTTCCATATCCAGTTTCTTCAAAAGACAACGATTTCACCAACCTATTTTTGTTCATTTCCTATAAATTTTTGATATGTTCTACCTCAAGAAGTATACTACAACGTTTGTTAAGATATCAAAGTGATATTTCAACAAGAAAGTTACTTTACAGACCACAAAACCACTGAAGGTCATCACGACGAATTCCAGATCTAGTCTCTCCAAAGGAAAATCATTTCACCGAGAAATACTTGTTAGTTTTATCTCAAATTTCATTATGTCATTCTTCAAGATGTTCTCTACAACTTTCATGAAGAGGTAGAAGTGAAATTCCAAATAAAAAGTCACATGCAATACACGAAATCACCAAGAGGTCAACAAAACAGTTTCCAGACCTAATGTTTTCGTAGAAAAAAGGGTTTCACCCCACAATACTTGTCCATTTTATCTCAAATTTTATTATGTTATACTTCAAGATGTTATTTACAACTTTCATGAAGTGGGAGAAACAAGATTCCAACTAAAAAGTCACATGCAACACACAAACTCGCGGGCGGTCGGACTGGTCTTTCCGAAATCAGCATGCATGACCAACGAATCTCTCTTCAAAGCTCCGAAATCTCATCCCATCTACCACAACCAAGACTTACCATCTACTACACATACACACGGTAATGCAAAGAGTAGGTTTTAGGACTTCACTTGCCTTAGATTCAAGCACAAATCAGCAACAAACAAAGGCAAAACGGCGACGAACGGGTAGACTTCTTCCTCGCGCGGCCTCCTCCTCCTCTCTCTCAGTTTCCATCTCTCACTCGACAACTCCCTCTCTCTCTCTCACTCTCTCAAAGCCGGCCACTCCTCTCTCTCTCTTTCTTTTTGGTTGTTTAAATACTTGCATGCTTCTCTTTTTGCATGGAGGGACACTTGTCCCCAAGAAGGAGACAAGTGTCTCCCTAGTTGAAGACACTTGGAGGTGGCCATTTGGCTCCTCCCCCCCTTCCATGCGCCAACTACCCCATGGGCTCCATGGGCCGGGCCTCTTGGCCCACTTTAGGCCCAACACACTTGGGCTTAAGGTCCAAACTTAAATGGCCCATATTTATTTTTGGTAATCCATCTTAATCCTACTTATACAAGGTACCAAATTACAGATTTAAATGGCCATAATACTTTGTAACATAGTTTAATAAAATCCAACTTATAAAATTCATGGCCAAAAAAACATAATTTCCTCATCAAATAAAATCCTTGGTCTCACATGGAAATAGGACGCGTTTCCAACAAAATAATTATCCATTTATATAAATACCAGATCATTCTTATTCACTTGGCCATAAATCTTGAAATCATAAATCAATAAACTCCTACTTATAAAACACATGGCCATGAGTTATTTTTAGTATGCCACAGGCGAGCACAACGGCGACGGGACACGGCGGCGGCGAATGAACGATGGTGAAATGCCCTTCTCCTTCCTCTCACGAATGCACAACCTCCTTCTTCTTCCTTTCTTCCTTCTCTTTCTCTCCTCTCTCTCTCTCCTTCTCTCTTGCTTAAACCGGCCATCATTTTCCCCTAATTTCCTTCCCATCATCATTAGCAATCATCACTTTTGCATGGGTGACACTTGGCCATCTCCATGGGACAAATGGGGAAGGCATGCAACCGGACTCCCCCCCCCCTCCTTCGTGCGACAACAGCCCCTCATGGGCTTGGGCCAGCCTTGGGTTGGGCAGCTTCTCTTCCTTGGGCTTCGTGAGCTGGCCGCGAAAGGGGTGAGGCTATGGGCTAGTTTGGTCTTTAAATGTCCAGCCCATCCTCATCCTAATAATCCACCTGAAATCTTAATTATAAAATCACCTAATTGAAATTTATAATTCACAAAACTTTGTGACCTAATTTAATAAATTCCAACCCATAAATCACATGGCCAAAATCTCAATGCAAAACATGAATTAAAGCACCTCTAAGGATTGACAAGCAATTCTAGGATGCCATAATCTTGGCAATCCGCTTCATGTTCACATGGCCAAGCTTTCAATGTCAAAGGTTTGCTTCATCTTGAATGGATATAAGACACTGAGAATTTTCTGGTTTTATATCTAGAAGATAAATATTCTCATGTCTTCTTCCAGAAAAAGTTTGAGAGAAATCTTTACTTGTTCTCGAACACACGCCTTCTTGGAAATTGATTTTGAATCCAATATCGCACAGTTGACTTATGCTGAGTAGATTGTAATTCAATCCTTTCACCAAGGAGACATTGTTGATTATGAGACTTCCAATCTTCACAGTTCCACATCCAATAATTCTGCCTTTGCTGTTTCCTTCAAAAGAAACTTTGCCACCATTTATATGAACAAGCTTTATAAAATAACTTGAATCTCTTGTTATGTGTCTCGAGCAGCCACTATCCAAATACCATTTGATCTTCTTTTTTATAGTGACCTGCAATTATAGAAAGAACTCAAGTTTTCTTTGGTACCCACATTTTCTTGGGTCCAAGGGAGTTAGTGTTAAAAATAGTTTTTTCCCAATCCCTCTTAACAGATCTCCAAACCATAGGACATTCATTCTCGAAATGTTATGAGTTGTTACATTTTGAACATTTGAGAGCACTTTAGTCAACAGGTTCTACAAAAAGTCTTTGAAAATAGTTTTTGTAATATATTTTTGTGGGTCTTTGTTTGATTCTTTCCTTTACTTTTGGAAAATTGATTAGACGAATGATTTTTGGAGTCATACCCAAACTAGATTTGTTAAAGTAAGGTCTTTGTACAGAAAGAATCTTTTCCAACTTCTCATATCCTTTTGAAAATCTTTTTGTGATATTTTGAAATGTCTTCTTTCAAAAAGCATTTTCCATCGAAAGAACATCAGTGTTTCCTTTCAAATCAACAAAATTTTTGTCCAAATTTTCAAACTTTTCTTTCCAAAATATTTCTTGTTGTTTTAGCTTAGAATTCTCCCTCTTCAGCTTGGAGATCTTTTTAAGAGATGTTTTGAGAGTAAGACAAAGTTTATCTATATACTTCGAGACTTTAATTGGAATTTTTAAATTGCTAACCTCAATTTCATTGTCTCGAGTCCGAGTTTGAATGTTTTCAGTGAGTCGAGTCTAATTTTGAATTTTCCATTAGACATATATTAGCATATTCTTCACCACTTTCCTTGCATTCAATGTCACTCCATGTCTCTGCTTTGAGAGCCTTTTTGTATATCTCTATTTTTCTTTTCTTTTTCTTCAGCAGAGGGTAGTTGGGTTGCCCCTTTTTCTTGCATTCAAAGCAAATTACGTCTCTGTTGACTTCATCATCCTCAGTTGATTTGTTCTGGAATTTTTGAGTGCTTTACTTCTTCCAGTTAAATCTTCTTCCTTTCCTATTCAGCTTCATGAACTTCCTTATCATGAGTTCTAGCTCTTCATCGTCCATGTCATCCTCCGAATCTGTATCATCAGAATCACCATTAGATTTTTAAAGCAATTGACTTCTTACCTTTAGGATATTCTTCCTCATTGATTTGTTCCACTTCATATGACTAAAATGCGCCAACTAGTTCTTCTACTAAGAGAGGCATGATCCTCTGGGTTTCTCTTATTGAAGTCTTCACGTGATTCTAGTTTTTGGAGAGTCTACGGAGCAACATGTCAGTGATGGATTCTCCTGACTTCATTTTGAAGGCTTCATATTGTCCGAGTAGGATATTGATTTTTGTTTCTTTAACTCGATCAGTTCCTTGATAAATGACATGCAACCTGTCCCAGACTTCTTTTACTATTTCACAAGATGAAATTCTGTTATACTCAGTAGAAGATAAAGTACGATATAAGTAATAGATGTCTTTAGCATCAAGAGCTTGTCTCTTGGTTAATTCTTCTTGTGTCATTTCGCCAGCATCTGCAACTTCTTTTCCTCTTTCTGAGGTTGATGTAACTTTTGGATTAATCCCTTTCTCTACCACATCCCATTCCGGGGGATCTTTTGATCTTAGGAATGCCTTCATCTTGTTCTTCCACATGTTGTACTCATTTCCATCAAAGTAAAGGGGTTTGGTATTGCTTTGGTCTTCAACCAATCATGGAGCCAAAATACTAGCCATAGATCTTTAACTCAAAAATAAAAAACACTTCAATAAAATGAGCACGCAAGCTCTAATACCAATTGTAAGGGTTAGTACGAACACCTAGAGGGGGTAAATAGGTGTAAATAAAAATTTTCGCAATACTTAGAAGAAGTAAATTGCCTTTAAAACATTACTGACTTATAAATGTATTTAGCTTTGAGCAAACAAGTAAAGCTACGAATAAAAGTAAGGAAATAAGATGTTCAAGGAAAGAGAATTAGAACACAAAGTTTATAGTGGTTCGGCTTAGACCAAGTTTACGTCTACTTTCCCACGTTGACAGCTCACTGGTTAGATTTCACTATAAATCAAAAGAGATTTTACAACTTATGATCTCGACTTTCTCAATGAAGAGTTTCTACTGATCTCACATAGAGTCTTTCTAAGAATTTCTCTCTTTTGTATACAACTTAGAGCTCGATGAATGAAAGAGCAAGGAACAAGAAAGTTTTAGACTTTGAAATTTTTCTTTCACACACTACTACGAACAACTGGAGAGTCTCCCTTAAATACTCCTTCATGCCTTCACGACTGTTGGCACTTTTCAAATGAATTCTTCCAATCTACCAATTGGACATAATCAATTAAGGTGATCTCAAGTCGTTCGTTGATTTGTGATGGAAGCCCGTCAATCTTGTTCGCCCATACAATCGGGATCTTGGTTTCCATAAGTAGAACCTTTTAAGTATACTTCGCCTTTCAAAAGATCTTCCTATCATAATTGATTCCAATAAAAATTAATCAAGTAAATGCTATATCCAACCATGAGGTCATCCAAAAACCATACGAATCGGATTCTTGAAGATAATCCCGCTTCTAAATAAGTCTTCATTCTTCGGTCTGGAAACTATCAGTGAGGGTAGACTTTGAGACTAAAGTCTAGTGATCTTCAGACTTTGAGGGTAGAGTTTGGAGTTCTTCAGACTATAAAACTTGAGTCTATAAGTCTTAAGACTAGACTTTTGGAAATGTTTTGTCAGCTTCATAACAATAAAGGAGTTTTCTCCAACAGCTTCTTGGGCATTTGGACGATTACGCTAGATATCAACACTTGGATTGCTTGCCATACCACATCCTAGGAATATAGAGTAGTTTCTGGGAACCAAGAAGTTGGCAATGATGAGCGCAATTTAGGTGACGAGTTAGTCTGATTAATCTTTCGCTCTCATAAGCCTTTGGGCCACTATGTAGATTATCAATTTTCTTCTTTTGTTTCCTTTATCATAGTCACGTTGTATTTTAATTGTATTGCAGAAACTAAAAGTTTTAGCATTCTGGAGGATCCTCATGAAGTCAAGCCTTCGTCTGCCCTTCCATAATTCGGGTGGCAAGTTAGTCGAATTTAAAAAGCTAGAACTAATACCTAGAGGGGGTAAATAAGTGCTTAAAAAAAATCTCCACAAATAAGAACTAATCGAAATAAATTGCTTGTTAGAGTCTAGATGAAGATCGAACCATGAGATTCCAGGCTTCTATGAAATATAGAAAGTGTGCAATAAACTTTAAATGAAGGAGATAAAGAGAGAGAGAGAGAGAGTTGTGCACATGAATTTTATAGTGGTTCAATTTAGATTAAGCCTATGTCCGCTCTCAACACTAATAGTCTACTGGTTGGATTTCACTATATGATCAATCAAAAGATTACAACTTGGAGAGCACACACTTAGTGGTAGAACTCTCAAACTCACCAAGATACTCTTGTATGTTTTCTCTCTAGATCACACTTTGTAAAGCTCTTGGAAGAAAATTAATAAATTGCGAGTAGCCTCAGACTTTAGAATCTCAAATTCACATTCCCAAACTCTTTTAGGCCGAATGAACTCCTTTATATACTCCTCCATACCATACTAGCCGCTGACAATCTCCAAAGGAATTTTTTTTTCCAATCAAGCCAGTAGATAGAATCAATTAAAGGGATCGTATGGCCGTTGAAGTTAGGAATAAAATTTTCACTTGATTCTGATTGCTTATACAATAAGAATCTTAGTTTCCATAAGTAGATGCTTCCCGAAAAGAAACTTGTCTTCAAGATTAATTTCATCAATTAGTTATTGATTCAATCAATGAATTTATAACAGGTAAGTGAAATCCTTCGCTAGAGAACTAGACATCGTAGAATAAATTCATAATAAGTTTATCCTGAATCCGTGTTGCAAAATCGATAAGTTTGAATTGGTTTTCTTCCTCGTTCTAGACTATGTCAGAGTGGGAACTGCTTATGGGGAATACTAAACTCTGGTAAAAGTCTTTGATAAAACCTCAGCAACTTCAATGTAATTTGTTCTTGATAAAAACAAAAAAAGTAACAATAAAAAAGTTTTGTCAACTTCAAAATTTTGGTAAGAGTTTTCTGAACAATCTTCCCATTTTGATGGTGACAAAACTTTTATGTAGATTTAAGCACAAAATCTATATTATCTTGCAAAACAACACTTGAATAGCATGTCTTATGGAATAAATAGTCATAAGCAAACAAGATAGATATAGACATAAAATTAACCACTTTAAAGTCTAGAAGTTTGCAAAAACACACAAACACACAAGTGCACAAACACATTAGCACACCAAAATAATTGAAATCTGCAGGATAAGTATACTAGAAGTGCCAAAAGTTGTGTATGGTGCTCACTTTGATGCCAAAAATTTATTTTGGATCATTTAAGTGCCAAAAAGTTTGAAAAACAATAATTTTAGTGCCAATGCCGATCTGATTGATCAAAAATCTGACGTGGCACATTTTTATTAATTTTTGAAGTTGATGTGGCTCGCCGGAGAGCACAATCAGCATCTAAACAACAAAACAACGCTGTTTGGCATTTTTCCCCAAGTTAAAACCCTAAATCCCGAAATTGAGAGAGAGAGAGAGAGAGAGAGAGAGAGAGAGAGAGAGAGAGAGAGAGAAGGCATGGCATGCGCTCCCCCGTTGTCTTCTTCCCTGAAGAACAACACCAGCACCAACACTAGTAGGGACACCAGCATCGGCATCGGCACCAGCACAAGCACAACTCCACCTCCGGTTCGTCCGACATTGTCGACAAGCCCAAGCTCTTGTCCTCCTCCTCCTCCTTCTTCCCCCTTTAGAAGGACCCACTTTAGCTGCCCTCCTTGTTTCCCTCACCCTCCGCGTCTTTGCTCTCTCCACCTTCGACCCCCCTTCTTCCTCCTCCTCCTCCGTCCTTGCCTCCTATTCTTCCCGTTGCTTCTTGCCCAAGCAACAACCTTAGCCTCTCCTCGCTCACTTAGTCGAGCAACTACAACAAAGGCCAAGCGATGGTGGCCGAGTGAGCTAGGTCGGCATTGTGCGAGGATCTGTGACATCCCGAATTTCAGGTTCTATTTTCGATTGAATTGTTGGGCTCTTCATCAACGCGCCTATAGTTCTTTTCTCTGAGTTGGCCACTCACGAGATAACTAATCTATCGGGTGAAGCCATTAAGGGATTTTAACACAATAGACTTGAGAATTTGACTAGAAATCGACTACTTGATCGTACTAATCTACAAGGGTCATTACGGCACAGTTAAAAATCGATTAGAGACTGAAGATAGGTCGATTTGACAGAGGTATGTAATTAAGAGTGGGTGATTCCACCTAATTACAAAATTATTGTCAATCGGCACTAGACTGATTTTTCTGTCGTTTTGGTACCCTATATCCGTATTTGAAACCTCGAGATTTTCACGATAACCAAGAGTCGCCAATGTATTGAAGATAAACTTTGTGGCTCGAAAATAATTGACCACGGGTCAAAAGCATTAAAAGTTCCTAAAATCTACTCGGTAGACTAGGTCGTGCTAAAATCGCGCTAGATTGAAATTAACCTCGAATTTCAACCCGATTTCAGGAATTGAAAGTTCTATCATGTCATGAGTCATTGTAGGAACATCGACTCATCCTCCAAATATTTTTTTGCAAACTAAGATTTTCGGCGAAAATTCAAAGTTTGGCGAAATTGGACCGGGAAAGTTTGACGGACCATTTTTGAGTGCACCCATGGCTGTCAACTTGGTTCAATTGATGAGAAAAAATCATGAATTAAGTGCGGACACTGTTGACAGCTAAATTTTGGCAATCTGGTCATTTATTTATTGTATAAAAAATTAGGGGTCAATTTTATCTCTGAAAAAAATATTAATGACATAGCATATTAATCTAGGTGCATTTCTTTTTAATTAGCATTTTGTGCATTTATTTATTGGACCGGTGGTGGATGGGTCAAATTAGTTGTTTTGAGTTTTAAATTAACAGGCCAGACTAAGCCCATGAAACAAGCAAAATTGGCTTGAGCCCGTTTTTTTAAAATTATCTGAATGGAGATTTGATGTGATATTATGGTGGATTTTTGGAATTTAAGAAAATCGCATTGCAATCTTATCTTTAACAATAGATGATGAAATCATGGGAGAATATTCATGAGATAAGGGTTTATTGTGATCGGGAGGTTATAGACAATCTTTGTGAGATGAAATATTCACAAAAGATCACATTTTTTTTTACCTAAAAAAGGGCGTGTACGGAGATCAAGAGTGGGGGCTTCTTTTTGTTTGAAGGAAAAAAAAAAAAAAAAAAAAAAAAAAAAGAGAATGAAAGGTCTTCCGTTGCTTTTTCCGTTCGTGCCTTTGAGGAAAACTTGTTGAGGGAAAAGTTAGAAGAAGTGTGTAGAGAGAGACAGAGGGGGAGACGTGAAAGTGATGTGAGAAAGGGAGAGGTGAGAGCAGAAAAGGAAAAAAAGAAAAAGAGGAAAAAGCAAAAGATGAACAACTGTTCATCTTCCTCGTGAGTTCCCGTTCGGCATCCTTGTTGCTCGCTTCCTCCATCCGCCACGCCTTCGCCTGCCGTCCTCCGGCCACCACTTGTCCTATGCCGCCACTGTTCGTTCGCGAAGCCCCCGTGCCCGAGGCCGCTACTCGTTCTGCCTATACACTGGAGCTCTGCCTGAGCATCCCTGCCATCGCCGCTCGTCACCCCCGACGACCGCACCTCTGCAACCGTCACCGCCTCGCTCGCCGCCGCTACGACACTCGCTCCGACTTTTTGCCCAACGCCGACCACCAATCGCCCGAAGTTCCGCCTCACTAGTTGCCATCCGTGAAGCCTGCGAAACCGCCTCCACAACCTACAGCCCAACCAATTCCGAGCAGGCTCGCCGTGACTCCATTGTTGCTGCGCCTCTTACCACCAGAGTACTGGATCCCATGACGCTCGCGCCTCTGATCTCCTTCGCTGCCACTCCCCATAGCAGCTCAACCCAGCACCGTCGTGCTCTGCCTCACCAGCGAGCCCACCACGTCTACTCGAGCCTTCAGCTGCGACACAATCTACAACCTTGACGTCCACACAGCCGCTGCTCTACCTGCCACCACGCCGGAGTGCCACCCAATCCACTGCACCCCTGCTACCCGAGTCCCATGCCACACCTCCGCCGGTCCACCCTCGTTGGAGCTCCGACGCTGGCTATCCCCCTCACCCGCGCTACTCCCATCGTGTCGTTGTTTTCCGAGTCCCTTAGGTAGTTCATTTCTTTTGTCATTTGTCATTTATTTTATTTTATTTTTAAGTTTAGTTATTTAAATTGGAACTTTGGATCTCGATGTTCGTTTTATGAATATTCTAGGCATTATCCACAGGGTTTTGCCCTAAATTATTGTAATTATTAATTTGATCCGTAAGACATCTGATCATTTTTTTAATTATGTCAATTTTTGGGCATTTTGATGATATTTTAATTGTTAAATCATTATAGTTATTAATTTGATCCGTAAGATTTCGGATTAGATTTTTAATTATTTTGAACTTTTGATCGTGGTGTTTAGGGTTAGAGTAATCGTTAATTTGACTGTGAGACAACATGTTATTTTTTCGATTATTTTAATTCTTTATATGATGAATATCTTAATTGTTTAGATATAGTTGCTTATCTTGAAAAAACACTAAAAAACATAAAAATCAAAAAAATCAAAAAAATCAAATCTTGCATTATAGTGTGTTGGTTTAGTAAATTAGGATTGCATTTTAAGATAATTTTTGGAATAGATTAGGATTAATTTTAGATAATGTTTGCACATTTAGATAATCTCAATTTTCTTTTAAAAAAATAGTTTTCTAAGATAGGATAGGGTTTCAGTCAAATTAATCCCTTAAAAATATTAGAAAATCCTTCATTTTAGATAATTTAAATATGATTTTTAGTAATTCCGAATTTCAATAAAAAATAAAAATATTAGGTGCATGATAATTAGTTTGCATAATAGGTTCATTTAATTAGAAATTTGGTTGATAGTAAAATTAGGTCATTTAGTAAGAGTGCATGTTTTAATTTCGAGATAAAAAAAACCAAAAAATTGTTTGCTTTGTGTTTAATTATTTTAATGCAATTTATTTAATTCATTGAGTGTTTAATAATGGTTGAACATCCGTGTGATCACCCCAATCGCATGATAGTAATTTAGGTTAAAAAATCCAGGATGCCTGCAAAAACATTTTTGAAATTAAAAAGAAATGGTATCGAAAGGGCATTAGAAAAATCTAGTATAACTAAGTCCTCGTACCCTTAGTTTCTGGTTCGTAGGAGTAAAATAATTCTTCAATTATTTTACTTATGTGTTTAATCGACCTATCGTAAACCGATTAGTGGCGGCTCCTAAATAATAATCATTTGCATGTTAAATATTTGAACCTTAAGTCACGAATTGGTATGGGCTTGGGAGAGCCTGAGCTAAGTTTAAAGACTTAATAATCCATTAGCCTAAACTTAGGTGGTGCACTTGAAAATTAGGTCGCGACAAACACCTTGGCAGATCTGTTTGGGTTTCAATTGGGTTGATTTGAGTAAGAATTGAATGGATTTGAAGGGAAATGTTACAAAATTCGTAGCCAAGGGGGGGAGCAACATGTTGAAGTGTGTTGAGGAAGTTTGAGGGCTGCCAAGGGGCTGTGGATGACAGCTAAGGTAGTGGGGGCTATTAGGGAAATCCCTTATAATATTTTGAAGATGACAAAATAAATCAAAGGCTACTAACATGTTTAATGATTGAGTAATAGACTATGCAGATGATAGAATGTATAAATGATATTGTCAACTTGGAAGAACCAAAAGATAGACTTTATGCTTGAGCTGAACTTACTCAGATTGACGTTCAGATTGTAAAGTCTATTGCACTCGGACTCTACTTTAGACAGAATGCAGCAGATTCAAAGCGAAGCAAATTCATAATGAAACAACTTTATAGAACGTAACACAAGCCCTAAATGTATAACGGCTAGTAATTTAGTTTGGATTATACATCAAGATTGATTTGATTGATTCAATCTAATTGATTAATAGTTAGATCTTGAAGACAAGAATTTTCTATACGAAGAAGCTCTATTTATGGAAACCAAGATTCTGTTTGTATGGACGATCATAATCAATTTGGGATTCTACTTCCATCACTCGACGGCTACCAAATCTTCTAGATACAGATCTGTCCAATGGGTAGATTGGAAGACGATCCTCTAAGATACTGTCCAACGGCTAGTTTGGAAGTGGAGGAGTATTTAAGGAGATCAAAGACCGATGAGCAAGTAAGAGACAAAGCTTAGAATTTATAATTCAAAAGTTCGAACGACCTTCGATCATACATTTGTCTTTGGTGAGCTTAAACGTTTGTGATCATGAGAGAAATATCAAAAGAGTGATTTAGTGAGATAGTGTGATCTAGTTTTAAGTGTTTGCACTCAAAGTTGTAATATCTTATTGATTGGATAGTGGAATCCAGCCAGGAGGCTGTTAGTGTGGGAGAATGGACATAGGCTTGATCTAAGTCGAACCACTATAAATCTTGTGTTCTTATTCTCTTCCCTGAACTGCTCTACTTTACTTACTACCATATATTTCTGCACTTAGATATAACTATTAAAGTTTGAATCATTCTGCAAAGTCTGAAGTCAACCAGACTTAGATTAAAAGTAAAGTTTTTCATTACATTTTGCAAAATCTATTTTCACACCTATTCACCCCATCTAGGTGTTCATACTAGCACTTTCAATCAGTATCAAAGCTAAGTGCTCGGTTTATAAAAGTGTTTTTACTTTTGAGTTAAGGATCTTCTATAGCTAGTATCTTGGCACCAGGACTTATAGAAGAGCAAAGCAACACCAGGCCACCATATTTTGATGGAAAGGAATACAACGTGTGGAAGAACAAAATGAAAGCATTTCTAAGATCCAGAGATCCCTTGCAATGGGATGTTGTAGAAAAAGGAATCAATCCCACTACTGTGTCTACATCAAATAAGATTAGCAAAGACAAAGAAAGCAAACCCCCTGCTTCTATGTCTTGGATGGAGATGTCCAAAAGAGAAGCTCTTGATGCAAAAGCTATTTATTCTTTATATTGTGCATTGTCTCCTATTGAGTATAATATAATCTCTTCATGTGAAACAGCTAAAGAAGTTTGGGATAGACTTCATGTTACTTATGAAGGGACTGATCGTGTAAAAAAAGAGACAAGAGTAAATTTCCTGCTCAGCAAATATGAATCTTTCAAGATGAAGTAAGGAGAGTCGATTGGAGATATGTTCAGCTGTTTTACAAAAATTGTAAATGGTTTAGCATATCAAGGTCATCCAATTTCTTCCCCAATAAAGGTCAACAAACTTTTGCAAGGTCTCTGAAAAGATTGGAACCATGTTAAGACCTCAATCCAAGAGACTCAGAGGATTATGCCACTTTCCATTGATGAATTAATTGACACTCTTAAATCCTACGAAGTGGAACAAATCAATGATGAACATCTTGAAGGTAAGAAGTCCATCGCTTTAATATCTAACGCTGATTTTGATGATACAGACTCAGAAAATGGCATGAACGACGAAGAACTTGCTTTTATGATCAAGAAATTCAAAAAACCGAGTAGAAAAGGAAGGAAATTCGATGGAAGAAGACAATACAAGCAGAATGGGCAGAAAAGAACCATGAAAGAAGATGACAAGCAATGAAATATATGTTTGATGGCACATTCAGACTCAGACTCAAATTTGGAATTAGAGTCTAACTCAGACACGGACTTAGAATCAAAGTCTGACTAAGACACAGACTTAGAATCCAATGAGAAAATCGAGGTAAGCCATTCAAAAATTCCTATCAAAGTTTCAAAGTATATAAATGTGCTATGTTTATATCTCAAATCTTCTCTTAAAAGGATCTTTGAACTAAAAAGGAGAATTCAAGGCTTAGGCAACAGGATCTTTCTCGAAAAGAAAAGTTCGAAATTTTGCAAAAAGATTTTCTACAAACAAAGAAAGTCGAGATTTACTTGTCAAAGAAAATGGTTCTTTGAAAAAGAATTTTCAAATATTTTGACAAAATTTTCAAAGGGTTCAAAAACATTAGAGCATATCATTTCCATACAAGTACATTACTATAATAAGTCGGGACTTGGTTTCAAAAAGGAAAGTGATTCTTTAATAGATTTTCCTAAAGTCAAGGAGAGACTTAGACAAAGACCTCCTAGACTTGCGTACAAAAAATATTTTGAAAGGATTTTTACAAAACCTGTTGGTCGAAATATCCTCAAGTGTTCAAATTGTGGAGACTCGAAATACTTTAAGAAAAAATGTCCTAAAATTTGGAGACCTATTAAGAAAGAGTGGGTAAAAATAGCATATTCTACTAACTCTCATGGACCCAAGAAAATTTGGATACCAAAGAAAAGATAAGTTGTTTTTGCAGGAAATAAAGGAAGAGAAGAAAGAAAATTTGGTGAGAAATACATTTTTTCAATTTGATTTGGACTTTATAATGACCGTATTCTATGATTTGTTTTTCTGAAGAAAGAATCGTGTGATTATTTTTGATGTCTTGCTTAGAGACAATTGAATTTATTTGGTTTGATTTTATGCTCTCAGATTTTATTATATTTTGCATAGTAGAAATCTGTTTTATGTGATATTAATTTATTATGCAAAATATTCTTTCTTAAATATTCAAGGATGTTATTCTCTCTGATTTTATTGTGCTTTGATTAAGTGAAGAAATTTTCAAGATATTGTTGTGCATAATGTTCTTTCCTTAAATAATTTGTTGTGATAAGTTTAGAAAGAATATTTGATTATCTATGGAGATTTCATATTTTGCTCTAATGTCAAGGAAGGATCCAAATTCATGGATACCAAAAAAGAAATGAGTTGATTGCAAAAATTCTATAGAGAAGAATGATCGTGAATCTACACAAATTTTGGTGCAATAAAAAAAGATATCTCCTACGATGATTGGTAATGATCTTTTTAATTAATGGTATATTTCAAACATATACCTTGGGTAAGAGAATATTTTTTACCATCCCACCTTGCAAATTTCTACTCCATTTTATGGAGATTTTATATGATTGCCTATGAATTATATTGCAAATATCTCTTGTCATAAATATAAGGCATTGAAATTTTTTACTTGATTTGGCGCGTGATAGAAATATTTACTTTCTTTTTGCGAAGTGCATCAAGAATATATTTTTGAGATTTATGCTCTAGGAAATCCCTTTGTTCTTGAAAGATATTATTGCATATACATGGATGTTCTTGCTATAGTTAGAAGATATCTTATATCTAGCAAGTGTGATCCACGAATCGAATGAAGATATTACGTGATATTTTGACAAAGATTGTTGTCTATTATACAAGATTTTGCAGGTGGCAAAAGAATCTATCTCTAAGTGTTTGCACTCAAAGTTGTAATTTCTTATTGATTGCATAGTGGAATCTAGCCAGGAGATTGTTAGCGTGGGAGAGTGGATGTAAGCTTGACTATAAATCTTGTGTTCTTATTCTCTTCCCTGAACTCCTCTACTTTACTTACTACCATATATATCTGCACTTAGATATAACTGTTAAAGTCTGAATCATTTTGCAAAGTCTGAAGTCAACCAGATTCAGATTAAAAGTAAAGTTTTTCATTGCATGTTGCAAAATCTGTTTTCACACCTATTCACCTCCCTTTAGGTGTTCATACTAGCACTTTCAGGGGCAAGCAATGAGTTATTTGGCTAAGTGTTGAAGGCTTAAAAGGCCAAGGGGTCCCCCTCTATCTTCAGCAGCTTCTTCTCCTTCCTTGAGCCCACTTTCTCCATTGTTGTGGCTTAAGAAAGTTTAGAGAAACTAGAGAAAAATCGGTAGCCCCTCCCCCTAGCCCGTTGCATGCTCGCCGAGCCACCGAACCTCCGCCGCTCGTGCTTGCTCACCCGCACGCATCACTCTGCCAGCCCGTGCCTCTGCCGTATCCAGCTCACTGTTCCGCACCTCCTCGCCATTCCCTGAGCTGCCCAGGCCACCATCGAAACCCCTAGCTGCTGTTCTAGCCACCACCGTCACCCGCCTAGCCTTGGAACAGCTTCGCCAGCCTTCCCTCTCTGTTTTAGCCGTTGGTGTCCTCTCCTTCAGCCCAAGTTAAAACCGAGAAGCCAGCAAGGGCTTTGAGGTTTGTGGCCCATTTTAGGTCTCTTCCAGACCTCCGTTGGTGTCGCTGCAGGCTTGATTGTTGCTTGCCACTGTGTCACCGTCGCCGTGAATTCATCGAAACGCTAAACTGGTGAGTTTACTCACTAAACTCTGCTTAGGGAGTTAATGATACTTAAGGGGTGATTAGATTAGGCTAAGTATGATTTATGTGGTTAGGTTAATTTAGTTAAAGGTTAATTAGATTAGGTGATTTAATTAGTTTAGATGGTTGATTAATTAACCTAATTGGGAGGTTAGATTGGTGTAATCTTAATTAGGCATTTATTTAATTATTGTATAATTATTTAATTATTATTTATCTATTTATTGAATGAATGAATTATTTATTTATTTATTTTTCAGAAATTAATTAATTAATTAATTAATTAATAGTTCAAAATTATCTTTGGGATGATTGGTCGTTAGAATTTCGTGCCTGATTACGGTGGTGTGGTTAGTTTGACAATTGATTGTTGAATTGTACAATTGAGTGATGATTGTGAAGTTATGGTATTTAACTAGAAAATACCGGGTGTCAGGTTTTGACACTGAAAGTGATTTTTTTTAAGTACAAGGACAGCTTGTGTGAGCACTATCAAAATGTCAGCTTTTGTGAGCAATGATCTCAATGAACTATGTTAGCTTGTGTGAGCAATAATGTGAATTAGCTTGTGTGAGCCAATGTGTAAGTTAGCTTGTGTGAGCAATAGTGTATCTCAGCTTGTGCGAGTAGTAATTCATATTAGCTTGTGTGAGTAGTAATGTCGGTGCGAGCAATGATTGATTGATTGATGGATTGAATTGCATTGATTGACCGATGTGCGTCGGTGTTTCATGCTTGCGCGAGCAATGATAGATTGATTGGGTGTTTAAATTGTACTGATGTGCACAAAGGAACTGAGGCAAGATAAGTCTTCTAACTTGGGTGTATAAACTGCCTCTAGGCATATTTCCTTCCTAGTTGGAGTTTAGGGGGTGAACTTGCTGAGATATTGTCTCACCCCGTATATCCCTGTTCCTAGGGGCCACGAAGTCTAGGTCTATGAACTCGTGAGTATCACGATCTGGGTCGATGCGGGTGTACCTTAGAGGGTACCCCATTGATTCAGAGCGTGGTATCGTCGCGAGCAAAATGGATATAGAGTGGATCCCCTGCAGGAATTTGAGGTCCCAGTATCGGTGTTAGAAGTCGCTTTTGGTGAGGGTACAACTGACCCTCCTGATGGTGCAATGCTGGACCCAAGTCCCTAGGAGACCTCGGAGTTTTTAGTTGGGGATTCGTATGCTTAGAGGATTTGTAGGCTTTTTTGTTTGAGCAGACTCTTGACTTTAGACTAGTGTTGTATATAAACCGGGCTATTTATAAGAGCTTGTTTTCCTGCTTTTCTATCCCATGTTGGTTGTCGTTAGGGGTTTTGTTTTGCTTCCGCATGCGCATTAAAATGAATGGGTTGGCGATGCGTCCTAGGACGTTGCAAATTTATCGACCACTAAGGGATGGGCACGCGCTTAAGGATCGGGGCACGACATCCCCGCTAGAAGTGGTATCAGAGCTGGTCAAAAGTGGGAGTGATAAGGTGTGATGATTCATGGGATAATTAGTAGGAATGACCTATATTTCATGCTGATGCATGTGATTGGTAGTTGATTGATAGCTTGTTTGGTGTGGATCACTCAAATTCTAATATGGCATTGGAATTGGAAAACGGGTTTCTATAAATATCCTGTAGATGAGTGATCAAGACCAGAGAGCTCTTAGGAAGAGGTCAATAGGACCTGTAACTCGGGGTAATACACCAACCAGGGTCGGTACCCGAGGTTGCCGTGGTAGAGCGTAGGCTAAGGCCAGTGCTAGTGAAGTAGCACCACCTCCTATTGGTGCTGGGGTAGCAGCCCTTGGTGATCCAAGGATCGACGGGATCATACAGGCGCTAGAAATGCTTGGAAATCGAATGGAGTAGCAGGCTCAGAATTAGGCTGTCACCACTACCACCGTTGCTATAGCTGCCACTACTACTACCGTTGCTAACGCTGTTAAGGCCGCAGCCGCAACCGCACTTGCTGAAGTTTTCCAACTAGGAACGTGGTTGGTGGGAGGCTTATTCATAAGTTGGTGGAACAGTTCTTGAAGTTGAACCTGCCGAGGTTCACCGGTGCAAGAGATCCCGAGATTGCGTTGCTCTGGATCCAAGATCTGGAGAAAGCTTTTGCACTTTTGATGTGCACTAAGGAGGAGAAAGTTGTCCTAGCAGTATACTAGCTGTAGAGGCATGTAAATACATGGTGGAGAGCCACTAGAGGCATGGTTTTCCCTGAAGGCGTGGTTCCGGTGTGGAATGCCTTGCTCAGAGCCTTTAATAGCAAGTACTTTTCGAGTAGTGCCCAAGAGCAAAAGATGGAGGAATTCTGGTGCCTCCATCACGATTTGATGACTGTGGACTAGTATGAAGTTAAGTTCCTTGAGTTGTCTTAGTATGCTCCAAGATTGGTGGAAGATCTTAAAGACAAAGCTCGAAGGTTTAAGAACGGCCTCCGACTAGAGCTGAAGACCCCGCCAGTGCCACTTGATCTCAAGGATTACAATGAGGTTTATGGTTGGGCCTAGCTAATGAAGAGAAGTTTGAGTAAGCAAGCCGCCTCGTCTAGGTCGATGTTCAGTTCAAATAGAGATGGAAACCGGTTTGGGAAGAAACCCATGACTAAAGGAAGATATCTTATTCTGCCCAACAAGAAGAGTGGGATTGACAAGTCAGCGCTGAGTCAAAATGACGTGTGTTGCTTGTGTGGAAGGCGACACGGATTAGTCTCATGCCATTTCAGGATGGGTTCTTGTTTTAAGTGTGGCCAATAAGGTCACCGGGCCAGAGACTGCCCCAGAAAGCAGATGGGACAACAGTTCTTACCACCGCTGCCACCGTTGGGTCAAAATCGGGCATTCTTGCCACTGAATGCACTGTCGGGTGGTTTGAATCGACTGCTAGCTCAAGGACAAGTGTACGCCATCACTAGAGGAAGGCTAATGACTCGCCTGATGTGATTACAGGTACGATTTCACTGAACGACCATGCTGCATAAGCTTTATTTGACCTTGGCGTGACTTATTCGTTTATAACCGAGCAGTTTGTTAAGCTGGTAGGATTGAGTCCTGAATTGTTGAAGTCAGTGGTTAGCATATCTACACCGTTAAAGGATAATGTGTTGTCTGCATTGGGTTGTTCTAATTACAAATTAGTGGTTGGTGAGCGAGATGGGAGGATAGATTTGATAATCCTAGCCATGTATGATTTTGATGTGATAATTGATATGGACTAGCTCACCAAGCAAAGAGCTAAGATGGACTATTATCGCAAAATGATTTAGTTTAACCTATTAGCAGGTGAAAGTTTCTGTTGGAGAAAACTTCCTTGAGTATTTTGAAGCTAACAAAACGTTTCCATCAGTCTAGTTTGAAGACTTGCAGACTCTGCTATCAAAGTCTGAAGACCTCTGGATTACCAGACTCAAGACTGAAAGTCTATCTTCATTGATAGTTTCTAGACCGTCGAAGAAGACTTATTTAGAACTGGATGTTTCGTTAAGGATTTGACTTTATCGACTGGAGAAGAACTCTTGGCTGGATATAGCATGTCGGAATCCTTTATTCAAATCTAGATTGATTCAGGAATTTTGGATCCGTTGATTGGCGAAGTATACTTGGAAAGTTCTACTTATGGAAACCAAGATCCTGATTGTATGGGCGAGCAGGATTGATGGGCTATCGTCATGTTCCTTAAATAGCTCGAATGATCTTCCTAATTGATTCTGTCCAACGGGTAGATTGGAAGAATTCCTTTGGTAAGTGCCAACGGGTATGATGGTATAAAGGAGTATATAAGGAAGACGTTCCAGTTGTTCGAGTGTGTGCACGATAAAAGAATTCCAAAGTCTGAAGCTCCTTATTCTTAGTTAATTAAACTATTGAGCGAAATCTTATACATAAAAGAAAGTTTATGTCTTTGAGAGACCTTGAGGAAGTGTAGTAGAGTCTCCACACTGTGGAATCAAGGCAGAGCTTTTCTGAACATCTCTTTTGTTCATAGTGAAATCTAGTCGGTGGGCTGTTAGTGCGGAAGAGTTGACGTAGGTTTGGATTAAGCCGAACCACTATAATCTCTGTGTTCATTTTCTCTTCTCTACGCTTTTTACTTTGACCGTAAATCATTTTGTTTACAAGAGACAAATTTCCATTTCATAGTCCATTATTGATTAGTGCTGCACATTTATTTAGAAATTTTTTTTTGCACCTATTCAGCCCCCTCTAGGTGCTCGTACTAGCTTTCACAGTTTTGAGTTTATTGGGAGTCAAGGAGGACCCTCGATTGCCTTAATCTCGTCGCTTGAGGCAACCTGTTTATTAGACGGGGGTTGCTAAGGTTATCTGGTGACTATCGTGGATATGATAGTTGAGGAGCTAAAGATTGAGGACATCTCAGTAGTTCAAGAATTTCCGAATGTATTTCCAAAGGAATTGCCATGCTTGCAGATTAAGTTTGTGATTGAGTTAGCACCCGTGACTGAGCCAATCTCTAAGGCTCCTTATCAAATGGCATTGTCTGAGTTGAAAAAATTGAAGGTGTAGATGCAGGAATTGTTGGATAAGGGATTCATACATCCTAGTGCATCACCTTAGGGAGCACCAGTATTGTTCATGAAGAAGAAAGATGGTTCATTGCGTCTGTGCATCGACTATCGTCAATTCAATCAAGTGACTATCAATAATAAGTATCCACTCGCGAGGATCGACAACTTGTTTGACCAGCTGCAAAGAGCATCGATATTTTCAAAGATAGACTTGAGGACAGGATATCATCAGCTGAGGATTAGAAAAGAGGACATATCGAATTTAGCATTTCGTACTTGATATAGTCATTATGAGTTCACTGTAATGTCGTTAGGTCTGACGAACGCTCCAGTTGCTTTCATGGATCTGATGAACCGTGTGTTCAAGGAGTACCAGGATCAGTTTGTGATCGTGTTTATCGACGATATCCTAGTATACTCTAATAGCCCTGAGGAACATGAAAGGCACTTAAGGATAGTGCTTCAAACCTTGTGAAGTCATAAGCTATACGCTAAGTTCAGTAAGTGCGAGTTTTGGTTGACTCATGTGCCATTCCTAGATCACGTGATTTCAGGTGAAGGAATCTCCGTGAACCCAACCAAGATTGAAGCAGTTATCAACTGGCTAGGACCGACAACCATGACAAAGATCAGAAGCTTCTTGGGTTTGGCAGGTTACTACAGAAGGTTCGTGGAAGGGTTTTCAGCGTTGGCATCGCCTTTGACTCGACTACTGAAGAAGAAAGAGAAGTTTGTGTGGACAGACAAGTGCGAGCGTAGTTTCCAAGAGCTTAAGCAAAAGCTAACTACTGCGCATGTGCTGACCATTCCATCTGGTCCGCGAGGATACGAGATCTACAATGATGCATCATTTAAAGGACTGGGTTGCATGCTAATGCAACATGGTAGGGTTGTTGCATACGCATCCCGTCAGTTGAGATCTCACCAGCTGAATTACCCGACGCATGACTTAGAACTCGCAGCGATCATTTTCGCTCTAAAGATTTGGAGACATTATTTGTGTGGAGAAAGATTCCAAATCTTCACTGACCATCAAAGTCTTAATTATCTATTCTCTCAGAAGGAGTTGAATATAAGACAGCGTCGCTGGATGGAACTCCTGAAGGACTATGATTGTGACATTCTGTATCATCCTGGGAAGGCGAATAAGGTCGTAGATGCGCTGAGTCAGAAGTCTTCAATTGCACATATGATGGTTAAGGAATGGATTTTACTTGAGAGAGCTCGATATTTGGTTTTCAAATTTGAGGTAGGCCACCTTTCAAATCTTATGGCCATCCTCGGAATTGAGCCAGAAGTGTAGGTCAGAATGAAGATACCTCATCGAGCGTGTGCACATCCCTCGCTAGTCGATACAAATGCAATGTTACCAGGATGCGTCGCCGACCCATTCATTTTTAATACGCATGCGGAAGCGAAACATTAAACCCCTGACAACAAATAGCATGGGAAAGGAAAGCAGGGCAACATTTCACAAAAGCCAACTTTTGTAAACAATAGGATTTAAGTACAAAACAAGTTTGGTCAAAAGCCTACAAAAGATCAGCTCTCAAAAAGGAACTGTCCTACAACATACTAGTCGGACACATACACTGATCATTCGGACTCCACTTCCACAGACTTTAGGCTTCAGGTCCTCCACCACCACCAGCTAAGGACCTGAAAATGGTTATACAATAACCAATAAGATAATGTCTCAACAAGTCCACTCCCTAAACCTCTATTAGGAAGGAAATACACTTAAGGGTGGCTTAGCCACACACAACAGAGGACTTACCTTGCCTCAGTTCCTTCTTGCACATTAGCACAATTCATATCTCATATATGTGCAATCATCACTCAACAATTAGAATGCATCATACGATATCTCAATCATTTCAACCAATTAGATCGAAGCATCGATCAATCAACTTAGTCGATTCAATGTCATCAAGACTATCACACGGTCATTTCAATTACTCACTCCAACTATTAATTATGGCCTAACTGGCACAGCCTACTAAATATTCAGCAGTGAATTACGGCCCAATGGGCAAAGCTTGTTCCAAGTTTGGCGGTAAATTACGGCCTAATAGGCATAGCCTATGTTAGGCGGTAATCACAGCTCAATGAGCACAGCTATACTTCAGCGGTTAATCATAGCCACATGGGCACAACCATACTTCGGCGGTTAATCACGGCCACATGGGCACATGCTTTTCCAAGTTCGGCGGTTTTCTAGCTTAGCCAGGTGTCATACACAATTTCTTACAATTCACAGTCAATACACAATTTCACAACCCAATCAATCAATTATACAAACCAGCCATCAATTGCATATTCTAACCAATTCGCAACTACCACGCAAATTCCCAACTCATCATCGATTGACCAATCTAGTACTCAATCACATAATCCAACCATACCACAGTGATTAGCTCGAAATTCTATCGAGCAACTCTCTTGGCATAATTTCCGGAAAATATTAATTAATTAATAATTAAATAAATTATGAAAAATAAATTAATTTAAATAATAAATAAATAAATTTAAATAATATTTAATGATAAATAATTTAAATAAATCATTAAATAAATAAAACAATTAATTAAAGGTCTAATCATGCTTACCCTAATCTAATTGCATAATTAGACTAATTAATCCATCCACTAAACCAATCATTCATCTAATCTAATTAACCACATAAACCATCATTAGGCTATTCTAATTACCCCTTAAGCATCATTAGCTCCCTAAGCGAAGATTAATGAGTAAACTTATCGGTTTAACGTTCCAACGAGTCCACGGCGACAACGATGTGGAGACAGGCAACAATCCTCCTAGCGGTGACACCAACCAAGGCTGGGAAGGGCTCGGAAATGGGCCACGAAGTCCCAAGGCCTTGCTGGTTTCTTGGCTTCTGTTTTCTGAATTGAGAAAGAAGAACCGGTGGCTGGTTTGGGCTGAAACAGCAAAGAATGGGCTAATCAGAGCTCCGACGAGTAGGTGGTTGGCAACCGGTGGCTCCCAGGGGTCAAGGAGGTCTTGTTGGTGGTTGGAATGGGCAAAGGAAGGGCCGAAATGGAAGAAAAATGGAGAAAACCATGAAACAGTGCAGGCGAGTAACAGACCGGCAGACTGACGGCTTCTCGTTGGTGGACGGGACGACCGGTGGATCGTTTTGGCGAACGGTAAGGAGCTCTTGAACGGTTTGTATGTGCTAAAGACAATGGTGGGTGGAGCGTGAGCTAATTTGCACGGGAAGACAACTTTTAACTCAGATCTTTGAAGAAAGGTCAGCTGGAGCAAAAACTGGAACGAGGAGAAAACATAAGGGAAAATGAGGTCGACAGCAAGGGGAAAGAGGCTGGCTCGGTTTCCTGGTTCTCTTTAGCTCTCCAAGTGACCTCAACAATGGAGAAAGGAGGGGGATAGAGGAAGAAGATGGCTAAAGAAGAGGGGGGACCCCAATTGGCCTCTTAGGCCTTCAACACTAGGCCAAAACACTTGAGAGTTGCCCCCACTTGCTCAACCCTTGTCTCTAGCCACTTCTCTCTCCTCAATCTTCCCTTCATGGCAGAAATGTTGCACCCCTCATGGCATACGAATTTTGCACATTTGTTCATCAAATCCATTCAAATCCCTTTAATTCTCTCTCAATTGGCTCCAATTGAGCTCAGTTTGATTTCCATAAATCCAACCAAAGTGCCATCATCCCAATCTCATCCCAATCAACATTTTTCCTCACCATATAGTCCAACTTGAATCCTAAAAGTGCAACCAAAAACGGGCCTATGAATTTTCCAATCTAAAATACCCATACTTTGAATTTTCGCTGAAAATCTCGATTTACAGAAAAATCTTCTGAGGATGAGTCGACATTCCTAAAATGACTTGTGACATGACAGAACTTCCAATTACTAAAATTGGGTTTAAAAATTCACAGTTAATTTCAATCTGGCGTGATTTTAGCGGTATCTAACCTACCGGGTAGCTTTTAGGAACTTTTCGTACAATTGACTTATGGTTGGTTATTTTCAAGCCACAAAGTGCATCTTTAATACATTGACAACTCTCGGTTGTCGTGAAAATATCGAGGTTTTAAATACGGACATAGGGTACCAAAACGATAGAAGAAATCGGTCTAGTGCCGATCGACAAGAATTTTGCAATTATATGGAATCACGCACACTCAATCACATGGCTTTGGCGAATCGACCTATCTCTGGTTTCTAGTTGGTCTGTGCAGTTATGACCCTTGCAGTCGATTCCTAGTCGAATTCTCAAGTCTATTGCATTTAGATTCCTTAACAACTTCACCTGATAGGCTAGTCATCTCGTGAGTGGCCTACTCAGAGAAAAGAACTATAGGCGTGTGGATGAAAAACTCAACTCATTTAATTGAAGACAGAATTAAAAAATCAGGATGTCACACTTGAGCTAACAAACCCAGAGATTAAGAAGATCCTGCATAAGAATATCGAAAGTAGGAAGGTTGACTTTTAGATTTCTGAAGACGAAACATTAAGGTTAAGGGGACGATTGTGTGTACCTGATGATGCAGAACTTAAGGAAGAAATCTTATCAAAAGCTTATTGTAGCAGTTACAGCATTCATCCTGATAGTACGAAAATGTATTAGAATCTATTTCAACACTATTGGTGGTATGGTATGAAGCGGACATCGCTAAGCGTGTCACCAAATGCCTGGCGTGTCAACAAGTAAAGGCACAACACTGTAAGCCGAGATGACTTCTGCAACCTCTCGAGATTCCCAAGTGGAAATGGGAACACATCACAATGGATTTTGTGATTGGCTTACCAAGGAGTCAAAGGGGTAATGATTCCATTTGGGTAGTGGTCGACAGACTGACGAAGTCAGCTCGCTTCATTGCAGTACGAAAGGACCTTGATTTGGACAGGCATGCAAAGTTATACGTACGACAGATTGTTCGTTTGCATGAAGTGCCGGTGATGATTACATCAGATTGAGACTCGAGATTCACAGTTACCTTTTGGAAAAGTTTACAAGCTACTTTAGGAATGAAATTACAGTACAATACGGCTTATTATTCTCAGACGGATGGCCAATCTGAGAGGACGATTCAAACCCTCGAAGACATGCTGCGAGCTTGCGTGTTGGATTTCAAGGGAAGCTGGAAGGAACAGCTTCATCTGGTTGAGTTTGCCTACAACAACAGCTACTAGCAAAGTATTCAGATGGCCCATTTTGAAGAGTTATATGGCAGAGCGTGCAAAACGCTAGTGTGTTAAGATGAGGTCGAAGAACGAAAGATCATAGGCCCAGAGTTAGTCCAGCAATCAATGGATGCAATTGCCGTCATCGGGGCAGATTAAAGACTGCTCAGAGTCGTTAAAAAAGCTATACTGATAAGTGTCGAAGACCGTTGGAATTCCAAGTTGGGGATCACATTTTTCAGAAGGTGTCACCGATAAGAGGTACTTCGCGCTTTGGCAATAAGGAAAAGCTGAATCCGAGATACGTAGATCCCTTTGAGATTTTGGAAAGAATCGGGATCCTAGCATATTGTCTTGCATTGCCATCAAGATTGACGCAAGTGCATGACGTCTTTCATGTGTTGATGTTGAGGAAGTATGAGCCTGACCCGACCCACATGCTAAATTTTGAAGAATTAGACGTGGACGACAGAGTGTCGTACGTGGAAAGCCCGGTTCAAATTGTGAATCGAAAAGAGCAGATTCTGCACACTAAGAAAATCCCTTTGGTTAAAGTGGTCTGGCAACACCATGGCACTGAATGAGCAACTTTGGAAAGTAAACATTCGATGAGACGACTATACCCCACCTCTTTGTTTAAAGATTTGTAATGGTTTAAATTTTGAGAATAAAATTTTTCTAAGAAGGGAAGAGTTGTGACATCCTAAATTTCAGGTTTTGTTTTCGATTGAATTGTTGGGCTCTTCATCGACGCGCCTATAGTTCTTTTTCTCTGAGTTGGCCACTCACGAGATAATTAATCTATCGAGTGAAGCCGTTAAGGGATTTTAACGCAATAGACTTGAGAAATCAACTAGGAATCGACTGCTCCAACATACTAATCTGCAAGGGTCATTACGACATAATTAAAAATCGATTAGAGACCGGAGATAGGTCGATTCGACATAGGCATGTAATTAAGAGTGGGTGATTCAACCTAATTGCAAAATTATTGTCGATCGGCACTAGACCGATTTTTCTGTCATTTTGGTACCCTATATCCGAATTTGAAATCTTGAAATTTTCACAACAATCGAGAGTCGCCAATGTGTCGAAGATGCACTTTATGGCTTGAAAATAATCAACCACAGGTCAAAAGCGTTAAAAGTTCATAAAAGCTACCTAGTAAATTAGGTAGCGCTAAAATCGAGTCAGATTGAAATTAACCCTGAATTTGAATCCAATTTCAGAAATTGAAAGTTCTGTCAAGTCATGAGTCATTGTAGGAATATCGACTCATCCTCCGAAGATTTTTCTGCAAACCGAGATTTTCGGCGAAAATTCAATGTTCGCCGATATTAGATCGGGAAAGTTCAGGGGACTGTTTTTTAGTGCACCCATGATCGTCAAGTTGGTTCAATTGATGAGGAAAAATCATGAATTAAGTGTGGACACCTTGGCTGATTTGTTTAGGCTTCAATTGGGTTGATTTGAGTAAGAATTGAATGGATTTGAAGGGAAATGTTACAAAATTGGTAGCCAATGGGGGGAGCAACATTTTGGACCATTTGGGAAGTGTGTTGAGGAAGCTTGAGGGCTACCAAGGGGCTGTGGATGATAGCCAAGGTGGTGGGGGCAAGCAATGAGTGTTTTGGGCAAGTGTTGAAGGTTTAAGAGGCCAAGGGGTCCCCCTCTATCTTCAACAACTTCTTCTCCTTCCTTGAGCCCACTTTCTCCATTGTTGTGGCTTGAGAAAGCTTAGAGAAACTAGAGAAAAATTAGTAGCCCCTCCCCTTAGCCCATCACATGCCCGCCGAGCCACTGCATCGCCGCTGCTCATGCTTACTTGCTTGCACGCGTCGCTCCGCCATCCCATGCCTTTGCTGCGTCCAGCTCGCTGTTCCACACCTCCTCGCTGTTCACGAGCTGCCTAGGCCACCGTCGAAACACCTAGCCACCGTTCCAGCCACCACCATCACCCGCCTAGCCCCGCAATAACTCCGCCAACCTTCCCTCGTTGTTCTAGTTGTTGGTTTCCTCTCCTTCGACCCAGGTTAGAATCGAGAAGCCAGCAAGGGCTTTAAGGTTTGTGGCCTGTTTTAGGTCTCTTCGAGACCTCTGTTGGTGTCGCTGTAGGCTTGGTTGTTGCCCACCTCCGTGTCACCGTCGCCGCGAACTCATCGGAACACTAAATCGGTGAGTTTATTCACTAAACTCTACTGGGAGGTTAAATTAGTGTAATCTTAATTAGGCATTTATTTAATTATAGTGTAATTATTTAATTATTATTGATTGATTGATTTATTTATTTTTGAAATTTAATTAATTAATTAATTAATAATTCCAGAAAATATGCGAGAGATGGCCGGTCGTTAGAATTTCGTGCTGATTGCGGTGGTGTGGTTAGTTTGTACAATTGATTGTTGAATTGTGCAATTGAGTGATAATTGTGAAGTTATGGTATTTAACTAGAAAATACTGGGTATCAAATTTTGACACTGAAAGTGGTTTTTTTTAAAGTACCAGGATAGCTTGTGTGAGCACTATCAACATGTTAGCTTGTGTGAGCAATAATGTGAGTCAGCTTGTGTGAGCCAATGTGTAAGTTAGCTTGTATGAGTAATAATGTATCTCAGCTTGTGTGAGCAGTAATTCATATCAGCTTGTGAGAGCAGTAATCCCTGGCTACACCAGAGGACCGATGTGTGTCGGCAGTTCATGTTGGTGTGAGCAATGATTGATTTGATTGATTGATTAGTGGATTGAGTTGCATTGATTAACCGATGTTCGTTGGTGGTTCATGCTTGTGCAAGCAATGATTGATTGATTGGGTGTTTAAATTGTACTGACGTGCAGGAAGGAACTGAGGCAAGGTAAGTCTTTTGACTTGGGTGCATAGACTGCCTCTAGGTGTATTTCCTTCCTAGTCGGAGTTTAGAGGTGAACTTGCTGAGACATTGTCTCACCCCATCATGGGCTCAAACATTTTCAGGACCTTAAATGGCGATTCCTCCGGAACGTTTTGGGCAGCTAAGGAGGATTTTCAAGCGGGTTACTAATGTCCCTGTTCCCGGGGGCCACGAAGTCTGGGTCTATGAACTCGTGTGTACCACCGTTTGGGTCGATGTGGGTCTACCTTAGAGGGTACCCCATCAATTCAAAATGTGGTATCGTTGCAGGCTCAACGGATATAGAGTGGGTCCCTTGCAGGAATTTGAGGTCCTAGTGTCGGTGTTAGAAGTCGCTTTTGGCGAGGGTACAACTGATCCTCCTAGTGGTGTAGTGTTGGACCCAAGTCCTCAGGAGACCTCGGAGTTTTCAGTTGGGGATTCGTGTGCCTAGAGGACTTATAGGCTTTTCTATTTGAGCAAACTCTTGACTTTAGGCCAGTGCTATATATAAAATGGGGTGTTTATAAGAGCTTGTTTTGGTTGTAATTTGTTTTCCTACTTTTCTATCCCGTGTTGGTTGTTGTCAAGGGTTTTGTTTCACTTTTGCATGCGCCTTAAAATGAATGGGTCGGCGACGCATCCTAGGACATCGCAAATTTATCGACCACCAAGGGATGGGCATGCACTCAAGGATCGGGGTGTGATAGGATTGAACAAAAAAACCCTAATTTCAATCCCCATATGAGCTGTGCGGCGTCGTTTTTATGAGGCCATCCACGTATGACGGCAAAATGACGTCGTTTTCTTAAGAAAGACAGGAAACGACGTCATTTAAAAGCCACGTCAATTTTTTTTTCTTTTTTAAATATAAAAGCCACATAACCAATTTGGCCGGAATCTCTCACCGGTGGCACTAAAGTGATTGTTTTTTCTCCAATTTGGCACTTAAATGATCCGACGGAAACTTTTGGCACCAAAGTGAGCACCGTACACAACTTTTGGCACTTCTAGTGTACTTTCCCCCGAAATCTGCACAAAGTCTCCCCCTTTTTGTCAATAGCAAAAGGGTTCAAAAAGTCTACAAATTGAGATAACAAATCAAACCAACGAAAATGCTTAAAATACTCAAAAGCATGATGTAAAGGCGGGTTTCAAAAATCAGGTTTTTCATGGAAGTTGGACAAGACGGAAATCTTCCGAGTTATACATAGTCTCTTCAAGCTTGGTCATGCATTGACCAAAGGCTACTTCAATCTTCACAAAATCCTGAACAACTTGTTGTTTGTTGTTTTGAACATCATCCACAAGAGACTAAACCTACCCAATCAACGATTGAGTTGTTGTAGTAAGAGAGGCATTCAGCCTTTGAAGTTTAACCTTCATACCACATTGTTGTGCTTTAATTTCTAGGGCAAGTTCAACTATGCGGGGGAATTTGAATCTAGTTTGGTTTGAGCACTAGCTTCGACAAAGTGAATTGAAAGAACATCCAAACTTGAAGGCGGATCATTATGTACCATGAGAGTATTGTCCTCCCCCTAAACATCAAAGTGATGTTCCTTGGGGAAATGAGAGGCATAGATGTCCTCATCTCTAGTGGAGAATGACTGATTCCATCACTAAGAGTTGGTTCATGCCTTTCCTAAGGAGTTTTCTCAACGGTTCCCATTGTTTTTGTGCCATCAATTGGAGCAACCATATGGCCCCTTGCTGCACCATGATCCTTTTCAGATCCTTGGTGGTATTGTTCTATAACATCTTGTTGTATAGTCTTTGCCTCATGAGCAACATTTTCAGCATTATCCTTTGCATCATCTATATTCTTGTTAGAGTCTTCCTTATCTTGATCTCTATTGTCATCATCTTCCTCTTGGTCTTCCTTCACTTCATCTTTCTCGCCTGCTTCTTCTTCATCACTTTCGTCTTCTTGATCATTTTCACTTTCTTCTTCATCATCCTCAGATTTTATCACATGGGTGACAGGATCTCTCATACCAATTTTTGTAACAATATTAGAGAAAGTCTCTTCTTCATCTTCCTTTTCGTCCTCATCTTGCAGCAGCAAAGTAGGTCTTTTTCGCTTGGGAATGGTGACTACGCTCTTGCATTTTCTCTTTTTCTCAACGATAGATCCAGTCTTAGTCGAACTCGCAAATCCTTTCTTCACATGCTCCCAAACTTCAAAGATGCCCTTTAATCTCATCTTGGAAATCATCTTAAAACCAATTTGCATGGGAGGCAAAGTTATGGAGCAAAAGTTGGAAGGAAGTGGAATCTAGAAATGCTTGAAGAGTCTGGTCACCAAGGTGCCATATGGAAGTTCGCCTTTTTTCTTCATTATAGTTCTGTATATATGTAGCAGAATAGTGTGTGGCAAAGAGGCTACCCTATTGCAAATGATCCACATCATTTTGGCCTCAAACTTAGAGACATCAGTCTTAGATGTTGCCTTGGGTCTGATGCAATTTATGATGATCTTATGAAGCAGAATGTTGGAAATAGATAAGCGAGAGCAGGTTATGCTACCCCTTGGGATTTTGTCCTTCATTAAAAACATAATTACTTGCTCATTTGAAACATTGATAGGCATAAAGTCACATCTTTCAACTCCCAGAATCTCAGCCAGCAAGTTAACATCCACATTAAGGACCTTTTCACACACGGTAAATTGAATATGTGTAGGAGCCAAAACAAATAGATTAGAATAGAAATAAGCAGTAAGTTCTAGACAAGCATTGAACATTTCCAAACAAAAATTTTCCATCTAAAGTTTGGCAAACTGTTCCCTCATATTCACATGGATAGTCTCTTGGAAAATAAAAATCCACAATATGGGGATTAATCACTCCCCTGTTCAGAAATTGAGCATAAGCCTTTTTGTGCTCTTTATACCTAAAACACTTTCCTTTAGATCTAGCAATCTCAGCAGCAACACCCATTTTGGGTTGGAAATTCTTAAACATCCTTTCATCATCATATTCTTTTTCCCCTTCAGTCAGACTTTCCGTTCCAAAATGAGGATCAGCAAGAAAGACAGCAAATTCCTATGGCTTTCAAGAACAAGGTTTCGTTGCCATACCCATTTTCTCTTAGGAATGCAGTAATAAAATCCATAAAACTTCATCCATTCTTCAAAAACTCATAGTGCTTAAGGAAAACTTTAGATTTCCTTATTGAACGAGGGGTTGCTTTCTTAGTGACTTCTTAGTCCATGGAAGGTCGATTGGTGCTTCGTGGGGATTCATCTCCAGTAAGATCAAAGTGAGTATGAGTATCCTTGACATGTCGAAGCCCTTAAATGGTTATGCGAGATGACTTATATTGTGAAGAGATTGAGATTGACTTGGAAGATTTTAAAGACATGATGAAAAGAGATCGAGACTAGAGGTTGCGGAGAAAATCTTGTGAAGGAGAAAGAGAGAAGAAAGGGTTTATGAAGATTAGAGTTTGCAAAGAGAAGTGTTTATAAGAAAGAAAGTTTTTTTTTTTTTTTTTTAAAGAAACTAAATGGAGACAAGTGAAGAGTCGTGAAAGGAAATAACTGTCTTCTTTGAAAAATGGAAAAATATTTGAGAAAACTTCGGGAAAATTTGGGAACTTAAGGAAATTTTTTATACTGAGGAAATTAGGAAATAATGAAAGAGAACTATTTCCAAAAACTATAAAATGCAAATAAATATTCAAATAAGTGTAAAGTGATCGTACCTGTTTGGAAAGTAAGAAAGCGTACATGCCAAAATTTGAAAAATAACTACTTGGGTCTGAGTAGGATTCCAAAAGAATGCCCCTTCTAGAAGGTTGCCTTTGAGAACCTGTTTTGCATAGACTTTAACCAATAAGGTGAGTTATATAGAATTTATTATGAATAAATTCAAAAGTACCTTTCTCTAGAGGCTTGGTGAAAATATTGGCAAGTTGATTCTTTGAATCATCAAACTAAATTTTGATCTCACCACTTTGCATATGATCTCTAATGAAATGATGTTGGATTTCAAAATACTTTGTTCTTGAATGAAGAATGGGGTTTTTAGTAAGGTTGATGGTGCTTGTGTTGTCACATTTGATTTCAATGCAAGATTATTCTATTCCGAAATCCCTCAGTTCTTATCTAATCCATAGAATTTGGAAACAACTACCAAGAGCAACGTATTCTGCTTCTATGGTAGAGAGACCCATAATATTCTGCTTCTTGGAGAACTAGGATACAAGTCTATCTCCCAGAAGTTGGCAAGTTCTAGAAGTACTTTTCCTGTTGACTTTACAACTAGCCAGGTCAACATATGAATATCCCAGTAAAACAAAGTCTCATTCTTTTGGATACCACAGATCTAACTTTGGATTAGTAGCAACATATTTGATAATGGGTTTAACAACACTAAAGTATGATTCTCTAGTATCAGCTTGGAACCTAGCACACATGCACATGTTGAATAAGATGTCAAGACGAGAAGTAGTAAAATATAGAAGAGAGCTTATCATGCTTCTGTAGATCTTTTGGTCCACTTTCTTCCCATCTTCATCCTTATTAAGTTTGGAAGAACTTGACATAGGTGTTTCAATCTTCTTACAGTTCACCATTCCAAACTTCCTAATGACATCTTTAAAATATTTTTCTTGATAGATGAAGGTTCCTTCTTTAGATTGTCCTATAGATCTAGAAAGAATGTCAATTCACCCATCATGCTCATTTTGAACTCTTTCTCCATAGACTTAGAACATTTCTTGCATAAAAGCTCATTAGAAGAACCAAAGATAATATCATTTATATATATATTTGAATGAGTAATAAATATTGTCCATCTTTCTTGATAAACAATGTGATGTCAACGATTCTTTTCTTGAAATCATTACTTACCAGAAACTAAGTCTCTCATACTAGACAGTGGTGCTTGCTTCAGACCATATAGGGCTTTCTTCAATCTGTAGATAAAATCAAAACCTAGTGGTTGTTCAATATAGATTTCTTCTTAGATGAATCCATTAATGAAAGCACTTTTGATGTCCATTTGATAAAGCTTAAAGTTATAAGAACATGCATAAGCAAGCAATAGCCTTATAGCTTCCAACCTAGCTACCGGTACATATGTCTCATCATAATGTATCTTTTCTTCTTACGTGTAACCTTTTGCCATGAGCCTTACTTTGTTTTTGGTCACCTTGCCTTCTTCATCTATTTTGTTTCTAAACACTTACTTAGTTCCAATCACTAATTTTCTTTTTGGTTTGGGAACTGACTTCCAAACATCATTAATTTCAAATTGCCGAAGTTCTTCTTGCATAGCCTCTATCCAACTTTCATCAGATAATGCCTCTTCCACTCCTTTCGGTTCTATTTCTGAAATAAGTGCCAATGCTTCTAAATTTTCTTTACCCTTGGATCTGGTATGGACTCATTCTTCTATATTCCAATAATGAGATCTTAAGGATGGTTGACTTGTGTTTCGAAATGTTATTGAATTTTTCATTTCTGTCAAGAGTTTGCTGGTTCAAAGAAGGTTCCTTTGACTTTTCTTCAACTTGGACAAGTTTGTCAGGAGGCTGGTTCTGTTTAAGGGGTTTAGACTTAGTTAAGTATGAGACAAACTCATATTCTTCAAGTTGAATATGATTTTTTTATTCTAGTTGACTTCTTGAAATTTGATGTTCATTGATTCTTCCACAATCTGGGTATTTTTGTTGAAGACTCTATATGCCTTGCTTGTAGTGGAATAACCAAGAAAAATTCATTCGTCTAACTTGTCATCAAACTTATCAGGACAATCAATTTTGTTTTTCAAAATAAAATACTTGCAACCAAATACATGAGAATAGGAAATATTTGGTTTTCTACTTTTATAAATTTCATAGGGAGTTTTTTCTAGGATGGGTTTAAAAACACTCTGTTAATTATATAGCAAGCAGTGGAGACTGCTTCGGCCTAGAAGTGAGAAGAGACTCGCTTCTAATTAATAAATTTTTTACCATTTCCTATAAAGACCGATTTTTACTTTCTATAACTCCATTTTGTTCTGGAGTGTATGAGAGGAGAAAATATGTTGTAAATTATTTTCATCGCAAAAAATTGTAAAATCTTAATTTTCAAATTCTCCCCTATGATATGTTTTGATGTTGGAAATAGCATAACCTTTCTTATCTTGAACATTTTTAGCAAATATTTGTAAAATAGGAGAAGGCTTCTGCTTTATTTGCCAAAAAGAAAACCCAAGTGAGCTTCTTACCTCTAATGTTTGAGGTTCTCGTTGGTCCAAAAAGATCCATGTGAAGAAGCTACAAGGTACGGTTAGTAGAGACATGGTTTATAAATATAAATGAACTTCTTACATGTTTTCCTAAAGTGTATGTGGTGCAAAGTTCAGACTTCTAGTAAACCATTCTTGGAAGGCCACGAACCAACTTCCTAGTAGATAATTTGGCAATTAGCTTCATGTTCACATGCCCAAGTTTACGATGCCACAAATTTCTCTCGTCTTGAATTGAAATAAGGCATTGAGAATTTTTTGTATTTATGTCTAGAAGGTATATGTTGACATGCCTTCGTCCGGTGAAAGTCTGAGAGAAGTCTTGACTCACTCTTGAACAAACATTCTCTTGAAAGTTTCTTTTGAATCCTATATCACACAATTGGCTGATACTCAAAAAGTTGTAATTGAGACCTCTCACCAAGGAAACGTTGTTGATAATCAAACTGTCAATTTTCACAATTCCCTATCCAACAATTTTTCCCTTGCTATTTCCACCAAATGAAACATTTCCTCCTTTTTGTTTTTCCAATTTGACAAAGCTTCTAGAGTCTCTTGTCATATGCCTAGAACATCCACTGTCCAAATATCATTTGCTTTTCCTCTTAATGGTAACTTGCAATCAAAAAAAGATCTCAAGCTCAATCTCCTTGTCTGACTTAGATTATAATTATGCGTCTGCGCTGATTTAGTCATCAAACAAATGTTTGTATACTCTTCGTCATTTTCCTCACACTCTGTATTGCTCCAGGTTTTTGCTTTTAGTGTCTTCTTGTACTTTTCGTATTTTCCTTTCTTTTTTTTAGCAATGGGCAACTTGGCTTGATATGCCCATTTTCTTGCATTCAAAGCTTATCACATCCTTATTGGATTCATCCTTTTCCATTGGCCTTTTTGAGAATTTTGTTTGATTTGTTTCTTCCAAGTAGCATTTCTTTCCCTTCTTATTCAACTTTCTAAAATTCTCGATCAAGAGAGCAAGTTCTTTGTTGTCCAGATCATCTTATGAGTCTACATCATTAGAATTAGCATTATATTTAAGTGCAATAGACTTCTTAACTTTTGAGTCATCTCCATCATTGATTTATTTCACTTCATAGGATTGAAGGGTGCCAATGAGTTGATCAATTGAAAGAGGCATAATTCTTGTCGCGACCAATTTTTCGAGTGCACCACCTAAAATTAGGCTAATGGATTGCTAAGCCTAGACTTAGCTCGGGCTCTCCCAAGCCCATACCAATTCGCGACTTATGTTCAGATTCTTAACATGCAGATAGATTTGATCTAAGAGTCGCCACTAATCTATTTTTTGATGGGTCGATTAGAAACCCAAGTAAAGTAACGGGAGGTTTACTTTACTTCTACGAACCAGAGATTTATGAATTTTGGGACTTGATTAAGTTAGATTTCTCTAACATCTTTTCCGTACCTTTATCTTTTATTTTGAAAAATGTTTGTCAAGTAGCTTGAATTGATTTTAAATCTATACTCCCTAACATGTAAGGCAAACATACGAATGCGCAACCACCAATTTAACATTCAAGAAAAGTAATGAATAAATTGTAGGACTTACCTCGTAGCAACGAAAGCATCTGCAATATTCGATTAGAATTCATTTCGACAGTCCTAGTTATGATTTTCAATTAACACACAATTTCTTTTTTTGTTTTCACTTATTTAGCGAGGCTCATGCTTTATGCAATGCATGCTACTAATCTAACATGAAATGATATGACATGGCAATATGACCTAAGCTATATGACGTGAGTAAGGTAATTTCCAAAGAAATGCAATAATTAAATGTGCAATCTAAATTCATCAAATGACCTAACTCTAATGACGAGGAAGTTCCAATTAAATAAACCTAGCAATCACTAAATGACATGCATTTCATGAACCTAATTCTATATGACGTGCATGTGACATTTTTTAATAAGCATGCAATCTATCCTCATATGCAATGATATGCAAAGAATGCCATAATTCTAATTTTCTTTTTCTTTTTAATTTAAAATTGCCAAATAATTAAACATGCAATTCAAATTAAAGAAAACTAACATCCTAAATGAACGCATTTTTCGGATTTTATATTTAGAAATTAGAAATTAGATTGCAATTCTAAATATACAAGATAACCCTAAGACTAGGAATATTCTAAAATGAACCTAATCCTAATTCATTTTTTTTTCCTTTTACAAAAATAAAATTGATTCAAATGACAGCAAATCAAGCCATATAAGATTGATATCCAAAAATTGGCGAACCATATCTCGTGCATGAGATCGGGTTGACCAATTTTAAATTTAAATTGCGAATTGAATCTCAGTGTGAGATCGGATTGTCAATTTCTACAATAGATTACGAGTCGAATTTTGGGCACGAAAATCAGATTGTCAATCCTTAATTCGAGAGCCCTTTCATGTCGAATCTCAATCATACATCTAGGAATAATCCTACTAAAAAAACAAAGTAAATAAATGAAAATAACATTAAAAATAGAATAAAGTAAATAAAAAAACTACCTAATTGGTTTTCCTTTTTTTCTTTTGTTTTTCCTTTCTTTTTTATGCCTTCTCGAGCATAGCTTGCTCATAGGTCTCTAAGGGCAGCTGGTCACTGCTAGTCGGAGCTCCGATAAGGGCAAACTAGTAGTGGGTCGGAGAGTTGCAGGCACGGTGCTGGCGAAAAGCTCGGGCAGAAGATAGCGGAGCGCTTTGTGGGTCAATGCGGTGGCGCGGTGCACTAGGCATCGGAGCAGAGGGCTGTCCGTCGGGGCTTCTGGCGCTGTGGGTTGGCAACGGCAGTGGTGGAACTTTGAATCGCTAAGGGGAGCAGAGGAGCTTCAGGCTACCGGAGTCTCGATGGCACGGCGAGGGACTCGACGAAGGCAAGATCTACACTAAGTAGTCGTGGACGAGTGGCAGAGTAGGGCAGGAACGGCTTCGACGTCGGGCTTCACGGACAGTGACCGGCAGGGCAAAGCTTTAGCTGGAAGAGCAACAGCAGGCGAGCAGATGCGAGCGCCAGGTGCTCTAGCAGCAATAGGGGGATAGTTGGCATCGATACCAAGGCTCAGGATCTGCAGTGCAGGCACAACAACAATGGCTTCTGGCATCACAGAGGGCTCAGGCATGGCTGGTGGCATCACGAGAGGAAGGCGAGCATGGCAGTCATCGGCACTGGGTTGCGGAAGCTCGGGCGGCAAGGGGTCGGCCATTGGTTAGTGCGAAAATCGGTAGCAGAGGGCTTGAGTAGAGATGGTGGCAAGGCATCATGGGTGGAGATCTACAGATCCGGCTCAGGTTCTGCTCTAGCGAAGGCTTAGCGAAGATCGACACGGGAGACAGACAGGAGGAGGGTCTCAAGCGGTAGATCGCAGGTGAGGCTCGCAGAACAGCAACGCAACGCCCGGTGAGGCGACGATCGGCAACAGGCGATCGCGAATGGAGCGGGGTGTGACTGACAAAGAGAGCCTGTGAAGAAGATGAATAGGAACCCCCTGTTTTCTTCTTTTTCCCTGTTGTTTTCTCTCCTCTCCGCATGTCGCTTCTCCCTGTACCTCTCTCTGCACACTTTTACTTTTCCTTTTTAGCCTTTTCCTTCCTACAATGAAGGAAAAAGAAACCCTAGGGAAAGACCTTTTTCTGTTCTTTTTCTTTTGAAGAAGAGAAACCTAGAAAAAGCCCCCTTAATGTGGCCATGTATTCAATATGAGGCCTTTTTCAAAACCTTATACGACTAATCTATTTATAAGCCTTGGACTAGGGTTTTAATTTTTCCAAATTGATATCCACGAAGATTCTTTTTTCCAAATCCAATATTGACTTTTCACATCTGCCCTATCCAAAAAATTCATCATATCCTCGAAAATTTCAAGTTCTTATTTTCTCACGAGATAATTTCCGATTACTTAAAAAAAGAAAAAAGGGAGGCTTGGGCCAATTTGCTCACTTCATGGGCTTAGCTCAGCCTGTCAATTTAAAGCTCAGAACCACTAATTCAAATCCACCCGTCATCGGTCCAATAAATAAATGCAAAACATGTAAATTAAAAATAAATGCACCTACATCTATATGCTATCCAATTAATATTTTTTCAGGGATAAAATTAACCCCTAATTTTCTATGCAATAAATAAATGACCAGATCGCCAAAATTTAGGTGTCAATAGCTGCCTCTCTTTGAAGGTGAGCTCGTAGAAGTTGCCTTCAAAGACAAATTGAAACCTAAATTTTAACCATGAACATGCACTGAATGATTTGTTTTTGTTGGAAAATAAATTCCATTTTTTAATGCAATTTATATGATGCATGGAAATGCTAATGCAAATGATAAATGAACCTACCTGGAATAACTTACCTTCAAGGAGGGTAGAGTAATTCGAGAAAGTTGGTGTTATATGTCCAAGACCCGTACCATTCTACGATCGCCCAGAATAGTAACATGACTTTATAAAAAGACTGCTTTCCCAGGACCCATACCATTTTACAGTCGCCCGGTATGATAGTGTTTGGTTGTGTCTAGGACCCATACCATTCTAAGGTCGCCTAGAATAGGGAAATAAAATGTTGTCTAGGACCCGTACCATGTTACGGTCGACTAGAATAGGGAAATAAAATGTTGTCTAGGACCCATACCATGTTACGGTTGACTAGAATAGGGAAATAAAATGTTGTCTAGGACCCGTACCATTCTACGATCACGTGGAATAGGGAAATAAAATGATGTCTAGGATCTGTACCATTTTACGATTGCCTAAACGGGGATTCACTTTCCAGGACCCGTACCATTCTATAGTCACCTGAATAGGGAAACATATGTTGTCTAGGATCCGTACCATTCTACGGTCGCCTAAATGGGGGCTCGCTTTCTAGGACCCATACCATTCTACGATCGCCCGAATGGGGAAATTGCTTTTCCAAGACCCGTACCTATCTACAGTTGTCTGTTATAGCAATAAATGTGGTTTAGGACCCATACCATTCTAAGGTTGCCTAAATCAGACTGAATCTGGAGAGAAATTTTTGGTAGACAAGTCAATCGGGTGTTGGTGTAAAAGACTTTGGGCTACGAAAGCATGCCAGGTCGATAAAAGAAAACCGGGCTACGGAAACCCACCGATTCGATAAAAGGGAACTTGGGCTACGAAAGCACGCCAGGTCAGTATAAACAGACACCGGGCTATGAAAGCACGCTAGGTCGATAAAGAGGGACTCTAGGCTACAAAAGCATGCCAAGTCAATATAAAGGACACCGAGCTATGGAAGCACGTCTGTGGCATCCCAAAATTTAATGACAAGCCATAAGGTGTGTTAAAGTCTCTAATTAGGTGATAAAATTTCCCATGGCTTATGCTTTAGTCATTACTCTTTTAATTAGATGATTTGTGCATGTGATTGTGAGAATTTAAATTTGATAGATTAATAACCTATGCTTGGCCATGTACTTTATAAATTAAATTCCAATAAACAAGATGTCCCAAGACTTTGGCCAAGATGAAAAATTGGAATTTGAAAATATTTATAGAAAGGAATTCAAAAAAAAAAAAAAGAGGAAAAGGTCAATTTTTGGGATGGGCCTTAGGCCCATTGGCCTAAGCTTTTAATGGGCCAAGCTAGCCGGCCCAATAGAGGCCCAAGAGGAGGTGGTCGACCGGCCACAAGAAGCCCAAGCCCAAATTCAAAAATCCAATAGGACAAGTGGCACAAGACTCTCATGTATTGGCTTAGGGAAGAAGGCCATGCATTGGCCATGGTTAAGGCAAGTAATGATTGTTAATCATGAGGATTAGGGGGGTCTAAGAAGAGAAGAGAGAGAGAGGGTGGCCGGATTCCATTCGGCTGAGAGAGAGAGAGTGAGACAGAGAGAGAAATTTCAAGAGAGAGGGAGAGGCCGAGAGAGAAAGGAGGAGGAGGAGCCGCCGTTAGCCGCCGTGTTCGCCGCCCTACGCCGTCAACCGATGGGTCTAGAGGCAAGTGGGAGTCCTCTAGCTTCTCTTGCATGTTTTTATGTTGCTTGCATGTTGAATTTTTGGGTGTTTAAGTGAGAAAAACCGAGGTATGGTTGGCTTATTCTTGAATGGCTTGACTGTTCTTGCTCGTACCGTGTGAGTCAGAAAATTGTTTGAGCTTGCATGTGTGTTTAGAGTCAGATTTTGGCTTTGATTTCTTCATGAAAGTTGTAGCTAACATCTTTTACTAAAACATACTAAAATTTCATGGAAAATGATGGAGATTTGAGGGGTTAGAGTCTCATCCTACGGAGACCTCAGATCTGGAAAGATTTTACTGACATCTTGTTGGATTTGTGGTTGCATGTTGGTTTGTGCTAAGAATCTCTCTTTGATTTCTTCATGAAAGTTGTAGGAGACATCTTAAAACTACAACATACTCAAATTTGAAGTGAAATGAACAAGTATAGCCTAGTAAATCGACTAGATCTTGAAGATGGTGATTCTGGTAATGTATTTCGGTTCACCCGAGACTTCATGGACCTAAATGACGACTATAATTTGGTTATTTGACTTAGGTTCCTTCATGAAACTTGTAGATAAAATCTTGATGTAGAACATATCCAAATTTCAGAGGAAACGAAAGAGAATAGATAGGTTAAAACTCAATATTTCGGAGAAGCATGTATTGGACGATGCGGTAATGGATCCAGAAGTTTCGTGAGACTGTAGGAAATAATCTGTAAAGAATCTGGCTTGGAAATCTTGATGAAAGTAATGTCTTGGCTATAACTCGGTGAAATTTCGTAATTTTTGGAAGCCGTATGGATATTTTAATCGAATTTCTTCGGAAACTGTGCATTTTGGTTTCATCCCAGAATTATATGATGTTTTGTGAGAATTGTGAAATTATGTGAAATCCTATTTGGCCATGTATTTTGCATGAAATTATTATTCAATTGTCTTGTTTATGACTTGTCTTAATTTTTATAATTTCTGGAAATTTATAGATATTGAATTTAATATTTTTGAAGATGGCAAAAGCTGAAATTTAAAATAAATGAAAAAGGACATGAAAATGGATTATTTTATTGGCCATAAATTCCATTAAATTTTATTTCATAAATAATTATACCATGTTACATGTATGATGAGGTCTTGATGTATGCATGACATTGAATTGAGATGCATGTGTGAATTCAATGTTGAACATGAGTGTTGATTGTCAATACAACATATGCCATGTTAAATTAAGACCGAAACTGGTAAACATGGATAATGTTAAATGAGGAGATTGTGGTGGTGGAGGATGATGCCCGGAATGTATAGAGATACATTGCCGGATGGCCCTGTGAGTTTTCAGGATGCCCGGCCAGGGAGTGTAAATGCCGGAAGCCCTGTCGGAGGTTTCTGCCCGAAGGGAATGCCTCGTGATGCCAATTAGGATACGAGATGTCCGGAATGTGGGGGGGCCGGAACCCTGTCGGAGGTTTTTGCCCGAAGGGAATGCCTCGCGATGCCAGGATTGGGGTGCGAGATGCCCGGCCAGGGAGTGTAAATGCCGGAAGCCCTGTTGGAGGTTTCTGCTCGAAGGGAATGCCTCGTGATGCTAGTTGGGATGCGAGATGCCCGGAATGTGGAGGGCCGGATGCCCGGTGGCCTGGGATGGCTGAATGCCGGAAGCCTCGGAGGTCTTTGCCCGAGGGGATGATGAAATTGATGATTTGAGAAATGGGTGATGTGGTGATCAAATTTAAAGATAAAGATGAAAATTAACCCATGGTATGATATGCATGATGACATGCATGATGATGATGATGATATGTGATGTGATATGATGATCACCCATGGTATGATATGCATGATGACATGCATGATGATGATGATGATATGTGATGTGATATGATGATCACCCATGGTATGATATGCATGATGATATGCATGATGATGATAGTGGTGATGATATATGATATGGTATGATATGCATGATGATATGCATGATGATGATGTGATGATGATATATGATATGGTATGATATGCATGATGATATGCATGATGATGATAGTGATGATAATATATGATATGGCATGATGACATGCATGATGATATGCATGATGATGATAGCGATGATGATGATATGTGGTTAGACATGAACGATATGACGATGCCATGATGATGATGACATGTATGATATAATGATACCATGATATGATGATGCATGATAGTATGTGCATGGCTTCAAGGTAAGTAATGCCTGCAATGGATGTATGATTTGTATGATGCATTGAGTTGTTATTGGATTCCTTATCTGCTGAGTGGTTGTACTCACCCCTTTTGGGAACCAACATTTCAGATTAGCAGTATGCCACTTCCTGCCGTTGCGCGGGGTGCATTTACGAGTTACTGTCCAACGTCGAGGTAGAGTGTGAGGAGTTCAGCTATCCTTCTGTACCTGGACTCACCTACATACGTGTGCGCTGTTTTGTCACTTACGACATAAGCCTGGCTGGGGGCCCAACCGTTCAGGAGTTTGTCTTTGTCCACGTTCGCCGCGATGGGGTGATGAGAGGGATGCTGCCGCCGCCACCGCCTGACGCATCGGACTGGGTGTGAGGCCCGAGCATGATGAGTAGGGGCTGTTGTTTTTTGGGGATAGTTAGCCGACACCTATGATGGGGGTTGTACACATGTGATGTAGAGGGTCGAGGGTGCTTTTTGAGGTTTTAGGTTGGACATGGCAGAGTCCTAGCTTTTCCTTGTTATGTATCGACCCAAAAGGGAGTCCCATCTTAAAAGTATATGTAAATAAGGTGTCGTGACTTGTTTATAAAATCATGGTAATTAGTGGTGTGTATTTGCATCATGGTTAGGAGGGGGAGAGATGGTGATGTTTGCTTCCGCTAATGAGTCGCGTTGGGACCGCCTTTAAAAAAAAAATGCTTGTGAACAACGACGCTTTTGTTATAAGTATAAGTACAAGAGGGTAATAAGGTGTAACATTGGTGCTTGTGGCGACCGCCGAAGGGTTCGGGGTGCTACAACGCCCTTGTTTGGTATCAGAGCGAATGGTTATAGATGGAGTGATAAGGAGCCTCATTTGGAAATTGAGGAACATGATGACAATGCACACCATAGGATATAAAACGAAATAATTGAATAACGGGTGATGAGAACTCACTCGTAGATCCCTAGTAGTTTACCTTGAATTGCCTTTAGGTACCAGTAACATGTATATGTTACTTATGTAGTAGTAGTAGTTGCTTTGAATGGAGGCAGTGAGTCTCAGATTATTCCTGAGGCAATGCTTGGAAATTGCAGGAAAGTCATGGTGCGAGTTGGAAGTGCTCATCCATCAAGGGCTTAAGCATCTGCTACAAGGGCTTAACCCCGAATGGAAGACATCCTGCAGGCATTAGCCAACATTGGAAATTTGATGGAAAGGCAGGCGCAGCAACAGCCCGGAGCAGAACGCCGTACTCAAGGACTAGTGGAGCAGTTTATGAAGCTGAAGCCACTTAAGTTCAATGGAATGGGAAGTCCTAAGGAGGCGGAGCAATGGACTGATGGGATGGAATGAATTTTCCGGCTGTTGGACTGCACTGATGCTGAGAAAATAGTTTTAGCAGAGTACTAGTTGGAGGGAAATGCGAAGTTTTGGTGGAGAGCTTCGAAGGACATAATCTTTCCATTAGATACTGATGTTAACTGGGAGGAGTTTGTTAGAGCTTTCAATAGGAAGCATTTCTCTGACTGTGCTAAGGATAGGAAGATTACTGAATTTGTTCAATTAGAACAAAAGGGGTTGACAGTAGACCAGTATGAGGCTAGATTTTCTGAATTGTCTAGATATGCTCCTAGATTGATTGAGGATCAGGAAGAGAAGGCTAAGAGATTCTTGAAAGGGCTGAGGACTGACAGTAGGAAGCAACTGGTGCCATTGAATATAAGAGATTATAATGAGATTTATGAAAGGGCGCAGTTAGTGGAGCAGGAGTTGTTGAGAGAACGGTCGGAGTTTAAGAAACCGTTGAATTTTAATGATGTGAAAAAGGGTAAGAGACCTTATTCTGGTCAAGGTCAGACCTGGAATGTGAAGAAGAAAAGTAATTTTGGGAATTTTGGAGGAGCAAGAAGTGGTCTGAATATAGGGAAAGTACCTTATCAGCCTGGTGTTTGTCAAAAGTGTAATGGGCGACATGGCCTAGGACCTTGCACTGGACGACCAAAACGTTTTGGTTTTGGACAAGTGGGTCATCTTAGGAGAAGTTGCCCACAAGAAAAGTCGCAAGTGAGTGTTGGCTCAGTGCGATAGGGATATCAGAGTGATGTTAGGTCAAACCCACAAGGAAATCCTCAGAGACCACCAGCACAAGGAAGGGTGTATGCAATCACCCAGGAGGAAGCGGAAGCTTCCAAAAATGTTATCTCAGGTACGATTCTTATTAATGGTGAAAAGGCATATGCATTGTTTGATACGGGTGCAACGCATTCGTTTGTGTCTGAAAGATATAGATGTTTGAATAAGATAGAAGTTATGCCTCTTGAGATGCCTCTTTGTGTTTCCACACCTTTAAAGGATATGGTATTGTCTACGCTGGTGTGTGGAAATTGTAAGATATCAATGGGAGGAAAGGATATGGAAATAGACTTGGTTGTAATGGCTATGTATGACTTTGACGTTATTATAGGAATGGACTGGCTTCATAAGTATCGGGCTAGAATGGATTGTTATAGAAGAATAGTTCAATTCGTTTTACCTGATCAGTCTAGTTGTGAATTTTTAGGAGGTCAGACCCATCTTCCTGTAGCACTTATTTCGGCAGTAGAAGCCTGTAAGTTACTTGACAAAGGATGTCAAGGGTACCTAGCCATAGTTAGAGATTATGCAAGGGAGGAGCCTAAACTTGAGGAGGTTCGCGTAGTTAACGAATTTCAAGACGTATTCCCTGAGGAATTGCCTGGATTGCCGCTAGAGCGGGAGATTGAATTTGAAATTGAATTAATGCTTAGAACAGGACCAATATCAAAAGCCCCATATAGGATGGCCTTAATTGAATTGAAGGAGTTGAAAGTGCAACTGCAGGAGTTGCTTGACAAAGGATTCATTAGACCAAGTGCTTCACCTTGGGGTGCACTGGTCTTGTTTGTGAAAAAGAAGGATGGATCGATGCGCTTGTGTATTGATTATAGGCAGCTGAACCAGGTGACCATTAAAAATAAGTATCCTTTTGCCTAGAATTGATGACTTGTTTGACCAACTCTAAGGAAGTTCGGTCTTCTCTAAGATTGACTTGAGGTTGGGATACCATCAGTTAAGAATTAAGAAGGAGGACATTCCTAAAACTGCGCTTCGGACTCGTTATGGACACTATGAGTTCCTTGTTATGCCATTTGGATTGACTAATGCGCCGGTTGCATTTATGGATTTGATGAATAGAATATTTCAGCCTTATTTAGACCAGTTTGTGATTGTCTTTATTGATGATATTCTGGTATATTCAAAAGGGCCTAAAGAGCATGAGCAACATTTGAGAATTGTTTTGCAGACTCTAAGAGAGCATAAGTTGTATGCTAAGTTTAGTAAGTATGAATTCTGGTTGGATCGAATAATATTTCTAGGACATGTGGTGTCAGGAAAAGGAATTGCAGTAGACCCGGCAAAAGTTGAAATGGTAGTAAATTGGCCGAGGCCAACGACACCTACCGAAATACGAAGTTTCTTAGGACTGGCTGGTTATTATAGGAGGTTCATTGAAGGATTTTCACGACTGGCAGGACCTTTAACTAAGTTGACCCGAAAGAATGTGAAATTTGAGTTGAATGGGGAATGTGAAAGGAGTTTCTAGGAGCTCAAAAGGAAATTGACTTCAGCTCCAATTCTAACTATACCGACTGGACCAGATGGTTTCATGGTGTATAGTGATGCATCTCACAAAGGACTAGGATGTGTGTTGATGCAGCATGGCAAAGTTGTAGCCTATGCATCTAGACAATTGAAACCCCATGAGCTGAATTACCCAACGCATGATTTAGAGCTAGCAGCTATAGTGTTTGCCTTGAAGATATGGAGACACTATTTGTATGGGGAAAAGTTTGAGATTTATATGGATCATAAAAGTTTAAAGTATCTGTTCTCACAAAAGGAGTTGAACATGAGACAAAGGAGGTGGATGGAGTTGTTGAAGGATTATGACTGTGAGATAAGATATCATCCAGGGAAAGCGAATAGAGTAGCGGATACTCTTAGTCGTAAGTCGGCTATAGAAATGGCTAGTTTGAGGATGGTAGAATGGGAATTTGCTAGAATCTGTAGCAAACTCCGAATTTAAATTGGAAATGGATTGTCTTACTGGCATGCTTGGTGCGTTAAGGATTGAACCGGAGATTATCCAGAAAATTAAAATCCTGCAAGAATCTGACCTAGAGATTTTGAAAGTGAAAGATGTTGTATCTTTAGGAAAAAGATCAGAATTTCAAATCTCTGATGATGGAATAGTAAGATGTCAAGGACGACTTTGTGTTCCCGACAATGAGGAGTTAAAGAAGGAAATTCTGTCGGAAGCACATAAGAGTAATTATAGTATCCACCCAGGTAGTACAAAGATGTACAGGAATTTGCGCCAGCAATTTTGGTGGAACGGTATGAAGGCAAATATGGCTAAGCACGTTTCCTAATGTTTGATGTGCCAGCAAGTAAAAGTGGAACATCGTAGACCCGCAGGACTTTTGAGACCATTAGACATTCCAGAATGGAAATGGGAACATATAACGATGGACTTTGTGCAAGGATTGCCAAGGACATCAAGTAGTCATGACTCAATTTGGGTTATAGTGGATCGTTTGACTAAATCGGCACATTTCTTAGCGATTCGCATGGACTACCCAATGGATAAGTATGCGGACATGTATGTAAGTCAAGTGGTACGCTTACATGGTGTTCCAGTGACCATTACTTCAGATCGGGATTCGAGGTTTACTTCGAATTTTTGGAGAAGTCTTCAAATTGTGTTAGGGACTAAGCTTCAATTTAGTACTGCTTTTCATCCCCAGACCGATGGACAAACAGAAAGAGTAATCCAGATATTGGAGGATATGTTGAGGGCTTGTGTAATTGATTTCAAAGGAAATTGGGATGAAAGATTGCATTTGGTAGAGTTTGCCTATAACAATAGCTTTCAAAAGAGTATAGGCATGGCTCCCTATGAAGCATTATATGGAAGGAGATGTAGGACTCTTGTCTCGTTGGAGTGAAGTAGGTGAAAGGAAATTGACAGGTCCTGAACTGGTGCAAGTTACCATTGAAGCTGTTGATATTATCAGAGAAAGACTTAGAACAGCTCAGAGTAGACAAAAAGACTACGCAGATAGGCGTAGAAGGCCTTTGGAATTTAGTGTAGGAGACCATGTATTCCTTAAGGTATCTCTAATGAAAGGAATATCTCGATTCAGGATGAAGGGTAAGTTAAGCCCTAGATTTGTTAGACCTTTTGAAATACTTGAGAGGATAGGAGATGTGGCTTATCGTTTAGCATTACCTCCTAAGTTAGAAAATCTGCACAATGTGTTTCATGTATCGATGTTGAGAAAGTACCAGCCGGATCCTGGTCACATACTCGATCATGAAGCCATCAAAGTGGATGAGAAAGTTAGGTACATTGAAGAGCCTGTGCAGATATTGGATCGAAAGGAGCAAATTCTTAGGACCAAGAAGATCCCATTGGTCAAGGTATTATGGCGACATCAAGATATGGAGGAAGCCACATGGGAAAGTGAGGACCAAATGAAGGAAAAGTACCCCTATTTGTTTCAAGAAGGCGCGAGTGGTGTTTGAATTTCGAGGACGAAATTCTCTAAGGAGGAGAGAGTTGTGGCATCCCAAAATTTAATGACAAGCCATAAGGTGTGTTAAAGTCTCTAATTAGGTGATAAAATTTCCCATGGCTTATGCTTTAGCCATTAGTCTTTTAATTAGATGATTTGTGCATGTGATTGTGAGAATTTAAATTTGATAGATTAATAACCTATGCTTGGCCATGTACTTTATAAATTAAATTCCAATAAACAAGATGTCCCAAGACTTTGGCCAAGATGAAAAATTGGAATTTGAAAATATTTATAGAAAGGAATTCAGAAAAAAAAAAAAAAAAGGAAAAGGTCAATTTTTGGGATGGGCCCATTGGCCTAAGCTTTTAATGGGCCAAGCTAGCCGGCCCAATAGAGGCCCAAGAGGAGGTGGTCGACCGGCCACAAGAAGCCCAAGCCCAAATTCAAAAATCCAATAGGACAAGTGGCACAAGACTCTCATGTATTGGCTTAGGGAAGAAGGCCATGCATTGGCCATGGTTAAGGCAAGTAATGATTGTTAATCATGAGGATTAGGGGGTATAAGAAGGGAAGAGAGAGTGAGGGTGGCCGGATTCCATTCGGCCGAGAGAGAGAGTGAGAGAGAGAGAGAAATTTCGAGAGAGAGGGAGAGGCCGAGAGAGAAAGGAGGAGGAGGAGCCGCCGTGAGCCGCCGTGTTCGCCGCCCTACGCCGTTGACCGACCGGTCTAGAGGCAAGTGGGAGTCCTCTAGCTTCTCTTGCATGTTTGTATGTTGCTTGCATGTTGAATTTTTGGGTGTTTAAGTGAGAAAAACCGAGGTATGGTTGGCTTATTCTTGAATGGCTTGACTGTTCTTGCTCGTACCGTGTGAGACAGAAATTTTTTTGAGCTTGCATGTGTGTTTAAAGTCCGATTTTGGCTTTGATTTCTTCATGAAAGTTGTAGCTAACATCTTGTACTACAACATAATAAAATTTCGTGGAAAATGATGGATATTGGGAGGTTAAAGTCTCATCCTACGGAGATCTCAGATCTGGAAAGATTTTACTGACATCTTGTTGGATTTGTGGTTGCATGTTGGTTTGTGCTAAGAATCTCTCTTCGATTTCTTCATGAAAGTTGTAGGGGACATCTTAAAACTACAACATACTCAAATTTGAAGTGAAATGAACAAGTATAGCCTAGTAAATCGACTAGATCTTGAAGATGGTGATTCTGGAGATGTATTTCGGTACACCCGAGACTTCATGGACCTAAATGACGACTATACTTTGGTTATTTGACTTAGGTTTCTTCATAAAACTTGATAGAACATCTTTATGTAGAACATATCCAAATTTCAGAGGAAAAGAAAGAGAATAGATAGGTTAAAACTCAATATTTCGGAGAAGCATGTACTGGACGATGCGGTAATGGATTCAGAAGCTTCGTGAGACTGTAGAAAATAATCTAAAAAGAATCTGGCTTGGAAATCTTGATGAAAGTTGTACGAAAATGTCTTGGCTATAACTCAGTAAACTTTCGTAATTTTTGGAGGCCGTATGGATATTTTAATCAAATTTCTTCGGAAACTGTGCATTTTGGTTTCATCCCAGAATTATATGATGTTTTGTGAGAATTGTGAAATTATGTGAAATTCTATTTGGCCATGTATTTTGCATGAAATTATTATTCAATTGTCTTGTTTATGACTTGCCTTAATTTTTATAATTTCTGGAAATTTATAGATATTGAATTTAATATTTTTAAAATGGCAAAAGCCGAAATTTAAATAAATGAAAAAGGACATGAAAATGGATTATTTTATTGGCCATAAATTCCATTAAATTTTATTTCATAAATAATTATACCATGTTACATGTATGATGAGGTCTTGATGTATGCATGACATTGAATTGAGATGCATGTGTGAATTCAATGTTGAACATGAGTGTTGATTGTCAATACAACATATGCCATGTTAAATTAAGACCGAAACTAGTAAACATGGATAATGTTAAATGAGGAGATTGTGGTGGTGGAGGATGATGCTCGGAATGTATAGAGATACATTGCCGGATGGCCCTGGGAGTTTTCAGGATGCCCGGCCAGGGAGTGTAAATGCTGGAAGCCCTGTTGGAGGTTTCTGCCCGAAGGGAATGCCTCGTGATGCCAGTTAGGATACGAGATGTCCGGAATGTGGGGGGGCCGAAACCCTGTCGGAGGTTTTTGCTCGAAGGGAATGCCTCGCGATGCCAAGATTGGGGTGCGAGATGCCTGGCCAGGGAGTGTAAATGCCGAAAGCCCTGTCGAAGGTTTCTACCCGAAGGAAATGCCTCATGATGCCAGTTGGGATGCGAGATGCTTGGAATGTAGGGGGGCCGGATGCCCGGTGGCCTGGGATGGCTGAATGCCAGAAGCCTCGGAGGTCTTTGCCCGAGGGGATGATGAAATTGATGATTTGAGAAATGGGTGATGTGGTGATCAAATTTAAAGATAAAGATGAAAATTAACCCATGGTATGATATGCATGATGACATGCATGATTATGATGATATGTGATGTGATATGATGATCACCCATGGTATGATATGCATGATGACATGCATGATGATGATGATGATATGTGATGCGATATGATGATCACCCATGGTATGATATGCATGATGATGATGATGATATGTGATGTGATATGATGATCGCCCATGGTATGATATGCATGATGATATGCATGATGATGATAGTGATGATGATATATGATATGGTATGATATGCATGATGATGATAGTGATGATGATATATGATATGGCATGATGACATGCATGATGATATGCATGATGATGATAACGATGATGATGATGATGATGATATGTGGTTAGACATGAACGATATGACGATGCCACGATGATGATGACATGTATGATATAATGATACCATGATATGATGATGCATGATAGTATGTGCATGGCTTCAAGGTAAGTAACGTCTGCAATGCATGTATGATTTGTATGATGCATTGAGTTGTTATTGGATTCCTTATCTGTTGAGTGGTTGTACTCACCCCTTTTGGGGACCAACATTTCAGATTAGCAGTATGCCGCTTCCTGCCGTCGCGCGGGGTGCATTTTACGGGTTACCGTCCGACGTCGAGGTAGAGTGTGAGGAGTTCAGCTATCCTTCTGTACCTGGACTCACCTACATACGTGTGCGCTGTTTTGTCACTTACGACATAGGCCTGGCTGGGGGCCCAGTCGTTCAGGATTTTGTCTCTATCCACGTTCGCCACGATAGGGTGATGAGAGGGATGCTGCCGCCGCCACCGCCTGACGCACCGGATTGGGTGTGAGGCCCAAGCATGACGAGTAGGGGCTGTTGTTTTTTGGGAATAGTTAGCCAACACCTATGATGGGGGTTGTACACATGTGATGTAGAGGATCGAGGGTTCTTTTTGAGGTTTTAGGCTGGACATGGTAGAGTCCTAGCTTTTCCTTGTTATGTATCGACCCAAAAGGGAGTCCCATCTTAAAAATATATGTAAATACGGTGTCGTGGCTTGTTTATAAAATCATGGTAATTAGTGGTGTGTATTTGTATCATGGTTAGGAGGGGGAGAGATAGTGATGTTTGCTTCTGCTAATGAGTCGCGCTAGGACCGCCTTTAAAAAAAAAATGCCTGTGAACAATGACGCTTTTGTTATAAGTATAAGTACAAGAGGGTAATAAGGTGTAACATTGGTGCTTGTGGCGACCGCCGAAGGGTTCAGGGTGCTACAACGTCGGGTCAATGAAAGGGACTCTAGTCTACGAAAGCACGCCAGGTCAATATAAAGGAACACCGAGCTACGAAAGCACGCCAAGTTGATGAAAAGGACTTTGGGCTACGAAAGCATGCTAGGCCAATTATAAGGGACATCGGGCTACAAAAGCACATCAAGTCGATAAAAGGGACTCTGGGCTACGAAAGCACGCCATATCAATATAAAGGGACAACTTGACCGAGTCAAGTGTCGATGCACTTGAGAGTGAATATCTGCACAATGATAAGTATATGGGCAGAGATATACTTACCTAGTAATATCTCTGATTCTTGGGGATATGTCTTCTAGAATTTAGATATCTGTGGAGGTCTTTCACCTCCTTGTAGAAATAAATTTTGGAACATCAAGGATGCAAATGTTCGTGAAGGTTTCTCATCTCCTAATATCATGAGGCATTTTGAAAGGAACCTGAATGTCAGGAGCTCTTGGGTCTTTGAGCAAACATTATCTATCAGACATGATTTAGAGCAAAAATGCATTTACCAAAGAAATAAGCAATTAAGGCTATTCTAGAATGCACACTTGAAAATCCACTGAAGTTTTTATCAATTCAATCAAGGTTCATGCATAATGACCTTTGCATCACCCAAATTTCCATTGGAGATAATTATCATTCAAGACAATTTTCACTCATGACATGGATTTCCTAAAAATACTAAATGAGAGACTTTCAGTTAGAAAGGAGTTTCACTCACTCTCATTTAGAAGGCTATTTTATGAGAATCACTCCATCTCACTATCATCATACCAACAAGGGTCCGAGTATTCTCATAAGCAGTACAACCTTACCAATCAGAGAGGTCTTTAACAAGGACCGTAATGTGGGCTTGGTCAATGGCTTAACAAAGGGGACTCTTTGAGTCAAGGCAATTGAGAGAACAGCTTCGCGATCATCTCCGGGTTTACAAGTCAAGACCCCCGCAAAATGAGAAAGAAATAGTCTTGCTCGTACTTCTTCGAGAAATGCTTATAAACATATGAATTACCGTGTTAATTCAAGTGCTCTAATTAGAAGAGATTTTGCAAGGGACATAACATAAGCTAGGTTCATAGGTTGAGAAACGAAAGATTATTATGCTCAAAGATGTGTATGGGGTCAAAGCTGATGATCATCTAGGTATTGTCGCCGGTCTTCTTCTTTACTAGAGATTGTCTTGATAAAGCGCCCCATTGATTGTAAAAACTCAACATTTGAGTTCTTTGAGTATTGCTCCATCAAGATTCAATTCTTGCAATTGACAGTCATCTTATCTTGACTCTCTTTTTTCATCTATGGGTATTGGCCTTGCTTTTACCAGACACACTGTTTTTTCATACCCCCAGTTCTCATGCATTTTTTTTTTCACTTCTTTTCATGGGCATTGGCCTTACTTTTACCAGGCACACTACTTTTTCATGCCCATCAATTCAATTTTGATTTCAATTCTTGCGCACAATGCATGCGTTAAGCAATTACACTTTGGATGACACTCAAACTTTCAAAGGTCTTTATCTACCTTTTGCCTTGCCCTAGTGTGGGGGATGATCATCAACTGGGTTTAAAGAAATGAAATTACAGGCTCAATTGGGCTATGCAAAGGATATAAGTGTATAAGATAGAGAAAGAAATGTTCTTCGTCATCCTAAGGCACTTAAATTACTACATGAATTCAATGTAATAGCATGACTTGAAGATTGATGCAAGTGAGAGCAAGAAAATTTCAATTCATTTTCCTCACCTCATAATGTTGTCTTACCTCCAACTTGCCCCGATGTGGGGTGGTTCTTGATAGGGGTAATTTGAAAAGAATCTCCACAAGTGTGTAAGGAACTCAAAGGAGTTAAGTAATGGATCACCTGTTGTGTTTGGGATAAATAAATATTGCCTCTCATCACTTCAGTCATCATACCTTTTGCGAGAGAACTCTTTACCTTGCAGATATGGAACTTGCTACACTCATCTCACAAGTGTATGAGTAAATGACTATGTATAGGATAGGGCTTGCCTTTCCTCATCCTGATACGTCTCATTCAGCACTCTTAAGTATTGATGTCACTTCATTGAGTTGTCTATCTTGACAAATCTCCTCATGAAATTGGTAAGCTAAATCAATATGAAAATTCTCTTTTCAAAAGAATCTAGCAACTTTAAGCATGAAAGGCTTTTGTGACTTCAAAACAACAATTTATCGCACTCAAAACATGGTTTTAAGCATTCATTCAAGGGATTGCTCCACAAAGAGACTGCCTCATCAATGGATGTCCTTGGATTGTCTCTATCAATCAAAAGTGAAAATTTGTTTTTGCCCCTGCACAAAAGAACATGCAAGAATAGGATACTATGCAATATCGAGTAATTTCAAATTGCACACCCATTTTGGCTCAAATTGAGATTTTATCCCAATTAGGTCACAAATGAAATTTGCCATGCCCCCAATCTGTTATCTCATGCGCCCTTTTCAGATACTTTCTCATCAAGGCAAGAAAGTAATGCTCTGAAATATGAAGTAAATGAGTCAGAAAATTAAATAGGGCTAACCTAATGCATGCTTTAGGAAATGGCTTGAAAAATGATTTTTTTTTATTCTCCTTTTTTTGGGAATTTTTTTATGAGGAAGCATGAAGAAGCCCAGTCCTTAGATTTTCTCCATGGATGATATTTTCTTTTCATTGTTGGATATCGTCACTGGGCCAGTTTGGTTTACCCCAGCATGTCCTGAAAATTGTTAATAAAATTATAATTTCATTGAATAGAATCAAAGGAATTACATTATTGGAACGGAAAATGCAAACAAGCCAAACCCTAAAAGCGAAAGTGATAATTGAAATTTGAAAGAGCAAAAATCCTAAACAAAACTTGAAATCCTAGAAGTTAAGAACTTCTTCACTCAAGTGACAGCATTCGTGCCTCCATCATGGTTGGGCAGAGGATTTTTCTAATTATTGCTGAAGGAGAACACCTTTATATCAAAGAGGTCTTGGACCTTATGCTTGAAAACATAGCAATCATCGTGGAGTGACCAACCTCTCCCATGTGATAGTCACACTTTTCGAAGGGATTATATGCAGGATAATGCTAGGGATTTGGTCGCTTCGGCTCAGTAGAGATTAATCCCTTCTTTTGGAGAATAGGCAAAACTTTGGATAGGGGTTTAGGAAGAGGTGTAAACTGTCTCCTAACATTACGTCGTCGACCCGAGAACTGATGTCCTCCACCTTGTTGCTTAGTAGAAATCTTAATTACTGAAGCGCGATTGAATGTATCACGATTCGGTTGATAGTAGGCCATATTAATCTCAGCTTTAGGATCCTTCTCCTTCTCTTGTTAGATGGCTCAATAAACCACCCTTCTCTTATCCCCATCTCAATCTGTTCACCCATCGGGATAAGTTGGTTGAAATTCTCAACGTACGTGCTAGCCATTTGGTTGCGGAACTCAAATGGGAGAGTCTTGACGAATAACTTCATCAGCACCTTGTTAGTAGGTTCATGAGTGATTTGAGCCACTAGATTTCGCCACCTCACGGCATACTCTTTGAATGACTCGTTCTTCTTCTTCTCCATCCTCTCAAGATCCTCTCGGGAAGGTGCAATGTCCATGTTGAACTTATATTGTTTGAGGAACGCATCAACCACTTCATTCCAGGTGTCGAGAAGGTTTACATTCTTCATTTTGTACCAATTCAGTGCAGGCCCAGTCAAACTTGCATGAAATGATTGAATCATGAGGGGCTCATTCCTGACGTATTGAGCCATGCATACGTGGTACATCTGCAAATGAGTTTTCGAGCAGGAGGTACCATCGTATTTTTCAAGCTCCAGCATCTTAAATTTCTTTGGCATCTTGACTTTTTCGTACACGGACAAGTCAAACGGGAGTGAACTCTGTGACTCTTGCAATTACTTCAGTTTTTTCCTCCGGTTTGCGAAGCGTTCATCCTGCTCCACCTTAGGGACGCTATCTGGCTTTGTCTTTTCAACAGTGATCAATGGTGGATCATCTTCCAAGTCAGGCATGTCATCATCACCCATTTGAGCCTTCGAGACAACTATCTAGGGGAGAGCAGGCGCAGGAGTCGGATTCGCTCGAAGGGATTGGATTTGAGTTGTCATAAGTTGCATAGAGGCGAGCAACTGTTTAAGTTGGTCTTCCACGGTGGACATACAATCACGCATTTCGGTTTGGTTGGCCATTTTTGGTCTCGATCGTGTAATAATGGGCGAACGTGGAGGATCCATTATCACCCAATTGAATTAAATGAAAATATGTAAGCACGATGTGTAAATAGAAAGTCAATCCATGATAATGATCTAATCGATTTTTTCATTTTTTTTTCATTTATTCATGAAAAGTTCATAAACGAATGGCATTTCCTAAAAATGGATTAGGAAAATAAAGATAGACACCCTAACAAGACCAAATTACCTAGACATGAATTGAAAACAAATTCTCCAATTTTTTTTTGCAAATGATTCATTGCATGGCAATTTACTCATTTCATTCCTAATTGACGAGTGAATTAGATCAAATGACTAACCTAGATTGTCATGGACGGACCAAAAGTAAATTGCATAGTATAAGGGTAGAAGACCTACTTCACCCAGGAGAATCAATGGCAATCACATAGACATGCGCATGGTAAGTGGCTCGATTTCTACTCTAGACAAGCTTAGCAAAGTGAAGCCACAAGGATGATCGAACAAGCCGTAGGCGTGCGGACTAAGTCGAGTCCTCATGACTCCGACTTGGTCAAAGAGCTGACCTAGGTTGCGGGCATGCAAACCGAGGTAAGTATTCTTGACACCAAAAGAAGAAAGTTCAGGATTGAGATGGGCGACTTGTACCGCGAGCATGCAGTGGGGGTGGTATCCATTTCAATACCATCCTAGATGATCCTATGTGGCCCAGGTTCGGTAGCAGGTTGTGTGGGCAAAAGTGTAGCGCTAAATGCAAAGCATACATGACAGTTTATATCAAGCAACACTTCGTATATGAAAATAAACCATGCATTCCTACACCTCCCTGCAAAACAAAGGTTAGCAAACACTTCTCCTTATACCTCCCATCCTACAAGAACATTTAACACCTTAAATGTTAGGGACGTACCTGGGATCCTTGCTGCCAAACAAAAATATTTTTTTTCAAAAAGAAAATTGGCCTAAGTCCACTAAGAGCTTTAACTCAAGTCCCCAGCCGAGTCGCCAAGCCGTCGCGACCAATTTTTTGGGTGCACCACCTAAAATTAGGCTAATGGATTGGTAAGCCTAGACTTAGCTTGGGCTCTCCCAAGCCCATACCAATTCGCGACTTATGTTCAGATTCTTAACATGCAGATAGATTTGATCTAGGAGTCGCCACTAATCTATTTTTTGGTGGGTCGATTAGAAACCCAAGTAAAGTAACAAGAGGTTTACTTTACTCCTACGAACCAGAGATTTATAAATTTGGGGACTTGATTACGTTAGATTTCTCAAACGCCATTTCCGTACCTTTATCTTTTATTTTGAAAAAAGTTTTTCAAGCAGCTTGAATTGATTTTAAATCTATTTCCCTAACATGTAAGGTGATCATACAGATGCGCAAACCACCAATTTAACATCCAAGAAAAGCAATGGATAAATTTGCAGGACTTACCACGTAGCAATGAAAGCATCTGCAATGTTAGATTAAAATTCATTTCGACAGTCCTAGATATGATTTCTAATTAACACGCAATTTCTTTTTTTGTTTTCACTTATTTGGCGAGGCTCATGCTTTATGCAATGCATGCTACTAATCTAACATGAAATGATATGATATGACAATATGACCTAAGCTATATGACGTGAGTAAGGTAATTTCCAAAGAAATGCAATAATTAAATGTGCAATCTAAATTCATCAAATGACCTAACTCTAATGACGAGGGAGTTCTAATTAAATGAACCAAGCAATCACTAAATGACGTGCATTTCATGAACATAATTCTATATGATGTGCACATGACATTTTTTAATAAGCGCGCAATCTATCATAATATGCAATGACATGCAAAGAATGCCCTAATTCTAATTTTCTTTTTCTTTTTAATTTAAAATTGCCAATTAATTAAGCATGCAATTCAAAATAAAGAAAACTAACATCCTAAATGAACGCATTTTTGGATTTTATATTTAGAAATTAGAAATTAGATTGCAACTCTAAATATACAAGATAACCCTAAGACTAGGAATATTCTAAACTGAACCAAATCCTAATTCAATTTTTACTTTTTTGTCTTTTACGAAAATAAAATTGATTCAAACGACAGCAAATCAAGCCAAATAAGATTGATATCCAAAAATTAGCGAACCATATCTCGCGCACGAAATTGGGTTGACCAATTTTAAATTTAAATCACGAATCGAATATCGGGCGTGAAATCGGATTGTCGATTTTTGCAAGAGATTGCGAGTCGGATTTCGAGCGCGAAAATCGGACTGTCAATTGGACCCACACTTTTCAAGTTCATGGTAAGCAATATTTGGGACAATTAAGAGATACCCAAATCATTAGTGGAATTTTGAAGTTCGTGGTGGCTTACTGGCACCAGTTGACACCATCTCCCTTTCATTCTTTTACAGATTTTGGATGCGAGGATTACAATCCCGGAACTGAAGCCAGGAGGCACGAAAACTGTGATTACAATATAGAGACGCCTGTACAAACTCTTGCTCCTCATTCTCTTACTCAAGCAATTACAATGATTGAATCAGAGTAGGATTGACGGATCGTTATCAGGTAATTTTTACAGGATTAATACTTGTCGGCATTGACAGTTGAGCATTTACGTGTGATCTGCAGTAGTAGGCTGCAGGTGCTGTATGTTGCATAAACTTTAAGCTCTCGTGTTATAGTATCTCAAAGACATTTTGCTTTGAAGTGCGTATATATTACCATTCAGGTCTGATCAGGCAGCGAGTGATCATGAGACTGGGATTGAGCTATATATCTTGTTCTTCGGCCATGTTTTTCCTGTAAATTTATTGGCAGGCTTAGCAAAGAAAAAACGACAAGTTATGTGAGCTTATCATACTCTATTTACGAACAGCGTGCCTATTAATGTCAAACGGTAGGGTTGAACTAAGTGCAACAACTCTTTGGGTTTGACTTGTATCTTCAGAATAGTTTGTGAATTTTCAGGTTTATCACAGGAAAGTTCTTTAAATCTCATGCAACTTCCACCATCGATCTCTATGATGCCAACTATGTACTCTCAAGACGACTGATCAAGTTAGCTCACGTGTTTGATTCATTGGTTTCTCCCACTTGAACACACTTTATGTTTTGTCAATAGATTTCTTTAGGCAAAAGAATCCTTCAAGTGCCAAAAGTTGGTACAAATGGACACTTAAGTGCCAAAACTTATGAAAGTGCCACTTAAATGCAACTTTTTATGAAAAATGAGACACTTAAGTGCCACATCCGGCAAACCTCGCCGGAAATTCTACGTAGCATTTCTTTTATTAATTTTTTTCGCTTATGTGGCTCGCCGGAAGGCTGACTCAACAAACCACACACAAAAATGACATCGTTTTGGTATAATTCAATTTTAATATAATAATTAATTAAATTTTAAATAAATAATTAATTAATTAATTTAAAAAAGGTGGGGGAGTAGGAGGAGGGAGGCAGCCGGTGGTGAGGGCTCGGCCCTTGCTGCCATTGCCTCACCTTCATCGTCGGGAAAGTGGGGGAGTGTCAATCGGGGTCGCCGAGCCCTGGCCGGGGGCTGAGGGCGACCGCCCAATGAGCGGTAGCCCTTGGGTCAGCCGGGCGAGGGCACAAAGGCCCTTGTCGCTAGTCGGCTAGAGCCATCGGCCCTCGGCCGGGGCTCGGCGGCCTCGACCGACACTCCCCACCTTCCCGACAATGGAGGGGAGCCAACGGCGAGGCCGAGCCCTTAGCTGCCAATTGCCTCCCTCCTCCTCCCTACCCCCCCCAAAAAAAATAATTAATTAATTAAAATTTTAAAAAATTGATTTAATTAATTATTATATTAAAATTCAAATTATACCAAAACGCGTCATTTTGATATCTTGTTTAGCCACATCAGCATGCAAAATGACGTTGTTTTACGCACAGCTCACTGGAAAATTGCCACGTCAGCATTTTGGCCAGATTTTCTCGCCGATGGCACTTAAATGATTAATTTTGCTCCGATTTTGACACTTAAATGTCACCTTCATAACTGTTGGCACTTAAGTGTCTCTTTGTGCCAACTTATGGCACTCGGGGATCAGTGTTGATTTCTTTACAAAGAACTTATTGACGAGACTTGTTTGACGGGAGACTCAATTATGATGTCTTGCCTTCAAACTCATATTTATGTTCTTGTAAAAAAAAATATATAATTGATCTTTCATTTATTTTTCCTGATTCTGATATATCCCGTTTCTAGGGGGATTGTACGCTGTGGCATGCAGCAATCATCAACTAAGAAGTTGTGACCTTTCCAAAATCCTAAGACAAGGCATTCTTTAGGGCCATTTTTAGATAAAATTCCGAAGAAGAGTGGTCTCTAACTCTGTCTATCTATGAATTGCAAAGAGTCTCGGGTCATAAACGATCTTGGATGGTGCCGGCCCCCTGCAAGATCTACTATGGTGCAGATTCAAACTACTATTTCTAGTGTGTTGTTCCCCAATGCGGCAATTGATGATATGTCAATTTGGATTCCTTGTTCAGTCGGTTCTTTCACTACCTCTAGTGCTTGGAAGACAATTGGAGTGAAGCGCCAGCATGTTGATTGGCACAATGTACTTGGTTCAATCCATCTATTCCCAAGCATTGTTTTATCTCATGGTTGCATGTTCGCCATGGGCTTGCCAGTTGACATGGGATTGTTAAGTAGTGTTCTGTGTCTTCAGCTAGCTGCACCATACGTGGCCTTGCTAACAAGAGTAGAAATCATCTATTCTTCTTTCTTTCTTTCTTTCTTTCTTTCTTTTATCGAGAAAGTGCCTTGATTTCATTGATAACTTGAAAGTAGACGAGAGGAGGGTTCAAAATCATAACATAACAAGGGCCAAAGAGGATTTGGGGTTGGAAATCCAATTCGGGCTCAGAGATTCATTTCGGTAGGCCTTCGCAATTCAATTCGCAGGCTGATTAGAATGTGTATGGTAAAATTTTCATTCCCGAAAACAATTTATATTCAGAAATAATTTTTTCTATTTCTATCTCTTTGACAAGTTTTTGAGCAAAAAAATGTATTTTGTAACTACACAAAAATTTTAAACCCAAAGTGGAAAAATGATATAAATGCGTTTGGCATGACACGTTTTTATTTCCATTTTTTTTTCAATTTAATTTTAAAAATGTTAATGGAGACTTAACAATTCATGTTTGGATAAAACAGGACTTTTGTAAGGATTTTACTAATCAAAATATTTTAGGATGGCCTCAAAAAATCAAACGAAATAGTTAGTAAAAAATGGATGGTTGAAAATGGTGGCGGATAGTCACATTGATTTACTACTTACAATAAGGAGGTGATAGTAAATCTTTGGGTATTACAATTTGGGCCTATGGGAAAATGACATTCGACAAGTAACAAGGGTATACAATCATGCAAATCCTATCCATCCGCACTTAAGAACATATGCGAATCAACGTGTGCACCTGGACTAGCCTGAGGCATTTTAGCGAACACGTAACGAGCACTTTCACATCAAGAAACGCATATTCAAAACCGCTGAAAATCAGCACCCAGCTTAAAACCAGCGCACAAACGCATCAAGAAACGTTAGTCTAACACCAGGTTTGATCTTATTTTCGTTCATACCACAGCTGGGTCTCGACATTCTCTGCCCAAACTTCTACCAAACCGAGATGAAAACAAACTTGTATCACGACTTTCAAAAGCATTTTGTCAAGCAGGTTCCGGGGTACTACCAATTCTGAACTCAATTAGTGAATTGGAAATACTTTTCCCGTACAAAATCAGCTCCGAAACAACAAGACCATTACAAAATCATCCAAGAGAGGCTTTGGTTCTTAGTGTTGGAGAAAACTTCCTTGTGTGTTTTGAAGATGACAAAATGTTTCCATCTGTCTAGTCTAAAGTCTTGCAGACTCTTTAGTCAAAGTCTGGAGATCGTCGAACTGCCAGACTCAAGATTCAAAGTCTATCCTCATTGACAGTTTCTAGACCGTCGAAAAAGACTTATCCAGAACTGAGTATCTTGTTAAGGATTTGATTCTATCGACTAAAGAAGATCTCTTAGCTGGAGATATCATCTTGGAATCTGTTATTCGTTTTGATTTCAATTTGGGCAATTTAGATCCGTTGATTGGCAAAGCATACTTGGAATGTTCTACTTATGAAAACCTAGATCCTGATTATATGGACGAGCAGGATTGGTGGTCTATCGTTATATTCCTTAAATAACTCGAAATCTTCCTAATTAATTCTGTTCAACGGGTAGATTGGAAGAACTCTTTTGGTAAGTGCCAACAGGTATGAAGGCATGAAGGAGTATATAAGGAAGTTGTTCCAGTTATTCGAGTGTGTGCGCAATAGAAGAATTCCAAAGTCTGAAGCTCCTTGTTCTTTGTCAATTCAATTATTGAGCGAAAACTTGTACTCAAAAGAGTGTTTATACTTCTGTGAGACCTTTAGGAAGTGTAGCAGAGTCTCTACACTATTGAATCATGGAAGAGCAATATTGTAACAACTCTTTTGATTCTTAGTGAAATCCAGTCGGTGGGCTGTCAGTGCGGAAGAGTGGACGTAGGCTTGGATCAAGTCGAATCACTATAAATTTTGTGTTCTTATTTTCTTCCCTAAGCTCTTTTACTTTGATCGTAACTCTATTTGATTATTATAGTCTAATTTCCTTTTTATAAACAGAGTTGGTTTAAAAGCAAAATTATATATTTAACTCTACAAAATTTGTTTTGCACCTTTTCACCCCCGTTAGGTGCTCGTACTAGCTTTCACAATTGGTATAAGAGCTTATGTACTTATTTAAGTTGAAGTGTTTTTACTTCAGAGTTAAAGATCCATGACTAGTATGTTGGCTCTGGGTCTGGTTGAATGGCAAAGCAACACCGGACCACCATATTTTGATGGAAATGATTACAGCATATGGAAAAATAAGATGAAGGCATTCATAAGATCAAAGGATCCTCTGGAATAAGACGTGGTAGACAAATGAATCATTCCTAAAGCTGCAACAGTCTCAGAAAGAGGAAAAAAAGCTATTGAGTCCAATGAAATGACTCAAGAAGAGATAACCAAGGGATAAGCTCTAGATGCAAAAGCAATTTATTCCTTATATTGTGTATTATCTCCTATTAAATATAATAGAATATCTTCTTGTGAAACAACTAAAGAAGTTTGGGATAGATTACACATCACTTATGAAGGAATCGACCGAGTGAAAGAAACCAAAATCAATATTCTGCTTGGTCATTATGAAGCATTCAAGATGAAACAAGGAGAATCTATTACTGACATATTTAGTCATTTTACAGAGATCGTGAATGGTCTTGAATATCAAGGTCAACCAATCTCTGAACCCATGATGGTTAACAAGTTACTGCGTGGACTTTCCAAGGATTGGAATCACGTAAAGACTTCAATAAGGGAAACACAAATGATCATGCCACTATCTATTGACAAATTGGTTGGCACCCTTCAGTCTTATGAAGTTGAGCAAATCAATGCAAATGAAGATCCCAAAGGTAAGAAATCCATTGCGTTGAAATCTAATGATGATTCTGATGTCACAGATTCTGAAGACGATATGGACGATGAAGAGCTTGCTCTCATGATAAGAAAATTCATAAAGCTGAATAGAAAAGGAAGAAGATTCAATTCGAAGAAACAAAATTCTCAAAAGCTACAAAATAAATCAGCTGAGGATGATGAATCCAACAAGGATGTAATCTGCTTTGAATGCAAGAAAAAAGGAACACATCAGACCCAACTGTCCTTTGCTAAAAAAAAGAAAGGAAAAGCTGAGAAATATAGAAAATCACTTAAAGTAGAAACTTGGAGTGATACTAAGTGTGAAGAAAGTGATGATGATTATGCCAATATTTGTCTCATGGCATACTTAGAATCAGATTCAGACTCTGAGACAGACTGAGACTCAGACAGTGAAATAGAGGTAAGTAATTTAAAAATTTCTGCTAAAGTCTCCAAATATATTGATGAATTGTGTCTTAGTCTCAAAACCTCTCTCAAGATGATTTCCGAACTGAAAATGGAAAATTTTGCACTAAAGCAACAGGAGATTGTTTGGAAAGAAAATGTTGAAAGTTTAGATAAAAATGTTATTACTTTGAAAAAAAATGCAAACAATATTTCAAAAGAAAATGCATTTTTGAAAAATGATATCTCAAGTATTTCTAAAAGATTTTCTATAGGATCTGGGAAATTAGAAAATATTCTTTCAATGCAAGGACTTTACTTTAACAAATCGGGTTTGGGAATGATTTGCTGAAACCATTCCTCTAATTAATTTTCCTAAGGTAAAGGAAAGAATTAAACAAAGACCTATAAAAGATTCTTATAAAAATCATTTCCAAAAGTTTTTGTAAAACTTGTAAGCCTTAAGTGCTCTTAAATGTTCTAAGTGTAACAGCTCATAACACTTTGAGAAAGAATGTCCTATGGTTTGGAAACCTGTGAGGAACGTTTGGGCAAAGATTGTATATCACAATAACTCCACTGGACCCAAGAAAATATGAATACCAAAGAAAGCTTGAGTTTTTTTTTTTGAACGCAGGTCGTTATCAAGAAAAAGGTTAAATGGTACTTGGATAGTGGATGCTCGAGACATATGACAGGAGACTCAAACTGCTTCATAAAGCTTGTACAAGTTAATGGTGGAAAAGTTTCTTTTGGAGGAAATAGCAAAAGAAAAATTATGGGATACGGAACTGTAAATATTGGAAGTCTCACGATCAGTAACGTTTCCTTAGTAGAAGGACTCAACTACAACTTGCTGAGTATTAGCCAGCTGTGCGACACCGATCTCAAAATTAACTTTCAATAAGGAATATGCTCAGGAACCAATAAAGACTCCTCTCAAACTTTCACAAGGTGAAGACATGGGAATATCTATCTATTAGATATTAAACCAGAAAAATCCCAATGTCTTATCTCAATTCAAGAGGAAGCAAATCTATGACATAGAAAACTTGAGCACATCAACATGAAGCAAATAGCCAAAATCTTAGCAAAAAAGCTTGTTCGTGGACTACCCATTCTGACATACCAAAAGTTTGATCTATGTACACCATGCGTATTGGAAAAACATGTAAGAAATCCATTCAAACCAATAAATCAAGTGTCCATTAATCGTGTACTGCAGCTATTACACATGGATATCTTTGGACCAACCAGAACTCAGAGTATTGGAGGTAAGAAATATTGTCTAATAATTGTGGATGATTATTCACGATTCACTTGGGTATATTTCCTAGCAAGTAAGTCTGAAACATTTTCTTATTTTATAAAATTTGCTAAGAAAGTTCAAAATGAGAAAAGGTATATTATTTCCAGTATACAAACAGACCATGGAGGTGAGTTTGAAAATCAAGACTTTGCTAAATTCTGTGATGAATCTGGTTTTTAGCATGTATTCTCCTCTCCTTATACTCTAGAGTAGAATGGAGTTGTAGAAAAGAAGAATAGATCGTTGCAAGAAATGGCTAGAACTCTTTTAATTAAAAGTAACATTTCTTCTCATTTTTGGGCTGAAGTAGTTTCTACAGCTTGCTATATTATTAAGAGTCTTCTTAAGACCTATTCTAGAGAAAACTCCCTATAAGTTGTTCAAAGGAAAGAAGCCAATTGTTTCATATTTTCATGTGTTTTGATGCAAATGTTTTATATTGAAAAATACAAATGATCGAATTGGTAAGTTTGAAGAAAAATCAGACGAAGACATCTTCCTTGGATATTCAACCACCAGCAAAGCCTACAGAGTATACAACAAAAAGACTCAATCTGTGGAGGAATCGATGAATGTCAAATTTCAAGACTTTATGCAAAATCAATCGATTCAGACTCAACCTGAAGAACCTGAACCTACTCCAGACTCTACAAAGTCTAAATCTCTAGAAGTAGCTCAAACTTCAGAAGACCAACAACAAATGATCATTGAAGAATCAAATGAAGAAAATGATCAATAGTCTGACAAATCAACTAGCAACTGGAAACACAAGTCTAGTCATCCTAAAGAACTCATTATTGGTGACATTGATGAGGGAATTCGTACAAGATCCAAAAGGCGTGAAGAGTCTAGTGTTGTGGCTCTTATTTCTAAAATAGAACCCAAGAGCATAGAAAAACCTTTAACTGATGAAAGCTGGATTGAAGCTATGTAAGAAGAACTCAGGCAATTCAGTATCAATGATGTCTGGGAATTGACTCCTAAACCGAAAGGTAAATTATCATTGGAGCTAAATGGGTTTTCAAGAACAAGATGAACAAGAAAGGAAAAGTCGTAAGAAACAAAGCAAGACTCATGGCTAAAGGATATATGCAAGAAGAAGGGATAGACTATGATGAGACTTGTGAAAGTTTGTACGAACACCTAGAGGGGGTGAATAGGTGCATAAAAAAATTTTCCAGAGAGAAGTGTGCAATTCTAATTAACAATAGATTATGAAAAGGAAATTAGACTCTTGTAAAAAAATTGAGTTACGATCAAAGTAAAATAGCGTAAAGAAGAGAATAAGAACACGGGTTTATAGTGGTTCGGCTTAATCCAAGCTTACGTCCACTCTTCTGCACTGACAACCCACCGGCTGGATTTCACTATAAATCAAAAGAGTTGTTACAATAAAGCTCTTCCTTGATTCCACAGTGTAGAGACTCTACTATACTTTCTCAAGGTCTCACAAAGATATTAACTCTCTTTTGAGTACAAGATTTCGCTCAACAATTGAATTGACTAAGAACAATGAGCTTCAGACTTTGGAATTCTTCTATCGCGCACACACTCGAACAACTGGAACGTCTTCCTTATATACTCCTTCATGCCATCACACCCGTTGACACTTACCAAAGGAGTTCTTCCAATCTACCCGTTGGATAGAATCAATTAGAGAGATTTCGAGTTATTTAAGAAATATGTCGATAGCCCACCAATCCTGCTCGCCCATACAATTATGATCTAGGTTTCCATAAGTAGAACCTTCCAAATATACCTTGCCAATTAACGGATCCAAAATCTCTGAGTCAATCTCAATTCGAATAAAGGATTTTGCCATGTTATATCCAGCCAAGAGATCTTCTTCAATCGATAGAATCAAATCCTTAACGAAATACTTAGTTCTGGATAAGCCTTCTTCGATGGTTTAGAAACTGTTAATGAGGATAGACTTTGAGTCTTGAGTCTGGCAGTCCGGAGGTCTTCTAACTTTGATGGAAGAGTCTGCAAGTCTTTAGACTAGACTGATGGAAATGTTTTGTCAACTTCGAAACACTCAAGGAAGTTTTCCCAACAATCTCCCCATTTTTGATCGTGACAAAACTTTCCTGCAGATTTAGATAACTTTGACTTGCAAAACAATACTCAAGCAAACATAGATATCTCACAAAAGATAAATGGCTTAGTAAAGATAACATTAAAATATACATCCACAGAAAGTAGGTTAGTCCTATAAATGAACAACTATCTTTGCCATGAAATACCAATAGTGTTTAAGATAAACAAACGATCAAGTAGTCCAAATCCAAATCCAATCACCTAAACAGTCAAACACAAAAGTAAAGTCGATCAAACACAAAAGTCAAGAGTTTAAATATCAAAAGTTTAAGTCTCAGTTTAAGTCTCAAATTTGCACCACATCTCTCCCCCTTTTTGTCAGCATTAAAAAGGTAGAGACGAAAAGAAAATGGAATTAGGATTGCTTTAGAACACGAACAAGCTGGAAACCTCTCATTGACTGGACAATCCTTTCCAGCTTTTTCAAATCTTCCTTCAGTTGAGCCACATCTTCACCCTTGGCATTTGCTTGAACTTGAAGAGTAAGGGCATGAATTTGATCATGCAAAGAAACTGAAGAGCCTTGACCTGCATTTTGCAAGTTCTGAACTTCGCATCCTAGAGCATAAATTTGGCCTCGCATCTCCAAGAGAACATCAAGCACTCTGCAAAAGTCTGCTGAATTATCAGTCTGAGTACTGGCTTCTGCACGATCAGATGGTGTATTGGCAGATGATGGCAAGTCAGCACGATCACACAAGGGCGATGAAACCTCATGGCCTTCTATAGGAAATTGAGAGGCATAGATGTCTTCTGGATCTACTGGTGAACGACTTACTCCTTCACTAATGGCAGCAATTGAAGACGTACCTCTTTTCTTAGCATCTCCCCCTGTTTCAATGCCTTCAGGCGGTGAGAAGTACTTTTCATGCTTTGCTTCTTCTTGTTCATCTCTGCCCTCTTCTTCTTCTTCCTCAATCCTTTCCTCCTCTGCTTCTCTCTCCATCGATTTTCTCTCTCCAGTCCTCTATTCGATCTCCTCCTTGTCTTGTTGCTCTCTCTCATTTGTCTTTGGAATAGAACGACTTAAGTTCTTTAATGCAAGAGTAGAAATTGTGATATCATCCTCATCCTCTTCATCCTTCAAGATGAGTGCTCTTCTTTTCTTGGATGGAGCAACCATGGGCTCCTTCCCTTTTCGTTTTGCAGTCGAAGAGACTAGGTGAGTCTTGACAGGGGTTTTAACCTCGAATTGCCCCAAAGCCTTGTTAAGTTCCTTCAAACGCATTTTAGAGACCATTTTCACTCCCACCACCATTTGATTGCATGTTCGAACACAAAGAATCTTGGGAGGCTAAATGTTCAAATGTCTTAATAACTTAGTGACAAGTGCTGAGTAAGGAAGTTGGCCCTTGTCCTTCACCATCGTTCTGTACATGTGGAACATAATAGTGTATGGAAGAGAGAACTTTTTGCTAGTATTGATGACATACATTAGCATTGCCTCTGAGTTTCAAACATCAGTCTTTAAAGTTGATTTTGGTCTGAGGCAATTGATCACTATCTTGTGAAGCAAAATATTTGAAGCATTCATCCTCAAATATGAAATCTTCCCTTTTGTCGTTTTATCCCAAACAAGTTCTATCATCGCATGACCAATAGACACACTAATAGGTTGATATTTCCCTCTTTCAACCCCAATCACATCAACCAATGTATCCATGTCAACCACATAGTCCTAATCTCGAACACTGAAAGAGAATCTATCCAAGAAACTTAGATTCGAATAGAATTAAGCAGTGAGTTCAGCATGAGCCTCTGTCGTTTTAGAACAAAACCGTTCGAGTTGAAGAAAATTGAATTTCTCTCGCAGATTAACATTCAGAGAATCAAGAAAATCAAAGTCCACACTTCTAAGGTTAATCACACCACGCTTTAGCAACTTAAAGTACAGTTGCTTGTGTTCCTCCGAGCGAAACAAATCTGTCTTTTTGCTTCAGATTTTCGCCGCAACACCCATTCTAGGTTTAAACTGATTGTACATCCTATCATCATCATTCCCATCAAGTTAACTCAGCCCTCCAACACATGGATCGCTTGGGATATTTGCCAATGCTTCTTCCGCTAACCCCGCAGGGGCAATTCCCAATCGTTCCATTATGCGTAAAAAGTAGGTTTTATTTCAATACCCTTTGTCTTTTAGAAATGTATCAATATAGTTGAAAGGAGTACCACTCCTCTTCAAAGCAAGGTAAAGCTTAAAAGTAAAAGCGGGCTTATGAGTTCTTACGGGTTCTACATCTTTGATGATTTCTTCTTCTTCTCGATGTGCAATATTCTGAGGTCTAGATGGAGGAGATGGACGCTACTGAGAATGTTGTGGGCTCTGCTGCTATCTAAGAGATTCTTCTTCCTCGGTGAGATCAAAATGAGTAGGTCCCTCACGCATTTACTGTGGTCCCCTGTTCGCGATCCTCGAAGACTTTCTCTGAGATGGCATCTTTCACAGTCTTTGAGAGATTCCAAGCTTATTTAGCAAGAAAGGTGAAAACTTTTCGAGGATTAAACAAGAGAAGAAAACAAAAGCGGTAGATCTGTGCTCTCTTAGGGTTTTTGTGAGTAAAAGAAAGAAGAACCAACATTATCTAAGGCAGTCGAAGCAAGGCATACGGAACATCATAAAAGGAAATATAAAAATGCCTTTTTGAAAAATAATTGCCTTTTTCAAAAATTGGATAACCGTTATTTCAAAAATAACTTCTTTTTCGAAAAGGAAAGATTGCAATAATCACGAAAACTAGGGAAATAACATCAATCAATTACAGATAGATGATCGTACATTTTTAGATTTGATCCGAGCGATAAGTTTCTAAAATAGAAATAACTTACAGTCATGAATCTTGATCATCGAGTTTGAGTGTTTTTAGACTTTCAGCCCTGAGTCTGAACTTTCTCGAGACTTTAAGATATTGAGTCTGGAACAGAATAACTTCAAATTGATTTTTCTCCAAAGGCTTTGTAAATATATTCGCTAGTTGATTTTTTGAATCAATAAATTGAATCAAAACTTCTCTATTTTGAACATGATCTCTAATGAAATGATGTCGAATCTCTATATGTTTTGCTCTTGAGTGAAGAATCAGATTCTTGGTGAGATTGATTGCGCTGGTGTTATCACAATTGATCTCAGTGCATGAATCTTCAATTCCAAAGTCTCTTAGCTATTGTTTTATCCACAAAAAGTTGTTTGCACTGGTGAGTATGTAGCTCTTGGAAGTTGTTGTTCACAAATTACGGTACTTTGCTTCCTTGAAAACCAAGATACTGTCATATTACCAAGTAGCTGATAGGTGCCCAAGGTGCTCTTTCTATCAACTCTGCATCCGGCTAGGTTTGCGTCTCAATATCCAAGAAGAGTGAAGTCTCCTGTTTTTGGATATTAGAGACCTAAATTTGAAGTTGAGGCAATGTATTTGATAATACGTTTTGCAGCACTTAGATGAGATTCTTTGGGGTTTGATTGAAATCTGGCACAAATACAAACACTAAACAGAATGTCAAGTCTAGAAGCAGTAAGATAAAGAAGTGAACCAATGATATTCTTGTATAGCTTTTGATCAACTTTCTTTCCTCCTTCATCTTTGTGCAACTTCAAAGAACTTGACATTGGTATATCAGTCTTTTTGCAATTCTTCAGTCCAAACTTTTTGACAAGTTCTTTAGCATATTTTTCTTGATGAATAAAAGTTCCCTCCTTAAGTTGTTTCACTTGAAGCCCGAGAAAAAAGGTTAGTTCACCCATCATGCTCATTTCAAATTCATCCTGCATAGACTTAGAGAATTTCTTGCACAGATTTTCGTTAGAAGATCCAAAAATAATATCATCAACATAAATTTGAACAAGTAAAAAGCTTTTGTTGTCTCTTTTGATAAATAGTGTAGTATTTACTTTACCTTTGACAAAGCCATTTTAAATTAAAAACTTACTCAGTTTGTCGTACCAAACTCGAGGTGCTTTCTTTAAACCATATAGAGCCTTTTTCAGTTTGAATACAGAGTCTAGTTTCCTTAGGTCTTCAAAATCGGGTGGTTGTTCCACATAGACTTCCTCTTGGATAAATCCATTTAGGAAAGCACTTTTGAGGTCCATTTGGAATAACTTGAAATTCTTATGACAAGCAAAAGAAAGTAATAATCTAATTGCTTTTAACCTTGCTACTGGTGCGTAAGTCTCATCATAGTTTATCCCTTCTTCCTGCGTATATCCTTTGGCCACGAGTCTTGCTTTATTTCTTACGACTTTTCCTTTCTCGTTCAACTTGTTTCTAAAAACCCATTTAGCTCCAATAATGGATTTACTTTTTGGTTTATGAGTCAATTCCCAAACATCATTGATGCTGAATTGCCTGAGTTCTTCTTGCATAGCTTCAATTTAGCTTTCATCAGTTAAAGCTTCTTCTATGATTTTGGGTTCTGTTTCAGAAATAAGAGCCACAGCACTAGACTCTTCACGCCTTTTGGATCTTGTGCGAATTCCTTCATTAATATCACCAATAATAAGATCTTTGGGATGACTGGACTTATGCTTCCAGTTGCTGGTTGATTTGTCAGACTGTTGATTATTTCTCTCATTTCAATCTTCGACGATTATTTGTTGCTGGTCTTCTGAAGTCTGAGATGCTTTTGTAGATTTATACTTTGTAGAGTCTGGAGCAGGTTCAGATTCTTCAAGTTAAGTCTGAATTGATTGATTTTGCATAAAGTCTTAAAATTTGACATTCATCGATTTCTCCACAGATTGAGTCTTTTTGTTGTATACTCTGTAAGCTTTACTTGTGATAAAATATCTAAGGAAAGTACCTTCATATGATTTTTCTTCAAACTTACCAACTCGATCATTTGCATTTTTCAATATAAACATTTACATCCAAATACATGAAGATCAGAAACAACTGGCTTCTTCCCTTTGAATAACTCATAGGGAGTTTTCTCCAGAATAGGCCTTAAGAAGACTCTATTAATAATATAGCACGCTGTAGAAACTGCTTCAGCCCAAAAACGAGAAGAGATGTTACTTTCAATTAAAAGAGTTCTAACCATTTCCTGCAGTGATCTATTCTTTCTTTCTACGACTCCATTTTGCTCTAGAGTATATGGTGAAGAGAACACATGCTGAAAGCTAGATTTATCATAGAATTTTGCAAAGTATTGTTTTTCAAATTCATCTCTATGGTTTGTCCATATACTTGAAATAACATACCCTTTCTCATTTTGAACCTTTTTAGCAAACTTTATAAAATAAGAAAAGGTTTTAGACTTACTTGCCGGGAAATATACCCAAGTGAATTGTGAATAATCATCCACGATTACTAGGCAGTATTTCTTACCTCCAATGCTCTGAGTTATGGTTGGTCCAAAGAGATCTATATGCAAGAGCTGTAGCACACGATTAGTGGATACTTGATTTATTGGTTTGAATGAGTTTCTTACTTGTTTTCCCAACACACATGGTGTGCATAGATCATACTTTTGGTATGTCAGTTTGGGTAGTTCACGAACAAGCCTCTTTGCTGAAATTTTGGCTATCCGCTTGATGTTAATGTGCCCAAATTTTCTGTGCCATAAGTTTGCTTCCTCTTGAATTGAGATTAGACATTGGGTTTCATCTGGTTTGATATCCAAGAGGTAGATATTCCTATATCTTCGACCCGTGAAAGACTAAGAGGAGTCTTTACTGGTTCCTGTACATATTCCTTCTTGAAAGTTGATTTTGAAACCAGTGTCACATAGCTAACTGATACTCAGCAAATTGTAGTTTAGTCTTCCACTAAAGAAACATTACTGATCGTGAGGTTTCCAATCTTTACAGTTCCGTATCTCACAATTCTTCCTTTGCTATTTCCTCCAAAATAAACTTTTCCACCATTAACTTGTACAAGTTTCATGAAGCAATTTGAGTCTCCTGTCATATGTCTTGAGCATCCACTGTCCAAGTACCATTTAAACTTGTTCTTAATAGTGACCTGCATTTAAAAAAGAGACTCAAGCTTTCTTTGGTACCCATATTTTCTTGGGTCCATTGGTGTTAGTGTAATATAGAGTCTTTACCCATACATTCTTAATAGGTTTCCAAACCATAGGACATTCTTTCTCAAAATGATATGAGCTATTGCACTTAGAACATTTAAAAGCACTGCGGCCTACAGGTTTTACAAAAACTTTTTGGAAATGATTTTGTAAGAATCCCTTGTAGATCTTTGCTTAATTCTTTCATTTACTTTAGGAAAATCAATTAGAGGAATGGTTTCAACAATCATTCCTAATCCTGATTTGTTGAAGTAAGGTCTTTGTGCTGAAAGAATTTTTTCAAGTTTCTCAGATCCTATAGAAAATCTTTTAGAAATACTTGAGATATCATTTTTCAAGAATGCATTTTCTTTTGAAAGATTGTCTACATTTTCTTTCAAAGTAGTAACACTTTTGTCTAAACTTTTGACCTTCTCTTTCCAAACATTTTCCTGTTGCTTCAGTGCAGAATTTTCCCTTTTAAGTTCGGAAATCTTTTTGAGAGAGGTTTTGAGACTAAGACATAATTCATCAATATATCTAGAGACTTTAGTAGGGATTTTTGAATTACTTACCTCGATTTCACTATCCGAGTCGACTCTAATTGTGCCATGAGACAAATATTGGCATAATCATCATTACTTTTCTCACATTCGGTATCACTCCAAGTTTCTACTTTAAGTGTCTTTCGATATTTCTCAACTTTTCATTTCTTTCTCTTCAGAAGGGGACAATTAGGTCTGATGTGTCCCTTTTTCTTGCATTCAAAGAAGACTACATTTTTATTGGATTAATCATCTTCAACTGATTTATTTTGTAGCTTTTGAAAACTTTGTTTCTTTGAATAGAATCTTCTCCCCTTTCTGTTCAGTTTTCTGAAGCTTCTTATCATGAGAGCAAGCTTTTCATCATCCATATCGTCTTCAAAATCTGTGACATCAGAATCATCATTAGATTTTAATGCAATAGATTTATTACCTTTAAGATCTTCATCTTCGTTGATTTGCTCCACTTCATAAGATTGAAGAGTCCTAACCAATTCGCCAACAGAGAGTGACATGATTTCTTGTGTCTCCCTTATTAAGGTCTTTATGTGATTTCAATCCTTGAACAGTCTATGTAGTAGCTTGTTTACCTTCATGGGTCTAGAAATTGGTTGACCTTGATATTCAAGACCATTTACGATTTCTGTAAAACGACTAAATGTGTCAGATATAGATTCTCCTAATTTCACTTTGAATGCTTCATATTGACGGAGTAGAATATTGATTTTGGTTTCTTTCACTCGATCAGTTCCTTCATAATTGATGTGTAATCTGTCCCAGACTTCTTTAGCTGTTTCACAAGAATATATTATGTTATATTCAATAGGAGATAATACACAATATAGAGAATAAATTGCTTTTGCATCAAGAGCTTGTCTCTTAGTTATCTCTTCTTGAGTCATTTCACTGAACTCAACAGCTTATTTTCCTCTTTCTGAGACTGGTGCAGCTTTAGGAATGATTCCTTTGTCTACCATGTCCCATTCCAGAGGATCCTTTGATCTTAGGAATTCCGTCATTTTGTTTTTCCATATATTGTATTCCTTTCCATCAAAATAAGGCGGTCTGGTATTACTTTGCCCTTCAACCAGACTTGGAGCCAACATACTAGCCATGGATCTTCAACTTTGAAGTAAAATACTTCAACTTAAGTGAGTACACAGGCTCTGATACCAATTGTGAAAGCTAGTACGAGCACCTAAAGGGGGTGAATATGTGCAAAAACAAATTTTCCAGAGAGAAGTGTGCAATTCTAATCAACAATAGATTATGAAAAGGAAATTAGACTCTTGTAAACAAATTGAGTTACGATCAAAGTAAAAGAGCGTAAGGAAGAGAATAAGAACACGGGGTTTATAGTGGTTTGGCTTAATCCAAGCCTACGTCAACTCTTCCACACTGATAGCCCATCGGCTAGATTTCACTATGAATCAAAAGAGTTGTTACAATAAAACTCTTCCTTGATTCCACAGTATAGAGACTCTGCTACACTTTCTCAAGGTCTCACAAAGATATTAACTCTCTTTTGAGTACAAGATTTCGCTCAACAATTGAATTGACTAAGAACAAGGATCTTCAGACTTTGGAATTCTTCTATCGCGCACACACTCGAACAACTGGAACGTCTTCCTTATATACTCCTTCATGCCATCACACCCATTGGCACTTACCAAAGGAGTTCTTCCAATCTACCCATTGGACATAATCAATTAGGGAGATTTTGAGTTATTTAAGGAATATGTCGATAGCCCACCAATCCTGCTCACCCATACAATTAGGATCTAAGTTTCCATAAGTAGAACCTTCCAAGTATACCTTGCCAATTAATGGATCCAAAATCCCTGAGTCAACCTCAATTTGAATAAAGGATTTCGTCATGCTATATCCAGCCAAGAGATCTTCTTCAGTTGATAGAATCAAATCCTTAACGAAATACTCAGTTCTTGATAAGCCTTCTTCGACGGTCTAGAAACTGTCAATGAGGATAGACTTTGAGTCTTGAGTTTAGCAGTCTAGAGGCCTTCAGACTTTGATGGAAGAGTCTGCAAATCTTCAGATTAGATTGATGGAAATGTTTTGTCAACTTGAAAACACTCAACGAATTTTTCTCCAACAAGACTTACGCACTAGTAGCAAGGTTATAAAAAATTAGATTATTACTTGCTTTTACTTGTTATAAGAATTTTAGGTTATTCCAAATGGACGTCAAAAGTGCTTTACTAAATGGATTCATCTAAGAGGAAGCTTATATGGAACAACCTCCCGGTTTTGAAGACCCAAGGAAACCAGACTCTGTATTCAGATTAAAAAAAGCGTTGTATGGTCTAAAGCAAGCAACTCGAGCTTGGTATGATAGACTAAATAAGTTTTTGATCCAAAATGGCTTTGTTAAAGGTAAAGTAGATACTGCACTGTTTATCAAAAGAGAAAGCAAAAACTTATTGCTTGTTCAAATTTATGTTGATAATATTATTTTTGGATCTCCTAATGAAAATATGTGCAAGAAATTCTCTAAGACTATGCAGGATGAGTTTGAAATGAGCATGATGGGTGAACTATCCTTCTTTCTCGGACTTCAAGTAAAATAATTGAAGGAGTGAATTTTCATTCACCAAGAAAAATATGCTAAAGAACTTGTGAAAATGTTTAGCTTGGAGAATTACAAAAAGATTGACATACTAATGTCAAGTTCCTCGAAGTTGGACAAAGACGAAGGAGGAAAGAAAGTTGACCAGAAGCTATACAGGAGTATCATTGGTTCACTTATTTATCTTATTGCTTCTAGACTTGACATTCTGTTTAGTGTTTATATTTGTGCTAGATTTCAATCAAATTCCAGAGAATCTCATTTAAGTGCTGCAAAACACATCATCAAATACGTTGCATCTACTTCAAATTTAGGTCTCTAGTATCCTAAAGAATGAGACTTTACTCTTCTTGGATATTCAGACACGGACCTAGCAGGATGCAGAGTTGATAGGAAGAGCACCTCGGGCACTTGTCAATTGCTTGGGAACAAGACAGTATCTTGGTTTTCGAGGAAGCAAAGTAACGTAGCTCTTTCTACCGTAGAAGTAGAATATATGGCTCTTAAAAGTTGTTGTTCACAAATTTTATGGATAAAGCAACAGTTAAGAGACTTTGGAATTGAAGATTCATGCATTGAGATCAAATGTGACAACACCGACGCAATCAATCTCACAAAGAATCCAATTCTTCATTCAAGATCAAAGCATATAGAGAGTCTACATCATTTCATTAGAGATCATGTTCAAAATGGAGAAGTCTCGATTCAATTCATTGACTCAAAGAATCAACTAGTGGACATTTTCACAAAGCCTTTGGAGAAAAGTCAATTCGAACTTATTCGTTCCAGACTCAATATCATAAAGTTTGAAGAAGTTTAGACTCAGGGATGAAAGTCTAATGATATTCAAACTCAAAAGTTCAAGATCTATGACTGTAAGTATTTTTAGAAAATTATCTCTTGGATAAAATCTTGAAAAGGTAGGATTATCTATTAATCTGTAATTGATTGATGTTATTAATCTCGAAAAGGTACGATTATCTTCCCCAGTTTTCGCAATTATTGTAATCATTCCTTTTCGAAAAATGAGTTATTTTTGAAAAGACGGTTATCTATTATTTCAAAAAGGCAGTTATTTTTTAAAAGGCATTTTCTATTTTTCCTTTTACATTGTTTCGTATGCCTCTTTTCGACTACTTTATATACTGATCGTCTTCCTCACAAACCCTAAAAAGCATAAACCTTCGCTTTTTTACCTTTTACTCTCTAGTTTAATCTTCAAAGTTCTCACATTTTTTTGTGAATCGAGTTTGGAATCTCTCAAAGACTGTGAGAATGGTGTCCCAGAGAAAGTCTTCAAGGATTGCGAATAGGGGACCACAACACATGCGTGAGGGTCCTACACATTTTGACCTCACCAAGGAAGAATAATCTCTAAGACAGCTGCAGAGCCCATAACATTCTCAACCGCGTCAATCTCCTCAATCTAGACCTCAAGGTAGTGATCATAGAGTGGAAGAAGAAATCATTGAAGGCGCAGAACCCGTAAGATCTCAAAAGCCTGCTTTTATCTTTAAGCTTTACTCTGCTTTAAAGAGGGGAGGCACTCCCTTGAAATATATCGATGAATTTTTGAAAGATAAAGGGTATCGAAATGAAACCCACTTTTTGCGAACAATGGAACGATTGGAGATTGCTCCTGCGGGATCGGCAGATCGAGCATTTGCGAATATTCCTAGTGATCCACGTGTTGGAGGTCTTAGTTAGCCTGATGAGAATGATGATGACAAAATGTACACTCATTTCAAGCCTAGAATGGGTGTTGGGGTGAATATTCGAAGCAAAAGGACAGATTTGTTTCGCTTGGATGAACACAGGCGACTTTACTCTAAGTTGCTAAAAAGAGGGGTGATCAATCCGAGAAGTGTAGACTTTGATTTTCTTGATTCCTTGAAAGTGAAGCTGCGAGAGAAATTCACTCAACTTCAGCGTGAGCGTTTTTGTTCTAAGACGACAGAGGCATATCCAGAACTTACTGCTTACTTCTATTCTAATCTAAGTTTTTTGGATGCGAATAGATTTTCATTTAGTGTTCGAGACCAGGACTATATCATTAACATGGACATATTGGTGGATGCGATTGGAGTAGAGCGAGGGGCATTTCAATCGATTAGTGTGTCTGTTGGTCGTTCGACGGTAGAGCTTGTTCAGGATGGAATGGTTGAAGGAAGAATTTCATACTTGAGGATGAATGCTTCTAACATTTTGATTCACAAGACCATGATGAATTGCCTCAGACCCAAGTCAACCTCGAAGACGGACGTCTCTAACTCAGAAGCAAAGTTGATGTATGCCATCAACGCTAGCAAGAGGTTCTCTTTGCCTCACACAGTCATGTTTCACATGTACAAAACGATGGCGAAAGACAGAGGGCAACTTCCGTACTCAGCGCTTGTTACAAAGCTTTTCAGACAGTTCGATATTCAGCCTTCCAGGATTTTATGTGTTCGATCATGAAATCAAATGATAGTGGGACTGAAAATGGTTTCCAAAATGCGTTTGAAAGAGCTGGACAAGGCTTTGGAGCGTTTAAAAGAGAAAACCCTTGTTAAGTCTCACCAAGGTTCTTCAGTTGCAAAATGGAAAGGGAAGGAGCCCATGACAGCTCTATCCAAGAAAAGAAGAGCACTCATTCTGGAGGATGAAGAGGATGAAGACAATATTACCATTTCTGCTCTTGCACTGAGAAATCTTCAAAGTGCTATTCTCGAAACTGAGGAGAGAGAGGATCGAGACATGGAGGAAACGGAGCATGGAGAAGCAGAGGAAAGGAGTGGAGAGAGAGAATCAATGCAAAAAGAAGCAGAGGAAGAAAGGATTGCAGAAGAAGAAGAAGGTAGAGGTGAACAGGCAGAAACGGAGCATGAAGCATACTTCTCACCTCCTGAGGGCATTGAAACGGGGGAGTTGCTGAGAAAAGACGTACATCTTCAATTGTTGTTACTAGTGAAGGTGTTAGTCGCTTACCTGCAAATCCAGAAGACATCTATGCCTCTCAATTCCCAGAGGAAGGTCATGAGGTTTCATCGTGAAATGTGAGTGATCATGCTGGCTTGCCATCATCTGCAAATACTCCCACTGATCATGCTGAAGCCACTACTCAAACTGAAAATACAACAGACTTTCGCAAAATTCTTGATGTTCTTATGGAGATGCAAGGATAGATTTATGCCCTGGAATGCAAAGTTCAGAACTTGTAGAATGCAGGTCAAGCCTCTTCAGTTTCTTTGCATGATCAAGTTCATGCCCTTGCTCTTCAAGTTCAAGCAAATGCCAAGGGTGAAGAGTTGGCTCAACTGAAGGAGGATTTGAAAAAGCTGAAAGTGATTGTTTAGTCAATGGGAGATTTCCAGCTTGTTCACATTCCTAGGCAACCTTTATTCCATTATCTTTTTTATCTCTACCTTTTTTTCATGCTAACAAAAAGGGGGAGAGATGGTGCAGATTTGAAACTTGACTTTCGTTTGACTTTACTTTTTGAATGACTTTTGTTTGGTTGCTTGGCTATGATTGGATTTGGTTTGGTTTGTTTGATCGTTTGGTTATTTTAAGCACTATTGGTATTTCGTGGCAAGGATAGTTGTTTATTTACAAGACTAACTTATCTTCTGTGGATGCAAATCCAATGCTGTCTTTACTAAGTCAATTATCTTTATGAGATATCTATGTTTACTTGAGTTCTGTTTTGCAGGTCAAAAATATCCAAATCTACAAGAAAGTTTTGTCACTATCAAAAAGGAGGAGATTGTTGGAGAAAATTTCATTGTGTGTTTTGAAGATGACAAAACGTTTCCATCAGTCTAGTCTGAAGTCTTGCAGACTCTTTAGTCAAAGTCTGAAGATCTCTGAACCGCCAGACTCAAGATTCAAAGTCTATCCTCATTGACAATTTCTAGACCGTCGAAAAAGACTTATCTAGAACTGAGTATCTTATTAAGGATTTGATTATATCGACCAAAGAAGATCTCTTGGCTGGAGATAGCATCTTGGAATCTCTTATTCGTTTTGATTTCAATTCGGATAATTTAGATCCGTTGGTTGGCGAAGCATACTTGAAAGGTTTTACTTATGGAAACCTAGATCCTGATTGTATGGGCTAGCAAGATTGGTGACCTATCATCATATTCCTTAAATAACTTGAAATCTCCATAATTGATTCTGTCCAATGGGTAGATTGAAAGAACTCCTTTGGTAAGTGCCAACGGGTATGAAGGCACAGACGAGTATATAAGGAAGTCGTTCCAATTATTCGAGTGTATGCGCGATAGAAGAATCCCAAAGTCTAAAGCTCCTTGTTCTTTGTCAATTCAATTATTGAGCGAAAACTTGTACTCAAAAGAGTGTTTATACTTCTGTGAGACCTTGAGGAAATGTAGCAAAGTCTCTCTACTGTGGATCAAGGAAGAGCAATACTATAACAACTCTTTTGATTCTTAGTGAAATCCAGCCGGTGGGCTATCAGTGCGGAAGAGTGGATGTAGGCTTGGATCAAGCTGAACCACTATAAACTTTGTGTTCTTATTCTCTTCCCTAAGCTCTTTTACTTTGATCGTAACTCTATTTGATTATTATATTTTAATTTCCTTTTCATAAACAGAGTTGGTTTAAAAGCAAAATTATATATTTAACTCTACAAAATTTGTTTTCGCACCGATTCACCCCCTCTAGGTGCTTGTACTAGCTTTCACACTTAGCTATTCACACACAAGTAGTGTTGGAACGAGTCATCATTAACTTTCATTCGAAGCAGAGCAAAACAGGGGAAGAAATGTTACCATGTCCATAAAGCAAATTGAAGCCGTGAATACTGGTTGATTCAACGAAGGAACCTTCACTATCCATCCGTGGTGGAAATTTGCATCGATGAAAGTGCAGCGGTAGTTGAATATGAAAGTGCTAGTATGAACACCTAGATGGGGGGTGAATAGGTGTTTAAATTAAACCTTGGCAAATAAATGCCGAATAAAATAAATTTTGAGCAAAGTATGAATAAGGATCAAAGTCTGATAAACAAGCCACTAGACTTCTAGTAGATGTCTAGAATTTGTTATACGATAGAACAGACTTTTGAAATAACCTGTAAGTATGCAACAGACTTAAATAGGAAGAGTTAAGGAAAGAGAATGTTGCACACAAAATTTATAGTGGTTCAGCTTAGATCAAGCCTACGTCCACTCTGTCACGCCCTGATTCTCGAGCGCGTGCCCATTCCTCAATGGTCAATAAATTTTGCGACATATCAGGACACGTCACCGATCCATTCATTTTAATGCACATGCGGAAGCAAACAAATACCCCTGGCAACAAACAGTTTGGGATAGAAAAATAGGGCAACAACTCACGAAAGCCACACTCTCATAAACAATTGGGTTTAGGTACAAAAAGATCGGTCCCAAAAGAAACTGTCCTACGACCTACTCGTCAGACACAATTGCCAATCCTTCGGAGTCCACTTCAATAGGCTCTAGGGCTTTGGGTCCTCCATCTAAGGACTTGAAAAGTTTAAGCCCACAACAGGGTAAGATAATGTCTAAGTAAGTTCACCCTCTAAACCCCGACTAGGAAGGAAATACGCCTAGAGGTAGTTTATGCACACAAGCAGGAAGACTTACCTTGCCTTAGTTCCTTCCTACATGTCAATACAGTTCATAATCTTCACCAATCAATTCAATCCAATCGATTCGATACCATTGAAACCATCTATCAATCAATCAATACCATTACTGCTCACACAAGCTGAAGTAGATACAATAGCCTGCAAAAGCTAATATAGATAGATAGTAGCTTGCACAAGCTGATATATAGATCGTTGCTCTCATAAGCTGATAAACGTTCATTGCTCACACAAGCTGATGATTATGCTCACACAAGTTGATACACGATAAATCAATCCCAACCAAGGACCTTGTGCTTTGCACACCAATTCCTCAATTAAAATAATGAACTTAGCCTAATATCATCGTGTTAAATATACCCGATAAAAATAATCGTATGTGGGTACACAGTCGCCCTGAGCAAAAAAATGCAATATTGTTCTTTTCGAAAATTCCACTATTTATTATAGTACTTAAAAATATTTTTGGCGTTAAAAATCGACGCCCGATAATTTATAATTAAATACTAAAATTACCCAATTTTTGGATAAATACCCAAAATTCCAATCATCACTCAATTTGCACAATATAACATTCAATTGCAGAAACTAAACACATCATTACAATCAGCATGAAATTCGGTCACCGGCTATCCCAAGTATAATTTTCGAAAAATAGTAAATAATTAAATAAATACAAAAAATAATTAATTAAATACCATTAATCACCAAAAATAGAAACTTAGGCCAGAAATACTTAATTAAACACCGAAATGGGCCTGGAAAATTTTTAAACCGATCTAGATAAATAACACAATCTATCCAAGTCCCTAATTAGGCTATTATAACCACCTAACATGCACAATTGAACAATTAAATCACTAATCCATTCTAACTAACTACCTAATCCATGCTTAACCTAAACTAATCACCCCATAAGCATCATTAAATCCTTGAGCAGACTTTAGTGAGTAAACTCACTGGATTAGCAACCTGGTGAGTCTAGAGCGACGGCGACGTGACGGCGGCCGAAACTCGAGCTTACGGCGGCGCCAAAGGAAGCTTGGACCGAGCTAAAAACAATTCGCAAGGCTCACGGTTGCTGTTGGTCTTGAAGGGGGCTGCTGTTTACGGCTTGACTTGGCTGAGCTACGAAGAAAATGCTGGCCGAACAAAGAAATAAGAAGGGGCTGTTTTTGTCAACGTTAAGGGGAGCTTCGCTAGTGTTGAAGGCTTGCGGTCAATTGACCATTGAAGGGAATTGGTGGGGCAGGCTTCGTGCATGGGACGATGGTGTCTTGCTGGTGGTGGGCTAAAGATGGGTTGGATCCAAGAGGGACGATGGACAATTGGGGAACGTTGCTGGAGCGTGAGGTTGGCAGGTGGATGGTGGTGATGGTGGTGGTTGAGGATGAAAGTGTGGCATCCTAGAATTGCTTGTCAATCCTTAGAGGTGCTTTAATTCATGTTTTGCATTGAGATTTTGGCCATGTGATTTTTGGGTTGGAATTTATTAAATTAGGTCACAAAGTTTTGTGAATTATAAATTTCAATTAGGTGATTTTATAATTAAGATTTAAGGTGGATTATTAGGATGAGGATGGACTGGACATTTAAAGACCAAACCAGCCCATAGCCTCACCCCTTTCTCGACCGGTCCACAAAGCGCAAGGTAGAGAAGCTGCCCGACCCAAGGCTGGCCCAAGCCCATGAGGGGCTGTTGTCGCCCGAAGGAAGGGGGGGGAGTCCGGTTGCATGCCTTCCACATTTGTCCCATGGAGATGGCCAAGTGTCACCCATGCAAAAAGTGATGATTGCTAATGATGATGGGAAGGAAATTAGGGGAAAATGATGGCCGGTTTAAGTGAGAGAGAAGGAGAGAGAGAGGAGAGAAAGAGAAGGAAGAAAGGAAGAAGAGAAGAAGGAAGGAGGAGGGGCCGTGCGTCTGCCATCCGTCGCCACCATGTCCCATCGCCGTTGTGCTCGCCGTTGCTCGGTCTAGAGGCAAGTGGGATCCTTGATCTACTATTGCATGTTGTGCCTAGTGTGTGCGATTGAATTGTGACAAATTTCGGATGTCAAGGATGTGAAAAATTGAAGTTTTAAGAGTGGAGTTCTAGGGTAGTATACTGTTCTTGAGAAAACAGCTCGACCTTGGATGTTCTAGTGACTTGCATGTGATGTTCAAGTTGGATTTTCGCTTTGAATTCTAAATAAAAGTTGTTAAGGACTTCTTGGAGTATAACATACTCAAATTTGGGACCAAAAAAAAAACAAGTATAAGTAGGTAAAATCGTTATTCTTTGGAAAGATTGAATCTGGAAATTTCGGTGCTAGGAACAGAAGTTTTAACCGTCTATATTTAATTACCTAGGGCGAATCTGACTTCTTTATCTTCATGAAGTATCTACCTCATGGTCTTGGCTATCACATGGCCGAATTTTATAATTTTTGAAGGTCATTTCGGTATTTAATCGGAAATGTTTTAAAACTGTACAATCTGATGTGTTCGGACCTTGTAAGTTGCAATGCGTGGTCTATAACGTTTTGTATAAGATTATTTTGGAAAAGTGTTCTGCATGAAATATCTTTTTTTATGTCTTTTCTACAACATATTCAAATTTCGTAATTTTTGAAGTTCATTTGCCTATTCAACCAAAAATGTTTCAAAAACTGTGCAAGTTGGACTGTTAGAATAGTGGTGCTGTGATGCATGGTCTATGTAGAATTATATGGGAATCTTTTGGTGTAGTGTTCTTCATGAAATATATGCCCTTATGTCTTGACTATCACATGTTCAAATTTCATGATTTTGGAAGTTCATTTGGGTATTTAATCGAAATGTTTTCTGAAACTGTGCAAACAGAATTGTTCGAATTTCAAAATCTGCAATGCATGGACCGTACTCAATCTTGTAGAGTTCTGTTGGCATAATGTATTTACGAGATAAATACCTTTAGGTGTTGTATATAATCTATCAAAACTTCATAATTTTTGGAGTCTGGTTATGCATTAAATTGGAAGTATTTTCGGAATTGTGTATGATGCTTCATCCGAACATTCATATGTTTTCAGAAAAATAAAAGGACTTGTTTCATGTGATGTGATGTATTGTGTTGCATATATCATATCATATAGCATGGTACATAATGTCAAAAGTTGAAACAGACCTTGTTGCCATCACATCATGTGCCATGTTGATATTGAGACACAAATGTGAATATGAATTATGATGAATGAGGATACCATCGGAGGTGTGAGCCTACAATGCCCTGGGAGTGTCAGGATGCCCAGAATGGGGGGTGCCGGATGCCCAGAATGTGGGGGTGCTGGATGTCCTCGGGAGTTTCGAGATGCCCGAAATGTGGGGGTGCCGGAAGCCTTGGAGGTGTGTGTCGGGAGGATATCTCGTGATGCTAGTTGGGATACGAGATGCCCAGAGTGTGGGGGTGCCGGATGCCCGGAGGTGTGTGCCGAAGGTTCCTCGCGATGCCTGGTTGGGTGCGAGCGATAGAATGTGGGATGCAAATTACTGGTCTCGGGAAAGAAAAATGTGGTGACCCAATTGAAAGATAAAAAGTTGAAATTGAATCATGCATGGTATGGTGACATGTATGCATGGCTGTATGATATGATGTGCATGAGAGCATGGTGGTATGTGCACATAAGGCATGGATATGCATGAATGCTCAATGATGAGTGCATGGTTGTATATGCATGTCATGATGGTATATGCATGAATGCTTGATGATGAGAGCATAATGGTGTATGCACATATGGTATGATGACATATGCATGGCTGCAAGGTAAGTTATGTTTGGATGCATGAATGATACGTGCTTGTTTATGATGCCTTGATTGTTCTATTTGATGTATTGAGTAGTTTAATGGATCTTTTACCTGCTGAGTGGTTGTACTCACCTCTTTGGGGACCAACATTTCAGAGTAGAAAGATGCCTCTCTCTCCGGTCACGCGGGGTACCTTTTACGGCCTTCCATTTGACGTGGAGGTCGATTGTATGGAGCTTGATTGTGTCACCTTCCCTGGTTTGACGTTCATACAAGTTCGGGTGCTAGTGATGTATGATGTGGGCCTAGCTGGGGGCCCGATCGTCCAAGAGTTCTTGCCTGTCCACGTCCACCGTGACGGAGTGATACGGAGGATGTTACCGCCGCCATCGCCCGATGCACTAGGATGGGTGTGATGGCCTGCGTGAGGAGGGGGAGCTAACTTTTTAGGATAGCCGACACTTGTAGATGGAGGGTTATACATGATCTATGTAGGGGGTTGAGATCTCTTTTTGGAGCTGTAGCCAAGTTTAGCTAAAAGTCTTGGCTTTTTGGTTGTACCGACCCAAGATGTCCGTCTTAAAAATGTAAATAAAAGTGGCTCGGCTTATGTTTTCCTTCGATGTGTAGCTGGTGTGTATTGTACCATCATTAAGAGACTAGAGGGATGGTGAGACTTGTCTTTGATTTTGCTACGAGCTGCGCTAAACTCTTTTCAAGAAAAAAAAATGCTTATGGACCTCGTTCCTTCTTTGAACCTCTTTATATCGAAGATTTATAACTAGTATTCATTAGGTATCTGTGGCGACCTTAGTTGTTTGGGGGTGCCACAGAAAGGAAACGTGGGCTATGATTGAAGGGTGTGGAGGCGTGTCGATGTGTGGCAGCTGCAGGAATTGTTTCGGTGGAGGAAACCGATGATGGTGGAGCAGAGAAATGAGACCAAGAATGTAAGGACCCCGCTGCCTGGGCCGTCACAAAGAAGGAGGGACGCGTGAAGATGATGAAGGAAAGAAGAAACAGAAGTAAGTGTGGCATCCCAAAATTCATAACGACCTCTAGTTATATTAAAGTCTATGAATAGGTGATGGAAGTACCATCAAGTTATTTTATGGCCATTTAATCCATAATTTGTAATAAGATTTATGGCAAAGCTTTTAAAGGATAATTATGTGATAGGAAAGAAAATCCTATCATTGGCCATGTGTTTTATAAATTGGGACTTTATGGAATTATGATTTCAAGATTTTGGCCATGTGGAATTTAGTAATTAAATTCTTAAAAGAAAAGAATTAAAGATGAATAATTGAAAGGTGAAATTAGGATTTAAATTAGGTTTGGGCCTTAAGCCCAAAGGTGGATTTTAATGGGCCAAGTTGGCCGGCCCAATTGAGGCCCAAGGAGGTGTGGCCGCCCGGCCACAAGGGAGGCCCAAGCCCAAGCCCAAAAGCCCAAGCCCATCTTGCATGTGTTGTGACAAGTGGCAAGAGGTCTTCATGCATTGGCTTAGGGAAGAAGGCCATGCATTGGTTGGTTTATAGGCAAGTAATCATGAGAATTTGGGGGTATAAGAGGGAAGAGAGAGAGAAGGTGGCCGGATTTCCCTCATTCGGCTAAGAGAGTGAGAAAGAGAGAGAGATTTCGAGAGAAAGGGGGGAGCGGCTGAGAGAGAGAGGAGGCGGAGCCGAGGAGGAGCTACCGTGTGCCGCCGTGTTCGCCGCCGTACGCCGTCGTTCGTCCATCCTAGAGGCAAGTGGGAGTCCTCTAGCTTCTCTTGCATGCTTGTATGTTGTTTACATGTTGAAATTTTGAGTGTTAGATGTCAAAAACCGAAGCTTGGATGTGTGGTGTGTGAGAAGTGTGACTGTTTTCGTTCGGATTATGTGAGTCAGAAACTTGTTTCAGCTTGCATGTGTGTTTGGAGTTCGATTTTGGCTTCGATGTCTTCATGGAAGTTGTAGCTAACATCTTTTACTATAACATACTAAAATTTCGTGGAAAATGATGGAGATATGAGGGGTTAAAGTTCTATCCTACGGAGACCCCAGATCTGTGAAGTTTTCACTGACTTCTTGCTGGATTCTTGATTGCATGTTGATTTTTGTTGAAGATCTGACTTCGATGTCTTCATGAAAGTTGTAGGGGACACCTTGGTTAATGAACAAGTATAGCTTGGTTAATCGACTAGATCTTGAAGACGATGATTCTGGTGATGTATTCTGAGACACCCGAGACTTAAAGGACTAAAATGAGGACTATACTTGGGTTATTTGACTTGGATCTCTTCATGAAACTTGTAAAGGACATCTTGATATATAACATATCCAAATTTCAGAGAAAACTAAAGAGAATAGGTAGGTGAAATCTCAATATTTCGGAGATGGAGGCACTGGATGATGCGGTAACGGATCCAGAAGCTTCGTGAGGTTGAATAAAATAATATATAAGTAATCTGGTGTGGAGTTCTTCATGAAAGTTGTACGAAAATGTCTTGGCTATAATCCAGTAAAATTTTATAATTTTTGGAGGCCATATGGATATTTAATTGAATTTATTCGGAAACTGTGCACTCTGGTTTCATCCGAGAAGCATAGGATGTTTTGGGAAAATTATGAGATTTTGTAAAAATTCAATTTGGCCATGAATTTTGCAAGTAATTATCATCCTATGGGTAGGTTCAATAATTTCTTGAATTTTGATAATTTTGGGAATTTATATTTAAAAAAATAAATAAATAAATAAATAAAAAGGAATTATTTCATTGGCCATAGATTCCATTCAATTCATTCATGTTGCACATGTGATAAAGCTTTGATATGTCTATGATATTGAATTGAGATGCACATGTGAATAAGCCTTGATATGTCTGTGATATTGAATTGAGATGCACATGTGAATAAGCCTTGATATGTCTGTGATATTGAATTGAGATGCGCATGTGATAAAGCTTTGATATGTCTATGATATTGAATTGAGATGCATATGTGATAAAGTCTTGGCATATGTATGGCAATTGAATCAATGCATGTGCGAATGTCATGCCTAGTATGATTTGTTTGATATCATGCCATGTGCCATGTTAAAATGTGAATAAAATACTGGTAAACATGGACGATGGCAAATGAGGAGATGGTTGTGATGGCGGATGATGCTCGGTGGCCTAGTGGCGTAATTTTGGAGATTCCTCGGGAGTGTCGGGATGCCTGGTGGTATACGGTACGTAATTCCAAGGGAGGCCTAGTGGTATGTCGGTACATAATTCCGGAATTCGGAGGTTTCTGCTTGAAGGGAATACCTCGCGATGCTAAGGGGGTGCGAGATGCCTGGCTAGAAGGGTAAAGGCCGGAAGCCCTATCAGAGGTCTTTGCCCGAAGGGAATGCCTCGCGATGCTAGGATTGTGGTGCGAGATGCCTGGCTAGAAGGGTAAAGGCCGGAAGTCCTGTCGGAGGTTTCTGCCCGAAGGGAATGCCTCGTGATGCTAGTTGAGATGCGAGATGCCCGGAATGTGGGGGGCCGGATGCCCAGTGGCTTGAGAGGTTGAATGCGGGGGAACCTCGGAGGTCTTTGCCCAAGGGGATGATTAAATTGATGATTTGAGAAATGGGTGATGTGGTGATCAAATTGAAAGCTAAAAGTGGAAATTAAACCATGAGATGATATGCATGATGATATGCATGATGATGATGATGATGATGATGATGATATGCATGATGATATGCATGACGATGATGATGATGATATGTGATGTGAAATAATGATGATCACCCATGATATGATATGCATGATGATATGCATGATGATATGCATGATAATGATGATGATGATGATGATGATGATGATGATGATGATATGTGATGTGAAATAATGATGATCACCCATGATATGACATGCATGATGATATGCATGATGAAGATGATGATGATATGCATGATGATATGCATGATGATGATGATATGATATGATATGCATGATAATATGCATGATGATGATGATGATGATGATGATATGTGATGTGAAATAATGATGATCACCCATGATATGACATGTGTAATGTGATATTGTCATGATGATGATGATATGCGTGATGGAATGATGTCATGATGATGATGACATGTATAATACGATGATGATACACATATATGTGTTATAAATTGATATGATGATGCATGATAGTATGCGCATGGCTTCAAGGTAAGTAACGCCTACAATGCATGTATGATTTGCCTGATGCATTGAGTTGTTATTGGATTTCCCTATCTGTTGAGTGGTTGTACTCACCCCTTTTGGGGACCAACATTTCAGATTTGTAGATGGTTTGAGCGGTTGGATATGACCGCAAGGAAAAGGATAGCAAATGAGGGAACCTTTGGACGCCGACACTGGTTGATGGACCTTAAGCATACGATTATGGGAGGAGATGTCGGTCATCTTTTGAAGTGTAGCCATGTATAGGAAACTATGGCATTTCGATGTACCGACTAAAGATGTCCATCTGCTTTATGTAAATAAAAGTGTACGGCTTTTACCTATAAATGTTTAGTAGGTGTGCATCGTTTTCTGAATATAGGGAAGGGGTTTGTTGGATGTGCTTCCGTATATGAATTGCGCAAGGGACCTATCAAAAAAAAATGTGTAAACCCCCATGGTTGTATGGACCCGCTGCAATTGAAATGGTATCAGAGTGACATGTTATTAGGAAAGTGAATGGCAAACGATGTGGCGACCCTAATCGGATCGAGGGCCGTCGAGGGGTGTCACATCCTTTTTGTTGGTATCAGAGCTATGGTCCATTTGGAGTGATAAGGAGCCTCAGATGAAAATGAGGATAGAATGATGCACACCATAGGAAATAAAACGGAATAATTGAACAACGGGTGATGGATATTCGCTCGTAGATCCCTGGTAACTTGTGTGATGTTGCTTTTGTGTGCTAGTAACTTTTTATGTTACTTATATGACTTTAGTAACGTATGAACATTACTTCTCCTTCTTAGCTAATTAGTGACACTGAGTCGCAAATTGTTCCAAAAGTGAAACTTTCTGAGCTATCTAGGTATGCCCTCAGATTGATAGAGGATTGGGAGGAAAAGGGTAAGAGATTCCTTAAGGGCCTGAGGACAGATAGTAGGAGATAACTAGTGCTCCTGAACGTGAGAGATTATAATGAGATCTATGAAAGGGCACAGTTGGTGGAGCAGGAGTTGATGAGGGAACATTCGGAGGATAAGAAACCACTGTCCTTTGGTGATGTGAGACGGGGTAAGAGACCCTATGTAGGTCAAGGTCCGACCTGGGAATCTAAGAAAAAGAGTAACTTTGGAAATTTTAGAAGAGCTTGGAGTGGCCCGACTTTTGGGAAGGCACCCTATCAGCCTAATATTTGTCGTAAGTGTGATGGGAGGCATGGGCTAGGACCTTGTAATAGCCAACTGAGATGTAATGGATGTGGGCAAATAGGACACTTTAAGAAAGACTGTCCACAAAAGAGGTTGCAACCGAATGTTAGCTCAGTGCGACAGGTACAACAAAGTACTGTTGAGCCAAATCCACCAAGGAATCCACAGAGGCCACCACCACAAGGAAGGGTGTATGTGGTTACTCAAGAGGAAGCGGGAGCTTCCAAAAGTGTTATCTCAGGTATGATTTTGATAGGGGGATAGGAAGGTATATGCGTTGTTTGATGTGAGTGACATGCATTCATTTGTGTCCGAAAAATATAGATGATTATGAGGAGTAGGAACAAATCTCTAGATATGCCTCTTCGTATTTCTACATCGCTGAAAGATATGTTGTTATCTACGTTGGCATGTGAGATGAGTGAGATAACCCTAGGGGAATGAGATCTGGAAATGGACTTAATAGTGATAGTTATGTATGACTTTGATGTCATCATAGGAATGGACTAGCTCCGTAAGCAATGGACTAGGATGAATGATCTCATGAGATAGTACTTACCCATGCGCTAAGGATGAGACCATGAGGCCTAGTATGGGATAGGCCAAAACAGATAGTAACTCTGTAAGTTAGTCCCTATTGAAATGAGACCCTTCAGTAGATGTGTAGTTCGGGTTCAAACCAGGTGAAAGCTGGTGTACCTGTAACGTCCCGGTTTGATGAGGGCGAGGAGTGGATGCCGAGGTCAAAGGACCTGAACAAGGAGCGGCTCCTGGCAGGCTTCTAAAATGGCAAAAGGGGACAGGAGTGAACCGAACTATGAACTGAACTGGAAAGGTAGTGTTTCTGGGATAATTTTGTCAGAGTAGCGCAGTGGAAGCATGGTTAAGCTTGTAGAACTCTTGCTTGTGAAAAAGAAAGATGGATCGATGCACTTGTGTATTGATTATAGGCAGCTGAATCAGGTGACCATTAAGAATAAGTACTCATTATCTAGAATTGATGACCTATTTGACCAACTACAAGGAAGTTTGGTCTTTTCTAAAATTGACTTGAGATCAGGATATCGACTAAGGATTACGAAGGAAGTCATTCCTAAGATTACATTTAGGACTCGCTATGGATACCATGAGTTCCTAGTTGTGCTATGTGGATTGATGAATGCCTTAGCTGCATTCATGGATTTAATGAGTAGGATACTTAAGCCTTATTTGGATCAAGTTGTGATTGTCTTCATTTGATGGTATCCTGATATATTCTAAAGAACCCGAAGATCATGCGTAGCATCTAAGCGTAGTGTTGCAAACAAGGCTTAAGAAGTGAATTATGAATTTGAGGATTAAGTTATGATCATTTGAGTTAAGTAGCGACTTCCTACTAAAGGATCTCATTGGATGTCTTGATGTATTTCATGAAGGTATTTAGTATGTATAGATTGATCTTGGAAGTCATGAGTTTGAGTGGTCATATGAGACATGAAATTATTTGTGGTTTATATGTCAGAATAATAGGTTTAATTGACAATGATCAACTTTTAATTTTAGGTGATGATCTCAGTTTCAAAAAGATTTGGTGGAATTAGTGAATACGATCACTTGTGGTTATAGTCTTTCCAAGGTGAAATGGTGAAAGTTCATATTGTGGATTTGATGAGTGATTAGTCTAAGTGATGATCATTTAGGATGAGATATGAGATATATTCGGTGGAAACTAGACAAGTTTTATTTTGGTGGATTGTCAATCTTTGGATTAAATAAGTCTTGGTGGACTATAGATATTTGAATTGAAGGAATGATATTATATTTTAGGCTTGAATCTATCTTGCAATGAAGGTGTAGTGAATGTCTTTGTTGGACTGAACCAAATGAGTTATTGGTGGTGCTAATTTTGATGATTCTAGGCTTGAATTGATGGTGACTAAGGTATAGGAATGATTCAGCTAAATGGTGTGTTAGATTAGAAATACTTGAGTTTGGATGTTTTCAAAGCTCTAAGATTTTACATGCGAACTACTTTGAAAATCTTAAGGTCGGGACCGAGTTTGATGACTCGCTGATGTGTTGATTTCAGTATTGCAAGAAAGGCTTAGGATTTTGGTATTTCAAAGTTTTTAGTTTCAAAAAAAAAATCTTTACGACGGGACCAATATTATCAACTCACCGAACTGTGATCTTCAATACTTCAAGAAATGCTTATGGTTTTCGGAGGAAATTATCACCTGTACATTCCAAGTTTTGAACTTCAATTGAAAAACAGATTTTGATTGTGAATTGTTTTAGAAAATCTCTTGAATTTCATCAAAAGTTATGAGTACTGTGACACCGTACCCAAATAGTTTAAGAAATGTTTTCTATTTCAAAGATTTCTGAACTTTTTATAGAAAACATTCCAACCCATTGGAGTTGGGATTGAGATTGGAATTTACCAACGTACCGATTTAAATTTACTAAGGGTTTTGATAAAGTATTTTATTTCGTGCCGTAATGCAAGTACGACTCAAGGCTTTACATGTGGATTTTGAAAAACATTTAAAATTTAAACGTGATCATGGATTTTATGGATTTGGTATCATGCTTTGATTTTGTGAATTGGCTTCAACTATATGAGATTTACCTATTTTCAAAGACTGTCATTGTTATACTGCTGTGTCTTTGAAATCCCTATTTTACATCATAAAGTGGAATTTTCAACAACTCAAAGGATTTTCCACATTGGTGATTTGAAAACGTTTTGACATGGAAATGACATATGATTTCAAAGCATGCTATTGTAGTATTGATATGCTTTTGAAAACCTCAGTTTGTATTGTTTGATTTCATGAAGGAAGATTTTCAAGCGTTCAAAAGAAATTTTAGATGTGGTTATTGTTTTAAAACTATTTTTGGTGTTGAGATAAATTAAGATATGTTAAGAGCTTGCATCCTTAACTTTAGAGGAAGTATCAACCCGACCCTAGTTGCATACTCGATTATGAAGCCATCAAAATAGATGAGAAAGTGAGGTACATTGAAGAGCCTGTGCAAGTACTGGATTGAAAGGAACAAATTCTCAGGACCAAGAGAATTCTATTGGTTATGATATTATGGCGATATCATGATGTGGAGGAAGCCACATGAAAAAGTGAAAAATGAGATGAGAGAAAGGTACTCTCACTTATTTCAACAGACATAGGAAATGTCTAATTTCGAGGACGAAATTCTCTAAGGAGGGGAGAATTGTGGCATCCCAAAATTCATAACGACCTCTAGTTATATTAAAGTCTATGAATAGGTGATGGAAGTACCATCAAGTTATTTTATGGCCATTTAATCCATAATTTGTAATAAGATTTATGGCCAAGCTTTTAAGGGATAATTATGTGATAGGAAAGAAAATCCTATCATTGGCCATGTGTTTTATAAATTGGGACTTTATGGAATTATGATTTCAAGATTTTGGCCATGTGGAATTTAGTAATTAAATTCTTAAAAGAAAGAATTAAAGATGAATAATTGAAAGGTGAAATTAGGATTTAAATTAGGTTTGGGCCTTAAGCCCAAAAGGTGGATTTTAATGGGCCAAGTTGGCCGGCCCAATTGAGGCCCAAGGAGGTGTGGCCGTCGGCCACAAGGGAGGCCCAAGCCCAAGCCCAAAAGCCCAAGCCCATCTTGCATGTGTTGTGACAAGTGGCAAGAGGTCTTCATGCATTGGCTTAGGGAAGAAGGCCATGCATTGGTTGGTTTATAGGCAAGTAATCATGAGAATTTGGGGGTATAAGAGGGAAGAGAGAGAGAAGGTGGCCGGATTTCCCTCATTCAGCCAAGAGAGTGAGAAAGAGAGAGAGAGAGAGAGATTTCGAGAGAAAGGGGGGAGCGGCCGAGAGAGAGAGGAGGCGGAGCCGAGGAGGAGCCACCGTGTGCCGCCGTGTTCGCCGCCGTACGCCGTCGTTCATCCGTCCTACAGGCAAGTGGGAGTCCTCTAGCTTCTCTTGCATGCTTGTATGTTGTTTGCATGTTGAAATTTTGAGTGTTAGATGTCAAAAACCGAAGCTTGGATGTGTGGTGTGTGAGAAGTGTGACTGTTTTCGTTCGGATTATGTGAGTCAGAAACTTGTTTGAGCTTGCATGTGTGTTTGGAGTTCGATTTTGGCTTCGATGTCTTCATGGAAGTTGTAGATAACATCTTTTACTATAACATACTAAAATTTCGTGGAAAATGATGTAGAAATTAGGGGTTAAAGTTCTATCCTACGGAGACCCCAGATCTGTGAAGTTTTCACTGACTTCTTGCTGGATTCTTGATTGCATGTTGATTTTTGTTGAAGATCTGACTTCGATGTCTTCATGAAAGTTGTAGGGGACACCTTAAAATACAACATACTCAAATTTGAAGAGAAATAAACAAGTATAGCTTCGTTAATCGACTAGATCTTGAAGACGATGATTCTGGTGATGTATTCCAAGACACCCGAGACTTAAAGGACTAAAATGAGGACTATACTTGGGTTATTTGACTTGGATCTCTCATGAAACTTGTAAAGGACTTCTTGATATATAACATATCCAAATTTCAGAGAAAACGAAAGAGAATATGTAGGTGAAATCTCAATATTTCGGAGATGGAGGCACTGGATGATGCGGTAACGGATCCAGAAGCTTCGTGAGGTTGAATAAAATAATCTATAAGTAATCTGGCGTGGAGTTCATCATGAAAGTTGTATGAAAATTTCTTGGCTATAATCCAGTAAAATTTTATAATTTTTGGAGGCCATATGGATATTTTAATTGAATTTATTCGGAAACTGTGCACTCTGGTTTCATCCGAGAAGCATAGGATGTTTTGGGAAAATTATGAGATTTTGTAAAAATTCAATTTGGCCATGAATTTTGCAAGTAATTATCATCCTATGGGTAGGTTCAATAATTTCTTGAATTTTGATAATTTTAGGAATTTATATTTAAAAAAATAATTATAAAATAATAAATAAATAAATAAATAAAAAGGAATTATTTCATTGGCCATAGATTCCATTCAATTAATTCATGTTGCACATGTGATAAAGCTTTGATATGTCTATGATATTGAATTGAGATGCACATGTGAATAAGCCTTGATATGTCGTGATATTGAATTGAGATGCACATGTGAATAAGCCTTGATATGTACGTGATATTGAATTGAGATGCGCATGTGATAAAGCTTTGATATGTCTATGATATTGAATTGAGATGCATATGTGATAAAGTCTTGGCATATGTATGGCAATTGAATCAATGCATGTGCGAATGTCATGCCTAGTATGATTTGTTTGATATCATGCCATGTGCCATGTTAAAATGTGAATAAAATACTGGTAAACATGGACGATGGTAAATGAGGAGATGGTTGTGATGGCGGATGATGCTCGGTGGCCTAGTGGCGTAATTTTGGAGATTCCTCGGGAGTGTCGGGATGCCTGGTGGTATATGGTATGTAATTCCAAGGGAGGCCTAGTGGTATGTCGGTACATAATTCCGGAAGCCCTGTCGGAGGTTTCTGCTTGAAAGGAATACCTCGCGATGCTAGGATTGGGGTGCGAGATGCCTGGCTAGAAGGGTAAAGGCCGGAAGCCCTGTCGGAGGTTTCTGCCCGAAGGGAATACCTCGCGATGCCAGGATTGGGGTGCGAGATGCCTGGCTAGAAGGGTAAAGGCCGGAAGCCCTGTCGGAGGTTTCTGCCCGAAGGGAATGCCTCGTGATGCTCGTTGGGATGCGAGATGCCCGGAATGTGGGGGGCCGGATGCCCGGTGGCCTGGGAGGCTGAATGCCGGAAGCCTCGGAGGTCTTTGCCCGAGGGGATGATGAAATTGATGATTTGAGGAATGGGTGATGTGGTGATCAAATTGAAAGCTAAAAGTGGAAATTAAACCATGAGATGATATGCATGATGATATGCATGATGATGATGATGATGATGATGATGATGATATGCATGATGATATGCATGACGATGATGATGATGATATGTGATGTGAAATAATGATGATCACCCATGATATGGTATGCATGATGATATGCATGATGATATGCATGATAATGATGATGATGATGATGATGATGATGATGATGATGATGATATGTGATGTGAAATAATGATGATCACCCATGATATGACATGCATGATGATATGCATGATGATGATGATGATGATATGATATGCATGATAATATGCATGATGATGATGATGATGATGATATGTGATGTGAAATAATGATGATCACCCATGATATGACATGTGTAATGTGATATTGTCATGATGATGATGATATGCGTGATGGAATGATGTCGTGATGATGATGACATGTATAATACGATGATGATACACATATATGTGTTATAAATTTATATGATGATGCATGATAGTATGCGCATGGCTTCAAGGTAAGTAACGCCTGCAATGCATGTATGATTTGCCTGATGCATTGAGTTGTTATTGGATTTCCCTATCTGCTGAGTGGTTGTACTCACCCCTTTTGGGGACCAACATTTCAGATTAGTAGATGGTTTGAGCGGTTGGATATGACCGCAAGGAGAAGGATAGCAAAGGAGGGAACCTTTGGACGCCAACACTGGTTGATGGACCTTAAGCATACGATTGTGGGAGGAGATGTCGATCATCTTTTGAAGTGTAGCCATGTATAGGAAACTATGGCATTTCGATGTACCGACTAAAGATGTCCATCTGCTTTATGTAAATAAAAGTGTACAGCTTTTACCTATAAATGTTTAGTAGGTGTGCATCGTTTTCTGAATATAAGGGGTTTGTTGGATGTGCTTCCGTATATGAATTGCGCAAGGGACCTATCAAAAAAAAAAAAAATGTGTAAGCGCCCATGGTTGTATGGACCCGCTGCAATTGAAATGGTATCAGAGTGACATGTTATTAGGAAAGTGAATGGCAAACGATGTGGCGACCCTAATCGGATCGGGGGCTGTCGAGGGGTGTCACAGTAAGACTCAGTTAGTGAGAGAGAGAACTCGTTGCACGAAGGGGAGAGGGAAGTAGTTTGGCATGCCAAGGAAGTTGAATGAGGGGGGGTAGAAAGTCAAGGATAAAAATCTATATTCATCATATCAAGGTCTCATAAGTCTTCATGTTCATCCCCTTTGTCCCCCATAATACTTTCTTGCATAAATCTCCACAAATAAACCCATTTTGGTGCCAAATGTTGCAGCCCCCATACCAACCCACGAATTTCACAATTTGAACTTTCATTTCTTCACCAATTTCCCCAATTTGATGACCAAATTTGCTGCGGAGGGAGTCTACACAATTTCCACAATTTCCCATCACTAAGTAGCTCACTTTGGAGGTCAAAAACCCCTCAATTTGGCCCCTCCGAATTTCCGTTCTTTTCCGAATCGTTAAAATTGATTCTCCATAAAAGTCCCAGGCTCACTGAAAATTCTTCGCATGATGAGTCGACATTTCTAAAATAAATCATGACATGACAGAACTTCTAATTTCTACAATCGGGTTCAATTTTGTTGTTCATTTCAACCGGACGTAATTTTAGCATAACCTAACCTACTAGGCAACTTTTAGGAATTTTTAGCGCAATTAACCCGTGGTCGATTATTTTCAAACCACATTGTACATTTTTGACACATTGGTGACTCTCAGTTGTCGTGAAAATCTCAAGGTTTCAAATATGGACATAGGGTACCAAAACGATAGAAAAGTCGGTCTAGTGCCGATCGATAGAAATCTTGCAATTAGGTGGAATCACCCACACACTAATCACATACATTTGTCGAGTCAACCTATCTCCGGTCTCTAATAAGTTTTTAACTGTGCCATAATGACCCTTGCGGATTAGCACGGTCGAACAGTCCATTCTTGGTCAAATTTTCAAGTCTATTGTGTTTATATTCCTTAATGACTTCACGTGATAGGTTAGTTATCTCATGAGTGGGCCAACTTAGAGAAAAGAACTATAGGCACATCAATGAAAAGCCCGACTTATTCAATTGAAAATAAAGCCTGAAACTCAAGATATCACACACTCTCCCACGTTAATAGCCTTCTGGCTGGATTCCACTATGTGATCAATAAGAGATTATAACTTTGAGTGCAAACACTCAATGGTAGATCACACTTTTTTCACTAAGTCACTTTTTTAGTATTTCTCTCACGATCACAAATGTTTAAGCTCACTAAAGACAAGTTGTTGGAGAAATCTTTCCAGAATATTTTGAAGCTGGCAAAACGTTTCTATCAGTCTAGTCTGAATAATTGCAGACCTTCTGTTTAGAGTCTAAAGACTTTCAGATCACCAGACTCAGCACTCAAGACTCAAGACTCAAGACTATTCTCATTGACAGTCTTTCTAATCCAGTGACGAAGGAAATCCAGAGCCGAAGTATTTGGTTGAGGATTTAGTCCTATCCTCTGGAGAAGATCTCTTGGCTGGATAAATATAACGGATTCTTTTATTCGTAATCAAGATCGTTTGAAGATCCGATGGTCGACGAAATATTGTTGGAAGGTTCTATTCTTGGAAACCAAGATCCTGATTGTATGGGCGAACAGGATTGATGGGCTATCGTCAAGTTCCTTTAATAGCTCGAATGATCTTCTTGATTGATTCCGTCCAACGGGTAGATTGGAGGAATTCCTTTGGTAAGTGCCAACGGGTATGATGGCATAAAGGAGTATAAAAGGAAGACATTCTAGTTACTTTAGTGCATGATCGATAGAGAAATTCCAGAGTCTCAAGCACCTTGATTATTAGTCGATACATTTTGAGCGAAGTTGTATACACAAAGAATGTCTATACTTAGTGATACCTTGAGCTAGTGTGGTAGATCATCTACACCAAGAAATCAAGGGAGAACAACACTGTAACATCTCTTTGTTCATAGTGGAATCCAGCCAATAGGCTGTCAGTGCAGAAGAGTGGACGTAGGCTTGAAATAAGCCGAACCACTATAAACCGCGTGTTCAATTTTCTCTTCCCTTCTCTCAGTCTTACTTTGATTATTGTTTGTCTCAAATCTATCAACTGTCTAGTATTGTGCAATTATCGAGAAAAATCTTTTATATACCTATTCACCCCCCCTCTAGGTACTTATTCTAGCTATATCACAAGTGTATGATCAAAAGTCGCTTAGACTTTGAAATTATAAATTCTACGGTCCGTCTCTTACTTGCTTATCGATCCTTGATCTCCATAAATACTCCTCCACTTCCAAACTAGCCATTGGACAATATCTGAGTTGCGGACCCCTGGAGTGCCATAACTTGGCAGAAGGGGACATTTAAGTGCCATAACTTACGAAATGTATACTTAAGTGCTAAAATCGGAGCAAAGTGGATCACTTGAGTGCCAATCCGGCCAAAATTCGGCCAAATTGCATACGTGGCATTTCCCGGCGACTTCTTTTACTAAGGTGGAAAATGTTTATAAAAAAAAAAAAAAAAGCCCGCGTGGACGACAAAAACGACGTCATCCATCCACATTGAGTGAGCTGACCTAAACGACATCGTTTTTCTTTGATGTTAAATGACACCGTTAGGTTATTTTGGCTTAAGCACACCTGGCCGTCGTCATTCCTCCCTGTTCGCGTTCACACTAGATCTGAGGCCCTTCTCTCCGTCGTCGTTCACACCCAGAGGTGGTCATCGGTCACTGTCGTCAATTGCTGTTGTTGTTTATCGTCGCCGCTCACCATCGTTAGTCGTTGTCACCGCTCACCATCATCACTCCTCCAGGTCCGACCCCTTCTCCCCCTCCCTTGTGATGAAATTAGGGCATGATTATTTTATTAGGGCTCGCTCGATTATTTTATTAGGGCTCCGATGGAATTTCTATTGAAATGCGCGTGCTTTGTTTGGCTACTCGCTTGTGTGGAGATGCTCGCCTCGGCCGATGATTTCTACAGTCGATGCTCAAGTGAAACAAAATATTGAATAAAGTGGAACTAGGAACTAGTGTGTTTGAGTGAAACGAAATATTGAATCAGGTGGGATATGATAGATAGATTAAGGTGGAAGGTGTGAAATAATAGCCCTCAAGTGCTCTACAAAGAGCACACAACTTTGCTATCAATCTGCTTTTGTTCCCTTGATTATGATCTTTTAGTTCTTTTACTCTTCTTTCCTGATTATTATTTCTAATCAAATAGTCAACATATATGCAGGGAACATTGAGGAGTGCAAAATTTGTTTTGATACTTTATATAAGCTCATTTACCTACAAGGGACATATTAATAATCACATGCAAGTACCTCCTTTTAAAGTTTATATTAGTTCTTTTGACATGTAATATCAGTCTACTGTGCAATGGATAAATTCAAGACTCGAATTTTCCTCTGAATTTCTTTTGGTTTGTGTAATGACCTCTTAACATAATATATTAATGGCCAGACATCATAGAGTAGGGTATAATTTCTCCTGGTTAGATGAGAAACAGAACTTTCACCCTATATTTTTACATCGAGCTTTCCTTAATTTTTTGTATGTGTTTTCACAGGGAAAATAGATTTGATTAAGTTGATGTACATTCTCTCACATTGCAGGTTTAGTTTAGCAAAAGATAGTAGACAAAATTGCTTGGGTTGTGCTTATTGTGGGGACCTCTGTTTTTGGTTAATATTTTACAGGAAGGGAAGACAAATAATTAAAGTGGCAACCTCTTTTTTGGCTGTCATGTAGGGGCATATTGTTAGTGTAGGGACCTCTGTTTAATAAAGTCCATGAGAGTGGAGGGACTCCCATGTGCTGTCTATTGTCTTTTGTGGATGTGATCCCAAAAACTAATTTTTCTTTTTCTTGTTCTTGGTGCAGAAATGGCTTATGATAAGGATTATGTCGCTATCATAGTTTGCTACGGTGGGGAATTTGTGATTGGGAAGGATGAGTGAGAGTATGAGGGTGGAAATGAGGGCACCATCTTTGTTGAGATAAAGAAGGCATCTTATATAAGATTTGTTAGGAATATAAGGACTTATTTGCCTTGTAAAGTTTAGAAATTGTTGTATTATATTCCTGGGAAAGACTTAAGAGATGGTTTGAGATGCTTAGAAGATGATAATGGTTTCATGGATGTTTTATACCATTATCTTCATGGTGAAGAGGTAAAAATATATGTTGAGTACGATAGTGAAAGTGAGGATGAAGATGATGATGGAGAGAGTGCCCAAGTAGGACAAACAGGAGATGGTATTCAAGGTAGTACTAGCGTTAGGGTTGAAGGAGGGCAGGATAGATATGATGGACAGGAGAGGAGTGCAGATGCAGTTTACCAAAGTGATGATAACATAGGTGATGTCACAATCACTAGATTAGAGTGGGAAGTAGCTAAATCGATGATGATGATGAAGGGTTGCCTGCTAAAAATTTTATAAGTGATCATGAAGACGAGGAGCTTTTAGAGTCAAGAAAAAAGCGAAGGGATTTTTTGATAGATAAGTTTGCAGCTTCAAAGGTAGCTGATGAAGTTCCAAACAGGGCCGAAGGCCCCGTAGATGCTGGTGCTGCTAGCGAGGAGACTGATTATGAAGAAAGCGTCGAGAATGCTACTTCCCATGATGAGCTTGAAGAAGATGAAGGAGCTATGCGTAGAAGGAAAAGTAAGTTTCCTTCTTATGATCTATCCGTTGCTTCTCCTACTTTATCGGTAGGTATGAAATTTCATGATGCAAAACAATTTAGAGAATCTATACTGAAGAACTCCATTGCTGCATAGAGGAATATTGACTTCATTAGAAACACTAAGACCTTTGTAAGAGCTAGGTGTTCGCAGCAAAACTATCCATGGAAGATCTATGGCACATTTGTTAAAAGAAGTAGATCTTTCCAAATTAGAGCATACCAAGAGGTACATACTTGTTCCATTAAATTTCAAAATAAAATGGTAACAAGTGCATGGTTGTCGAACCACTTCTTTGACTTGATTAAGCTGATGCCTCAGATTAATATTATTCAATTCAGGATGCTGGTGAATGAGCAGCTAGGCATCAATATATCCAGGACTCAATGCAAAAGATCAAAGCAAAAGGTGATGAAAATACTCACTAGTCAATACAACAGCGAATATGGACAGTTGTGGGATTATGCTTGGGAGTGTAGGCTGCATAATCCTTCAAGTAGAGTATATGTAGAGGTCGTGGAGAGACCACTTCCTGATATTGAGACCAAGTTCGATAATTTCTATGTTTGCTTCGATGCATGCAAATGAGGATTTTTATCTAGTTGTCGATAGATTATAGGTTTGGATTGGTGTTTTTTGAATGGCTTGTGCAAGGGAGAATTGCTAGCAGTAATTGGAAGAGATGCAAATAACCAAATGTTTCCATTGGCTTGGGCTGTTGTGAAGGTAGAGAACAAGGACAATTGGTCTTAGTTCCTAAAAAATTTGATGATTGATTTGGAGATAACAAATGGAGCAGGGTGGGCGTTCATGAGTGACTAACAAAAGGTAATGTTTGCTTTTTGAAAAATTTGGTCAATTTTTTGCTTTTTGATATCAACATGTCATTTACTTACATTTATTATTTTGAATTATTGCAGGGACTGGTTCCAGCAATAGCTGAGTTGTTGTCTTATGCTAAACATCGAATGTGTGCATGACACATATACATAAATTGGGCAAAGAACTATAAAGGGGACAAGCTGGAGTCGCACTTTTAGCAGCTAGTAAAGAACACGAATATGGCTGATTTTAGGATGGCCAAAGTAGAACTGCTTCAATTGACAAATGAAGGTTATGAAGCACTATTCCAAGCAGAACCGAAGTATTGGTGTAAGGCATTCTTCAGTGAGGAATTCAAGTGCGATAACATCGATAACAGCAACTGTGAATCATTTAATGGGAGGATAATAGAGGCCAGATGCAAACCAATTATCTCGATGCTTGAAGACATACGGGTTATGGTCATGACTCGGCTGCATAGACAAAGAGATGAGACTGCAAAGTGGACTAGGCAATGTGGTCCTAGGATTGCTAAGAAATTGGATGAGAACTTGGCTGCAAGCAGGTATTGTCATCCCATTTGGAATGGGGATAAAGGATATGAGATCATGAAGGGTTCCGATAAATATGTTGTCCATTTAGATATGAGGAAGTGTTCATGTAGAGCATGGCAACTAAGTGGAATTCCTTGTGCATATGCCATATGTGCCATTGAATTGAAGGGCCACAACACAGAAGACTACATTGATGATTGGTATAAGAAACTGAGATATCTTGCTTTCTATCAATTCATGTTGCAGCCAATCAGAAGTAGCAAGTTCTAGGAGCCAACAGATCACGAAGCACCTCAACATTTGCCACTAAAGAAGAAAATGGGAAGACCAAAGTGAAAACGAAGAATGACGAAGGGAGATGTCTCATGTCAATGTAGGATGAATAGGACAGATGTATCGATAAAGTGCTCTTTTTGCCACATAGCAGGGCACAATACTAAAGATTGTCAATTAAGGAAGTAGCAGGAACAGTTGAGTAGGGCCGAAGGCCCTAGTGAAGGGACAGTTGGAGAAGAAAGGCGAAGTGAGTCAACTGTTCTTCAGTCGACGACAATAAACCCAGTAAGTCATGACAATTGTGCTTATTTTGCTTTATGGTTGGTTACAAATATGTACATAGATATAAGTGACATGTATGTAATGTTTTTGTCTTGGTCAGGTCACGGGAATGATACGTGAAGAATTGGCCGAACCTCTTGCTGTACTTGAAATTGAAGGGCTTGTTCAAAGAATGCAAGGAAGAAGACAGCCACATGAAGGATTGGCCAAAGCCCCTGCTATACTTGAAACTGATGGACCTGTTCAAAGAATGTAAGGTAGAAAACAACCAGCTGTAGGATTGGCTGAAGCAACTACAAGGCCAGTTAAGTCAACTGTTCATCAGCAGCAATAGAGAAAAAAAATATCCGGAAAGTTCAATAATTTGAGTTTAGTTTTCCTTAACGTTTTTAGTTTTCCTTAACGTTGTTATATGGCATAATGTTATATTGATGATGTCTTTTGTCTTTTTCTTAAGTTCAAAGAAGGCAAGCTTCAACTCAGCTGCCAATAGAGGGCCCAACTGAAGGGCTACCACAAGATCCATCGCCAAGGTCATCACAAAGGCCACTAGAAGGATCATCACAAAAGCCACCACAAAAGCCAACCGAAGATGTCACTAAAGCTGAAGGGCTAAATAGAAAAACAATCAAAAGAAAGCCAAATCAAGAGCCACTTATAAGAAGGCCATCTAGAAGACGCCTAGCTGAAGAATTGGCTGAAGAAGCCCCTGTTGTGGTGACCAGCCACAACAAGAGCCCAAGAAATCACATGCGAGAAGAACAGTCAACCAATTACAAGTATTTGACAGTGACACTCCCCTTCGAACAAGAGGGGCTATTGGAAAGAGGCTAAAACAATATGGTTATGGCCTTTATACAGATGACCGTTTTGAAACAGTTATTCTTAATGTAAGTTTTATAGGCTGCATTTAATTTAATTTATAGTGCAAACTTTTGTTGATAATTGAGTTTTCTTTTTGAAGCCTGGGAGAAGTTCAGAGGTTCTTATCTCTCAAGGCCCAACTTAAGAATCAACGGCTGCGCCAACAAAGAAGAAGACATTGGCTACGCCAACAAGAAAGAAGAGTAAGAAGAACCCAATTGCTGGTCCATCTAAATTAGTTCAGCTTGCGACGATTACAGCTCCTTCTGAATCGGTTCAGCCTATGACGATTGCAACTCCATCAGAATCAACACATCCCGAGATAGTTGAAGAAGAAGTCTCACGTCCAGTTAGAAAAAGTGCACGGAGTATGAATCAAGTGAAAAATCCATCAAAACGAGCATGAATAGGAGGCATTGTGCATATTGATTGATAAAATGGGATGGGATATGGTTTGTGGGGCTGAGGAGTCAGTTAAACAACTGTGGATGTTTTTTTTTTTAATATTTTGTCATTGAGTTTATGAGACTTTAGACTTCATTTCAATATCAATGGAACGATCTAATTGCTTGTCATTTTTGCCCTTTTCATTTTTTTTTTTAATTTTGCTTATACTTTTACTTATTGCTTCTTATGGTGGATCTGTGGTGGTGAATGAGGTGCTCATGTGGCTAGGGGTGGTGGCTGGTAAAGCCTGGTGGTGATGGGTCCATTGTGGGGGTTGGGTTGGGGCCTCTTGTTGCAGCTATTACTGGTGCAAGAGTGTAGTGTGCATAGCTTAACTTGCACAAGCCCATTTTGCAACAGACCCACTACCCACCACCAACAGTGGCTGCTAATGGCAGGTCTATGATAATGGCTACATGCTGGTGTGATAGCTAGGATGCTGGTGTTGCTAGTGGTAGTGGCCAATGGTGACCGCTAATGCCTACTGATGGTTGGTCTATTATAGGGGTTGGGTTGGGGGTTTGTGCTACACTTGGTACAAGATGTAAGTGTGCAATATGCACATCTTGCACCAAGTAGTGTTGGTGCAAACTGGTGTAAGGCACTTTGCACTAGCAACTTCTGCAGCAGCATACCACCAGCATAGTGGTGGCTGGTGGTGGTTCAAGTGGATGCATGGGATGCTTAGTGTGGCTGGTGGTAATGGCTGGAAGCCGATGCTGGCTAGTGGTGGGCGGTGGTGGTGGCTAGTAGTAGTTGATGGCTGGTGCAATTTATAAAGGAAACGTACAAAAAAATTGACACTTAACTGATTATGTTCTAAAAGACCTGGCACTTAGTGTTCATTTTTAATTACAAGTGGCACTTAAGTGATCACTTTTAATATTAACTTGACACTAAAATGACTTTTTTTTTTTATCACGACTGGCACTTAAGTGATCATTACATACAACTTATAGCACTCGAGTAATCACTTGTGTCTGTCCTATGTATATGGTGGTTTGCAGCAAACTAGAAAAGCTGCTGGTTTAATATGGCAACTCCATTCAATTCAATGTTTGCTGCTAGTTTATATTCAGTTTACGTAAAGAAGTCACCACAACACATCGACCCAATATACATTCCATTATCACTGATTTATATTTGAGAATAAGTAAAAGCATAGTACAAACATCATCTCATTCATTCATTCATTCATTCATTCATTCTCTTTCCTTAACCTCCCCACTAGCACAAGAAGTAATACATAATACAATGAAAGCTCAAAAAAAAAAAAAAAAAGCCACAACAATCTTGTAGACAACTCAAAACTTCTTCTCATCTTCTAAAAAAGTAAGTTACATTTCATTCAAAATAAGTACATTTCTCCACTCATTTACAACTATGGCAGTCGGAGAAACTTCTTCTCAGCTTCTAGTACTTTACATTTCATCATAAAGTAGGATAGACAAAAAAAAGCAACACAATAAACGCTTGATAACACTTCCGTTCAATTTTCATCATTGAAACTCCATTCTTCAAATGGTTAGCAGAAGATGCTTGAGCTTGCATTAAGTCAACATCGTCCAAGTCGTCCACAAGTGTAGATGGAGGTTGATGACATCCACCAAGTAGGTCCAATATCACCTCTATGGCTCGGTGAGAGAATTTTGCATTGACCCATTTGAAATATTTACATTTCGACCCTTCTCTATATCGGGCACATCCATAGAATCTTCTCCCGGGATTCGTTCGAGTCCACGATATTCTTCTTAGACTTGGTAACCCACAAAAATAGAAACGCTCGCCTTCTCCTTTGCTTCAGCGAGAGAAATTTGAGCTGCTACTAAAAGTCTTGCTCTCCATTTCAATATTCAAATGAAGAATTTGGGGCAAATCGAATTAAGGTTCGAGACTAGGGCTCTAGCACTTCAATGGCATTTTGCCCGATTTAGGGTTTTAGATTTAGGGCAATTGGGGAGACGACGTCGTTTTAATTAATTTAAGGGCTCTATTTTGGCCAACTATAGAAACGACATCGTTTTCGGTGAATTAGAGCTAAGTCAACTCTCTGGCAGGCCACCTCGACAAGAAATATTAATATTTAAATACCACGTACAATTTCTGGCTAGCTTCACCAGAGGTGACACTCAGGTTTCCCACTTTTCTTTAAATGTGGCACTTAAGTGTACATTTCGTAAATTATGATACTTAAGTGTCCCCTTGTGCCAAGTTATGACACTTGTAGTGTTTTTTTCCTGACAGTATCTAGAGGATCGTCTTCCAATCTACCCATTGGACAGATCTGTATATAGAAGATTTAGTAGCCGTTGAGTGACAAAAGTAGAATCACAATTTCATTCTAATCACCCATACAAACAGAATCTTGGTTTCTAAAAGTAGAGTTTCTTCGTATATAAAGTTTTTGTCTTCAATATCCAATTGTCAATCAAATCTATCTTGATGTAGAATCCAAACTAGATCACTATTCGTTATATGTTTGGGGCTTGTGTTATGTTCTGTTAAGTTGTTTCATTCTGAACATGCTTCATTTTAAATTTGCTACATTCTGAACTTGTGTCCTGTTCTAGACTTTGTCTTGTTCTAGACTTTGTCACGTTCTGGACTTGTGTCTCGTTCTTAATGTAAAGTCTGAATGCATTCTATCGAAAGTAGAGTCGAGTGTCCTCCGTCGAAAGTAGAGTTTGAGTGTCTTCTGTCTGAAATAGACTTTACAATCTGGACGTAAGTCTAAACATATCCTGCTTTTGAACAAATTTAGCCTTAAGAGTTGGACACAATTTAAATAAATTCAGCTTCGGCATAGAGTCTATATTCTGATTCTTCCATATATAAACCTTGATAATATCATTTATACGCTCTATCATCTGCATAGTATATTTCTCAACCATTAAACACGTTAGTAGCTTTTTATTTATTTTGTTATCTTGAAACATCATAAGGGATTTCCTAACAATATCCTCCTTTTTGATGATGACAAAACAATCTCTAAATATGCAGATGTGTAAATATGCTTTTAAGGATAATAATAACAATTTTAAGCACATAAATAAACTTTAAATATGAGTATTCAAAGAATGTAATTCAAATCAAAATATAGCAGAAGACAGCAAGTAGATTAAGCATAACAATATATGGGATAATAATAATTGTAGCTTAATATTATGCAATAAATAATATCAACCAATCAACACATATGCATATTTATATTCTCTCCCCCTTTTTTTCATAAGAAAAAAGCAATAACAATGGAAAAAGTATCACGTGGAGAATATAAAATGATAACAAATATATCTTGCATGAAACATAATTTCCAAAAAATCATTTTTTACAAAGTAAGTCAAATATTAAAGATATGTAATATAGCTCACTTTGATCATATATATCAGCAAATATCTAATAGAAATTACGGATGCATTATAAAATTCACTTACCATTTTTGTCATAATAAAACGATAATATCAATAAAAGATTTGTTAATGACAAAAGGTAATAAAAGATGCACTAACCGGATTTTTTAGAACTTAACAAGTTCTATCACATTTACCTTTTCATTCCTTACATAATAAGATCACGATCAATTCAAAACGATTTTTCCATATAATTGATCAATGCTCCCCCTCAATTTGTTGTCTTTTTGAGTTTGATCACGAATCTTTCCATTTCTTTTGGATTCACATTCTCCCTCTTTCGTACGACACATAAGGGATTTCCTGAATAATTTATAAAAACTTTGCATAAGGAAGAGAATTTTTTAGCCTCATTCATCTGATTTTGCATATCAAACTTGCAATCTTCGCATGGGATACTTTTTTGATTGCACCATGATTTGCGTAGATTCACAATCATTCTTCCCTTATAGAATTTCCTACAATAAACTCATTTCCTTTTTTGGTATGCATGAATTTGGATCCTTCCATTTCGTCAGAACAAAATATAAAATCTCCATAGATAATCAAATATCTTTTCTTAATTCATCATAACATATTATCTAAGGAAAGAACGTTATGCATAGTAATATCTTTGAAAAAGAAATTATCACTTAGTCAAAGCACGATAAAATCAGAAAGAATAAAATTCTTGAGTATCGAGAAAGAATATTTTGCATAACAAATTTTCAATTTTGCAAAATATGACAAAATCTGAGAGCATAAAATTAGACAAAATAATTTGAATTTTCTCAAATAATCACACATATTAAATCAAATCTCAACTCGCGCATCACAAAAATGATCACACGATTCTTCTTTCAATAAAACAAATCATAGAATACAGTCATAATAAAATCTAAATCAATCGGGGCACGAAGAGAATATATGTATAATTAGAATTTTTAAATTATGTACTCAAAACAAATTGAGAAAAAAAAAATACATTCCTTACCAAATTATCTTTCTCCTTTTCCTTTATTTCCTGCAAAAATAACTCATTTTGGTACCCATATTTTCTTTGATCCATAAGAGTTAGTAGAGTATGTTATTTTTATCCAATCTTTGTTAACAAGTCTCCAGACTTTAGGACATTTTTTCTCAAAGTGTTATGAGTCTCCATAATTTGAACACTTGAGGGCATTTCGACCAACAGGTTTTGTAAAAATCCTTTGAAAATGCTTTTTGTATGTAAGTCTAGGAGGTCTTTATGTAAGTCTCTCATTGACTTTAGGAAAATTTATTAGAGAATCACTTTCTTTATTGAAGCCAAGTCCCGACTTGTTATTGTAAGGTACTTATATGAAAATGATATGCTCTAATGTTTTTAACCCTTTGAAAATTTTGTCAAAATATTTGAAAATTCCTTCTTTAAAAAATCATTTTTTTAACAAGTAAATCTTGACTTTCTTTTGTTTGTAGAAAATCTTTTGCAAAATTTCAAACATTTCTTTTCGAGAAATATCATGTTGCCTAAGTCATGAATTCTCATTTTTTAGTTCGGAGATTATTTTAAGAGAAGATTTGAGATTTAAGCAAAGCTCATTTATATACTTTAAAACTTTGATAGGAATTTTTGAATGACTTACCTTGATTTCCTCATCGATTCTAAGTTTGTGTCTAAGTTAGACTCTGATTCCGAGTTTAATTCTGATTCCAAATTTGAGTCTAAGTCTAAATGTGCTATTAAGCATATATTTCCTCGCTCATCATCTTCTTTCATTGTTATTTTTTGCACATTCTACTTGTATTGTCTTCTTCCACCGAATTTCCTTCCTTTTCTACTCAACTTTTTGAATTTTTTTTAATCATAAAAGCAAGTTCTTCGTCATCCATGTTATTTTCTAAATCTGTATCATCAGAATCAGCGTTAGATTTTAAAGCGATGGACTTCTTACTTTTTGGATCTTATTTATCATTGATCTGTTCCACTTCATATGATTGAAGCGTGCTTATCAGTTCGTCAACTGATAGAGGCATGATCCTCTAAGTTTCTCTTATTGAAGTCTTCACATGATTGCCGTCGAAGTCTACGCAGCAATTTGTTGACTTTCATTGGTCCAGAAATTGGTTGACCTTGATATGTCAGGGCATTCACAATTTCTATAAAGTGACTGAACATATCAGATATAGATTCTCCAACCTTCATTCTAAAGGCTTCATATTGTCCAAGTAAAATATTTATTTTTGTTACCTTCACATGGTCAGTCCCTTCATAGGTAACATGTAGTCTGTCCCAAACTTCTTTTGCTGTTTCAGAAGAAGAAATTCAGTTATATTCAATGGGGGAAAAAACATAGTATAAAAAATAGATTGCTTTTGCGTCAGAAGCCTGTCTCTTGGTAATTACAACTTGTGTTGTTTCATCAGCATTAATAACTTATTTCCCTTTGTCTGAAGCTGATGTTGCTTTAGAATTGATCCTTTTTTCAACAACATCCCACTCTAGGGGATCTCTGGATATGAGAAATACTTTTATCTTGTCCTTCCACATGTTGTACTTCTTTCCATTGAAGTAAGGAGGTCTGTTGTTGCTCTGACTTTCAACCAATCCTAGAGCCAAAATACTGGCCATAGAAGATCTTTAACTTATAAGTAAAACACTTCAATAAAGTAAGCACACGAGCTCTAATACCAATTGAAAGTGCTAGTACGAACACCTAGAAGGGGGTGAATAGGTGTTTAAAATAAACATTGGCAAATAAATACGGAATAAAATAAATTTCGAGCAAAGTTTGAACAAGGATCAGAGTCTGATAAACAAGGCACCAAACTTTTGGTAGATGTTTAGAATATGTCATACGATAGAAAAAACTTCTAAAATAACATATAAGTATGTAACAGACTTAAATAATAAGAGTTAAGGAAAGAGAAAGTTGCACACGAAATTTATAGTGGTTCGGCTTAGATCAAGCCTACGTCCACTCTCCCACACTAACAGTCTCCTGGCTGGATTCCACTATGTGATCAATAAGAGATTACAACTTTGAGTGCAAACACTCAGTGGTAGATTACAATATATCACTAAGTCACTCTTTTGGTATTTCTCTCATGATTACAAATGTTTAATCTCACCAAAGACAAGTGTATAATCGAAAGTCGCTCAAACTTTGGAATTATAAATTTTACGCTCTATCTCTTACTTGCTCATCGATCCTTGATCTCCTTAAATACTCCTCTACTTCCAAACTAGCCGTTGGACGGTATCTAGAGGATCATCTTCCAATATACCCATTGGACAAATCTGTATCTAGAAAATTTAGTAGCTGTTAAGTGACAAAAGTAAAATCCCAATTTGACTATGATCGCTCATACAAACAAAATCTTGGTTTCCATAAGTAGAGCTTCTTCGTATAGAAAGTTCTTGTCTTCAATATCCAATTGTCAATCAATTAGATTGAGTCAATCAAATCTATTTTAATTAGAATCCAAACCATATCACTAGTCGTTATATGTTTGGAGCTTGTGTTACATTGTGTCAAGTTGTTTCGTTCTGAACACACTTCATTCTGAATCTGCTACATTCTGAACTTGTGTCTCGTTCTAGACCTTGTCACGTTCTGAACCTTGTCACGTTCTGGACTTGTGTCTTGTTCTTAATGTAAAGTCTAAATACGTTCTATCGAAAGTAGAGTCTGAGTGTCTTCCGTTTGAAGTAGAGTATGAGTGTCTCCCATCTAAAATAGACTTTACAATCTTGACGTAAGTCTGAACATATTTTGCTTCTGAACAAATTTAACCTTAAGGTTTGGATACAGTCTAAATAAGTTCAGCTTCAACATATAGTCTATCTTATGATTCTTCCAAATATAAACCTTGATAATATCCTTTATACGTTCTATCATCTGCATAGTCTATTTCTCAACCATTAAACACGTTAGTAGTCTTTTATTTATTTTGTCATCTTCAAAACATCATAAGGGATTTCCCTAAAAGAATAGCCTTCGAACTCTGTGCGCTAGCTATGAAGATCGGCACGGCAGGGAACCTCAAATAGGAGCTGCGTCGCGGTGTCCTCCTTTCCCTTTGATGGGTCCTCTTCGACAAAGATCCATACTCACTCTCCGAAAATTGTTCGCCCTTTTCGTCTTAAACCTCCTTATCTAGGGGGACAACCTTGGCATTTACCCCTCATCATGGCTCAATATTCACCGAATTCTCTCTCTCTCTCTCTCTCTCTCTCTCTCTCTCTCTCTTTTCTTTTCTCCTTGTGGCATCTCTCTTGTATGTGTCTCTTGTATGTGTGGTTGTTGAGGATTAGGAAAAATGGGCCGGGCCCAGGTGGGGAAGAGGAAAAGCCTGGTCTTGCTTTGTTCTTTTTTATTTTATAATAATTTTTTGATAAAATCTGTTAATATTAATGCCAATGCTCCAAATGCTTATATGCTATGCAATTTTATGGATTTTTTTTTTTTGGCAAAAGTTTAACCTCTAATCTTTTATACAATTTTTCATCGAATGGGTAGTCGAAATTTAGACATCAATGTTGCTTGTATTGAAGTTGCTTGTACTCGTACAACCGTCCATGAACTGGTCGAATCACCAACCAAAGTTAGCTTCTGCCATAGGGAAGACATTGTGTTCGACCCTGCTTTTTTTTTTTTTCGGTGCAAACTATTATAATATGTCTCGAGTTTGAGTCCGTGAACGAAACCAAGCCCAAAATAAATTAAAGGAAATTTTATATTTGAACTTCAAGTTGCTGATTTGTAGAGACCAAGGCATGAATTTATAGATTACGGAAATCAAATTTCGTATATACTGCACATTAAAGATAACAAGAAAAAGAGGAAAGTCCAAGTTGGACTTGTTGACTGACGCATCCAACTTTCCTATTCTGATTTGAAGTTGGCTGCCATGCATATTATATCATATATATATGTTCTCTTTTTGTCGTAAGAGTGCGTGTGGTTGCCAGAGGGTTGTTGAAGCGAGCAAAGCAACATGGTTTTCATGCCGTGGCAAACGTGAAGATCTCTTGAAGCACCATTTTCTAAGCAAGTGCTTGACGTGGGTTTCATCGTTGTTTTTCGTTTGTGCAATTACATCCAAGAAGTTTAGTGTTTGTAGTCGATTAAATCTTGAGGTAAGATTTGCATGTAATTCCTTCGTGAGATTAAGAGATTGTTTTCGAGGAATTTCGGGGCTAAACACTGCATGTGTTATTGGGTGTAATTGGGGTTTGGGAAACACCGAGAGAGTGTTTGAGTGACTCGAGTGTGTAATCTCCTTGTATTGCTTGATCTATAGTGAAATTCGTTACTGCTCTCCCCATGGACGTAGGTCTTTACGACTGAACCATGTAAATTTGGTGTACGATTTATTATTCTTCTTCCATCTATATTTTGTTTGATCGCTTGCTCCATCGCAACAAGTGGTATCAGAGCCAAACTTGGCTAAGTTGAAGTGAATCGATGGCGATAGAAGAAGTAAAAGTGAAAATCAACAGATTTGATGGGAAGGATTTTAGTTTCTGGAAGATGCAGATTGAAGATAATCTTTACCAAATGAATCTGCACTTGTCTTTATTTGGGGAGAAACCAGAGACGATGAAGCAAGCTGATTGGGATTTGCTAGATAGACGAGCTATGAGTGTTATTCGGCTGACGTTGGCTCGTAACGTCGCATTTAACATCCTAAAGGACAAGACCACTGCTGATTTGATGCAAGCCTTGTCAAATATGTACGAGAAGCCCTCTGTGATCAACAAGGACTGTTTGATGCGACGTCTATTTAACTTGAAGATGAAAGTCAGTTGTAGATCATATCAATGAATTCAATGTGATTGTTAGTCAATTGAGTTCAGTTGAGATTGATTTTTAAGATGAGGTACGTGCTTTGATTCTATTATCCTCATTACCTGATAGTTGGAATACTACCGTTACTGCTGTTAGTAATTCCTCTGGGTCAACAAGTTTGACTTTTGATGGGGTTCGAGATTTAATTCTGAGCGAGGATATTCGTAGAAGAGAATCTGGCGAATCTATATATACTGCTTTAGTAGGTGAAAATAGAGGAAGATCTGTAACACGTGTGGGTAACAGTAGTACTAATATGAACAGACGTAGTCAATCTAGGACTGCTAATGTTGTCTATTGGAGCTGTGGCAAGAGGGGGCATCTTAGAAGGGATTGCCTTAAGTTGAAGAATGAGAAGGGTAAGGGAATTATGGTTGATTCTGCAGATAATGTTGCAGCTATAGCAGATAATGCCGATTATATCTTGTCTGTCACTAATGATTCATCATTTGATGGATGGATTATGGATTCTGGTTGTTCTTTTCATGTCACACCAAATAGAAACTGGTTTTATCATTTATCAGTGCACGAGTAGTGGTAAAGTCCAGTTAGGGAACAATGTTGAGTGCGATGTTGTGGGTGTTGGTGATGTTAAAATCAGAATGCATGATGGTATTGTGAGGACATTGACTGGAGTGAGATATGTTCCAGAATTGAAAAAGAACTTAATTTTCTTGGGTGCCATAGATTCAATTGGTTGCAGCTATTCTTCAAAAGGTGGAGTTCTGAAGGTTGTTCGAGGTGCCCTGGTGATAATGAAAGGAATCAAGCACAATGGCCTATATAAACTTCAAGGTGAGACAGTGATAAATTTCACTGCGGAGATGTCAGATGCATCTGTTCGAGAGTCTATTGACTGCTCGAGGAAGACTTGGGTGTTTGTGCCAAGGCACAAGTTCGATGCTGGTGTCAGGATCTCGCAGTCAAAAGCTTTGATCGAGATGGAGACAAGTAAGTCGATCAAGCATGTACAGACTGACAATAGCATGGAGTTTTGCTCAGAGCTGGCAAATAAATTCTGCATGAAAGAGGGCATAGTGAAACACCGCACTAGTGCCAATAAATCACAACAATTTGCAGAATTGATGAGCAGAACATTACTAGAGACGGCCCAAAAAAATTATCTCTAGCGCTGGTATGAATCTAGTTAATGTGCTAAGTACGGTAAGCTGCCTGGTGAATAGATCCCCATTAACTACTATTGAATGGCAAACTCTTGAAGAAGTGTGGTCAGGTAACGTTGCTGATTATTCTATTCTTAGAATGTTTGGTTGCCCATGTTATTTTCGAGTGAGTGATGGTAAGTTCGATGGGAGGGCAATGTGCATATTCCATGGCTATGCACAAGGTGAATGGGGCAATCAGTTGTGGTGCCCGGATATAAATTCACCTGTTAACAGCATAAAAGTTACCCTTGATAAGTCTCCAATACTTCTAGCTAGGAGTGTTTGTGATGGTATTAATACGGATCTAGACGGTGTTCAGCTTGAGGTGGAGTTGCAACGAAAAACTCCTGAGGTAGCGAGTACAGGTACTAGCAAAGTAATCGACATAGATAGTGTTTGTAGCGAGGTGGAGCTTATAGAGCCAACGGTTGCTATAACTGCTGAAATTAACAAGGTACGTATTCGATCTCCTGATAGATATGAATGCAATAATGGTTTTACTTTATCTGCGGTTAAGGAAGTTGCATTGGAAAATCCTTGCGGAGCAGTTAAAGGTGCATGTGGAGTTAGTATTCTGATGAGGTCCTTGGTTATGGCGAATTTCAAGCGAGGCTTGAACTTCGATAATATCTGTGGCGGTTGAGCCCGTCGGGGGCTATGGGAAAGTGGCGGTAGAATTTGAATTTTTTGCAAAGCGATTACGACTTGGCTCAAACGTTGAGCCAAGGTGGAGATTATTATAATATGTCTCGAGTTTGAGTCCGTGAACGAAACCGAACCCAAGATAAATTAAAGGAAAGTTGATATTTGAACTTCAAGTTGCTGATTTGTAGAGACCAAGCCATGAATTTATAGATTACGGAAATCAAATTTCGTACATACTGCACGTTCAAGATAACAAGAAAAAGAGGAAAGTCCAAGTTGGACTTGTTGACCGACGCGTCCAACTTTCCTATTCTGATTTCAAGTTGTCTGCCATGCATATTATATCATATATATATATATATATATGTTCTCTTTTTGCTGTAAGAGTGCGTGTGGTTGCCAGAGGGTTGTTGAAGCGAGCAAAGCAACGTTGTTTTCACACCGTGGCAAACGTGAAGATCTCTTGAAGCACCGTTTTCTAAGCAAGTGCTTGATGTGGGTTTCGTCGTTGTTTTTCGTTCGTGCAATTACATCCAAGAAGTTTAGTGTTTGTAGTCGATTAAATCTTGAGGTAAGATTTGCATGTAATTTCTTCGTGAGATTAAGAGATTATTTTCGAGGAATTTCGGGGCTAAACACTGCGTGTGTTGTTGGGTGTAATTGGGGTTTGGGAAACACCGAGAGAGTGTTTAAATGACTCGAGTGTGTAATCTCCTTGTATCACTTGATCTCTAGTGAAATTCGCTGCTGCTCTCCCCGTGGACGTAGGTCTTTACGACTGAACCACGTAAATCTGGTGTACGATTTATTTTTCTTCTTCCGTCTATATTTTGTTCGATCGCTCGCCCTATCTCAACACAAACTTTCGCCCCTGCTTTCAATCACTACTATCCCTACTTTCATTCCTGACTGTTTCTCTCTTCTTCGGTCTCGTTTCTTCGACGTAATAGCTTCCGAATCCACACTCCTCGGACCTGATCGTCAATGACAACCAGTAGCAGCTGTCACTTGACTTAACCTTTCGCACTCTGTTTTTTGCGGGCAAGAGACTGGGAATCTTCGCCGCTGTCAATGACACTCTGTGTTGTCTTTGCTCTATAATGGCTGTGAATCCCTCTCCATTGCAGTTGCATTCCGTTCCCTAGTCGAGTGCCCGCTCCATATTCAATAATTCCTATACCAGATCGAAGTGCATGATTGTTGCAATAAATAAATTTCGTAGTCATTTCTCGGTATGTTTAACCTCATGTAGAAGTCCTTTCATATTTTGAAGTCCTATATCCCTCTCCTATGTTAGATCCGTGAAGACTACCAAGCATTTTTAGTGTATTTGTTTCTGTCTTAAAGACCTGACGCTACCGGTCTTGTTGAATGCACATTCTCATTTCATTGCTTGAGGGTTTCAATCATGATCTTCGTCACTGAATTTTAAATTTACACTCGTTTATTTCGCGGAAAACGAATGATATGTAAAATATTTTCATAAAAATGATTGTGCTGAAAATAATTAACCAATAAATAAAATCAGTGTTTTTACATTTTTTTTAAGCAATAGAAGTTTTTTTTTATCCATTCATTTTTATAAGTAATATCATATAAGAAGGTTTTTTCAATTCACTCATTTTTCGCGTTGCCTAATTATGAAAAACAATTGTAATCATCAATATATCATAGGAAGCTTTCCCGACAGAAGCAATACATTTATGTTAGCACATCATCGCACCTAAGAATTTAGACTATTATGTGGAGAGACTAAGTATGTATAATATCCGTAACAACTTTTTCTTTTGCCAAAAGTCAAAAGCAACTCAATATGTAAGTGATAATACCATTAGTCTCTTTGCATTTGAAGAAGAATTATCTATTGGCCATGTTTTCCATTAACCCCAATTGCTGGAAAATATTCTCCAGCTACTTTTGATTGGTGGGTTACAATCGTGGACGTCTCCTAGAATTTATAATTAGTTAATTTTGCAATGCGTGATGCCCACAACTCGCAACCTACCAATGAAAAGTATGGTTGACGATGTTCCTGATTTGACAATCGGTACTAGGTGCCAAGAGCCCTGTATCATGTCACCAGTAAAAGATTTGTCAATAATCCTGCTCTTAGATTCGGTCTAGCCGTGGAGTTTCTTGATGGTGTCCACCGAAGAAATATCATTTATCACCTATAGTCTCTATAGTACTTTAGCCAATATGTCCATGATGGGGTGCGATTGAAACGCACCGTTTTGTCTTGATGCGTTACGATGAAAAAACACTAATGGAGGGGTACGAAGGGAGACATATAAAAGCCTCCTGAACACAACCGTTGGACGGGTTGGCAAACATACGCACCGGATTTCTCTCCCTTTCCATCACAGAAGAAGAAGGCATTCCAATTTCACTTTTGCAAGAACAATCGGCATTTATGCCGTGGAAATCGAGTGTTTTCCTTGTGATTGCATCCAGATTAATGTGAGGAAGTGTTGTTCATATTTCATCGGCAATTCAACGTTCGTTTTGGGGCTATTTGCTATTTGCGCATCGGAATTCGGTAAGTCGTCTTTCGCCGACTTGTATTCCAACATTGGTATCAGAGCCCGGTCGTGGTTTCTACCTTGTTTTTCATTGAATTTTTCAGTACACCATTTGATATCGAGATCAAGAGTATGATATCTACACTGTTTGATGTTTATTAATCGAAATTGATATGTGAATCGTCGAAAAATCGAACCAAAGTGAAGAATGGGTTTGGGGTCGCGTGCATACATGCGGTTTTGGCTAATTTTCGAAATATCTTTTTGGCCAAAATCAACTTTTGAATATACAGTATGAAATTACTCGTCGAGACGAGTCCAACGGTAGTTCGAGCGCGACCAGAGCAGGCCGAACGTGCCTACACACGCGGCCAGAAGCCACTACACGTGGGCCTCACGTGCCTGAAGCACTGGGGACACTAGCGCGTGCGCAACACGCGCCGGTCAGCGAATCGATGCATGCGCGTTGCGTGGAGCAACGCGACACTTGATGATGTCATGGATGACCTCATCGTTGACGTCATCCAACGGTCGGTAACCGCTTGGATGACGTCATCGATGACATTAGCGCCGATGGCAATTGGCAGGCCGATCACCGGCTGGCGACTCGACCCGACCCATAACCCGAATCGACCCGGTTTACCCGACCCGACCCGACTGTTGACCGGTCAACCGGTCTGGCAATCAAACCGGTCGGACCGGTTAGATCGGCTAGGAGCCGTTTGGCTCGCTAGCGTGTGCGCCACACGCGCCGCGCACTCAGGCAGCGCGTGGGGGCGTGTGCAAGCTCCGATTGGAGTGTGGTCAGAGGCGTTGGGTTCGTATGGATGTGCTCTACACTGTGGTATAATTATTTTGTATTTTTTAATTTTATAAATGTATGAAAATGCGTAGGAAGCCCTATGCACGCGTATTTTTTGGGGTTTAATGCATAGTTATTCATTTGTAGCTTGTATTTTCTTGTGGTTTAGGAAATACAGTAGCTAGCTTGTATGCAAATGATATCATATATGCTGTGTGGAGCTTGGTTCATTGATATCATATATATAATTTAAAATACTTGCAATTTTCTAATTGCTAGAAAATTCGAACAATGGTAGGAAATCCATTACATGTTGAATTGCAATTTTGATTATAATTGAAGCATAATTGTTGTTTATACGTTGGTTATTATCATACTATGCTTTTTTGTGTTAAGGAAAAATGTAGAAATTACATAAGGTCATGTAATTATTTTTCCTAATGGGAGTTCGTAGGTTGGTATAATTGAAAGGAGTTCTCACCTAGAACTTAAAATTTGCACAAATTAAATTAATTAATGATAATAGAACAATTGTACATAGAAGTTAATTGGGAACATAGTGAACTTTTGCTTTTGTGTCTTTTGTTGAATTATCATTAATGTAGTTTGTCTTTGCTACAAATTAAATATGTGTGTTACTTTATAAAGTGTGCTAGTATTGATTCTGCGTTTATTATGCCAATATGTAATAGCAATTGATTATGACTTCGACATCCATGACCATTGTGGCTGACCTCAATAAGGGTGAGAAGCTGAACGGTGACAATTATGATATTTGGCACCGAAAGGTTCAGTACATTCTTGAGGAGCAAGAGGTTTTAGAAACCCTCAACCATACCATGGATGAACCTGAGTATGGAACTTCAGCTCAACACAGGAGATATCTAGAAGGTTATCAAGCTTGGAAAAAGAAAAATAACATTGCTCGCATCACGTTGCTGAGCTGTATGCAAGATGATCTCATGTGTGAGTTTGAAAGTTATGATAAAGCTCAAGCTATGTGGGTTGCCTTGAAAGATAAGTTTGGGGGTACATCTACCACTAAGCTGAGGAGACTCACCATCAAGTTTGACACATTCTGAAGGCGCTCAAATGTAACGATAAGGCAGCATCTTCGGGAGATGTCAAACATGATCCGTGAGCTGAAGTCGGCAGGTCACTCCCTTACTGATGAACAGTAAGTTCAGGCTGTTATAAGGTCTCTTCTTGATAATTTGGAGCATATGAATATCAATATGTCGTATAATGAGAACATCGTCACTTTTGATGATATTGCACGTCATTTGGAATTAGAGGATGAGTGCCTAGAGGCTGTGAGATCCTCTACCCATGCTTATGTTGCTGAATCGAGTTCGCGCAAGGTTTGGGGCTTCAAGCGCAAAAGGAATTTTCAATTCAACAACAAAGGGAAGAAGACTGATTAGGCACCTAAGAGGGCTAAGACCTTCCGACGCAAGAAGCGTGGTGGGAAGAAGAACAAGGCCAAGATGGAGTGCCACAATTGTGGCAAGATGGGTCACTTTGCTCGTGAATGCACTAAGCCGAAAAGGTACCTTATTACTCAATTACTTTGAGTAATGCGTTTGTTTCTAGTACTGTAATACTTGCTGAATTTTATCCAATGTGGACTGTAAACTCAGAAGCAACAGACCATGTAGCTAGAGACCAAGAAGCATTTGTGGAGTATCATCGGATACCGCTTAGAAGAAGATGGATATATGTTGGGAATAACTCAAGAGTTGAAGTGAAAGCAATCGGCACATGTAAATTAATCTTACGTGGTGGTCGAAACCTATTCCTGCATGATGTCATTTATGCTCCAAATATTCGACGAAACTTGGTCTTTGTAGTTATTTTTCTTAGCTTAGGTTATGTATTGAATTTCCATGGTGATTGTGTTGACATTTTGTATGGAACAGTTTATTATGGTTCAGGTCATGTATTGAATGGTTTTATGATATTAGACATTGACTATGAACAACATAATGTTAATGTTGATGGTTGTTTTCTTTAATTGCATCTTCTAATAATGTTGAGATTGATGCAAGTACTTGGCATGCTAGATTAGGTCACATTGGATTGCAAAGAATGCAAAGATTAGCTATAAAAGGCCTTTTAGGGTCACTCACTAATGTTAGTCTATCCGTATGTGAACATTATCTAGCGGGAAAAGCAACTAAAAAACCATTCAGTAAAAGAACTAGAGCTGAGTTTCCATTACATCTCATACATTCTAACATTTGTGATCTTTTGAATGTGAGGGCGAGGCATGGAGCCTCATATTTCATCACTTTCATAGATGACTTCACACGTTTCAGTTATGTCTTTTTGATCTCCCATAAGTTAGAAGCATTAGACTACCTTAGACGATATATAGCAATGGTAGAGAATCAGTTGAACAAAACAATAAAGGTATTAAGAACCGATCATAGACGTGAGTATCTTTTGGAGTAATTCAAGGCTCTTTGTGATGAAAAGAGAATTGTACGACAATTGACTATTCCTGGTACTCCACAACAAAATGGGGTAGCTGAGAGAAGGAATATAACCATATTGGAAATGGTTAGATCTATGATGGCGCAAACAAATTTACCTATCTCCTATTGGGGAGATGCATTATTGACTATATACTTAACTGTGTGCCCTTAAAATCAGTCACTTCCACCCCTTATGAATTATGGACTGGTAGGAAACTAGACTTGAGTAGTCTATGTTCATGGGGATGTGCAGCTTATGTTCATGATTCTTCCTATAAACATGGTAAATTAAGTCATAGAAGGAAGAAATATATCTTTATAAGATATTCCGAACATTCCAAAAGGTACGTGTTCATAGGTGAACAAGCTGATGGAAGTGTGATCGAAATGGAGTCACGAGATGTCACATTCTTGGAGAACGATTTTCCTAGTAGATGTGAGATTGATAAGGACTTCCAATTATATGAGATGGAAGATCCTGATAACACACCCACTGATGTTGTAGAGGAAAATAAAGATTTACCTCAACACACAAGATCTAGTGGGAGTGTTGCATCGTCTGATAAATTGAATTCAAAAGAAATTCAATTGCGTAAAAATAATCGTAAAAGTATTCCCCGTCGTCGTTTTGAGATTGAAGGGGAAGCATTTATGATTGCTCAAAAGGACGATGCCGAGTCTAAGACTGTTCAAGAGGCTCTCTCATCCTTTGATAAAGGAAGAGTGAAGAAAAGTTTTGGAAGATGAGATGAAGTCAATGAGAGCAAACCATGTTTGGGACTTGGTTGATCTACCATCCAATCATAAGGCCATTGGAAACATATGGGTCTTTAAGATTAAGCGAAGGGCGGATGAATCCATTGAAAAGTATAAGACTCGCCTTATGGTGAAAGGTTATACTCAACAAGAGGGTATAGACTATGAGGAAACATTTTCACCAGTTGTAAGGTTCGCCTTAATACGCCTTATTCTAGCTATCGTTGCACATTTGGACCTTGAATTACATCAAATAGATGTAAAGACGGCATTTCTCGATGGAGAACTAGATGAGGAAATCTATATGAAACAACCGATAGGTTTCATACCTAAAGGTCAAGAGCATAAAGTTTGCAAGCTTCATAGCTCAATATATGGCCTTAAACAATCATCTAGACAGTGGTATCTTTGTTTTCATCGAGCCATAACCACTTCTGGTTTCACGATGATCGAGGAAGATCATTGTGTATATGTCAAGCAGTCCAAAGATAAATTTATGATTTTATCACTTTATGTGGATGATATTTTATTGGCTGGAAATGACAAGGTTTTGGTTGTCACCATAAAAGAATGGTTATCCTCTAATTTTGAAATGAAGGATATGAGAGAAGCTGCTTATATATTAGGAATAAAGATCAAAAGAGATCGATCAAAGAAACTCCTTGCTTTATCACAAGAGTCTTATATTATGAAGATTCTTGAGCGTTTCAATATGCGGTAGTGTAATCACATTGATACTCTTGTCATGCAAGGTGAAGGCCTAAGTACTGAGATGTGTCCTAAGACTTCAGAATAAATTAAAATGATGGAAACTGTTCCTTACGCTAATGCATTCGGAAGTTTGATGTATGCTATGATGTGTACTCGACCCAACATATGTTATGCCATAGGATTGGTGAGCCGATATCAATCAAATCTCGATCAAATACACTGGAAAGCAATGAAGAGGATCCTGAGATACTTGAAGGACACCATGGACTATTGACTTTGTTACTAAGAGAATGATTTACGCCTATTAGGCTATTCAGATGCCGATTGGAGTGGAGATCTGGATGAGCGTAAATCGACTTCTGGATATGCGTTATTGCTCAATGGAGATGCGATTTCTTGGAATAGCAAGAAACAAACATGCATGGCCTTATCTACGATGGAGGCAGAATTTATTGCATGTTCTGCCGCAGTGCAAGAAGCGGTATGGCTAAAACGTTTCTTAGAAAAATTTAGCCATTGTCACTGAGGTTCCAAAACCAGTGATAGTTTATTGCGATAGTCAAGCAGCCATTGCCTATGTGAAGGATCCCAAGTATCATGGAATGACAAAGCACATTGACATAAATAATAACTTCATCAAATATATTATAGCGTAGAAAGAAGTGATCCTGCAATACATTTCAACCAATAGAATGGTTCTTTGATCCATTTACAAATGCCATTCCTAGAGACATATTCTTGACCCATAGGATGTCACTAGGATTGCGTAGAATGTGATATCTATTATTATAGAGGATCATTGGTTTATGTATTTGTGGACAGATGTATTATACTTGTTTGTTTATTAGTGATTTGATATTTTATTAATAAGTACAAATCCACTATGAGACTAGCATAAACACACATATATTATTGAAAAGTATATCAGCAAGCAATGATTGGCTCACTCACATGAGCAATCGCCTCAAGTGCTGTAGTTAGTATGTTGAGATGAGACGTTATGTACAAATAAATGCTGAAGAGCATATTTGGTACATAAAATATGTCGCCTTGATTGGAGTCATTATGAGGTTTGTGATTTGTTTATAATAAGACCGAACATGATAGTCCCACAATCGTGTATGTCTGAAAGATGCCGGATGTGAGTACTTAATTAGGCGCTATAGAAAGCGAGCTGATATAGCACTCGGGCTAAACATGAGTACGTGAGAAACATGTGATTATGTTTAGGCTAAGATCCGTATAGTGGATATATTTGATAAATGACATACGCTCTTATATAAAGAGTAATCCACTATAGCATGTAATTCATACTACATGTGCATTGTACGACCGACAAGGAAATGTGAGTAAAATTATCCCTATTTACTCATTGTGTGAGCCTTTGAGGTAATTTATAACTTACTTCATTATGTGCCCTATGTTACTTCTAACTATGTTCTCGAAGTGAAAGATCAATGTTACTACTTTAGTATGTTATGAGCGGTCATGAATAGATATGACCTATGTGACATGTTTAGGAAAGCAGTTGTTCTGAAATGGAGAGAGACATGAGTGTGAAGGAAGACTATTGTTGTTTTACATCTAACACATGTATTTACTAGTCGACCAATTATATCGCCTTATGTGGTTACGGATATAATTGTAAATACATGGTGTGTTTTTTAGGATAGTTAAGTATAGCCTTTAAGGGATATGTATACTTGGACCGATGTAACAAAATATATCTGGGGTACTATGAAACATCGATTGTTTATTTCTTTTAGGGTTGTAGCCATTATGTCATCCCTAACAGGTGCATAATTTGAGCTCCCAAATGCAAGTGTACTCACTGGTCGCATGGCTTATTTGCCAGTATGAATTGTTTTGTAAAGTTGATGAATGTTGAATGCCTTATATTCTTGATAGAGTGCTATCAAGCCTATCATGTCTAAGTGGGAGATGTAGTACTTTAGCAGGTACGCCCATGATGGGGTGCAATTGGAACGCACTGTTTCGTCTTGATGCATTACGATGGAAATACACTAATTGAGGGGTACGAAGGGAGACATATAAAAGCCTCCCGAACACAACCATTGGACGGGTTGGCAAACATACGCACCATATTTCTCTCCCTTTCCATCAAAGAAGAAGAAAGCATTCCAATTTCAGTTTTGCAAGAAAAATCGGCATTTACGCCGTGGAAATCGAGTGTTTTCCTTGTGATTACATCCAGACTAACGTGAGGAAGTGTTGTTCATGTTTCATCGGCAATTCAATGTTCGTTCCAGGGCTATTTGCTATTTGCGCATCGAAATCCTGTAAGTCGTCTTCCGCGGACTTGTATTCCAATAGTCTCCTCTCATTTTAATTAAATGCATGAGGCATATTCAACGGTGCAACACGTTCATGAACTAATTCCGAGAAGAATGGACGAACAACGTTCCCATGTCTTCTGAGTGCAGGCTGCATCTAATAATTTTCCCTTTCTCAAAGGGTAAACTGGAGGAAGACAGAGGATAAGTTTGCAAAGAGGATATCAGTCAATAGATAGGAGACCCTCCATAGATTAACTGCTCATAAGAACTCTCCCCCGAATGCTAAGCCCTTCAAGTCTCTCCCATCTGTGCTACTTCAAAGACCCGAACAACTTCCATAATAAATTGGGAAACGAAATGCACAAAGTTACAGAAGTCTATCTTTGTTAAGACTTTCCTTTTGAATTCTTGCTCCCACGCACACGAAAATAAGAGAATACTCGAATTGAGATGAATGCAACTTAGGTGAAGGCTAGATGTGCCCATAAGAGGGGAAAAAAAGAGAAAAAATTGCACCCAAAATCTATTAACCAGACAATCTCGGCTTTGAATACGTTTGAATAGGGAGGAGCAGCACAAGCAGCCGTCATCGTCGGCGTCTTAGGCCGCGAATGTCGTTGGAAAAAAAAAAGTGGTTGTGCTTATCGTTATAAGGACATCCAGCCACATG